>CM046953.1:68439467-69639467 GCA_025698515.1 Gossypium sturtianum
CGGTATGCTTCGTTCCGGTGCATGTTGCTCGCTCAACGCCTCGCTCAAATTAAATCATACGAGTCGATGCGATACTTGGACTCTTATGATACATTGTAGACTATCGATCTCCCGATATAATGATGCCTCCAAATCTTTAAAGAAGCGAAATTTGTTTGCTAGCTCCAATCGTGCGTCCGGATAGTTGACCTCATAGCCTCGGTATGAAGCGTAAGCCACAACGCAGCCTTGCGCCATTTCCACCCAACGTATGTGATGCGTCGCGGTAGTTGTAATTCCCATACCCGACCTGAGGTTGAATTAGAGCGGAGCCTCGGTCAAATCTGCTTTTAACAACCGAAGCTTTCCTGCTGGCTACCAGTCTAGCTAAAGCGGAACCGCGCCATAAGCAACATCGTCATGTGCTATCAGCGAGAAACCCTCAACAAGCCTTACGGTGATATAAGCCAAACCCAAAAACTCAGGAATCTCGACCCGCGGCTTAAGCGGCTTCCAATCCAAAAAAGAGGCTGCCTCTCCGATCTTGAGGATCTCGAATCACTACGGTAGGCTTTTCGCGGCCAAAGAAAGTCACTTCTCTAAGCGAACTACGCATACCCGAACTTAGCATGGAAATTGCTTTTCCTCAAAATCTGCGACACCAACTATGATGAGCAACATACTCTCTTCCTGCGTCCTTGGTACACCAAGATGTAAATACATGAAAACCACGGCAGGCCCAGTCGGATCTTATTTGAAACACCGCATTCAGTGTGTCCATAAAGCAGCTGCCAGTCGTTATAGTCAACCGAGCGGCATTACGGAGAATTAAGTAGTGCCCATCTGCAGGTATTGAAGCTTATTTGTTTTATGGATGTGACCTCCTTAACTCTTAGCGGTGATACCCGGACCTCAAGTGCGATCTTCGAGAATCTTATGACGCCCCTCGGTGAAGATCAAACAAATGCGTCATCAGTGTGCGGCGGACTTGTTTAATCGTCGACATTCAGCTGGCGGTGAATCTGCACATCATCGTGCGTGCATCTTTCTTCTTGACGCAAAATGCGGCGCCCATGCGGCGAACACACTTGGCTTTTGATGGAAACCTGCTATCATTAACTCACGGATCGGAGCCTTAAGCTCCACCCGACTCCCTTTGGCGCCCATCTATATCACGAACAATGGACCTTGGCGCTGATTAAGATAGCAGTCAAGTGCAGCGAACTCCACCTCTCGTCTGGCGGCAAACCAGGAAGCTCCCTCGGGGAAACACATCGAGCAAATTCCTTAACGATGCAGAACCTTCTCCACAGCGGACTCTTTGTAGCCTCCAAGGCATACACATGAACTACATATGCTTCACGTAACCACTTCGACCATCTTCATAAAACAGCGGATACCACATTTGATAAGTAATCTCTCCTGGCCCACTATCGCATGGCCTCTTACACCCCTCAGCGAGTCTTAAGAACCATGCGCTTGTGCGCAGATCCAACCTCGCTGGTGCTTGATAACCTTAATCCATCCCAAGAATCGGTCCAGCGAACTCCCCCAAACTGGCGGCTCACTCCGGATCAGCCGATAAACACTACGCCTTGGAGTTCTAAGGTACCACTCTCTAAGCGATTTATCTACTTACTACGAGTGACCTGAAGGGCTAATGCAGTCATGCTGCCTAGAAAGATATCTGAGTCTAAATCCAGCGGTCTCTACTATACTCACGGCAACATAAGAGTCGTTGAACGCATCGTGATCAAAGCGGTATAAGAGGAGCCAAAATCAAAAAGCATCTGGGTTGCCTGGCGTCACAGTGCGTCGCCCTCACTCTCGGCGCCTGAGCATATGCTAATCCCGGTGCTCCTAGCATCAGAACTACGCACCTCTGCGGTGCTCCCACGGCCGACGAAGGTATTACCACCTCTTGCCATTACCGCACGGCCCTACTGCGGTGGCGGTCCATCCCTCTGGCCGATTGACGTACGTTTCGGGCTGGATCACAGCCCAACCTCGCGGGCGGTCCCTCGCGGTGCTCGAAGAACCACACTCGAAGCAGCAACCTTTTCCTCGATCCGGTAACCACCCCAATGAGATTTTCCACCGCGGTCTGCAGCTGCGGCGGTCCGCCGCTAAGCGACAACAAACCTAGCGAGAACTGGTTGCGGCCCACTCGGTCTAGCTCTCGCCCTGCCCGGATTACGGCCGATCGCGGAAGACCCAAAGCTCCTCTTATACCTATTTCTATCATACCACTACCTCACGACTCCTTAACACCACTCGGCTACCTTAGCCTTCTCAACTAAAACCGGCCGAGACTTCGCTCATGGCCGAGGAAGCGATCAGGAGTCTCAAGTAATCCCTCATGAGACCATCCTGCGAAACGAACACCTCTCATCGCGCCGACGGCCCTGATACCCTGGCGTACCTACTCGGCTTGAGGCACTCGGCCTCGTACCGGCCATGACGATTCTCCCTGAACAAGCCTGAGGAAAAGCCTTGTTGATCGAGCATAACCAGCTCCGATGTACTTTGGCACGATATGCGACCACGAAATAATCCATGTCAAATCTCTCTACGCCACATTTGTCTCGAACGATGAGCCACCAGCGATATGACTCAATCCGCGGAGAAGCGATCGATGCCGCCAGAAACTTCTCTTGGTGTCGAGTCGGATCAATCGTGTCGCTTCGGGTTACCTCGGCCAATATTGGCGGCTGATCTTGAACAACGAAAGCTCTCGGAAGAATTAAACTGTTTGCGAAAGTCGGCTCGAACCGATTTCCTAACTCGCGCCTACCAACTCTCGCTACCCTTTCTAACACTCGCGGACGTGCGCACCAGTGACAACTGCGTCGTCCCAGTCGATCTTGGAACTCACCACCTCGGTGCGGCGGGCAGCAGTATCTCATTTGAACCACGGCCAGATCTCACGAACTGAAGGCGTCATCCTACCGCTGACCTGCGTCCACGACCCGTCCACCTCTAGCGCTCATGACTAATCTTTATAAATATCGATTAAAGAAATTTTATGCATCGGTATTTATTCCACTTGTTTAAAAGCAAGTCTTATGAATATTAGGAGGATTTATTCTCGCGAGTTCACAAAATCCTATCCGGTTTCAGATCTCTAAAGTAGTATACTATTGCTATTCATCAAATCATATCACATCCAATCAATTCCACAAAGCGATAGTGCGGGGAATTGCCCACGAGGCCCAGTGCGGGAGACTGGTGCCATGCCTTTCGAACATACTTTCAAAACATAACACTTAAGCGGACTTTTGAAAACATTTTGGGCCTCGAGCCCCGGCAGAAGACAACTGAACTTAGCTGCGATGCCACTGATTGCCAACACCGAGCTCGGACAATACACCACGGCCAATGGATCTCAGGTATGTTCACGGAAAAAGCGTCTTTGAGTGATCTTTTTTTTCGTTTAAAGCGGGGGTGAAAACATAGTGAATTTTGAGGAAGATTTGAGGTAGAGCTTGTTTGATTAGATTTTTGAAGACTTATCGAAAGTATATAATCCAAAAAAAGCGATTTGATTTCATTTAGCGTCTCGATAGTTTCTTAGTGCCATTTGAAACATTTTAGACTTAGTAGAAAATCGAGTTTGATTTGGAGATCATTTGAGTTTATTGTATAGCAAAACATGGCGAATGCAGATGGTATAGTTTAAAACACATTCTGCGATATAATTTTGAAAGCGTTGTCTTTCAAGTTTTAGTAAAATTTCATACCAAGTTAGTTGTTAAGCGGGTTGAGAATCTAATTAAAATATACTCATCATAAAACATAATTTAAAGGCCTTTACAAATCCAAATTAAATCTCAAAATCATAAAAAATAAGCTAAAGTACCCAAAGTGAATAGTCGAAGACAAAACTTTTATTAAAGCATGGCATGTGCACCTCGAGTCCACCAGGCTCCGTGTCGGCGTCTCACGAGTCACTGAAATGTCAAAGGAGAGGTGAGTCGGAATGACTCGATGCATAAATCCGCTCGATGGAACAACATGCTAACACACATCATACATAGCAACAATAAGTGTGCAACCCGATCCTAACCATCCATATCTCCTTTTCTACCCAGTGTGGTACCAAACCACTTGGTGGTGCCAAACCAGCGGTGACATATAGTCACAATGTGTTGCAAAACAACTGGTGTCCCAAAGACACAAGCGTGCTACCCAAAGCTTTGGTGATCGTAGTCACAAATCAATTGATGGGGCCAACCCATCGTGTGATACCCAATCACTAGTGAGGCGATCCCATATCTCCGTGGGGCCAAACCCGTGGTGAGTGTTAAATACGGGGACAAGTCGCGATAGAGGTGCCCAACCTCTGGTGTCCCAAAGACACAAATGTGCTACCAAAGCAAGCGTGGCCAGTAGTCACAATAATCGAATGATGGGGCCAACCCATGCGTGTGATACCAATCACTAGCGAGGAGCGATCCCATATCTCAAAGTGGGGCCAACCCACGGTGGTGTTAACCACGGGGACAAGTCGCTGATGAGGGTGCCCAACCTCTGGTGTCCCAAAGACACAAATGTGCTACCAAAGCCTTTGGTGACCCAAAGTCACAAAGTTGTGTTTTACCAAAGCAGTGGTAACAAATCGGCACAAAATATCAACTGCTCCACTCACTTCATATCACCCATCAACATACCATACTCATGTGATCATGCATATCATACAGGTCATGCCTATCATGCTGTAATATGTTTGACTCATACCCATTATCACATACATACATAGTCATGATACCATATAGATCATCATGAAACTTGTAACTAATCTTGACTTACAGAGTCAAGATCATACCCAAAAGGGTATCATATCAATCCATCAAACTTGTCATGATCTTAATAGGTAAACAGGTTTAATAACAATATTACTAAGTATAGTGTGTTGGATTTACACACCTACTAACACGAAAGCCTTAGCTCAAAGAACCAGGTCTAAATCCCTCGATTACTCTGCTCCTATAATTGGCCAAAGCATGAGGTTAGAGCATCCACATTCGGCCAACAACATCTAGACCAAAAAGGGTTTGTCGAGATCACCCTTACCTTGCTATTGGTTGCGCTTCCTAACCAATACGAACCACTAATGGTCCCTTTCCACCCACATTTCACTTGAAAAAGAGAGCGGTTAATCCTTTATCATTCACGACTTAATCGAAACCAAGCGATTAAACTAACAACAACCAATCACTTACCCTTACCGCTTATTGGCCAGAAGAAAAGCGGCTCTTGCTTGCTTCCACAATCCAAAGGCCCTATGTGCGATGATTAACAAAAGGTTAATTCCTTCCAAATGAACCCAAAATCTGTCTTAACCAACCCAACACGATAAAGCACAAGAGAGAGGAGAAATGGCCATTAAGGTCAAGCACTTACCCTAGCCCCAAGCAGTTGAAGAACAAACCCCATTCAGATCAATACTTCTCTAGAATTCGGCCAAGAAGAACCACTAAGAGAAGGAAAAGATTCAAACTAACACCTTAACAAAAGGGAACAAAGAAAGAAGAGTGCTTTCGGTTTGAAAGAAGAAGCAATGGAGAAAGGTATTTTTGGGAGAATGGGGTTTGGCTATCAAGGTTTCAAAAGCAAGAAAAGAAGTATGGAGAGAGGAGGGAGTTATAATTTAGAGCTTACTCAAATGAAGAAGGAAGAAGATGTGGAAGGGACATTCGCCACTGGCTCAAAATCAAGAAAACAAAGCAACTTTTCGGTAACCAAAGGGTTTGATGCTTTCAGTTTTAACACAATCAAACAAAGAAGAAGAAATGGGGTTGAACATTGATACACACACAAAAATTAAAGGAAAGAAATGTAAATTCGGCAAAGCTATAGAGAGTTTGGTCATTCGGTTTGAAGAAAGGAGAAAACTCTACGAAATTTGGGTTGCTTTTGACAAAGAGAAGAAAATGCTAGCTTCAAATGCCTTTGGCCTAAAATGCACAAAATGAGAAGTGCATTTGGCACACCTCACTTCCCTTACCAAACCGTCCACCCCCACTCCAACACCCCACAAAATCGGCCAAAATCCCTCCATTCCTCCACTCCCCACATTCAAACAACAAGACCAAGTCTTCCTCCTAAACTCACTCTCCTCCCACCATTTGAGCAGTTTGACCAAGTCAAGAAGAATTTGAATTGCCTTCTACTTCCTCCTCCATGCCGTCCAAAAAAAGAATGCCAAAATGGGGACTTTGCAGCTCGAACACTAGACCTCCACCCCATGCATTTGGCCACACCTAGCTCCCAAGTAGCATGGTTGCCACTTTGCCACTCACCTTTTTGTTCAACAAAACACCAAATAAAACCCCTTATACCCTAGCTCCTCTGGCTCCCACGACTTAACACCCAAAATCAAAATTCTCCCATTCACTCAGGCATACACTTAGACTTCAATTAAGCCCCAAAACATGAAATAGCCACATGACACACTAGACACATGCAATAACATGCAACAACAAAATGACCCTAACTTAGGGATGTTACACATTGAAGGCACCTAATTTATACCAAAACATCATTAATAAAAAATAAAAACAATATAGCCACATTTCAAGCATAAAACCTAGTTCCTTTAACTACCAAATAACATCACATATAACCATTTACATATCATCACAAGCATACCAACAAGGATCATATATTCCAAGTACTTAAAAGCCAAAATGACCTAACTTGTCAAAGCATTAAAGTCCATCAAACAAAACATACTCTCCAAAAGCATACATATACCAAATTGACCATTAACACATTCAAGAACTATCATTACAAAAGGTCCTATACATGCCATTTATAACCTTGGCCAAAATACTCAAAAACTACCCGAAATGGTTTCTTGGATAGTGTGATAGATCTCCAACAAGCCTCAACGGTTCGAGCTTGATAATCTATGAAACAAAGGAAAATAACTACGTAAGCAACTAGTGCTTAGTAAGTCGTATAAACTTAAATATAACTTACCATTTCTTAAGTACACATTATAAAATATGCATAATATCATTACCTATACCATAAGTAAAATCCTATAAAGCACCATCAAACTCACAAGTTAGAAATTTCATACATGATACATATGAGTTCAATCATATCATAAGTAGATTTCATATACACATCATTTAACTCATTAACCATTTCATAGGATCATGAACCATTATTTAATTGTAACATACCTTGCCATTAACCTTTGGGTACCGTTGAACCATCTAGAATTACACTGGATACTCAAGAATGCTTACAACTGTAACACCGCTTCACAGTATCGATCGCTAGAATAGGAGTTCTGAGGCATTCTGCGATCAAATCACAACATACAACATGCATTTATGCATCCATTCTCAAACACCATTCAATTATAATCACATTGTCCTAATAAGGGGCCTACAAGGACTTAAACATGCTTTAGAATTGGTTCGAGACTCAACCCGGTAACTTACAAAATTCTCAAAAACTTAGAAAATTTTCAAACATGCGAGTCACACAGTGTAATAGAGCAGGCCATGTGTCTCACATGGCTCCCAGTTTCACGCCCGTGTCGGTAGTGTGAAAACAGGGCATACATGCGACTTAGGTCACCACGGTGACCACACGCGCGCATGTTAAACCGTGTATCCTTGAAATGGCCACGACGCCAGTGTGTTGGCGTGCCAATCCTGTAGGGTATCTTGACTTATGCAACACGGCCAAGTCACGCCCGGTGTGCTAGGCGTGTGTGCCATTTAGGGGGTATACTAGCTTGTACCTCACGGCCGGTCACTGCGCCTATGTGTGCAGGTGTGTGAAGCTATACTAAGTTCAATTTAATTTCAACACCGAGGACACAGTAGTGTAGCATAGCAGTGTGTAGCACTACATTTGAGACACACACACGTGTCTCTGCCCGTATGGACAAAAATAGGCCATTTGCAAGGCCAATTTGCCACCCTTAACTTATGCTCACTAAACAAGCAAAATGGTACCATTTCAACATACAATAGGCAACCAAAGCATCATTCAAATGCATCTTTTATACCATATTCAATTCAACCAAATTCAATACTCAAGTCAATGCCAAATACCTATTCAAAACTTATATCATCAAGCTTTCATTCACAAGCACATGACTTCTCAAATTATCAACTTCAATCATACAATATAGATCATTTACCAAACTCAAAATATAACCATTTGAGCAACTATGAAACTATAACCACATTTATACCAAACATACCTAAATAAGCCATCATTCATGACTATATATATAAAAACAAACTTATACATTTACAAGCCATCTCTCATGGCTATATTCACAACAAAGTACCATAACTAGCCTATACATGCCATATACTAAATATACAATTCAAAAGTACCAACTTAGATGTCCTATAGTGTGATGATGTTCCACAACAACTCTCGAATCTGAAGCTAGCCTTGATTCTCTATAAAACATAGGAAAATAACACAAGTAAGCTTCATAGCTTAGTAAGCTAGTAAGTGAGTAATTCAATACATCAAATAAATACAAATCAACCAATTGTACATAACATCACCATATACACAACAACAACAAACCTTTCTCATGTCTTAAAACATGATCAAATACCATTTCATCAACTTTCTCTATTTAATACTCGAATAGGATGCATGCGTACCTGTATCGTCCCGTACTAACCTCTTTCTCAATCATCTCATTCATTTACCGTTGAACCATTTGTTATAAAGTGGATATTCAAAGATCTCAATCGATAAGTACCTATACCATGGCGTAGCCAAATCAAGGTAACTTATCCCGGAGTACCTATACCATGGCGTGTGCCAAATTAAGGTAACTCCTTTCCGAAATACCTATACCATGGCCCGTAGCCAAATCAAGGTATCACTCGCACTTTTAGTAGTGCCAGATATCATGGCGTAACCAACACAATAACTTAATGACATGTCACTAGCATCTTAAACTATTCCTAAGGTTCAACTGAGGAGTTTCACTTGTAGATTTCATCGTCGAACACCTCTGTAGAGTCGTATTCACAATTCAAACATTATTCGTAATCTCATAATCACAGTTTATGCATTATCAAAGCATATAACATACATTTATAATGAAATTACCACATACGAACTTACCTCAAGTATAAAAACGGCGAAATGAGTAAATTACTCGATAAGCTTGCCTTTCCCCCGATCTAATTCCAGATTCTTTCTTTCTTGATCTATAAGTATTAAAAATTAACTCATTTAATCACCTATTCATTCAATTTGGTCCAAAAACACACATTTGGGCATCTTTACACATTAGCCCCTAAACTTTCACATTTAATCAATTTAGTCACTATTTCACAATTACACAAAATTCACATAATTAAATTTAACCTATGCTTAGCCGATTTATACATGAGTCCCTAGCAGCCCAAAACTTTCATTTATTTCACATTTCATCCACCCAATTTAGACTTTTCACAATTAAATCCCTTTTGACATTTTTGTCAAAAATCACTTCTAAAACATTCAAATCTATCAACAAATAGTCATTTTCCATTATCAAACATACAAAAGCTCAAATATTCATCAATGGCACTTCACAAAATCATGAACAAATTCAAAAAATTAAAGGCGCGGGCTAGCTAGAATCTGAAGCAACGATTACAAAAACATAGAAATCATAAAAAGCAGATCAAAACCAGTACCTTAATTGCTTGAATATACTAGGCGAATGAAGAACCCTAGTTGTTCTTATTCTTCCTTTAAAATTCAGCTAGAGGAAAGATGATAACATGAAATTCCTATTTGTTTTATTATAATTTATCATTTAATAACTAATTACCAATTTTAACCTTAATGAATATTAATAATAACACCAAATGCCATGCCAATATCATCCATTGACTATCAAATGGTTTAATATCATCATAAGGACCTTTGATTTAATAAAACATAACAATTAAACACTTTTAACAAGTATAATGCAACTTTGGCAATTTACGCGATTTAGTCTTTTTCTCAAATTGAGCTATTAGGCAATAAAATTAGCTCACGAAATTTTCACACATACATGTTTGTCATCTTTGTAAACACATAAAATAATATTAAATAATTTTTGACATCAAATTTGTGGTTTCAAAACCACTGTTTCGATTTAGCTAAATTCGGGTTGTTACAACTCTCCCCCACTTAGGGATTTTAGTGCCCAAAATCTTACGATAAATAGGTTTGGATATTGCTTTCTCATAGCATCATCGGGTTCCCACGTAACTTCTTCAACCACGTGTCGATGCCATAATACTTTCACTAATGCTATTCTTTTATTTCTTAGCTCTTTGATCTCACGAGCTAGAATCTGAATCGGTTATTCACTATCGACAAATGCGAATGAATCTCAACCTCGAAGGAGAAATAATGTGTGATTGATATGTGAAACACATTATGTATTTTCTCTAATTCGAGACGGTAAAGATGGCGATATATACCATGGGTCAATTCGCTCCAATTAAGCTCGATAATCTCATACGGTCGATGAATCGCGAGACTCAATTTTCTTTTAAACCAAGCGTAATATCTTTTTCCACGGCGACAATTTCAAAAACACTTTATCCGTCTGGAATTCAATATCTTTACGTTTAGTGTCTGCATAAGATTTACATCGATCTAGCATTTGCTTTCAGGACTATCGCGAATTACTTTCACTTTTTCTTCACTCTCTCTAATCGGATCAACCAGTGAACCTTATTTTCACTGAGCTCACTCCAATACAACGATGTTTGACATTTACGACCGTATAGAGCTTAGTATGGTGCCATCTTTATACTCGATTAAAAACTATTATTATAAAAAAAATCAATCAATGATAGGTATTTCTCTAGCTACCCTCAAACTCAAGAATGCAACATCGTAACATATCCTCGAGTATCTGAATAAATCGCTCGGATTGGCCATCCGTCTACGGATGAAGCAGCGATCTTGAAATGTAGCTTTGTACCCGGTGTGTCTTGCGGTTTCTTCAGAAGCTGCGATGTGAACCTCTCGGATCTCTATCAGAAATAATGGAAATAGTGCTGCATGCAATCTCACAACCTCGAGAGATATATAACTCAACTAACTTATCAAGCGAAATGCATGCGTATAGGAATGAAATGAGTGATTTAAATCAATCGCTCAACAACAACCCATATTGCATCTTTCTTTCTTGGAGATAGAATGTAAACCCGATGCAAAATCCATAGTCACTCTATCCCATTTCCACTCGAGAATCATGATTGGTTTGTAATAAACCCAGCGGTACTTGATGCTCGACTTTGACTCGCTAAAAAATTAAACATTTGAAACAAACTCGGAGATATCTCTTTTCATCTTTGTGCCACCAATATAAGCTGTTTCAAGTCATTATACATTTTCGTGCTTCTGGATGAGCAGATAAACAACTACTATGTTCTTCATTCAAAATCATCTGAATCAACTCTGAATTTCTCAAAACACATATTCGATCTGGAATCTCAAACAATCGTCCGGAATCAATTTGAAACTCTAAATCCGAATTTGACTCTGCTTTGAACCCGTTTTGCTTGTAATTCATTATCAAGCTTTTGAGCCTCATAAATATTTTGTATAAACAACGATCTAAACTTTCAACTCGGCTACAAGCGAACCATCATCGGACAAAGCCAAATGTGTATTCAAAGCACGTAAAGCAAACAAGGACTTTGGCTTAAAGCATCGCCAACTCGTTAAGCTTTCCCGGATGATAGTCAATCACTAATTCATAATCTTTTAGCAATTCTAACCATCTCCGCTTTTGTAAATTCAATTCTTTTTGAGTCATTAGATATTTCAAACTTTTGTGATCAGTATAAATATGACACTTCTCACCAAATAAATAATGGCGCAGGATTTTCAATGCGAACACTATCATGACTAACTCAAGATCGTCGTCGGATAATTCTTATCATGCGGCTTCAACTGTCTCGAGGCATAAGCTACAACTTTTCCTTCCTGCATCAAGACACAACCCATGCCATTTAACGATGCATTACTAAAAATTATGAATTCTTTACCCGACTCAGGCTGAACTAACACTGGAGCTTCAGTCAATAAAGCTTTTAAGCGCTCAAAACTTTTACGGCATTTACGACCACTCGAACTTAACATCTTTTTGAAGCAATCTTGTCAGCGGAGTTACAATCATCGAAAAGCCTTTTACAAATCGTCTATAATATCCCGCTAGTACTGACTTATTCTTTAAAGTCTCCCCTATTTACGTTGTCAAGCAGTTTCGACCCCTCTTCACTAATAATTAATTACCTCATTGTACAGAACTATAATGATGTTCTCATTTGTTTCTCTTGAAAATAGACTAATTAAAAAATTCAAGCATATAAATTTTATCCCATGATTATTTTGTACAATTTTTAATGAATTTCTCAAGTCGAGCAATGGATTCCAAATCATTCGACTCTGTCTCACAAGAATTCAAATATCTCATAATATGAAATTCTTTTGCTTACATCGTTCCTTTTATCACGAAAATAGACTCAATAAGCTTTAATTTCATATCTTATTAAATCTCTAATTCAATTTCCACCATTTTGGTGATTTTCATAGTCACACAATATTCTTTGTCCAAAAGCGTTTTGTTGCCAATTTTACTCTTTCATGATTCCTTTTATACACTAGATATGAATTTCACAAATTAATTCATTTCAATGTTCATATGAACAAAATACATTCATACCAACTCATTCACATCTTTAATAATATTTCGTCACATATTGATCTCATTCGTTAGGAGTTTCACATACATATATGTGCCAATTCACAACATACCCAAATGCTTTCACACTTTGCTATTTCGTTGAACTACCCGTTGGGCCATGTGGAATTCTAAAGGATACTCGGAAGTCTTACACATAGTGCCACACTTACATGTAACCAAAGCTGCCACTTATATGTATCTGAAGCTACCATTGATATGTAGCCGAAGCCAACACTTATCACATATCACATAGGAGCTCACTCTCGAGCTATTCACATTCACGGGTCTACTCACACAGGCTGTTGATCATTACGTAAGTACTCGGTCTTTTGCTCACACAAGTCGCTGTGTCTGCAACACATCTTATGCGAATTACCCGACCACTAGTAGAACTTATAAGACCATTTTGTTTCACATAGTCACAAATATCGGATGCGCTCACACAAGTCAGCCCCATCGACCATCGAGCTACGGTCTTGCTCACTGGTAAGCCGTCGAGTATCCGTAACACATGTCGATAACTTCAACCACCGTGAGAACGTGCAGAGCGTGCGGACCAGCACCGAATCACTTATTTCACTTAGCACAATGCCATGGTTTAACCATGGTCTTTTAAATCAATTCATATTTCACTATGCAACGATCGTGATCGATCCTACATTTTACTCAATTCAAACATTTCTTTTGAAATTTCCACACTTTTATCAAATATATGATAATGGTGCTTAATAAACACAAATCAATAATATTTATCAACATACGAACTTACCTCGGTAGCACAATCGGTGAAAATGACTTATTCGTCATATTCTTTGTTTTTCCCCCGTTCTAAGTTCGAATCTCGTTTTCTTTGATCTATAACAACACATTGAAATCATTTATTCGTCCTGCTCCTCAAATTAGCCAAAATTCACATTTTGGAAAAATTTACATTTTTGCCCCTAAACTTTATCATATTTACACTTTTGCCCCTAGGCTCGTAAAATGATTTTTATTCAATTTCCTTGTATTTTAAGCCTAGCCAAACCATTTTCATATCTATTTCAGCCCACAATTTCCACTAATTCACACTTTTATGACAAATTTCATAACTTTTACAAATTAGTCCTTTGAGCATTTTACCAAAAATCACTTAGTAAAAGCCGTTTCTCTAACCATAAACATGCATTTTCTACCATTAAAAACAAAACACACACATATTCATCATGTTTCAAAACCCTAGACTTTAACCATATCTCAAATTAGTGGTAGAAATAGATAGATCTTGTCACGAGGATTTCAAAAGGTAAAAATCATTAAAAAGCAGGGCAAGAAACGGACTTACAATCGAGCTTGGAAGCTTGAAAAACCCTAGCCATGGTTTCTTCATGGTAGTTTCGACCATAGCTTGAGATGGACAAAATTGGCTTTTAATTTTGTTTTAATTCATTTTAATTACTAAATGACCAAAATGCCTCTAACTTAAAAATATTCTATTTCACCTATTTCATGTCCATTTTGTCAAAAAATTAACCAATGGTCTAATTACCATTTAAGGACCTCAAATTTAAAATTCCATAGCAATTTCACACCTCTAGCTTCTAGAACTCAAGTTTTGCACTTTTTACAATTTAGTCCTTTTGACTAAATTGAGTGCCCAAACGTCGAAATTTTTGAACGAAATTTTCATGAAATTGTTCCGTGAAATTGTAGACCATAAAAATATGATAAAAATAAATTTTCTTACGTCGTATTTGTGGTCTCGAAACCACTATTTTGACTAGGCCCAAAATCGGGCTGTTACAACTCTCCCCCCTTTAGGGATTTCCATCCCTGAAAATCTTACCAGAAGAAGTTGCTTTCAAATTTTTGTCATAACCACAATTTAATTTAGTTTCGTGCTCAGAGTTTCCTGTAGCTTTTTCCATAATTGGGATATAACCCCCGGATCTCAACCCGAAATAATTGAGACTGATACTTCGCATAATCTAATAATCCCAGAATCATCTTACTCGACTAGTTTGTTAAACAAGAAATCATACCACGAGCGATCAATCACGGTCAGATAACATCTTCCTTTTTAAGATCAAGATAATTCGAATCTGAAATCTATAGTGTTTCCATCTCATTTTCTTTCTAGAATCATCACTGACTGTAATAGTCCTGAATACTCTTAAAATTCGGCTTTTGCTTGTTGACAAATCGACATTTGAACACAAGCTCAAAAATAGCATGTAAACACGCAATTACCAGAACATCAACTTCATATGACTGCACATTTTATTACTATCTGGATGAACAGACAAGCCACTACTGTGAACTTTGTATAAAATTTCTGCATAAGCCCCGGATTCTTCGGTACACAAATTTCATTTCGGAATAATAATAACATGAATCTGGTCCAACCTAAAGTTCAGAATCAAAAGTCGATCCTCACTGTACTTATTTAGCTTATCACTCACTAACACATTTCTGAGTTTCTCAAACTTGCAAAGAAAACATCACTTTAGCTTTTATTTAGCTAAAATCGGACCATCATCAAATAAGATCAATCGAGTAACCAACTACTTTCACAAAATAAATGAGGATTTTCCATACAAGCATCTGTAACTACACTTGCCTCCTTACAGTCAATCAATAATTACTCACAATCTTTCAATAGCTCAAGTCATCAACAACATCCTTAAACTTCGGATCTTTACTGTGCCATTAGATACATTAAACTCTTTAGATCGGGCAACATATGGCAATCTTAAATCGAACAAATAATGTCATCAAATTCTCATTATAGACATAATAGTAGTTGTCTCTAAATCACTAGTCGAACAGTTCTTTTTAATGTGACATTAACCGTCTGAAAACATGAACCATCACTTTATATTCTAGCAATAAAATTCATTCTAATCCGTTCACTAGTGCATCAACTGAAAAATCATAAATCCATTACTCAATTCCAACTGAACTCAAAACCAGAGCTTCGGTTAATAATACCTTCAATTGCTTTAACTTTGCTAGCATGCCCAGACCATACAAACTTTCAAAATTGGGATAACTTTATTAACATAACAGCTTTAATTCAGAATAACATCACTCATTTTAAAACAAATCTAATAGGTATTTTTCTATATCATGCTTTCTAGAATATCAATTCTTCATTTAGATTTGCCCTGTCTATACACTCGTGAATGCACAAAATTCATTCTCTTTCTTTGAGGACATACTTAAATCTGAGATAACTCAAATCACATCCCAACAAATCGAGTTTATTACGATAAAAGCGGATGAGTCGATCTCAACTATAGAATAACACATTTCAAAATACTTCTTTCTTAGTGCTATTAAAACATCTCAAGCACACAATATTTCAAAATTCTCTTATCATGCTAATCAAAGGCCTTTACAATCGCATTAGCTCAAAGAAACAAAGACATCTCAATTGAATGCATTGACTTTAGTCAACTTACACGAGTAAGAAATCCATCATACAATTTCGGTTTGTGCTTCCATCATTTATACTGTTACCAAAGTCAATTCCTTACACAAAATTAGAGAAATCCAGATACAGGTCACCATGTTCATATGATCAAACCGAAATACAACCATAATAGACATAGTTATCACAAGTCGAAGAACACTATTTCAAGATGAGACATGGTCGATAATTCATGAAATAAGAATGATAGAAAAATCGAGATAAAGAAATCCAAGATACGATACCATGCCGGAAGTCCGAGAACATAACTCATAAGAAAATAACAGAGATCCTGATGATTCCTCAGAGAAACCCAGCAGAAAAACAATGCTTACCGGCTCTGGACTTCCATCATAACAGAGATAATATGTAACAGCCTGATTTTGGGGCTAGTCAAAAAAGTTGTTTCGAGACCACTAATCTGAGGTTGAAGAAAATTATGTTGATATTATTTTATTTCGTTATAGCATGATTATAAGGTTGCATGGAAATTTTGATGCCTTAATTTTAGCAATTGTGTGCTTAATTGTGAAAAAGGACTAAATCGGTTTTAAAGATTTATTTTCGGGATTTCAAAGTAAATTATCAGTTTTTAATTTATTATACACCTGAATTCTACAAACTTAGAACAACAAAGAGTTTTTCACTAAAATTTAATCGTAAACTTCGTTTTTCCTCAAAAGTTTTCCCCTGTGACATACCAAATTTGGTCGTAGGCGTATTGATCGGGTTTGGGGTGTTACAAATTGGTATCGAGCCAAGTTCAAAAGCTCATTTGTGGGCCCAAGGCCCAAAATGATTTAAAGTATGATCTTAAAATGTTTTTGTTTAAAATTATATGATCTGAAAGGCATGTACCAGAGTCTCGACCTTAGGTTCGCGGGTAAGTACTTTAAAGCTGTTGATCTTGATGATATGATGATGTTAGTATGGTGATTAGTAGTAGAAACTACTCTAGAGACCCAAACTATAGGTTGAATGTACTCATGAAACAACTTCTTATTAAAATTATTCATAAAGCGTTTTTTAAAGAAAGTGGAATAATGACTAATGCATAACACTTTTAAATCGGATAAGTCGAGACTTTAGACATGAGTACTCGAGGCCGAGGTCGTATTACTCGTGGACGCGGTCGGGGTAGGATGGTGTATGAGCGGTGAGGTGCAGTCAAGGATCAGAAAATGAGGTACCACTACCCCCACCACCAGTTAGAGTTGAGCATCGAGGATCAAGCGGGGATGACGCAGTGTCTCGGGCAATCTTTGCGAGTCCTTGAGAGGGTAGCCGGAATAGGTAGAGCGCGGAGCTCGAAAATCATGCCGAGCAACTCACGAGCCAATGGAGTGAGGTATTTCGAGGTGTTTCAGTGTGGCTCGATGCAGCCGTATTGGTTAGAGGCGGCCAGAGCAGATCATGGATGACTTGGATCCGAATCTTTGAGGAAAGGCTGAAAGGGATAGTGTTGCTTCTTCGGGATGAGTCATATCGGTGGTGGCTCACAGCATGCAGAATAATCTTTGCGGCGGAGGATCTCACTTGGGATTATTTTAAGGCGTGCGGAAAAGAAATATGTTGGGTCTAGTTACATTGATGCACAGCAGTAAGGCATTTCTCGAGTTTGGTCCAAGGAAGTAAGTCCGTATTAGAATATGAGGTAGAATTTTTAAGATTGAGCCGGTATCTTTGGAGTTATCGTGGCTTGAACCTGACGATGTGTCAGATTTGAGGATGGATTGAGGGACGAATCGAGATTCTGATTGCTCCATATCGGGGCGAGAGTTTCTTTGCGCTAGTTGAAAAGACTAAGATAGTAGAAGGGATAAAGGAATCGGTAAAGCGGAGGCACGATAAGAATAAACATAAGAAGTTTTGGATCATCCGGATCAGCCGTAATTCTCGAGAAGAGGTTAGGTAGAGTGGGCGAATCCATCCGAGAGGCACATTCTCGCTAATCGAGGATCGGCCGATTAGTAACCGATGTGGAAAATTTCATTGGGGCGAATGTTGGACCGGAGAGAAAGGATGTTTTGAGTGTGGTTCATTTGGATCATCGTGTGAGAAGCTCGCCCATGTAAGCTAGCCAGAATCGATCCCGAGGTCAAGGTCGTGCTCGATTCGAAATGAGGGGCCGTCACGCAGAGAAGTCGTGGTAATGGTAGAGAGGTAATGGATTACGGTCGAGGCCGCGGAGCATCTGGCGAGAGAGTCTTGGCAACAACGAGGCAAGACGGCTTGGTTTGGTGTATGCAATGAGGCGTCGAGAGGAGAGCGGCGCCGGACGTCATAAGCGATGCGTTCTTAATCTTTGGTGAACCATATCTTTGCTTTGATAGATGTGGGTTCGACACATTCGTATGTTGCTAGTAACATAGTAGAGACTATGAATCTAGACTTTGAGACTACTTCTAGGAAGATGACGATGCCAGCCCTCTGGTCACTCAGTGAAGGAAATAAGGCAGTATAGAGATGTACCCCTTGAACTCCAAGGGATAATGTTTGTAGGCGATCCGATGGAGCGCCATTTGAGGAGTTCGATCGATTCTTGGCATGGGTTGGTTGGTCAAGTATCAAGCAAGTTTGGATTATTGTTGCTAAGCGCATGGTTTTGAAGAAGACGGTGAGGGCAAAGAGGTGGTTATGATAGGTAATAGAAGAGATTATCTATCCAACGTGGTATCTGCGTTGAAAGTTTGAAGTTTGTCGGGAAGAGGGTGTGAGGCATTTGTGGTTCATGTGTGTGCGGTTGGATGCTAAGGAGTCTCTTTGTGGGAATGTCCAATGGTAAAGGAATATGTTGACGTATTTCCAAAGAACGTGCTGGGATTGCCTCCGGATCGTGAAGTTGAATTTGGTATAGATCATTGCCGGAATGCGCGCGATGTCTATTGCTCAAGTATAGGATGGCACCGAAAGAATTAGGGAATTGAAGGCTCAAATTCAAGAGTTGTTGGATCGAGGTTTTATCAGACCAAGTGTTTCGCCTTGGGAGCAGCACCGGTACTTTTGTCAAGAAGAAGGATGGATTGATGCGGATGTGTATAGACTATCGCCGATTGAATAAGGCGACGATCAAAAATAAGTATCCTTTGCCGAGGATAGATGACTTGTTAGATCGATTTAAAGAGGCGTGATTTTCTCCAAAATTGATTTAAGGTGCGGATATCATCATTTGTGAAGGTGAAAGAGGTCGATATCCATAAGGCGGCATTTCACACTCGGTATGGGCACTCTGAGTTTACTTACGTAATGCCGTTTGGGTTGACTAACGCTACCGGCGGCATTCATGGACATGATGAATCGGGTATTCCAGCGATTTTGGACCAATTTTGTTGTGGTATTTATAGGCGATATTTTGGTATACTCCAAGTTAGAGGAGGAGCATGATGCGCATTTACGAGTAGTGTTCAGATTTTGAGGAAAAGCGACTTTATGCAAAATTTAGTAAGTCACGAGTTTTGGCTTAGGAGGTGACTTTCTTGGGTCACGTAGTATCACCGTGAGGGATTAGAGTGGATCCTCGAAAGATTGAGGCGATGTTAGATTGGAAGCCGCCTAAGTCGGTGCATTTGAGATCGGAGTTTCCTAGGTGCAGCGGGGTATTCACCAAGATTTGTGGAAGGATTTTCTTTGATAGCAGCACCTATGACTAAGTTATTGGGAAAGGAATTCCATTTGTGTGGACCAGAGAAGCGACAAGGATGTTTTAACAAGTTGAAGAAGATTCAGCGAAGCTCGGTTTGATTCAACTTTGAGGCGAGCAAGGAATTCCACATTTCTTGTGATGCATCACATCTTGGTTTGGGATGTGTCTTTGATCTGAGGAAGGGAAAGGTAGTGGCTTATGCATCTTGTGATTGAGACCACATGAAGTTAACTATCCGACGCATGACTTGGAATTAGTTGTAGTGGTTTTGCTTTGAAGATTTGGAGACACTATTTGTATGGAGAGAAGTCGATAGTCTACGGATCACAAGAGTCTTAAGTATCTTTTGACTCGGAAGGATTTGAACTTGAGGTGGCGTAGATGGATAGAGTTGTTGAAGGACTACGATTTGTCGATTGAGTATCATCCGGGCAAGGCTAACGTGGTGGTGACACGTTGAGCCGAAAGGTTATATCGGACTTAAGATCGATGTTTGCTCATCTTAGCTTATATGACGATGGGAGTCTTTTGGCTGAATTGCAAGTCAAGCCGACTTTGTTAGAAGCGAGATCAAGGAGAAACAGGTTAGAGGATGATGGTTTGAATGATCGGAGGTTACTGAGTTGAGAATGGTGGTTTAGAGGATTATAGTTTGTCCAAGGATGGAATATTGTGATTTAAAAGAAGAGCCGTATGCCAAAGGATGTTTAGTTGAGGCAAAGGATTCTTGGGGCGCATATAGCGACCCATACGCAATGCATCCCAGAGGTAGCAAGATGTATCGGGATTTAAGAGAGCGATTTTGGTGGCGGATCAGGCGTGAGGTGGCCGAGTTTGTGGGTAAATGTCGGCGTGTCGCCAGTCAAGCCGAGCATCGGTTGTCGCAGGTTACTTCAAATGATGAAGATTCCACAGTGGAAGTGGGAAAGGATCACTATGGACTTTGTCGATGGATTACCCCTCACGCCAAGTAAGAAGGACTCGATTTGGGTGATTGTGGATCGTCGACTAAGTCGACTCATTTTATTCGGTAAGGGTGGATTACTCGCCGAGAAGTTAGCTAAGTTGTATGTGGCGGAGATAGTAAGGTTGCACGGTGTACCAAAGGTCGATCATCTCGATGTGAGATCCTAGATTTACGTCGAGGTTTTGGAGAGCGTTACATCGGGCTTTGGGTGCGCGGTTGGATTTTAGTCTGACATTTCATCCACAATCGACGGCGATCGGAAAGAGTTATCTGATTTTAGAGGATATGTTGAGAGGTTGTGTATTGGACTTGAGAGGTACTGGAAGAGAGTTTTTACCATTAGCGAGTTCGCATACAACACTAGTTATCGGGCAAGCATTAAGATGGCACCATATGAGGCGTTGTATGGTAGGAGGTGTCGCACACCTACATCTTGGACCGAGTTGAGTGGCGTCAAATGTTAGGACCAGAGTTGGTTGCGGCCCGAAGATAAGGTGAAGTTGATTCAAGCTCGGTTGAAGGAAGCCGGATAGGCGAAGTCATATGCCGATCTCAAGCGGAGGATATAGAATTTTCCGTGGGTGACAAAGTTTTTACGAAAGTCTCGCCATGAAAGAAAGTGTTAAGATTTGGGAGAAAAGGCAAGTTAAGTCCAAGGTTTATTGGTAGTATAAGGTGTTGAGGCGAGTGGGACCGGTAGCCTATCACTCGAGTTGCCATCGAGTGAGTCGATTCACGATGTGTTCCATGTCTCCATGCTTAGACGCTATCGTTACGATCCATCGCATGTTGTGGCGATGGAGGAAATAGAGGTGAGTCCAGGATCGGCGGTAGAAGAAGAACCTGCATGATTCTAGACCGAGATGTGAAAGTTTTGCGTAGGAAGTCGGTTCCTTTAGTGAAGGTTTTATGGCGGAACCATGGCGTAGAAGAAGCTACGTGGGAGCCGGAGGATGTGATGAGGCGGCGGTTCCTCAACTCTTTTGAGCGAGTAATTTCGAGGACGAAATTTTCTTAAGGGGTAGAATTGTAATATCCTAAAAAAATGAGTATCATCTTGTTACTTGTGTTAGCTCGAGTATGATTATTATTATGTGCTTAGTATAGTTTTATGAAGGCTTGGAATTATTAGCTAAGCTAGAATGATTTTAGTATTGAAAATATAGTGAAGTGGATTAGATGAACTTGACACTTAAGTTAATTTAAGTGTTAAATTCTAACACAAGAGGAGTTAGTGGCATAGTGGATAAGGCGCATGAAAGGTTGCTTGAGGAAGTGGTTCGAGTAGCATGGAAGGCATATTAAGGATTTTATTTTTTTATGCATCCTAGCATTAAGTGTCGGTCAACTATTCATATGGATAAGATGGACAATTTTTTTATGGCAAGAAGACTTAAGGTTATGGTAAGCATGAAATAAGGGATAGAATTGCTAGATTTTGGGGATAAAATTTCTTCAACTTTGGGAATGTAGAGGATTTCAAGGCTTGGCTTAAGGGTGTTGTTTTGGAAACTCTCATATGGCCATTAGTGCATGAATGTGGACGGCATGTGTGGCTAGGGGTGGCCGAATGTTGATAGGAAGTTTGGGGGAAATAGTTGGCCAACTTTAGCATTTTGTGCATCATTTGGCATCTTTCTCTTCCTCTCCAAAAATTCCCTCTTTGGCGAATGTATCTTAGGCATTTTGGTGCAATTTTGCTTTTGATTTAGCTCTCATTTGTGTTTGAACCAAAATCTAATTTCTTCCTCTCATTTCCCTTTTGAAACCAAAACCACAATTTGCATTTTTGTCCACTTTTCTTTTAAAGCAAACTAGGTGTTTGGCGAACCTCTTTCTCCCATCTCTCTCTTTTCTTTCTTTTGATACTTGCTCAAAAACCACATTTCCTTTTCACTTCCTCTTGGCGAATCTTCCTCCTTCCCAAATCCCATCTCTTTCATTTTTTTTTCAAAGTTAAAAACATCCATTACCATTCTATTTTCATTTTCTATTTTCTTCTTTCTTCCATTTTGAATCATCCTTCTCCTATTTCACTTTCACTTTTATTTTTCCTTTCTTTTTACTCCACCATAGCCAATCTTCTTTCTCTCTTTTGGTGTTATATTGTAGTGAATATCATCAAGGGTAGATAATCTTTGGGTTTTCTTCAATCGGTTTTGGAAGATAGGTAAGTGTTCATGGCCGTATTTCCGTTATTTCCTTCTCCTGTCTAAGTTGTTTTCTTGTGGACAAAGGCTGAATCCTTGGGCATTTTTTTGCAAGGTTCTAACCATTATTTAGGAACCGATTTTTCCTTTAGGCCCTTTAGGACGTTGGAAGCAATCGATCTAAGCCATTCCATTAGCAATCGAAGTTTGTAAGTCAAGTGGTAAGATTCATGTCGATTCATTATTCTTTTTGAGGATAAAGACTAAGGCTATTTGGATTAAGATGTGATGTTGGCCGAATGGATTTTTGCTTATAGTTTTGTGGTATGGCCGAATGTAGGACAAGGTGATCTAGTGCGGTAGATCGGATCTTCGGAAGTTAGTATTTGCGTTAGTGAAAGGTGTGTACCTTACACACTTTATAACTCGGTATATATATATATATATGTGTGTGTGTTAATAACTATTCATGTTGTTAAAGCCGAAAACTATGAGATCTTGAAATGATACCTTGATGGGTATGAGCAAGGATACGGGTAAGTCCGTTTCGATATGATGTTGATATATGTTGTTAATATCACGATCTACGATATATATTGGTTATATGTTTAAATCAAAGTATAATGACATGATTTGTTATCTTTTGCATTGGTATGGGCGATATGAGAGGAGGGGGAAGATTGATATCCGTGTCTTTGGGACACGGAGGTTTGGCACCTCCAAAGTGGTTTGGTACCACATATTTCGTGTCTTTGGGACACTAGAGGTTTGGCACCTCATAGCGACTCGTCCCGGTGGTTTCACACCACCGTGGGTTGGCCCCACATTTGATGTATTGGGATCGTCGCGGTGATTTGGTATCACCGTGGGGTTGGCCCCACAACTTGATTATTCGTGACTTTGGGTCACCAAAGTGATTTGGCATCACATTATTGGATATCGTGACTTTGGGTCACGGTGGTTTGGCACCACCAGTGGTGTGGTACCACACGGGGTAGAAAAGGAGTTTTGGATGGCTAGGTTGGATGCATTATATATATATATTGCTTGGTTATAATTTGTGTAAGTATGTGGCATTTACAGGGAGAGGATTATGCACTGAGTCTTGGTGACTCACCTTCTCCCTTATTTTTTTGGTGATTCGTAAAAATCGCGGATGAGGAGCGGATGAACTCGAGGAGGCCATGCAATAAAATTTGGTTTTACATGAACTTCCATTTGGGTACTTTATTTTAATTCATTTTCATCTTTTATGGATTTGTAATAAGGCCTCTTTAATTATATTTTGGAATATTTATATGCTTTGGATTTGTTTTAAATATGGCTTATAAATTACATGGTTGATATAATAATTTGAGCACCAAGTTTTCTAAACTACTAAACGCGATGGTTTTTAAAATGTTACCATCGGGTAACATAAATCAATTGATAGTATTTAACAACTTAAGTATTTTTGATAACTCATACTATTTTCCAAAACTCCAGTTTCCAAATTTCTATTAGATACGGTTTTCAACCTAATCGCTTTAGTTTCTTTTCAATTTATAAAAGGTTTACAAATCAAAGTCAGTAACTAAGTTTTAAAGATTTATTTTAGGATTTCAAAGTAAATTATCGATTTTTAATTTATTATACACGATTTCTACGAACTTAGAACAACAAAGAGTTTTTCACTAAAATTTAATCGGTAACTCGTTTTCCTCAAAATGTTTTCCCTGTGACATACCAAATTCGATCGTGGCGTATTGACCAGGGTTTGGGGTGTTACAAATTGATATCGAGCCAAGTTCAAAAGCTCATTTGTGGGCCCAAGGCCCAAAATGATTTAAAGTATGATCTTAAAATGTTTTTGTTTAAAATTATATGATCACGAAAGGCATGGCACCGAGTCTCCTGCACCGATCCGCCTGGTAAGTACTTTAAAGCGTTGATCTTGATGATATGATGATGTTAGTATGACTGATTAGTAGTAGAAACTACTCTAGAGACCCAAACTATAGGTTGAATGTACTCATGAAATAACTTCTTATTATAATTATTCATAAAACTTTGTTTTAAAGAAAGTGGAATAATGACTAATGCATAACACTTTTAAATCGGATAAGTCGAGACTTTAGACATGAGTACTCGAGGTGGGGGTCGTATTACTCGTGGGCCTTGGGGGTAGGATGGTGTGTGCGAGCCGGTGAGGTCCGCAGTCAAGGATCCGAAAATGAGGTACCACTACCCCACCACCACGGTTGGAGTTGAGCATCGAGGATCAAGCGGGGGGATGATGCGGTGTCTCGAGCGATCTTTGCGAGTCCTTGAGAGGGTAGCCGGAGTAGGTGGAGGCGGGAGCTCGAAAATCAGACCGGCGACTCGAGCCAATGGAGCCGAGGTATTTCGAGGTGTTTCGGTGTGGCTCCCAAGATCTGGCGAGTATTGGTTAGAGGCGGCGGAACGAATCATGGATGACTTGGATCTAAATGCTGAGGAAAAGCTGAAAGGGATAGTGTCGCTTCTTCGGGATGTCATATCAGTGGTGGCTCATGGTACGAAATAGTGCTGCAGCGGAGGATCTCACTTGGGATTATTTTAAGGCAGCGTATCAGAAGAAATATGTTGGGTCTAGTTACATTAATGCACAGCGTAAGGCATTTCTCGAGTTTGGTCCAAGAAAGTAAGTCCGTATTAGAATATGAGGCGAAAATTTTTAAGATTGAGCCAGTATCTTTGGAGTTATCGTGGCTTGAGCACGAGCGATGTGTCCGGTCGAGGATGGATTGAAGGGCGAATCGAGATTGCTGATTGCTCCACATCGGGAGCGAGTTTGCTTTGCGCTAGTTGAAAAGACTAAGATAGCGAGAAGGAATAAAGGAATCGATAAAGCGAGGTAACGACAAGAATAAACATAAGAGAAGTTTTGGATCATCCGGGTTAGCCGGTAATTCTCGAGAAGAGGTTAGCGAGTGGGCGAATCAATGCGGAGGCACATTGCGCTAATCGAGGATCGACCGCGATGTAACCGATGTGGAAAATTTCATTGGGGCGAATGTTGGGACCGAAGGAAAGGATGTTTTGAGTGTGGTTCATTTGGATCATCGTGTGAGAGACCCATCCATGTAAGCTAGCTAGAGAATCGATCGAGGGTCAAGGTCGTGCTCGGTTCCTGAAAATGAGGACCGTCACGCGCAGAGGTCGTGGTAATGGTAGAAGAGGTAATGGTTCTGGCCGAGTCGCGGAGCATCCGGAAGAGGTGCCGCAACACCGAGGCAAGACGGCTGGTTTGGTGTATCTGTGAGGCGTCGAGAGAGGTGGGCGGCGCACCGGACGTCATAACAGATGCGTTCTTAATCTTTGGTGAACCATATCTTGCTTTGATAGATGTGGGTTCGACACATTGGTATGTTGCTAGTAACATAGTAGAGACTATGAATCTAGACTGCGAGACTACTTCTAGGAAGATGACAAGATGCCAGCCCTCTGGGTCACCACAGTAGAAGTAAATAAGTCAGTATAGAGATGTACCCTAGAACTCCAAGGAAAATGTTTGTAGGCGATCCGATGGAACTGCCGTTTGAGGAGTTCGATCGATTCTTGGCATGGACTGGTTGGTCAAGTATCAAGCAAGTTTGGATTGCGCCGCTAAGCGCATGGTTTTGAAGACAAAGAGGGCAAAGAGGTGGTTATGATAGGTAATAGAAGAGATTATCTATCCAACGTGGTATCTGCGTTGAAAGCTGTGAAGTTGGTCAAGAAGGGTTGTGAGGCATTTGTGGTTCATGTGTGTGCGTTGGAGGCTAAGGAGTCTACTTTGTGGGAATGTCCGAACGGTAAAGGAATATGTTGGCGTATTTCGGAAGAACTTCCGGATTGCCTCCGGATCGTGAAGTTGAATTTGGTATAGATCATTGCCGGAATCGCGCGGTGTCTATTGCTCCGTATAGGATGGCACCAAAGGAATTAGGGAATTGAAGGCTCAAATTCAAGAGTTGTTGGATCGAGGTTTTATCCGACCAAGTGTTTCGCCTTGGGGAGCACCGGTACTTTTTGTCAAGAAGAAGGGTGGATCGATGCGGATGTGTATAGACTATCGCCAGTTGAATAAGCTGACGATCAAAAACAAGTATCCTTTGCCGAGGATAGATGACTTGTTTGATCGGTTTAAGAGGCGATGGTTTTCTCTAAGATTGATTTAAGGTCCGGATATCATCAATTTGAAGGTGAAAGAGGCTGATATCCATAAGACGGCATTTCACACCTGGTATGGGCACTCTGAGTTTACGTAATGCCGTTTGGGTTGATTAACGCGCCGCGGCATTCATGGACATGATGAATCGGGTATTCCAGCCAGTTCTTGGACCGGTTTGTTGTGGTATTTATAGGCGATATTTTGGTATACTCCAAGTCGGAGGAGGAGCATGATGCGCATTTGCGAGTAGTGTTGTAGATTTTGAGGAAAGCGACTTTATGCGCAGAATTTAGTAAGTCTGAGTTTTGGCTTAGGGAGGTGACTGTCTTGGGTCACGTAGTATCACCGAGGATTAGAGTGGATCCTCGAAAGATTGAGGCGATCTTGGATTGGAAGCGCTAAGTCGATGGGTGAGATTTGGAGTTTCCTAGGTCTGGCGGGGTATTACCAAAGATTTGTGGAAGGATTTTCTTTGATAGCAACACCTATGACTAAGTTATTGAGGAAAGGAATTCCATTTGTGCGGACCGAGAAGCAGCAAGGAAGTTTTAACAAGTTGAAGAAGATTCGATGAAGCTCGGTTTTGATTCAACTTTGAGGCGTGCAAGGAATTCACTGTTTCTTGTGATGCATCACATCTTGGTTTGGGATGTGTGCTGATGCAGGAAGGGAAGGTAGTGGCTTATGCATCTCGACAGTTGAGACCACATGAAGTTAACTATCCGACGCATGACTTGGAATTAGCTGCAGTGGTTTTTACTTTGAAAATTTGGAGACACTATTTGTATGGAGAGAAGTCGATAGTCTACACGGATCACAAGAGTCTTAAGTATCTTTTGACTCAGAAGGATTTGAACTGAAGGCAGCGTAGATGGATAGAGTTGTTGAAGGACTACGACTATTCGATTGAGTATCATCCGGGCAAGGCTAATGTGGCGGCAGACGCGTTGAGCCGAAAGGTTGTATCAGACTTAAGATCAATGTTTGCTCATCTTAGCTTATATGACGATGGGAGTCTTTTGGCTGAATTGCAAGTCAAGCCGACTTGGTTAGAGCAGATCAAGGAGGAACAGTCAGAGGATGATGGTTTGAATGATCAGAGGTTACTGGTTCAGAATGGTGGTTTAGAGGATTATAGTTTGTCCAAGGATGGAGTATTGTGTTTTAAAAGAAGAGCTGGTATGCCAAAGGATGTTGAGTTGAGGCAAAGGATTCTTCGGGACGCACATAGCAGCCCATACGCTATGCATCCTTGAGGTAGCAAGATGTATCGGGATTTAAGAGAGCAATTTTGGTGGCAGTGCCAAGCGTGAGGTAATCGAGTTTGTGGGTAAATGTCCGATGTGTCGTGAGGTCAAGGCGAGCATCGGTTGCCCGTCTGGGTTACTTCACCGGTGAAGATTCCACAATGGAAGTGGGAAAGGATCACTATGGACTTTGTCATTTGGATTACCCTTACGCCAAGTAAGAAGGACTCGATTTGGGTGATTGTGGATCATCCGACTAAGTCAGCTCATTTTATTCCGGTAAGGGTGGATTACTCGCTTTAGAAGTTAGCTAAGTTGTATATGGCGGAGATAGTAAGGTTGCACGGTGTACAAGTGTCGATCATCTCAGACAGAGATCCTAGATTTACGTCGAGGTATTGAAGAGCGTTACATCAGGCTTTGGGTACGCGGTTGGATTTTAGTACCGCATTTCGTCCACAGTCTGACGGGCAGTCGGAAAGAGTTATACAGATTTTGGAGGATATGTTGAGAGGTTGTGTATTGGACTTCAGAGGCAGCTGGGAAGAGTTTTTACCATTAGAAGAGTTCGCATACAACAATAGTTATCAGGCAAGCATTAAGATGGCACCATATGAGGCGTTGTATGGTAGGAGGTGTCGCACACCTACATGCTGGACCGAGTTGAGTGAGCGTCAAATGTTAAGACCAGAGTTGGTTGTAGAAACTGAAGATAAGGTGAAGTTGATTCAAGCTCGGTTGAAGGAAGCTTCGGATAGGCAGAAGTCATATGCCGATCTCAAGCGGAGGGATATAGAATTTTCCGTGGGTGACAAAGTTTTTCTGAAAGTCTCGCCATGGAAGAAAGTGTTAAGATTTGGGAGAAAAGGCAAGTTAAGTCCAAGGTTTATTGGGCGTATAAGGTGTTGAGACGAGTGGGACCGGTAGCCTATCACTCGAGTTGCCATCGAGTGAAATCGATTCACGATGTGTTCCATGTTTCCATGCTTAGACGCTTTATCGTTCGATCCATCACATGTTGTGGCGATGAGGAAATAGAGGTGAGTCCAGATCTGACGGTAGAAGAAGAACTCGCATGCATTCTAGACCGAGATGTGAAAGTTTTATGTAGGAAGTCGGTTCCTTTAGTGAAGGTTTTGTGGCGGAACCATGGCGTAGAAGAAGCTGCGTGGGAACCGGAGGATGTGATGAGGCAACAGTTTCCTCAACTCTTTTAAGCAGGTAATTTCAAGGACGAAATTTTCTTAAGGGGGTAGAATTGTAATATCCTAAAAAAATTGAGTATCATATTGTTACTTGTGTTAGCTCGAGTATGATTATTATTATGTGCTTAGTATAGTTTTATGAAGGCTTGGAATTATTAGCTAAGCTAGAATGATTTTTAGTATTGAAAATATAGTGAAGTGGATTAGATGAACTTGACACTTAAGTTAATTTAAGTGTTAAATTCTAACACAAGAGGAGTTAGTGGCATAGTGGATAAGGCGCATGAAAGGTTGCTTGAGGGAGTGGTTCGAGTAGCATGGAAGGCATAATACGGATATTATTTTTTTATGCATCCTAGCATTAAGTGTCGGTCAACTATTCATATGGATAAGATGGACAATTTTTTTTTATGGCAAGAAGACTTAAGGTTATGGTAAGCATGAAATAAGGGATAGAATTGCTAGATTTTGAGGATAAAATTTCTTCAACTTTGGGAATGTAGAGGATTTCAAGGCTTGGCTTAAGGGTGTTGTTCTGGAAACTCTCATATGGCCATTAGTGCATGAATGTGGACGGCATGTGTGGCTAGGGGGGTGGCCGAATGTTGATAGGAAGTTTGGGGGGAATAGTTGGCCAACTTTAGCATTTTGTGCATCATTTGGCATCTTTCTCTTCCTCTCCAAAAAATTCCCTCTTTGGCCGAATGTATCTTAGGCATTTTGGTGCAATTTTGCTTTTGATTTAGCTCTCATTTGTGTTTGAACCAAAATCTAATTTCTTCATCTCATTTCCCTTTTGAAATCGAAACCACAATTTGCATTTTTGTGCACTTTTCTTTTCGGCAAACTAGGTGTTTGGCCGAACCTCTTTCTCCCATCTCTCTCTTTTCTTTCTTTTGATACTTACTCAAAAACCACATTTCCTTTTCACTTACTCTTGGCCGAATCTTCCTCCTTCCCAAATCCCATCTCTTTCATTTTTTTTCAAAGTTAAAAACATCCATTACCATTCTATTTTCATTTTCTATTTTTCTTTCTTCCATTTTCGAATCATCCTTCTCTATTTCACTTTCACTTTTATTTTTCCTTTTTTTTTTACTCCAAAGATAGCCAATCTTCTTTCTCTCTTTTGGTGTTATATTGGCGAATATCATCAAGGGTAGATAATCTTTGGGTTTTCTTCAATCGGTTTTGGAAGATAGGTAAGTGTTCATGGCCGTATTTCCGTTATTTCCTTCTCCTGTCTAAGTCGTTTTCTTGTGGACAAAGGTCGAATCCTTGGGCATTTGTTTGCAAGGTTCTAACCATTATTTAGGAACCGATTTTTCCTTTAGGCTCTTTGGGACGTTGGAAGCAATCGATCTAAGCCATTCCATTAGCAATCGGAGTTGGTAAGTCAAGTGGTAAGATTCATGTCGATTCATTATTCTTTTTGAGGATAAAGACTAAGGCTATTGGGATTAAGATGTGATGTTGGCCGAATGGATTTTTGCTTATAGTTTTGTGGTATGGCCGAATGTAGGACAAGGTGATCTAGTGCGGTAGATCGGATCTTCGGAAGTTAGTATTTGCGTTAGTGAAAGGTGTGTACCTTACACACTTTATAACTCTAGTATATATATATATGTGTGTGTTAATAACTATTCATGTTGTTAAAGCCGAAAACTATGAGATCTTGAAATGATACCTTGATGGGTATGAGCAAGGATACGGGTAAGTCTGTTTCGATATGATGTTGATATATGTTGTTAATATCACGATCTATGATATATATTGGTTATATGTTTATATCAAAGTATAATGACATGATTTTTTATCTTTTGCATTGGTATGGGCGATATGAGAGGAGGAGGAAGATTGATATCCGTGTCTTTGGGACACCAGAGGTTTGGCACCTCCAGTGGTTTGGTACCACATATTTCGTGTCTTTGGGACACTAGAGGTTTGGCACCTCATAGCGACTCGTCCCAGTGGTTTCACACCACCATGGGTTGGCCCCACATTTGATGTATTGGGATCGTCGCTAGTGATTTGGTACACACGTGGGTTGGCCCCACAACTTGATTATTCGTGACTTTGGGTCACCAGTGATTTGGCATCACATTATTGGATATCGTGACTTTGGGTCACCAGTGGTTTGGCACCACCAGTGGTTTGGTACCACACGGGGTAGAAAAGGAGTTTTGGATTGCTAGGTTGGGTGCATTATATATATATATATTGCTTGGTTATAATTTGTGTAAGTGTGTGGCATTTACCCGGAGAGGGATTATGCATCGAGTCTTGGTGACTCACCTTCTCCTTATTTTTTTCAGGTGATTCGTAAAATCGCGGATGAGGAGCCTGATGAACTCGAGGAGGCCATGCAATAAAATTTGGTTTTACATGAACTTCCATTTGGGTACTTTATTTTAATTCGCTTTCATCTTTTTATGGATTTGTAATAAGGCCTCTTTAATTATATTTTTGGATTATTTATATGCTTTGGATTTGTTTTAAATATGGCTTATAAAATACATGGTTGATATAATAATTTGAGCACCAAGTTTTCTAAACTACTAAACGCGATGGTTTTTAAAACGTTACCATCGAATTAATGAAATCAATTGATAGTATTTAACAACTTAAGTATTTTTGATAACTCATACTATTTTCCAAAACTCCAGCCTTCCAAATTTCTATTAGATACGGTTTTCAACCTAATCGCTTTAGTTTCTTTTCAATTTATAAAAGGTTTACAAATCTAAGCTGCAACTAAGTTTTAAAGATTTATCTTCGGGATTTCAAAGTAAATTATAAGTTTTTAATTTATTATACACCTGATTTCTACGAACTTAGAACAACAAAGAGTTTTTCACTAAAATTTAATCGGTAACTCGTTTTTCCTCAAAACGTTTTCCCCTGTGACATACCAAATTCGGTCGTGGCGTATTGACCGGGTTTGGGGTGTTACAAATTGGTATCAGAGCCAAGTTCAAAAGCTCGGCTGTGGGCCCAAGGCCCAAAATGATTTAAAGTATGATCTTAAAATGTTTTTATTTAAAATTATATAATCTGAAAGGCATGGCACCGAGTCTCCGACACCGATCCGCCCGGGTAAGTACTTTAAACTGTTGATCTTGATGATATGATGATGTTAGTATGACTGATTAGTAGTAGAAACTACTCTAGAGACCCAAACTATAGGTTGAATGTATTCGCGAAACAACTTCTTATTAAAATTATTCATAAAACTGTGTTTTAAAGAAAGTGGAATAATGACTAATGCATAACACTTTTAAATCAGATAAGTCGAGACTTTAGACATGAGTACTCGAGGTCGGGTCGATTACCCGTGGACGCGGTTGGGGTAGGATGGTCGTGGTGCGAGCCGGTGAGGTCCGGTCAAGGATCCGAAAATGAGGTACCACTACCCCCACCACCACCAATGCTGGAGTTGAGCATCGTGGATCAAACGGGGATGACGCAGTTGTCTCGGCGATGATCACGAGTCCTTGAGAGGGTAGCCGGAATAGGTGGAGGCGCGGGAGCTCGAAAATCATGCCGAGCGACTCCGAGCCAATGGAGCCGAGGTATTTCGAGGTGTTTCGTGTGGCTCGATGCGGTAGAGTATTGGTTAGAGGCGACGGAACGAATCATGGATGACTTGGACTCAATGCCGAGGAAAAGCCGAAAGGGATAGTGTCGCTTCTTCGGGATGAGTCATATCGGTGGTGGCTCACGATGCGAATAGTGCTTTGCAATGGAGGAGCTCACTTGGGATTATTTTAAGGCGTATATCGTAAGAAATATGTTGGGTCTAGTTACATTGATGCATAGCGTAAGGCATTTCTCGAGTTTGGTCCAGGAAGTAAGTCCGTATTAGAATATGAGGCGAAATTTTTAAGATTGAGCCAGTATCTTTGGAGGTATCGTGGCTTCGAACACGAGCGATGTGTCCGGTTCGAGGATGGATTGAGGGACGAACCGAGATTGCTGATTGCTCCACATCGAGCGCGAGTTTGCTTTGCGCTAGTTGAAAAGACTAAGATAGCGAAGGGATAAAGGAATCGATGGCGAGGGCGATAAGAATAAACATAAGAGAAGTTTTGGATCATCCGGTAATTCTCGTAAGAGGTTAGGCGAGTAGGCCGAATCAATCTGGGAGGCACATCGCTAATCGTGGATCGGCCAGATGTAACCGATGTGGAAAATTTCATTGGGGCGAATGTTGGACCGAGGAGGAAAGGATGTTTTGAGTGTGGTTCACCGGATCATCGTGTGAGAGACCCATCCATGTAAGATAGCCAGAATCGGTCGAGGGTCAAGGTCGTGCTCGGGCCTCGTAAATGAGGGACCGCCAACGCAGAGAGGTTGTGGTAATGGTAGAGGAGGTAATGGTTCGTCGAGGCCGCGGAGCATCTCGGCGAGAGGTGCTGGCAACACCGAGGCAAGACAAACCGGTTTGGTGTATGCAATGAGACGCGTTGAGAGGAGGGCGACACACCGGACGTCGAATCGTGCGTTCTTAATCTTTGGTGAACCATATACTGCTTTGATAGATGTGGGTTCGACACGTTCGTATGTTGCTAATAACATAGTAGAGACTATGAATCTAGACTCGAGACTACTTCTAGGAAGATGACGATGCCTTAGCCCTCTGCGGGTCACTCTGTAGAAGTAAATAAGTCAGATAGAGATGTACCCTAGAACTCCAAGGGATAATGTTTGTAGCTGATCTGATGGAACTGCCGTTTGAGGAGTTCGATCTGATTCTTGGCATGGACTGGTTGGTCAAGTATCAAGCAAGTTTGGATTGCACTGCTAAGTGCATGGTTTTCAAGATAGCTGAGGGCAAAGAGGTGGTTATGATAGGTAATAGAAGAGATTATCTATCCAACGTGGTATCTGCGTTGAAAGCTGTGAACTTGGTCAGGAAGGGCTGTGAGGCATTTGTGGTTCATGTGTGTGCGTTGGAGGCTAAGGAGTCTACTGTGGGGAATGTCCGAACGGTAAAGGAATATGTTGACGTATTTCGGAAGAACTTTCGGATTGCCTCCGGATCGTGAAGTTGAATTTGGTATAGATCATCATTGCTTAATCGGAACTGCGCCAGTGTCTATTACTCCGTATAGGATGGCACCAAAGGAATTAGGGGAATTGAAGGCTCAAATTTAAGAGTTGTTGGATCGAGGTTTTATCCGACCAAGTGTTTCGCCTTGGGAGCACCCTGTACTTTTGTCAAGAAGAAGGATGGATCGATGCGGATGTGTATAAACTATCGCCATTGAATAAGTCGACGATCAAAAACAAGTATCCTTTGCCGAGGATAGATGACTTGTTTGATCGCTTTAAGGGGCGCGGTTTTCTCAAGATTGATTTAAGGTCCGGATATCATCACCAAGGTGAAAGAGGTGATATCCATAAGACGACATTTCACACTCGGTATGGGCACTACGAGTTTCTGGTAATGTCGTTTGGGTTGACTAACGCGTCGGCAGCATTCATGGACATGATGAATCGGGTATTCCAACAGTTTTTGGACCAGTTTGTTATGGTATTTATAGACGATATTTTGGTATACTCCAAGTCGAGGAGGAGGAGCATGATGCGCATTTGCGAGTAGTGTTGCAAATTTTGAGGGAAAAACAGCTTTATGCAAAATTTAGTAAGTGCGAGTTTTGGCTTAGGGAGGTGACTTTCTTGGGTCACGTAGTATCAGCTGAGGGGATTAGAGTGGATCCTCAAAAGATTGAGGCAGTGTTGGATTGGAAGCCGCCTAAGTCAGTGGCTGAGATTCGGAGTTTCCTAGGTCTGGCGGGGTATTACCGAAGATTTGTGGAAGGATTTTCTTTGATAGCAGCACCTATGACTAAGTTATTGAGGAAAGGAATTCCATTTGTGTGGACCGAGAAGCGAAGAAGGAAGTTTTAACAAGTTAAAGAAGATTCTTGAAGCTCCGATTTTGATTCAACTCGAGGCGGGCAAGGAATTCACTTTTCTTGTGATGCATCACATACTTGGTTTGGGATGTGTCTTGATGCAGAGGAAGGGAAGGTAGTGGCTTATGCATCTCGACATTGAGACCACATGAAGTTAACTATCCGACGCATGACTTGGAATTAGCCGCAGTGGTTTTTGCTTTGAAGATTTGGAGACACTATTTGTATGGAGAGAAGTCGATAGTCTACACGGATCACAAGAGTCTTAAGTATCTTTTGACTCGTAAGGATTTGAACTTGAGGCAGCGTAGATGGATAGAGTTGTTGAAGGACTACGATCGCTCGATTGAGTATCATCCGGCAAGGCTAACGTGGTGGCGCACGCGTTGAGCCGAAAGGTTGTATCAGACTTAAGATCGATGTTTGCTCATCTTAGCTTATATGACGATGGGAGTCTTTTGGCTGAATTGCAAGTCAAGCCGACTTGGTTAGAGCAGATCAAGGAGAAACAGTTAGAGGGTGATGGTTTGAATGATCGGAGGTTACAGGTTCAGAATGGTGGTTTAGAGGATTATAGTTTGTCCAAGGATGGAGTATTGTGTTTTAAAAGAAGAGCTGGTATGCCAAAGGATGTTGAGTTGAGGCAAAAGATTCTTCGGGACGCACATAGCAGCCCATACGCTATGCATCCTGGAGGTAGCAAGATGTATCGGGATTTAAGAGAGCAGTTTTGGTGGCCAGGTCTAAAGCGTGAGGTAACTGAGTTTGTGGGTAAATGTCTGATGTGTCAGCAGGTCAAGGCGGAGCATCAGTTGCCGTCTGGGTTACTTCAGCCGGTGAAGATTCCACAGTGGAAGTGGGAAAGGATCACTATGGACTTTGTCAGTGGATTACCCCTTACACCAACTAAGAAGGACTCAATTTGGGTGATTGTGGATCGTCTGACTAAGTCAGCTCATTTTATTCCGGTAAGGGTGGATTACTCGCCTGTAAGTTAGCTAAGTTGTATGTGGCGGAGATAGTAAGGTTGCCCGGTGTACCAGTGTCGATCATCTCAGACAGAGATCCTAGATTTACGTCGAGGTTTTGGAGAGCGTTACATCAGGCTTTGGGTACGCGGTTGGATTTTAGTACCGCATTTCATCCACAGTCTGACGGGCAGTCGGAAAGAGTTATACAGATTTTAGAGGATATGTTGAGAGGTTGTGTATTGGACTTCAGAGGCAGCTGGGAAGAGTTTTTACCATTAGCAGAGTTCGCATACAACAATAGTTATCAAGCAAGCATTAAGATGGCACCATATGAGGCGTTGTATGGTAGGAGGTGTCGCACACCTACATCTTTGGACCGAGTTGAGTGAGCGTCAAATGTTAGGACCAGAGTTGGTTGTAGAAACGAAGACAAGGTGAAGTTGATTCAAGCTCGGTTGAAGGAAGCTTCGGATAGGCAGAAGTCATATGCCGATCTCAAGCGGAGGGATATAGAATTTTCCGTGGGTGACAAAGTTTTTCTGAAAGTCTCGCCATGGAAGAAAGTGTTAAGATTTGGGAGAAAAGGCAAGTTAAGTCCAAGGTTTATTGGGCGTATAAGGTGTTGAGATGAGTGGGACCAGTAGCCTATCACCGAGTTGCCATCGTAGCCGAGTCGATTCACGATGTGTTCCATGTCTCCATGCTTAGACGCTATCGTTCTAATCCATCGCATGTTGTGGCAGTAGAGGAAATAGAGGTGAGTCCAGATCTGACGGTAGAAGAAGAACCTGTACAGATTCTAGACCGAGATGTGAAAGTTTTGCGTAGGAAGTCAGTTCCTTTAGTGAAGGTTTTATGGCAGAACCATGGCGTAGAAGAAGCTACGTGGGAACCGGAGGATGTGATGAGGCAGCAGTTTCCTCAACTCTTTTGAGCAGGTAATTTCGCGGATGAAATTTTCTTAAGGGGGTAGAATTGTAATATCCTAAAAAAATTGAGTATCATCTTGTTACTTGTGTTAGCTCGAGTATGATTATTATTATCTGCTTAGTATAGTTTTATGAAGGCTTGGAATTATTAGCTAAGCTAGAATGATTTTTAGTATTGAAAATATAGTGAAGTGGATTAGATGAACTTGACACTTAAGTTAATTTAAGTGTTAAATTCTAACACAAGAGGAGTTAGTGGCATAGTGGATAAGGCGCATGAAAGGTTTCTTGAGGGAAGTGGTTCGAGTAGCATGGAAGGCATATTAAGGATTTTATTTTTTTATGCATCCTAGCATTAAGTGTCGGTCAACTATTCATATGGATAAGATGGACAATTTTTTTTTATGGCAAGAAGACTTAAGGTTATGGTAAGCATGAAATAAGGGATAGAATTGCTAGATTTTGGGGATAAAATTTCTTCAACTTTGGGAATGTAGAGGATTTCAAGGCTTGGCTTAAGGGTGTTGTTTTGGAAACTCTCCTATGGCCATTAGTGCTTGAATGTGGACGGCATGTGTGGCTAGGGGGGTGGCCGAATGTTGATAGGAAGTTTGGGGGGGAATAGTTGGCCAACTTTAGCATTTTGTGCATCATTTGGCATCTTTCTCTTCCTCTCCAAAAAATTCCCTCTTTGGCCGAATGTATCTTAGGCATTTTGGTGCAATTTTGCTTTTGATTTAGCTCTCATTTGTGTTTGAACCAAAATCTAATTTCTTCCTCTCATTTCCCTTTTGAAACCGAAACCACAATTTGCATTTTTGTGCACTTTTCTTTTAAGCAAACTAGGTGTTTGGCCGAACCTCTTTCTCCCATCTCTCTTTTCTTTCTTTTGATACTTGCTCAAAAACCACATTTCCTTTTCACTTCCTCTTGGCCGAATCTTCCTCCTTCCCAAATCCCATCTCTTTCATTTTTTTTTTCAAAGTTAAAAACATCCATTACCATTCTATTTTCATTTTCTATTTTCTTCTTTCTTCCATTTTCGAATCATCCTTCTCCTATTTCACTTTCACTTTTATTTTTCCTTTCTTTTTACTCCACCATAGCCGAATCTTCTTTCTCTCTTTTGGTGTTATATTGGCCGAATATCATCAAGGGTAGATAATCTTTGGGTTTTCTTCAATCGGTTTTGGAAGATAGGTAAGTGTTCATGGTCGTATTTCCGTTATTTCCTTCTCCTGTCTAAGTCGTTTTCTTGTGGACAAAGGCCGAATCCTTGGGCATTTGTTTGCAAGGTTCTAACCATTATTTAGGAACCGATTTTTCCTTTAGGCTCTTTGGGACGTTTGAAGCAATCTATCTAAGCCATTCCATTAGCAATCGAAGTTGGTAAGTCAAGTGGTAAGATTCATGTCGATTCATTATTCTTTTTGAGGATAAAGACTAAGGCTATTGGGATTAAGATGTGATGTTGGCCGAATGGATTTTTGCTTATAGTTTTGTGGTATGGCCGAATGTAGGACAAGGTGATCTAGTGCGGTAGATCGGATCTTCGGAAGTTAGTATTTGCGTTAGTGAAAGGTGTGTACCTTACACACTTTATAACTCGGTATATATATATATGTGTGTGTTAATAACTATTCATGTTGTTAAAGCCGAAAACTATGAGATCTTGAAATGATACCTTGATGGGTATGAGCAAGGATACGGTAAGTCCGTTTCGATATGATGTTGATATATGTTGTTAATATCACGATCTACGATATATATTGGTTATATGTTTATATCAAAGTATAATGACATGATTTGTTATCTTTTGCATTGGTATGGGCGATATGAGAGGAGGGGAAGATTGATATCCGTGTCTTTGGGACACCAGAGGTTTGGCACCTCCAAGTGGTTTGGTACCACAAATTTCGTGTCTTTGGGACACCGGAGGTTTGGCACCTCATAGCGACTCGTCCCAGTGGTTTCACACCACCGTGGGTTGGCCCCACATTTGATGTATTGGGATCGTCGCCAGGTGATTTGGTATCACACGTGGGTTGGCCCCACAACTTGATTATTCGTGACTTTGGGTCACCAAAGATTTGGCATCACATTATTGGATATCATGACTTTGGGTCACCAGTGGTTTGGCACCACCAAAGGTTTGGTACCACACGGGTAGAAAAGGAGTTTTGGATGGCTAGGTTGGGTGCATTATATATATATATATATTGCTTGGTTATAATTTGTGTAAGTATGTGGCATTTACCCGGGAGAGGGATTATGCACTGAGTCTTGGTGACTCACCTTCTCCCTTATTTTTTTCAGGTGATTCGTAAAATCGCGGATGAGGAGCTGGATGAACTCGAGGAGGCCATGCAATAAAATTTGGTTTTACATGAACTTCCATTTGGGTACTTTATTTTAATTCGTTTTCATCTTTTTATGGATTTGTAATAAGGCCTCTTTAATTATATTTTTGGATTATTTATATGCTTTGGATTTGTTTTAAATATGGCTTATAAATTACATGGTTGATATAATAATTTGAGCACCAAGTTTTCTAAACTACTAAACGCGATGGTTTTTAAAACGTTACCATCGGGTAACATAAATCAATTGATAGTATTTAACAACTTAAGTATTTTTGATAACTCATACTATTTTCCAAAACTCCAGTTTCAAATTTCTATTAGATACGGTTTTCAACCTAATCGCTTTAGTTTCTTTTCAATTTATAAAAGGTTTACAAATCTAAGCTGCAACTAAGTTTTAAAGATTTATTTTTGGGATTTCAAAGTAAATTATCAGTTTTTAATTTATTATACACCTGATTTCTACGAACTTAGAACAACAAAGAGTTTTTCACTAAAATTTAATCGGTAACTCGTTTTTCCTCAAAACATTTTCCCCTGTGACATACCAAATTCGGTCGTGGCGTATTGACCGGGTTTGGGGTGTTACATGTACTCAAGATAATACAATCATAATTGCACAAAGTTCCACTATTCACTTATGTTCTTCTTAAGCTGTCTACTCGCGTCATAGTCACTAAATTATTTATATCTCGAGTTACAGAACTTCACATTAAGATCCGCTATTTTTTTCTGAAACTAAACTCACATATATTCTTACCATAAAATTATCAGAATTTTTGGTATAGCCAATAAGTACAGTTTATTCTTTAAAGTCTCCCCTATTTCGCTGTCCGACAGTTCCGACCCCTCTTCACTAAAAATTAATTACCTCATTGTACAAAACTATAATGATGTTCTAATTTGTTTCTCTTGAAAATAGACTAATTAAGAAATTCAAGCATATAAATTTTATCCCATGATTATTTTTGTACAATTTTTAATGAATTTCTCAAGTCAGAACAGGGGATTCCGAAATCATTCTGACTCTGTCTCACAAGAATTCAAATATCTCATAATATGAAATTCTTTTGCTTACATCGTTCCTTTTATACGAAAATAGACTCAATAAGCTTTAATTTCATATATTATTAAATCTCTAATTCGATTTTCACCATTTTTGGTGATTTTTCATAGTCACACAACTGTTGCTGTCCAAAACTGTTTTGTTGCCAATTTTACTCTTTCATGATTCCTTTTATACACTAGATATGAATTTCAGAAATTAATTCATTTCAATGTTCATATGAACAAAATACATTCATACCAACTCATTCACATCTTTAATAATATTTCATCACATATTGATCTCCTTCGTTAGGAGTTTCACATACATACCTGTGCCAATTAACAACATACCCACATGCTTTAACACTTTGCTATTTCGTTGAACTACCCGTTGGACCATGTGGAATGCTACAGGATACTCGAAAGTCTTGCACATAGTGCCACACTTACATGTAACCGAAGCTGCAACTTATATGTAGTCGAAGCTACCACTGATATGTAGCCGAAGCCAACACTTATCACATATCACATAGGAGCTCACTCTCGAGCTATTCACATTCACGGGTCTGCTCACACAAGCTTTCAGGTATTCGCAACTCATGCCGGATTACCCAGCCACTAGTAGAACTTATAAGACCAGCACCAGTTTCACATAGTCACAAATATCGGGTCAGCTCACACAAGCTGACGGCCATACGAGCTAAACGGTGCTACTCACACAAGCTGTCGAGTATCCGTAACACGTGTCGGATAACTCAGCCACTGGTAGAACGTACGGACCAGTACCCGGATCACTTATTTCACTTAGCACAATGCCATTGTTTAACCATGGTCTTTTATCGTCAATTCATATTTCACTATGCAACGATCGTGATCGATCCTACCTTTTTACTCAATTCAAACATTTACTGAAATTTCTACACTTTTATCAAATATATGATAATGGTTCTTAATAAACACAAATCAATAACATTTATCAACATACGAACTTACCTCGGTAGCACAATCGGTGAAAATGACTTATTCGTCATATTCTTTGTTTTTCCCCCGTTCTAAGTCCGAATCTCGTTTTCTTTGATCTATAACAACACATTGGAATCATTTATTCATCCTACTACTCAAATTAGCCTAAATTCAGATTTTGGTAAAATTTACATTTTTACCCCTAAATTTTATCATATTTACACTTTTGCCCCTAGGCTCGTAAAATGATTTTTATTCAATTTCCTTCTATTTTAAACCTAGCCAAATAATTTTCATAACTATAGCAGCCCACAATTTCCACTAATTCACACTTTTATGACAAATTTCATAACTTTTACAAATTAGTCCTTTTAGGCATTTTTAACGAAAATCACTTAGTAAAAGTCGTTTCTCTAACCATAAACATACATTTTATACCATTGAACACAAAAAAAACACACATATTCATCATGGGTCAAAACCCTAGACTTTAACCATACCTCAAATTAGTGGTAGAAATAGATAGATCTTGTTACGAGGATTTCAAAAACGTAAAAATCATTAAAAACGGGGCAAGAACGGACTTACAATCGAGCTTGGAAGCTTGAAAAACTCTAGCCATGGTTCCTTCATGGTAGTTTCGGCCATAGCTTGAAGATGGACAAAAATTGGCTTTTAATTTTGTTTTTAGTTCATTTTAATTACTAAATGACCAAAATGCCCCTAGCTTAAAAATATTCTATTTCACCTATTTCATGTCCATTTTTATCCAAAAAATTAACCAATGGTCTAATTACCATTTAAGGACCTCCAATTTAAAATTTCATAGGAATTTGACGCCTCTAGCTTCTAGAACTCAAGTTTTGTACTTTTTACAATTTAGTCCTTTTGACTAAATTAAGTGCCCAAACGTCGAAATTTTTGAATGCAATTTTCACGAAATTGTTTCGTGAAATTGTAGACCATAAAATTATAATAAAAATAATTTTTCTTATGTCAGATTTGTGGTCTTGAAACCACTGTTTCGACTAGGCCCAAAATCGGGCCGTTACACAGCATGTTCGGATTCATCATGTGAGTAAATCAAAATGTCATCAATGAATATAACGACAAATCGATCTAGGTACGGTTTGAAAATCCGGTTCATTAAGTCCATAAAGACAGCAGGTGCATTCGTTAGTCCGAAAGGCATAACAAGAAATTCGTAATGTCCGTACCTTGTTCTAAATGCAGTTTTTGGCACAACCAAGTCTTTAACTCGCAACTGGTAATAACCCGATCTCAAATCAATTTTTGAAAACACTGTTGGCCCTTCCAACTGATCAAACAAATCATCAATCCGCGGTAGAGGGTATTTGTTCTTTATAGTCACTTTATTCAGCTGTCTGCAGTCTATACACATTCTCATCGTGCCATCTTTCTTTTTCACGAACAACACCAGTGCACCCCAGAGAGAGAAACTCGGTCTAGCAAAACCTTTACCTGTCAACTTTTGTAACTGAGCTTTCAATTCTTTTAACTCTGTCGGGGCCATTCTGTACGGAGCTATCGATATCGGCGTAGTTCCCGGCACTAACTCAATGCCAAATTCAACCTCTCGGATCGGTGGTAAACCCGGTAACGCTTCAGGAAACACATAAGGATATTCACATACAACTGGCACTGATTCTATCTTCTTTTCAGTCACTTTCGTATCAAACACATATGCAAAATAAGCTTTGCAACCCTTTCTCACATATTTCTGAGCTAACATTGATGAAATCACTGCTGGTAAACCATTCAAATCATCTGACTCAATCCGGATAATCTCATTATTCTGACATATCAGATCAATCATCTTTCGTTTATAGTTTACTATAGCATCATGTAGCGTTAGCCAATCCATACCCAGAATTATATCAAATTCATCAAATGACAATAACATCAGATCAGCAGGAAAACAGAAATATCGAATCATCAATGGGCAGTTCTTGCACACTTTATCAACCAAAACACACTTGCCTAAGGGGTTCGATACTCTAATCACAAATTCAGTAGACTCTACAGGCAAAGTCTTACTAGATACTAAATTCATGCATATATAGGAATGAGTTGATCCTGGATCTATCAAAGCAATCACATTAGTATCATAGAGAGTGAAAGTACCGGTGATAACATCTGGCAATGATGCCTCCTCTCATGCACGGATAGCATAAGGTCGGGCAGGTGCTCGGGCCTCAGATCTCACAATAGAGTCTCTTGTCGCCCCTCGACTACCACTCACGCTCCCAGCATTTCTTGGTGGTCTTTCTCTAGTAGCAGTATTATTGGATCTCACATTCTGAACTTTGTCTTTCTCATCTAACTCTGGGCAATCTCGGATGAAGTGTTCTAACGAACCACATTTGTAACAAGCTATACTACTTTTATTCCAGCATTCTCCGAAATGTCGTCTCCCACATTGCTGACATTTAGGTTTATTTGATCTAACATTACCTACACTAGCCACTGACATAGTTCGAGTTTTTGAACTCGCAATTTGCTTCCCACGATCTCTACTAGAGTATTCCATTGGTGCATTAGATCGGCTAAACAAATCTCGAGATTTCTTTGATGAGGAGTGATACGGTTTACTCATTGATCTTTTTCTCGAGTCTCTAGCTTCTAAATCTTCTTTTCTCTTTTCTTTACTGAGATCCTCGGCTTTACAAGCCTTTTCAACCAGAACGACAAATTCTTTTAATTCAAGAATCCCGAATAATAGTTTTATATCTTCATTCAACCTGTCAACGAATCGTTTACACATGATCTCCTCAGCAGACACATACTCTCGAGCATATTTGCTTAATCATACGAATTCCTTTCATAATCGTACGAATTCCTTTCATACTCAGTTACAGTCATTCGACCTTGTTTCAATTCTAGAAACTTTTTATGCTTCAGATCGAGAAATCTTTGATTGATGTACTTCTTTCGGAATTCAGATTGAAAGAACTCCCAAGTAACCTGTTCTCTAGGAACCACAAATATCAACGTTTTCCACCAATGGTACACATTATCTCTCAGCAAAGATACAACACATTTGATGCATTCATCAGGAGTACAAGATAATTCATCGAATACTCGAATCGTGTTTTCGAGCCAGAACTCAGCTCTCTCCGCGTCATCATCAACAGTAGCCCGAAACTCTTCAGCCCCCTGTTTCTGAATCTTATCTACTGGTGGCTTGTTCAATCGAATCAGATCTATCACTTGTGGCACAACTGGGACTTGTTGAGGAACAGGTGGGGGTGGAGGTTATTGAGCAGCCCGATTCATTCGAACGAACTCCGTGAACCACTCACTCATCATATTGAAAAAGGCTTGTTTAACCTCTCCCTCGTGGCTACTCGATATAGGTCTAGAGTCTGATGGCACTGCCCCTTGAGCAAGAGCAGGCGCATTACTCTCCACATCATCGGCTACAGCTCTTTCGGGATCCATTACTATACGAAAACACAATTTAAGCTGTCAGGAATCATCACACTGTCACAGAGTATATATATGGCATGTATAGCTAGACTCTCATACACGCTATGTTAGTCTTAGAATCGACTAAATCGTAGCTCTGATACATTAAATGTAACACCCCTCACCCGTATCCGTCGGGGAAATAGGGTTACAAGGCATTACCGATCAAATCACAACATACAACATACATTTATGCATCCATTCTCAAACACCATTCAATTATAATCACATTGTCCCTTATAAGGGCCTACGAGGCCTTAAACATGCTTTAGAAGTGGTTCGGGACTAAACCGGTAACTTACAAAAATTCTCGAAAACTTAGAAAATTTTCAAACATACCAAGGTCACACGCCCGTGTGAACAGGCCGTGTGTCTCACATGGCTCCAGACCCGCCTATGTCCAAGGCCATGTGAGAACAGGGTATACAAACTGATTTGGGTCACACGGCTGACCACACGCCCATGCGTCAAAAATGTGTACCCTTCGAAATGGCCACACACGCCCGTGTGCCAGGCCGTGTGTTAGGCCGTGCCAATCTTGTAGGGTACACTGACTTTTGTAACATGGCCAAGTCACACGCCAGTGTGCTAGGCCGTGTGCCATTTAGGGGGTATACTGGCATGTACCACACGCCCGATCACACGTCGGTGTGTGAGGCAGTGTGGATCATACTGACTTCAATTTAATTTCAACACCAGGGGACACACGGCCGTGTAGCATGACCGTGTGTCGCACACGACTGAGACACACATCCGTGTGGACAAAAATACACCATTTGCAAGGCCAATTTGCCACCCTTAACTCATGCTCACCTAAAAAGCCAAAATGGTACCATTTCAGCATACAATAGGCAGCCAAAATCATCATTCAAATGCACCATTTATACCATATTCAATTCAACCAAATTCAATACTCAAGTCAATGCCAAATACTGACTTAATTCGAAGGGCTACCCCAGGGGACACACGGCCGTGTACCAAAGCCATGTGTCACACATAATTGAGCCAAACGCTCGTGTGCTCGGCCGAGTGGAGTAAAATAGGCTTGGTTGAAGTGACATTTCTCACCCTCCTCGAGCATAACTTATAAATGCATTTCCTCATCATCTTATCATCTATTTCATGCCTCAAAACATACCATTTTATCATCTCAAAATCAAGCCATAACATATCATCTTTCAAGCATTAGCTCACCAAATGACAACTAGCTACTTGAGCAACCGTATAACCATACCAAACATACCAAAACATAAGGCAACTTATACATCATGTATTACTTACCAAACACCTAACTCAAACCAACTTAAATGGCCATACACACCAACATTTACATCATTTTACAAGCCAACACACATGGCTAATATCATATCTCAAAACTTATCATCAACTCACTAACCTATACATGACATATACCATATTTACAAAGCATCAAAAGTACCAACAAGTAGTTGATAGTGTAATGACGGTTCCTGATGATCCCTGAGTCCAAGCTAGCTTCGATAATCTGTAAAACAGGGAAAGAACACACAAAGTAAGCTTTAAAAGCTTAGTAAGCCATATATAAATAAAACTATCTCATGAATCAACATCATTTCCATCAAATAAGTAAATTATGAATAATCATATATAGTACACAAACCTTTCTCAATGAATACTTATTCAAATTCACATGTAATTTTATCAAATACTTCCTTTTTCAATACTTGTATGATTCTCGTACGTACCTGTGTCACTTAATTCAATCTCATATTCTTGCTCGTCTTGACTTAGCCTGTTGAATCATTCGGAATTGTAAGGATACTCGAAAATCACATAAAGCTCGTACAATACCATATCCCAGATATGGTCTTACATGTTATCATATATTGATGCCACTGTCCAAGACAAGGTCTTATACGAAATCATATAACGATGCCAATGTCCCAGAAATGGTCTTACACGTAATCATAATACAATGCCAATGTCCCAGACATGGTCTTACATGTAATCACATCTCGGTAATCCTAATGTCGTGACATTTGTATCATATACTATTCCTAAAGTTCGTACGGGACTTTCGGATATCGTAACTTCATCGATTCTTTCTCGTATTTGCTCGTTCAACATCCATAGCAATTCAATGACAATTAAACATTTATAAATCAATTTAAAGACATTTATTTGCAAATGAACTTACCTCGTATTAGGGATTGACGTATCGGGTCAACTATTCAATAACCTTCGATTTCCCCCGATCTAAATCCGATTTCTTTCTTTCAGGATCTATAAGAATTCAAAATTAACTCATTTATTCATTGATTCATTCAATTCAGTCCAAAAACACATATTTAAGCAAATTTGCACTTTGGCCCTAAACTTTCACATTTCTTACAATTTAGTCCTTATTTCAATAAACACAAATTACACCAATTCAATTAAAACCCATGTGTGCTGAATTACTATAGTACCCTTAGCCATCCATATTTTCTCATTTATTCACACTTTTAACCCCACATTTTCATCTTTTCACAATTTAATCCCTAATTTATATTTTCTCTAAAAATCACTTAACAAAACATATTAATCTATCAACAATTATTCATTTTCCATCATCAACATTCAAAAACATCAAGCTATCATCAATGGGAACTCACAAATTCATCAACCAATTCAGAAATTAGGATACGACCTAGCTAGAATACAAAGCAACGATCTCAAAAACGTAAAAATCATCAAAAACCGAGCTCAAAACACATACCTAATAAATCATGCAAGGGACAAACTTAATGAAGCTTAAATGGCTATTTATTTTCTCTATATTCGGTGGTGGAAGATGATGATAAAAGAAATTTTATGTTTTATTTTATCTAATATAACTTTTAACTAATTTACATTATTAACCTTTAATAAAAACATATAATAACATATAATGGATGGTCATTTATGTCCATTCCCACTATCCATGGTCTAATATCATCATAAGGACCTTTCATTCAGTAAGCCATAGCAATTAGACACTCTTAACTTATAGCATGCTACTTTTGCTTTTTACGCGATTTAGTCCTTTTATCAAATTAAGCATTCAAACGCTAAAATTATTTCACGAAACTTTCACATATATATAATCACATGCTATAAACACTAAAAATAATATTAAAATAATTTTCTGACCTCAGATTTGTGGTTTCAAAACCACTGTTCTGATTTAGCTAAAACCTGGCTGTTACAACTCTCCCCCTTAGGGATTTTCGTCCCCAAAAATCTTACCAGTGAATAGATTAGGGTATTGCTTTCTCATAGCATCATCGAGTTCCCACGTAGCTTCTTCAACCCCATTTCGAAGCCATAATACTTTCACTAACGCTATCTTTTTATTTCTCAAGTCTTTGATCTCACAAGCTAAGATTCGAATCGGTTCTTCACTATACGATAAATCTACTGAATTTCAACCTCTGTTGGGGAAATGACATGTAATGGGTCAGATCTGTATCGTCTTAACATCGATACGTGGCATACATTATGAATCTTCTCTAATTTTGATGGTAAAGATAGTCGATATGCCACTGGTCTAATCCACTCGATAAACTCATACGGACCGATAAATCTCAGACCCAACTTTCCTTTTCTGCCAAATCTGAGTATTTTCTTCCACGGTGAGACTTTTAAAAACATTTTATCCTCGATCTGAAACTCAATATCTTTCCGTTTCAAATCTTCGTATGATTTCTGATGATCTGATGCTGCTTTCAAACTATCGCGAATTACTTTCACTTTTTTCTTTTGTTTCCCTGATCAGATCAACCCCGTGAATTTTATTTTCGCTAAGATCACTCCAGTACAATGTCGTTCGACATTTATGACCGTATAAGGCTTCGTATGGTGCCATTTTACTACTCGATTGAAAGCTATTATTATAAGCAGATTCAATCAGCGGTAGATATTTCTCCTAGCTACCTTCAAACTCAAGAATGCAACATCGCAACATATCTTCAAGTATCTGAATAACTCGCTCAGATTGACCATCCGTTTGCGGGTGATAAGCAGTGCTAAAATGCAGCTTTGTACCTAAATCTTCTTGCAATTTCTTCCAAAATTGTGAAGTGAATCTCGAATCTCTATCCGAAACTATAGATAACGACACTCTATGCAAGCGAACAATCTCTAATATATACAACTCAGCTAATCAATCGAGTGAATAATCTGTATGAACTAGAATGAAATGTGTAGATTTCGTTAAGCTGTCAACAACAACCCAGATTGCATCTTTCTTTCTCGGAGTTAAAGGCAAACCCCAAAAGAAAATCCATAGTTACTCTGTCCCATTTCCACTCAGGAATCATGATAGGCTGTAATAAACTTGACTACACTTGATGCTCAGCTTTGACTTGCTGACAAATCAAACATTTTGAAACAAATTTTGTGATATTTCGTTTCATGCCATGCCACCAATAATGTTGTTTCAAATCATTATACATTTTCATGCTTCCCGGATGAACAGATAAACGACTACTATGTGCTTCATTCAAAATCATCTGAATCAACTCTGAATTTCTCGGAACACATATTCAGCCTCTGAATCTTAAACAATCTTTGGAATCAACTTGAAACTCTGAACCAGGGTTTGAATCATATTGAGCTCGTTTTGCTAACATTTCATTATCAACTTTCTGAGCTTCACAAATATGTTGTAAAAACAATAGTTTCGCTTTCAACTCGATCACAATTGAACCATCATTACACAAAGCTATATGAGTGTTCATCTCACGTAGAGCGAATAGGGATTTTCGGCTCAAAGCATCAACAACGACATTAGCCTTTCCCGGATGATAATTGATCACTAAATCGTAATCTTTTAGCAATTCTAACCATCTCCGCTGTCGCAAATTCAAGTCTTTCTGAGTCATCGGATATTTTAAGCTTTTATGGTCGGTATAGATATGGCATTTCTCATCAAACAAATAATGGCGCCAAATTTTTAACGCGAACACTATCGCAGCCAATTCTAGGTCATGTGTTAGATAATTCTTTTCGTGCGGCTTCAACTATCTCGAGGCATAAGCTATAACTTTGCCTTCCTGCATCAAAACACAACCCAGACCATTCAACGATGCATCACTGAACACTACGAACTCTTTACCCGATTCAGGCTGAACTAACACTGGTGGTTCTGTTAATAAAGCTTTCAACTAATCGAAACTTTTCTAACATTTATCTGACCACTCGAACTTAACATCATTTTGAAACAATTTTGTCATCGGAGTTGCAATCATCGAAAAGCCTTTTACAAACCGTCTATAATATCCCGCTAGTCCCAAAAAATTGCGAACCTCAGAAACATTTCTCGGAGGCTTCCAATCTATAATCGCAGATATCTTATTCGGATCAACCCGAATACCATCAGCTGAAACAATATGTCCCAGAAATCCAACCTCTTGTAGCCAAAACTCACATTTGCTAAACTTTGCAAACAACTGTTTATCTCTCAAAGTTTATAACACGATTCTCAAATGTTTAGCATGCTCGGATTCATCATGTGAGTAAATCAAAATGTCATCAATGAATACAACAACAAATCGATCTAGGTACAGTTTGAAAATCCAATTCACTAAGTCCATAAAGACAGCAGGTGCATTCGTTAGTCTGAAAGGCATAACTAAAAAGTCATAGTGACCATACCTCGTTCTAAATGCAGTCTTTGGCACATCAAAGCCATTAACTCATAACTGGTAATAGCCCGATCTCAAATCTATTTTTGAAAACACTATAGCCCCTTTCAATTGATCAAACAAATCATCTATTCTGGGCAGAGGATACTTATTATTGATCGTCACTTTGTTGAGCTGTCTGTAGTCTATACACATTCTCATCGTGCAATCTTTCTTTTTCATAAACAATACAGGAGCACCCCAGGGCAAGAAACTCGGTCTAGTAAAACCTCTAACCGTTAATTCTTGCAACTGGGCTTTCAATTCTTTTAACTCTGTCGGAGCCATTCTGTACAGAGCTATCGATATCGGCGTAGTTTCCGCCACTAATTCAAGACCAAACTCAACCTCTCGGATCGGTGGTAAACCCGGTAACTCTTCAGGAAACACATTCGGATACTCACACACAACTGCCACTGATTCGATATTCTTTTCAGTCACTTTCGTAACAAGCACATAAGAAAAATAAGCTTCGCAACCATTTCTCACATATTTCTGAGCTAACATCGATGAAATCACCATTGGTAAATGTAACATCCCTAACCCGAAACCGTCGCCGGAATAGGGTTAAGAGGCATTACCGAACAATCGGAACATTTCACATCCATTTCACAACACAAAGTCTTTCCTCAATCAAACATATTCAATTATAATCATATAGTCCATTATTAAGGTCTACGAGACCTTAAACACGTGTTAGAAAGAGGTAGGGACTAAACCGAACACTTACGAAAATTTTTAGGAATTTAAACATTCTTCAACACTGCAAAAGTCACACGCCTGTGCGGTCAGGCCGTGTGCCTCACACGGCTACCAGACACGCCCATGTGTCCAGGCCGTGCAAAATAGGGTATACATACTGACTTGTCCACACGGCCACCAGACACGCCCATGTGCCATGGTCGTGTGAAATTAAGCTAGCTACTGACTTGGTCACACGGCCACCAGGCACGTCCGTGGGCCACGACCGTGTAATCTGCCCAGGCACACCTCGAAGTTACCCTTGAGCCACACGGCAAAGACACACGCCCGTGTCCCTTGGCCGTGTATGCAAAATTAGCCATTTGCAAGGCCAATTTGCCATCCACACAAAGGTCATCCTTAAAAGCACAATCAAGCATTATCCCATACACAATTTGGCAACCAAATACATGTCAAATGATCAATATATCATCCCATCCAATCTCATTTCTAGTCATGTCAACTTATATACCAAATAGCACAACTAAATCACATGTAAAACCAAGCATGATTCATCCACAATATCACTATATCACTATGGCATCAATCCATCACTAAGCTTACCATTCATAAGACTATTTCATTGCCATCAAACCATTCCAAAATATACTCCATATACCATAATCATTCATGCATATTATCAACATTTATCTAGCCACATCACATGGTTATTTATACAACTCAAACATGTTTCAACACAACTAGCCTATACATGCCATATTCAAATATACACATCTTCAATAATACCAAAATAGATTGCCGATAGTGTGATAGAGATGCTGACGATCCCCGGATCCGAGCTAGTTTTACTGACATTGTAAAATAAAGAAACAAATCACACAGTAAGCTTTCAAATGCTTAGTAAGTTCATAATGTAATACATATTACTCAATAATACCACATCAATACATAATTAAACCATCACATAGATAAATACATAATTAAACTCATCATAAATCTCAACCATATGCCCAAGTATCTATTCATTCAACTTTTAAGGCTATCATCAACCACATAGGTTCAAACGTACCTTGATCAACACATAATTACTCACCATTCATGCTACTCAATTTCTCGATATTACCTCTCGTTCAACCTTTGCTATTCCTTTGATTTATTCGCACACTTAGTGCCAATTTGTTAACCGAACATAATCGTCACCGCACACTTAGTGCCAATATGTTAAACCAAACTTATATCGGTATCGCAAACACAGTGCCAATTCGATAAGCCGAAGCTTCTATCTTTTCGCACACACAGTGCTAATTATCTCTGTCTCGTTTCTAATTTCGGACACTTAGTGCCCTCTAATTCAATTGCGCACATAGCATTTCTAATATCATAGTTATATATATATATATTCATTCAATTCACATCACATAGATATAGTTTACAACTAGTATTATATCTGAACTTACCTCGGACGTTGAAATATCGAAACGGTCGATTAGTCGAGCACTTTGTCTTTGGCTCGATCTCGATCCAAACCTCTCCTTTCGTGGTCTATACACATTTAAATTTAACTCATTCAATCACCAATTCATTCAATTTAGTCCAAACACACATATTTAGGGCATTTTGCAAAATAGCCCTCACATTTTCACATTTCGACACTTTAGTCCCTAATTCACAAAATCATAAAATACACCAAATTTCTACTCACACAAGCCTAGCCGGATTCTTCCCATGCTAATACAAGCCCACACATTTCATTTATTTCACATTTTAGTCCTTCAATTTACACTTTTCTCAATTTAGCCCAAATTACTCAATTTCACTAAAAATTCAAAGACAAAACATGTTCATCCTTCACATATCTTTCATATTTCACTATCAACTAACACATAGCTCAAGCATTCATCAGTGGCATATCTTAAAATCACCATTAATTTCTAAAATTAAAGCATGGGTTGGCTAGAGCACAAAGCAACAATCAAAAAAACGTAAAAATATCAAAAACTGAGCTCAAAGCATACCTTAATCAAGAGTAACAATGGCCGAATACTTTAAGCCCTATTTCTTTATTTTTCTTCTTCACATTCGGCTAAGAAAAGATGAGAATGGTCATCTTTAATGTTTTGTTTTATTATTATTAACTTAATATACATTTTACCATTTTACCCTTTACTATTAATATTATAAAACACATGATAGTTGGTTATAATTGTCCAACTACAATCCACTCACTATATAATGGCTAAATTGCTTTATAAGGCCACTTCATTTAAAAGCCATAACACATAGATACTTCAATAATCAGTACACAACATTTTACACTTTATGCAATTAAGTCCTTTCTCACAATTCGACACACAGTCGATAAAATTTTCACACAGGCTCAATCACACATTATAAACATCAAAAATAATTTTAAAATATCTTTTCGACCTCGAATTTGTGGTCTCGAAACCACTGTTCCGACTAGGGTCTAAACCGGGTTGTTACAGTAAACCATTTAAATCATCTGACTCAATTCAGATAATCTCATTATTCTGACATCTCAGATCTATTGTCTTTCGTTTACAGTTTACTATCGCATCATGTAGCGTTGGCCAATCCATACCCAGAATTATATCAAATTCATCAAATGGCAACAACATCATATCAGCCGGAAAATAGAAATCCTGAATCATCAATGGACAGTTCTTGCACACTTTATCAACTAAAACACACTTGTCTAAGGGGTTCGATACTCTATTCACAAATTTAGTAGACTCTACAGGCAAAGTCTTACTGGATACTAAATTCACACATATATACGAATGAGTTGATCCTAGATCTATCAATGCAATAACTTTAGTATCATAGAGAGTAAAAGTACCAGTGATAACATTTGGAGATGACGCTTCTTCACGAGCGCGAATAGCGTAGGCTCGTGCAGGTGCTCTGGCCTCTGACCCCACAGCAGAATCTTTAGTCACTCTCTGGCTACCACTCACATTTCCTGTGTTTCTGAGTGGTCTACCTCTAACTGCAGTGTTACTGAGCCTCGTGTTTTGTATTGTATCTTGCTCAGCCAACTCAGGACAATTGCGAATGAAATGATCTAATGATCAACATTTAAAACAGGCTCGATCATTCAATCTACAATCACCGATATGCCATTTTCCATAATGTCTACACTCGGGTCGGTTTTGTCTCACATTGCCAACACTAGCAATAGATGTAGCTTGAGCTTTAGAACTCACAAGTTGCTTTTCACGATCCATGCTTGAATATCCCACTGATGCATTAGAACGATTAGATGAGTCTCAAAATTTCTTTGATGAAGATTGATACGACTTGCTCATTGATCTTTTTCTCAAGTCTCTAGCTTCTGAGTCTACTTTTCTTTTTTCTTTACTGAGATCCTCGGCTTTACAAGCCCATTCAACCAGAACGAAAAATTCTTTCAATTCAAGAATCCCAACTAATAGTTTTATATCCTCGTTCAGTCCATCAACGAACCGTTTACACATGATCTCCTTAGTAGACACATACTCTCGAGCATACTTGCTTAAACGTACGAATTTTCTTTTGTACTCAATGGCAGTCATCCGGCCTTGTTTCAACTCTAAAAATGTTTTATGCTTCTGATCGAGAAATTGCTGACTTATGTACTTTTTTTGGGATTTAGATTGAAAGAACTCCCAGGTAACCCGTTCTCTAAGAACTCCCAGGATACAACGCATTTGATACTTTCATCAGGAGTACAAGATAATTCCTCGAATACTCGAATCGTGTTTTCGAGCCATAAATCAGCTCTCTCCGTATCATCATCAACGGTAGCTCGGAACTCCCGAACCCCGTGTTTACGTATCTTATCCACTAGCGGCTTGTTCAACCGTATTGGATCTATAACTTGAGGAACATGTGGGGTGGATGTTATTGAGCAGCTGGATTCGTTCGAATGAACTCCATAAATAACTCACTCATCATCTGGAAGAAGGCTTGCTTAGCCTCTCCCTCTTGACTACTTGAAATCAGCCTAGAATCAGCCGGCGCTGCCCCTTGAGTGGGAGCGGGCGCATTACTTTCCACATCGTCAGCTAAAGCTCGATTGGGATCTATTTGCTATATGAAAACACACTTTAAGCTGTCAGGAATCATCACACTATCACAATTTATATATATGGCATGTATAGCTAGACTCTCACACGGTACGTTAGTCCTAGAATCGACTAAACTGTAGCTCTGATACCAATAAATGTAACACCCCTAACCCGTATCCGTCGCTGAAATAGGGTTACGAGGTATTACCGATCAAATCACAATATACGTCACACATTTCTCACACGTAAATCCATTTTTGCATAAACATCAAACAACTATAATCACATTGTCCCTTATAAGGCTCTACAAGACCTTAAAACATGATTGGAAGAGGTTCGGGACTAAACGGATAACATTTGAAAACTTTGGAAAAAACTTATAAAATTTTCATGCATTCAAGGGTCACAGGCTCGTGTCACAAGCCGTGTGAAAACAGGGCATACATACTAACTTGCACCACATGGCCGAGGACACGCTCGTGTGCTAGGCTGTGTGAAAACTGGAGGGGTTACTGACTTGGGTCACACGGCCAGCCACACGCCCATGTGCCAGCCCAAGTGCCACACACGGCCAGTAGACACGCCCGTGTGTCTAGGCCGTGCCAAACCTGTAGGGTATACTGACTTAATTTGAAGGGCTACCCCAAGGGACACACGGCCGTGTACCAAAGCCATGTGTCACACACGGTCGAGCCACACACTCGTGTGCTCGGCCTAGCGGAGTGAAAATAGGCTTGGTTGAAGCCATATTTTTCACCCTCCTCGAGCATACCTAAAACACCACATTTCATGCCATTTAAATATATTAATACGTAGCCAAACCATGCTATTTCATACACATTTTATACCATTTAGAAACCATCCTCTTAACTACTCAAATCCATAGCCAAAACATACCAAATCAATATGCCAAAATCATCAAACTTACATAACTTATAAATGCATTTCCTCATCCTCTTATCATCTATTCATGCCTCAAAACATACCATTTCATCATCTCAAAATCAAGCCATAACATATCATCTTTCAAGCATTAGCTCACCAAATGACAACTAGCTACTTGAGCAACCATATAACCATACCAAACATACCAAAACATAAGGCAACTTATACATCATGTATTACTTACCAAACACCTAACTCAAACCAACTTAAATGGCCATACACACCAACATTAACATCATTTCACAAGCCAACACACATGGCTAATATCATATCTCAAAACTTATAATCAACTCACTAGCCTATATATGCCATATACCATATTTACAAAGCATCAAAAGTACCAACAAGTAGTTGATAGTGTAATGACGGTTCCTGATGATCCCTGAGTCCAAGCTAGCTTCGATAATCTATAAAACAGGGAAAGAACACACAAAGTAAGCTTTAAAAGCTTAGTAAGCCATATAAAAATAAAACTATCTCATGAATCAACATCATTTCCATCAAATAGGTAAACTATGAATAAACATATATAGATACACAAACCTTTCTTAATGAATACTTATTCAAATTCACATGTAATTTCATCAAATACTTCCTTTTTCAATACTCGTATGATTCTCGTACGTACCTGTGTCACTTAATTAAATCTCATATTCTTTCTCATCTTGACTTAGCCCGTTGAACCATTCAGAATCGTTAAGGATACTAGGAAATCACATAAAGCTCGTACAATGCCATATCCCGGATATAGTCTTACATGTTATCATATATTGATGCCACTGTCCCAGACAGGGTCTTATACGAAATTATATAACGATGCAAATGTCCCAGACATGGTATTACACGTAATCATAATACAATGCCAATGTCCCAAACATTGTCTTACATGTAATCACATCTCGGTAATCCTAATGTCATGACTTTTGTATCCTATACTATTCCTAAAGTTCGTACGGGACTTTCGGATATCGTAACTTCGTCGATTCTTTATCGTATTGCTCGTTCAACATCCATAGCAATTCAATGACAATTAAACATTTATAAATCAATTTAAAGACATTTATTTGCATATGAACTTACCTCATATTAGGGATTGACGTATCGGGTCAACTATTCAATAACCTTCAATTTTCCCCGATCTAAATCCGATTTCTTTCTTTCAGGATCTATATGAATTCAAAATTAATTCATTGATTCATTGATTCATTCAATTCAGTCCAAAAACACATATTTAAGCAAATTTGCACATTGGCCTTAAATTTTCACATTTCTTACAATTTAGTCCTTATTTCAATAAACACAAATTACACCAATTCAATTCAAACCCATGTGTGCCGAACTACTATAGTACCCTTAGCCATCCATATTTTCTCATTTATTCACACTTTTAACCCCACATTTTCATATTTTCACAATTTAATCCCTAATTTGTATTTTCTCTAAAAATCACTTAACAAAACATATTAATCTATAAAAAAATTATTCATTTTCCATCATCATCATTCAAAAACATCAAGCTATCATCAATGGGAACTCACAAATTCATCAACCAATTCAGAAATTAGGATACGGGCAAGCTAGAATACGAAGCAACGATCTCAAAAACATAAAAATCATCAAAAATCGAGCTCAAAACACATACCTAATAAATCATGCAAGGGCCAAACTTAATGAAGCTTCAATGGTTGTTTCTTTTCTCTATATTCGATGGTGGAAGATAATGATAAAAGAAATTTTATGTTTTATTTTATCTAATATAACTTATTAACTAATTTACATTATTAACCTTTAATAAAAACATGTAATAACATATAATGAATGGTCATTTATGTCCATTCCCACTATCCATGGTCTAATATCATCATAAGGACCTTTAATTTAATAAGCCATAGCAATTAGACACTCTTAACTTATAGCATGCTACTTTTTCATTTTACGCGATTTGTCCTTTTATCAAAATAAGCATTCAAACGCTAAAATTATTTCACGAAACTTTCACACATATATAATCACATACTATAAACACCAAAAACAATATTAAAATAATTTTTTAACCTCATATTTGTGGTTTCAAAACCACTATTCTGATTTAGCTAAAACCGAGCTGTTACAGCTATATTCACTACCATAGTACCATAACTAGCCTATACATGCCATATTCCGAATATACAATTCAAAAGTACCAACTTAGATGTTCGATAGTGTGATGATGTTCTCGACGACTCTCGGATCCGAGCTGGCCTTGATTCTTTATAAAACATAGGAAAATAACACGAAGTAAGCTTCATAGCTTAGTAAGCTCGTAAATGAGTAATTCAATACATTAAATAAATACAAATCAACCAATTGTACATAAGATCACCATATACACAATAACAACAAACCTTTCTCATGTCTTAAAACACGATCAAATACCATTTCATCAACTTTCTCTGTTTAATACTTGAGTAGGATCTGTACGTACCTGTATCGTCTCGTACTAACCTCTTTCTCAATCATCTCATTCATTTACCCGTTGAACCATTCGGAATAGAAGTTGGATATTCAAAGATCTCAATTGATAAGTACCTATACCATGGCCCGTAGCCAAATCAAGGTATCACTCGCACACGTAGTGCCGATATCATGGCCCGTAGCCAACTCAATAACTTAATGACATGTCACTAGCATCTTAAACTATTCTTAAGGTTAAACCAGGGAGTTTCACTTGTAGATTTCATCGTCGAACACCTCCGTAGAGTCGTATTCACAATTCAAACATTATCCGTAATCTCATAATCACAATTTATGCATTATCAAAGAATATAACATACATTTATAATGAAATTACCACATACGAACTTACCTCGGGTATAAAAACGGCGAAATGAGTAAATTACTCGATAAACTTGCCTTTCCCCCGATCTAATTCCAGATTCTTTCTTTCTTGATCTATAAGTATTTAAAATTAACTCATTTAATCACCTATTCATTCAATTTGGTCCAAAAACACACATTGGGGCATCTTTACACATTAGCCCCTAAACATTCACATTTAATCAATTTAGTCCCTATTTCACAATTACACAAAATTCACACAATTTAATTTAACCTATGCTTAGCCGATTTATACATGAGTCCCTAGCAGCCCAAAACTTTCATTTATTTCACATTTCATCCACCCAATTTACACTTTTCACAATTAAATCCCTTTTTGACATTTTTGTCGAAAATCACTTTACAAAACATTCAAATCTATCAACAAATAGTCATTTTCCATTATTAAACATAGAAAATCTCAAGTATACATCAATGGAACTTCATAAAATCATGAACAAATTTGAAAATTAAGGCACAGGCTAGCTAGAATACGAAGCAACGATTACAAAAATATAGAAATCATAAAAAAGGGTTCAAATCCGCACCTTAATTGTTTGAATATACTAGGCCGAATGAAGAATGTAACAGTCCGGATTAGACCCTAGCCGGAATAGTTGTTTTGGGACCACGAATCCGAGTCAAAAAAATATTTTAATATTATTTCCTCTGTCCACAGTATGTGATTAAGCATATGTGAAAGTTTCGTGAATTAATTTTTCCGTTTGTGTGCTAAATTTGATAAAAGGACTAAATCGCTAAAATTGTAAAAGTATCTTTCTATTTGATAAAGTGCCGAATTGACATGTCTTATTAAAGATGAGGTCCTTATGTGGTTATTTAACCATTGAATTTTTTAAATGACAAAGATGGACATATGTTAGTGGAATTTTAATGTTAATTAAAAGGTTAAATATGTAAATTAGTTAATAAGTTTAATTATAATAAAACCAAAGCTAAAATAAAACATTTTTATCATCATTTGTGTCCATCCACCACTGAAACTAAGAAAAAGAAGAAGGATTTAAGCTTTCATGATATTCAGCAGTTATCTAGTTTAATTCAAGGTTAGTTTTTGTTCGGTTTTTGATAATTTCTACGTTTTTGTAATCGTTGCTTCGAGTACTTCAAAACCCATTCCTTAATTTTGTGAATTAATTATGATTTTGAAATGTGCCATTGATGAATTCATGAGTTTTGTGGTGTTTGAGGATGAAATATGAAAGATATGTGATAGATTAACATAGTTTGTCTTTGAATTTTTGGTGAATTTGAGTAATTTGGACTAAATTGTGAAAATAATATTTTAAGGGACTAAAATGTGAAATAAATGAAATATATGGACTTTTATGGAGCATGGGAAAATTCGTCCTAGCTTGGGTGATATGAAATTATGTGTATTTTGTGACTTTGTGAAATAGGGACTTAAATGTCAAAATGTGAAAATGTGGGGGCTAATTTGTAAAATGTCCTAATTGTGTGTTTTTGGATTGAATTGAATGATTTTATGAATAAAAGAGTTAAATTTTAGTATGTATATATCAAGAACCAAAGAAAACGGATTTAGGTCGAGGGAAATCGAAAGTGACCGAGTAGTCGAATCTGTCCGTTTATCCGAATCTGAGGTAAGTCTATATACAAATAAATGTATTTGAATTGGTTTATTCATGTACCTATGAAATTTAATTGTGATGAATGTGTATGAGATGATATATACATGAAATCCGAGAAAGTATCGACAAAGTGTTAATATCCGAAAAGTCCCGTTCGAACCTAGGAATAGATAGGATTTTATATGTCATGACATAAGTTTCCGATATGTAATATCGTGTAAGACCATATCTGGGACATTTCAATTGATATAAGATTTACGTGTAAGACCATGTCTGGGACATTGGCATCGTATTTGATTCGTGTAAGACCCTATCTGGGATAGTGGCATCGATATTTGGTTACATGTAAGACCACGTCTGGGACGTTGGCATTGTATGATTATTCCGAGTATTCCGAGTATCCTATTTGACTCCGAATGGTTCAATGGGAAATTCTGAGAAATGAAAGACTATGTTAAATGTGTACCTAATTCAGGTATGTTTGAAATGTACATTATATTTTATGATGAAAGGTAAGTACATATGAACTTGCAATTGTGAGATATGTGTATAGATTTGTTGAGACAAGTTGTGATATATGTATGAATAAGCTATGATCTAATGATGTACATGGAGATGTGTTTGTTGGTGAGCAAATGCCTAAAAAAATGAGCCAAAGAACATTTATGAAATTGCAATTGAGAAACTTTAATGATATTGTATTTGATACGATTATGTATGCTATATGTTAAGTTTATTTGTATATGGCTTACTAAGATTTTTTTTAAAGCTTACTCTGTGTTTGTTTGCTTTGTTTTATAGATCGTTAAAGCTACTGAAGGCTCGGGGATCGTTGAGGATCATCACCACACTATCAAACTCTATTTTGGTACCTTTTGAATATGTACATAGTTAAGTATGGCATGTATAGTCTAGTTGAAATGGTTGATGATTTTGAGTTGCATATAAAAGCTATGAGATATAGCTTGTTAAGGGATGCACATATGGTAATATTTGATTATGTTTTGTGATGCAAATTTGGTATATTATAGATGAAAAGATGTTACGATGAATTGGTAAGTTTGTGGATAAATTTTACTTAGAAGTGTTTGTAATTGGATTGAGTCAAATGGTACATAAGTTGGTGTAATTGTTATGCTAATGAGTGGTTAGAAAATATGGTCATTTTTGTATGATTTGGTTGCTTTTGATGCTTGAAATGATGCTTAATTGTGCTTGTAGGTATAACCCAAAGTGTGGGTGGCAATTTGGCCTTATCAATGGCCTATAATTGCCCACACGGTTGAGCACACGGGCGTGTGACTCGACCGTGTCCTTCTTGGTTGCATTTCAAAACAAGTCAGACTCGACCACGGGCTAGACACACGGGCGTGTGACTGGCCGTGTGGTGCAAGTCAGTAGCGACCACGGGTGAGGCACACTGGCGTGTCCTCGGCTGTGTGGACAAGTCAGTATGTATGCCCTGTTTTGCCACACGGCCTGCCCACACGGGCATGTGACTTTTGTAGCTTTGAAAAATGTTTAAATTTCCTGAAAATTTCGTATGTGTTCGGTTTAGTCCCGGCCGCTTTCTAAAGCGTGTTTAAGGTCATGTAGACCTATTTAAGGGACACTTAGATTATAAATTGATTAATTATGATATGAAATGTTTGTAAAAGTTTCGATTTGTCCAGTAATGCCTTTAACCCTAGACCGGCTATTGTTACGGGTTAGGGGTGTTACAAAGAACCCTAGTTGTTCTTATTCTTCCTTTAAAATTCGGCTAGAGGAAAGATGATAACATGAAATTCCTATTTGTTTTATTATAATATATCATTTAATAACTAATTACCAATTTTAACCTTAATGAATATTAATAATAACACCAAATGCCATGCCAATATCATCCATTTACTATCAAATGGTTAAATATCATCATAATGACCTTTGATTTAATAAATCATAGCAATTAAACACCTTTAACAAGTAGAATGCAACTTTTACATTTTACGCAATTTAGTCATTTTTCTCAAATTGAGCTATTAGACGATAAAATAAGCTCACGAAATTTTCACACATATATGCTGTCATGCTGTAAACACATAAAATAACATTAAAATATTTTTTTGACTTCGGATTTGTGGTTTCGAAACCACTATTCTGATTTAGCTAAAACTGGGTTGTTACATACACATAGTGTGCCTTTCCATATATCCGTAACCTTTCCTTTTCAATAATGCTCACATGAGCTGTGAAATGGGCTACTCACACGAGTTGTGGGTTAGAATGTTAGCTACACGATGTTGCTCACATGAGCTATGGAGAATACGCAACAAATGCAGGACCTCAGCCATCGGTAGGACATTCAAGACCAAAACTCGAAACATGAAATCCCTAGTGACATGTCATTCATATCATAAGAATTCTTAACGTTCAAACGGGATTCTTTATCCGTCAATTACTAAAAGCATCGAAACACATGCATTTTCAAGTCAGTTTCTAAATAACACAATATAATCGGTAATCAAATCAAACTATCATTAATAAGACTATAATCTATACGAACTTACCTCGATAATTATAGTCGTAGAAGTAGAATTTTAAACTAATCTAAAGCTTTAACCTTTCCTCAATTAAAGTTCAGTTGTTGTTTATGTTGATCTAAATAGATAATTTCATTCAATTAAGTACTTCAAGTATTCAATTCAATCAATAATTCATATTTATGTTGTAACACCCCAAACCCGGCCCATGAGCCATGACCGGATCTGGTATGTCACGGAGTAAAAACGTTTTGAAAGATTTTGATTAACAGGTGGAAATCTGAAAATTTTGTTTATAAAACGGTGACTATAAAAAAAAACATTTGGTGGGGTTGATTTTATAAACATGGTTGAGTTGAAACCCTTTTTTCCTTTGAAAACATTTGATCATTTTAATTTTAGAAAACATCGGAGTTATAGTTAACTTGGTAAATTTTGTTACCCGACGGTAACATCTTTGAAAACTCGTAAAGGTACTTATTTTGAAAACGTTCTTTTAACCGATTTATTTAACAATTTATAAATTCATTAGTAATATGGTAGAAGTAAAGTAAAAACAACTACTTAAACATCAAAATAACAACTAGCGGCCTTATTACAATCCAAACCAAAATTTAGTAAATAATAAACTTTAACTGTGCTAAATATAAATTCAAATCCAAGGAACAAGCATAGCCGCCTCGAGTCCTCTCCAGCTCCGTCTCCGCGATCTACTCATCTGCAAAATGATATTGGAAAGGGTGAGTCACCAAGACTCAGTGTATAAATCCCCAACCCGGAAGTGCAAACTCATACACAAAATATTAGTAAGACATGCAAAACATGCAAAACCCATAACCTAGCCATCCATACTCCTTTACTACCCCGTGTGGTCAAAACCACTGGTGGTCAAAACCACTGGTGACCGGAGTCACAAATCAAGTGATGGGGCCAACCCATCGTGTGGTCAAAACCACTGATGACCGTAGGTCACAATTATCAATATGTGGTCAAAACCACTGGTGGTACCAAACCACTGGGACTTAGTCACAATTCATATCAACGGTTTGGTCAAAACCACCGGTGACCAGAAGTCACAATTTAGGTGATGGGGCCAACCCATCTTGTGGTCAAAACCACCGTGACACCCATAGAGAATATTCCCCTCCTCTCTTCAATCCCATTACCAAACATGCTCATATCATGCTCAACATATCATCATAAATCATGCATACAAATCATGGCATAGCATATTACCCATCATGTCATTCTTATTACATATTTAAAGTCACGAGAGACTTACCCGAAATCCATGCTCATGCCCACAGGGCAAATCACTATCACAATAGTTATTTGTAACATAATAAGCAATGCTAACTAATAAAGTGTGTAAGAGTTTTACACACCTGTTTAACCGAAGATCTAAGGAGAAATCCCGAATCTATACGATATCATAAAATCCCGAAACGTATTCCCGTATTGCTCCAAAGCAAATTGAAATCCCGGAAGCCTCTGTTTTCCTTTACCAATTAGCCCCTAAAACCATAGTGCACGTTCGGTTATACTTAGATACCAAAAAGGGCCTTTGGCCAAATATGCCTAACCACTTCCCACTCTTACCGAAATCCCGAAGTTGTCACTTGCCTTGTTGAGATCCCTTGAAGAATCAAATCCCGAAATGCTCCTTAGTGTCGGCTACACACAAAAGTTACAATATCAAGACCCTATACATATTCGGCCAACCTTACCACGGCCTATTCTCAAGCTTTCGCACGTTAAAAGGAAGAGAAAAAACCCGATTTTTAAAAGAAACACTTACCTCTATTGTTTCCTTGAAGAGACTAAAAGTGAAGAGATTTCGGCTATGGCTCCCAAGTGTTGATGAAGATATTCGGCTAACACCAAATGGGAGATGAATTTTTGAGTAGGATGGGGGTGATAGGTTCGGCCAAATAGAATAAAAGAAGAAAGGGGTTTGAAGAATTTTGGGCAATGTGGACAAGAGAGAATTCGACCAAGAAAATTGGGAAGAAAAGAAGAGCAAAAATTAAATGAATTTCGGCACCCCCCCTTATTACTCAAAACCGATTAAGCAAGCCCCTAAAGAGTCCCTATTTTGGCCGTCTCCCTAATGTGATAATTATCACCCATTTGAAATAAAATAAAACAATGTTTTATCCTTTATCCCATCACTTAGCCACCACTTCAAATAAATTTAAAAAAATAAAAGAAATAAAATAATATTTATTTCATACTTCCAAATTAATTCAACAACAAAAACAAGTTCTATCCTTATCTAACTAAAAGTCCCACGTGCAGCCATTAGCTCTTCTCCTTCACGCCAAAGATGCAAAAACAAAACACCCATTTGTTTGCTCACGTCACTCGAACCTAGGACCACTGAATCACATAAAATAACGCCCAGTGCCACTTTGCCAAGGCGTTTATTTTTGATATAAACCCCTACAATTTGTTTTAAGGGGCTCCTTCCTACGCTCCCCATTGTCTTAACGCTTAAAGGCAAAAATAAAACATACCTCGCCTCCATCGTGACTCAAACTCGAGTCCTCCCTCCTGCTTGGGGCGGCGTTCACCAAGGCCCTAAGTGGCGGCCCCAAGCCTCTTTACCACTCCGACTTTCATGTCCACCAACCTTGCCATTTATTTTTAAGGCCTTCCTAGCCCAATTTCACTTGTTGACGCGAAAAGGAAAAATAAAACACTCCCATGCCATCACCCAGACTCGAACCTCCCTGCTCAAGGTGTCATTTGCCCAAGCCTTAAGTGGCGTCCTTAAGCCACTTTACCAAGCCCCTTTTTCATGTCCAAAAACTCCCAAATTTTTCCTTAAGGCCTCCTTCACCCAGCTCCCCCTTTTATACTTAAAATCCAACATTTTTCCAAAGCTTTCCCCTTCATCCTTGGGTTCTAAAACTCCTAAAACATCACCAAACACACTTAAAGCCTACTAATACTTGAGTTATGCTCCAAACGCATAACCCCTAATCTAGGATGTTACAGTTTTACCCTCCTTAAAAATAATTTCGTCCTCGAAATTGCTTGGCTGAATGCACTCCTACTCGCCACACTACGCTTATGCTGCACACTCTAATCTTAATAAAACCATCAAACCAATAACTCATTCTTCTCGTTCGCGTTTATCTGATTAAGAATTTTATGCATTATTAATACTGTTCACTGTTTACCCACGAGCAATTTTATGAGAAATAGTTTTTGAAGTGATTCTTTCGGAGTCGAATCTACCTATAGTTCTAGTTTCAGTGCTTTATCTCCTAGTTCTAAGTACATCCATCACACAAACAACATTCATGCACCATATCCAACATATATAGGGCATTTTCGTCATTTCACTACCCGGGTATTTTTTACGTATTTTAACCTACTGAGGGTATTTTTTTGTAATTTTGCAATTCGAAATTTTTCAAAAAATTTTGTAACAATAGTTCTCACAAATTAAAAGGTAATTTTAAGAATTTTAAAACTAGAGTTTTTACAAAAATCCGCTAGTTCCTTTCGGGTTTTAGTTATTGGGTTTAGCCTATGAATAAGTCCTCATGGTTAGGGTGAACCGCTACGCACTGCAGGATTCTGCGAAGAGGAGGTGAGTCACTAGGACTGCTTAAGTACTGTGCTCTTCCTGATCCAATCCTAGACATGCGCACAAGGGTTACCACACCCTAACTCGGCGACTTAGTCATAGGTTTGTTTAATTCGGCATTTAATGTCTTATGTGATTGTTGGGGTAGACTAGTCCTAGGGTTCGAGATACTTATCATACTATCTACGTTCCATTTCTACCCCTCTACGTATAATAATTCACACAAAGAGTTAGAAGTACTTACAGGGCGGATTGGTGCCGAGACTCGATGCCATGCTTTGTCAAAACAAAAACCATTTTCATAATATTTCACAAAGGCCTACCAAAATATTTTGGGCCTTGGGCCCCCCACATGTAGAGTTTTAAATCGGGCTCGATATCAATTTGTAACACCCCAAACCCGCCCCATGAGCCATGACCGGATCTGGTATGTCACGGAGTAAAAACGTTTTGAAAGATTTTGATTAACAGTGGAAATCACGAAATTTTGTTTATAAAACGGTGTCTATAAAAAAACATTTGGTGGGGTTGATTTTATAAACATGGTTGAGTTGAAACCCTTTTTCCTTTGAAAACATTTGATCATTTTAATTTTAGAAAACATCGGAGTTATAGTTAACTTGGTAAATTTTGTTACCCGACGGTAACATCTTTGAAAACTCGTAAAGGTACTTATTTTGAAAACGTTCTTTTAACTGATTTATTTAACAATTTATAAATTCATTAGTAATATGGTAGAAGTAAAGTAAAAACAACTACTTAAACATCAAAATAACAACTAGCGGCCTTATTACAATCCAAACCAAAATTTAGTAAATAATAAACTTTAATCATAAGTAAATATAAATTCAAATCTAAGGAACAAGCATAGCCGCCTCGAGTCCTCTCCGGCTCCGTCTCCGCGATCTACTCATCTGCAAAATGATATGGGAAGGGGTGAGTCACCAAGACTCAGTGTATAAATCCCCAACCCGGAAGTGCAAACTCATACACAAAATATTAGTAAGACATGCAAAACATGCAAAACCCATAACCTAGCCATCCATACTCCTTCACTACCCCGTGTGGTCAAAACCACTGGTGGTCAAAACCACTGGTGACCGGAGTCACAAATCAAGTGATGGGGCCAACCCATCGTGTGGTCAAAACCATTGATGACCGTAGGTCACAATTATCAATATGTGGTCAAAACCACTGGTGGTACCAAACCACTGGGACTTAGTCACAATTCATATCAACGGTGTGGTCAAAACCACTGGTGACTGAAGTCACAATTTAGCTGATGGGGCCAACCCATCTTGTGGTCAAAACCACCGGTGACAGTCCATAGAGAATATTCCTCCTCCTCTCTTCAATCCCATTACCAAACATGCTTATATCATGCTCAACATATCATCATAAATCATGCATACAAATCATGGCATAGCATATTACCCATCATGTCATTCTTATTACATATTTAAAGTCACGAGAGACTTACCCGAAATCCATGCTCATGCCCGCAGGGCAAATCACTATCACAACAGTTATTTGTAACATAATAAACAATGCTAACTAATAAAGTGTGTAAGAGTTTTACACACCTGTTTAATCGAAGATCTAAGGAGAAATCCTGTAACACCCCAAACTCGGACAAGACACCACGTCCGAATCTGGTATGTTACGGGGAAAACGTCTTTGAGTGATCAGATTTTTTTATTTTTTTTTTTGTTTAAAAGCGGGGTGAAAACATAGTGAATTTGAGGAAAATTTGAGTAGGCTTGTTTGATTAGATTTTGAAAACTTATCCAAAGTATATAGTTAAAACGAGTTGATTTCAGTTAGCATTTCCAATAGTTTCTTAGTGCTATTTTGGAACATTTTAGACTTAGTGGAATATCGAGTTTGATTTGGAAACTATTTGAGTTTACTTTATAGCAAAGCATAGCGAAATACCCGATGGTATAGTTTAAAACACACTGCGTTATAATTTTGAAAACATTATCTTACCAAATTTTAGTAAAATTTCATGCCAAGTTATTTGTTAAGCAGGTTGAGAATCTAATTAAAACATAACCATCATAAAACATAATTTAAAGGCCTTTTACAAATCCAAATTAAATCTTAAATAAAAATAAATAAGCTAAAGTACCCAATGTGAATAGTCTGAGCGAAACTTTTATTAAAGCATGGCATGTGCACCCCGAGTCCACCCCGCTCCATGTCCGCTTCACGAGTCACCCGAAATGTCAAAGGAGAGGGTGAGTCGAATGACTCAGATGCATAAATCCCGCCTCCGATGAAACAACATGCTAACACACATCATACATAGCAACATAATTAATGCAACCCGATCCTAACCATCCGTATCTCCTTTTTCTACCCCGTGTGGTACCAAACCACCGGTGGTGCCAAACCACCGGTGACATGTAGTCACAATGTGTTACCAAAACACTGTGTCCCAAAGACACAAATGTGCTACCAAAGCACTGGTGACCAAAGTCACAAATCAATTGATGGGGCCAACCCATCGTGTGATACCCAATCACTAGCGCAGACGATCCCATATCTCATGTGGGGCCAACCCACTGGTGGTGTTAACCACGGTGGACAAGTCGCAATGAGGTGCCCAACCTCCGTGTCCCAAAGACACAAATGTGCTACCAAAGCACCGGTGACCGTAGTCACAATAATCGAATGATGGGGCCAACCCATCGTGTGATACCCAATCACTAGCGATTTATCCCATATCTCAAAGTGGGGCCAACCTACTGGTGTTAACCACGGGGGACAAGTCGCAATGAGGTGCCCAACCTCCGGTGTCCCAAAGACACAAATGTGCTACCAAAGCACCGGTGACCCAAAGTCACAAAGTTGTGTTACTAAAACACTGGTGCTCACAAAGACACAAAATATCACCGCTCCCTCCTCTCATATCACCCATCAACATACCAACTCATGTGATCATGCGTATCATACAAGTCATGCATATCATGCCAACATGTCTAGCATTACATCTCATAGCATACATAACATAGATCATAATACCCAAGGTATCCATAATAGGACTTGTAATAACTTAGACTTACCCGATACGTACACATACCCCGCTTGGGTATCCCATTATCCGTCATCATCGTATAGTTTTTAACAGCAAACAGGTTTATTAATAACATTACTAGATATCAAGTGTGTGTTAGTTTACACACCGGTAAATACGAGTCTAAAAATCCTGACAAAAAGCGATCTAAGGCTCCTTGATTACTGGCTCCTATAATCGGCCAAAAGAAAACCATTAGGCAACCACAACATTCGGCAAACATCAATTAACCAAAGGGGGTTAATGTTGATCCCTCACCTTGCTAATGGTTTGATTTCTTATCAAACCCGAACCACAATAGTTCTCCTTCCAACAATCGGCCAACCCCAATTGATTCACAAAGGGGAAACGCTCCAACTGACTGCTTTGAAATCTTTGATTGCCCTAAGGTGAGATGTTTAAAACGAATGGTTAACCCTCTTCCATAAACCAAAACAACATAACACTTGAGAGATAAGGGAAATGGCCATTCGGCCAAGAGCTTACCAACACCCAATATTCGGCCAAAAGAGGACTTCTAGGAGAGGAGAGATTCGGCCTAAGTGTTTAACACACCCTTATACTCGGTTCTGAAAGGTAAAAGAGAAAGAATAGAAATGAAAAGGAAATAGGGTTACGGCAACAAGGTGCTTTGGAAGAAAGTTTCGACAAACAGGCAATTGAGAAGAAGAAAGAAATAAATAAATAAATAAAATAAACAAAAAAATAGAGGGAGGTACCTTCGGCTTTAGAAAGAACAAATAGATGAAGAAAATGTCTTGGGTAAGATTCGGCTACAATGTTTCCAAGCAAAGAAGAAGAAAGCAAATATGAAAAAGGGAGATAGTAGTTTCGGTTTACAAAATTGAAAGAAAAGAGAAAGATGGGAAAGGGTATTCGGCTACAAGTACTCTAGGGAACAAAGATGCAAACTTTCGGCAGCTTGTTGAGGTTTGGTCTTTGGGTTCCAAAAGATGTAAAACAAAACAAAGAGAAATGAAAAACACCCTTAGAACTTCGGCTAACAAATGACCCAAAGAAGAGACTTTTACTCCTTGACAAAAAGTGACCGAAATTACCTAGGTTGCTAAGGTGAATTTCTCGCTAACATGTTCCCACACTTAGCCGTCCACTTCCCCACTCCAACACCCCACAAATTCGGCCATAATCCCCAAACACCCTCACCACCACTCATTTGAAATGAGTGGACCAAGTCCTCCTCCACATTTTGCTCTCCACCTTACATTTGAAAGTGAAGACCAAGTCCAAGTAGAATTTCACTAGCCTTCTACCTCTCCTCCATGCCGTCCCAAAAGAAGCCAAAATGGGGACTCTGCAGACTCGAACACTGGACCTCCACCACAAGTAGATGACGCCACACCAAGCTCCCCATGTAGCGCATGCTTTGCCACTAAGCTAGCTCCTCTTTTGTGCAACAAAACATCAATTAAAATTCTTAAACCCCAGCTCCAACGGCTCTCACGACTTAACACCCAAAAAAACAAAATTTTCCCATTCACTCGTGCATACACCTAGACTTCAATTAAGCCCCCAAAACATAGAAATAGCCACACAAACACTAGACACATGCAATTTCATGCAACAACAAAATAACCCCTAACCCGGGATATTACGGTTCTACCCCCTTAAAATAATTTCGACCTCGAAATTACCCGATCAAAAGAGTTGCGAATGCTTCTTTGTCTCATCACATCCTCGGGTTCCCACGTAGCTTCTTCTACGCCATGATTCCGCCAAAGAACCTTAACCAAAGGCACAGCATTTCTTACGCAGAACCTTCACATCTCGATCAAGAATCGCATGTGTTCCTCCTCCATGGTCAAATCTGGATTTACCTCGATCTCTTCCATCGCTACCACATGCGACGGATCCGAGCGATACCTCCGAAGCATCGAAACTTGGAAAACGCGTCGTGAATCGACTAAGCTCTGCGGCAACTCAAGCCGATACGCCACTGGTCCAACTCGTCCTCGTAACCTTATACGGCCCAATAAACCTCGGACTTAGCTTGCCTTTCTTCCCGAACCTTAACACCTTCTTCCAAGGCGAGACCTTCAGAAAACTCGATCCCCACAAATAACTCTATATCTCTTCGCTTAAGATCGGCATAAGACTTCTGCCGGTCCGGAAGCTTCCTTCAATCTAGACTGAATCAACTTAACCTTGTCTTCGGTCTCAAAGAACCAACTCGGGTCCCAACAACCGACGCTCACTTAACTCCGTCCAACACGTAGGTGAGCGACATTTCCTACCATACAACGCCTCATACGGTGCCATCTTGATGCTCGCTTGGTAATCGTTGTTGTAGGCAAACTCGCCTAATGGTAGAAACTCCTCCCAACTACCTCTGAAATCCAAGACACAACCTCTCAAAGATATCTTCCAAGATCTGAATGACCCTTTCTCGATTGACCGTCGATCATGGATGAAAAGCCGTCTTTGAAATCCAAACGAGTACCGAGCTTGATGCAATGCTTTCCGAACCTTGACGTAAACTCGGGATCCCTATCCGAGATTATCGAAAACGGCACACCGTGCAACCTCACTATCTCGACACATACAACCGCTTAGCTTCTCAAGTGAGTAGTCAACCCTCACCGGAATAAAGTGAGCTGATTTAGTCGATCGATCCACCACTACCCAAATCTGAATCCTTCTTGCTTGGCGTGGCGTAACCCACCGATGAAATCCATGGTTATCCTTTCCCACTTCCATCGAGGAATCTTCACAGTGAAGCAACCCGACAGCGGCAATCGATGTTCACCTTGACTTTGTGACATGTCGGACACTTTCCAACAAACTCATCACCTCTTTCTTCAAGCCAGGCCACCAAAATCGCTCTCTAAGATCCCTATACATCTTGCTACCTCCAGGATGCATAGCATAAGGATCTATGTGCATGCGTCCTGAAGAATCTTTTGCCTTAGCTCAACATCTTTAGGCATACAAGCCTTACCTTGAAAACACAGAACCCCATCACTGGACAAGTCAGAACCCTCCAAACCACCATCATGCACTTGCAACCTTCGCGCACTCGTAACCTCATCCAATAATCTGTTTCTCTCGATCCGCTCAACCCAAGTAGGCTTAACCTGCAACTCTGCCAGAATACTCCCATCGTCATACAAACTCAAGTGGGCAAACAATGCTCTTAAGTCCGAAACAACCTTGCGACTCAACGCGTCGACCACCACGTTAGCCTTGCCCGATGATACTCAATCGAATCAGTCGTAATCTTTCAAAGAACTCAACCCATCTGCGCTGCCTCAAATTCAAATCCTTCGAGTTAGTAGATACTTGAGACTCTTGTGATCTGTGTAGACTATCGATCTTTCCCCGTACAAGTAGTGCCTCCAACCAATATTCAGCAGTGCTGGGAGCAACACCAGAAACACCTCGGAAGAATTCGGCCCCATTTGCCCGAAGTCGCCAGAACAGATTTCTAACTCCCGCACCACCACCTACACCAGCTACTCTTTTCCAACACTCGCGGCAGATCGCTCGTGACACCTGCGTCGTCCCGATCGATCTTGGAACTCACCACCTCCACCGGTGGCGGTATGCAGTATCTCATTTTCTCGAACCCCGACCCGATCCTACGGGCTCGAAGCGCCATCCTACCACGACCTCGTCCACGACCACGTCCACCTCTAGCGCTCATGACTAATCTTCCTACGTATCTGATTAAGAATTTTATGCATCAGTATTTATTCCACTTGTTTAAAAGCAAGTCTTATGAATATTTAAGGAGATTTGTTCTCGCGAGTTCACAAAATCCTATCAGTTTCAATCTCTAAGGTAATATACTATTGCTATTCATCAAATCATATCACATCCAATCAATTCACAAGCAATAGTACGGTACTTACTCGGCGGCCCGTGCCGAGACTCGGTGCCATGCCTTTCAAACCATACTTTAAGAAACAAAATAATCTTTTGAAAACATTTTGGGCCTCAGGCCCACAGCCGAGCCTTTGAACTTGGCTCTGATACCACAATTGTAACACCCCAAACTCGGACAAGACACCACGTCCGAATCTGGTATGTTACGGGGAAAACGTCTTTGAGTGATCAGATTTTTTTTTTGTTTTGTTTAAAAGCGGGGTGAAAACATAGTGAATTTGAGGAAAATTTGAGTAGGCTTGTTTGATTAGATTTTAAAAACTTATCCAAAGTATATAGTTAAAACGAGTCGATTTCATTTAGCATTTCCAATAGTTTCTTAGTGCTATTTTGGAACATTTTAGACTTAGTGGAATATCGAGTTTGATTTGGAAACTATTTGAGTTTACTTTATAGCAAAGCATAGCGAAATACCCGATGGTATAGTTTAAAACACACTGCGTTATAATTTTGAAAACATTATCTTACCAAATTTTAGTAAAATTTCATGCCAAGTTATTTGTTAAGCAGGTTGAGAATCTAATTAAAACATAACCATCATAAAACATAATTTAAAGGCCTTTTACAAATCCAAATTAAATCTCAAATAAAAATAAATAAGCTAAAGTACCCAATGTGAATAGTCTGAGCGAAACTTTTATTAAAGCATGGCATGTGCACCCCGAGTCCACCCCGGCTCCATGTCCGCGTCTACGAGTCACCTGAAATGTCAAAGGAGAGGGTGAGTCGAATGACTCAGTGCATAAATCCCGCTCCCGATGAAACAACATGCTAACACACATCATACATAGCAACATAATTAATGCAACCCGATCCTAACCATCCGTATCTCCTTTTTCTACCCCGTGTGGTACCAAACCACTGGTGGTGCCAAACCACTGGTGACATGTAGTCACAATGTGTTACCAAAACACTGGTGTCCCAAAGACACAAATGTGCTACCAAAGCACTGGTGACCGAAGTCACAAATCAATTGATGGGGCCAACCCATCGTGTGATACCCAATCACTAGCAGATTTATCCCATATCTCATGTGGGGCCAACCCGGTGGTGTTAACCACGGGGACAAGTCGCAATGAGGTGCCCAACCTCCGTGTCCCAAAGACACAAATGTGCTACCAAAGCACTTGGTGACCGTAGTCACAATAATCGAATGATGGGGCCAACCCATCGTGTGATACCCAATCACTAGCGCATTTATCCCATATCTCAAAGTGGGGCCAACCCACGGTGGTGTTAACCACGGGGACAAGTCGCAATGAGGTGCCCAACCTCCGGTGTCCCAAAGACACAAATGTGCTACCAAAGCACTTGGTGACCCAAAGTCACAAAGTTGTGTTACTAAAACACCGGTGCTCACGGCACAAAATATCATCACGCTCTCCTCTCTCTCATATCACCCATCAACATACCAACTCATGTGATCATGCGTATCATACAAGTCATGCATATCATGCCAACATGTCTAGCATTACATCTCATAGCATACATAACATAGATCATAATACCCAAGGTATCCATAATAGGACTTGTAATAACTTAGACTTACCCGGATACGTACACATACCCCGTTTGGGTATCCCATTATCCGTCATACTGGTATAGTTTTTAACAGGCAAACAGGTTTATTAATAACATTACTAGATATCAGTGTGTTAGTTTACACACCTGGTAAATACGAGTCTAAAAATCCTGACAAAAGCGATCTAAGGCTCCTTGATTACTGGCTCCTATAATCGGCCAAAAGAAAACCATTAGGCAACCACAACATTCGGCAAACATCAATTAACCAAAGGGGGTTAATGTTGATCCCTCACCTTGCTAATGGTTTGATTTCTTATCAAACCCGAACCACAATAGTTCTCCTTCCAACAATCGGCCAACCCCAATTGATTCACAAAGGGGAAACGCTCCAACTGACTGCTTTGAAATCTTTGATTGCCCTAAGGTGAGATGTTTAAAACGAATGGTTAACCCTCTTCCATAAACCAAAACAACATAACACTTGAGAGATATGGAAATGGCCATTCGGCCAAGAGCTTACCAACACCCAATATTCGGCCAAAGAGGACTTTTAGGAGAGGAGAGATTCGGCCTAAGTGTTTAACACACCCTTATACTCGGTTCTGAAAGGTAAAAGAGAAAGAATAGAAATGAAAAGGAAATAGGGTTATGGCAACAAGGTGCTTTGGAAGAAAGTTTCGACAAACAGCAATTGAGAAGAAGAAAGAAATAAATAAATAAATAAAATAAACAAAAAAATAGAGGAGGTACCTTCGGCTTTGGAAAGAACAAATAGATGAAGAAAATGTCTTGGGTAAGATTCGCTACAATGTTTCCAAGCAAAGAAGAAAGTAAGCAAATATGAAAAAGGGAGATAGTAGTTTCGGTTTACAAAATTGAAAGAAAAGAGAAAGATGGGAAAGGGTATTCGGCTACAAGTACTCTAGGGAACAAAGATGCAAACTTTCTATGACTTGTTGAGGTTTGGTCTTTGGGTTCCAAAAGATGTAAAACAAAACAAAGAGAAATGAAAAACACCCTTAGAACTTCGGCTAACAAATGACCCAAAGAAGAGACTTTTACTCCTTGACAAAAAGTGACCGAAATTACCTAGGTTGTTAAGGTGAATTTCGGCTAACATGTTCCCACACTTAGCCGTCCACTTCCCCCACTCCAACACCCCCAAAAATTCGGCCATAATCCCCAAACACCCTCACCACCACTCATTTGAAATGAGTGGACCAAGTCCTCCTCCACATTTTGCTCTCCACCTTACATTTGAAAGTGAAGACCAAGTCCAAGTAGAATTTCACTAGCCTTCTACCTCTCCTCCATGCCGTCCCAAAAAGAAGCCAAAATGGGGACTCTGCAGCTCGAACACTGGACCTCCACCACAAGTAGATGACGCCACACCAAGCTCCCCATGTAGCGCATGCTTTGCCACTAAGCTAGCTCCTCTTTTGTGCAACAAAACATCAATTAAAATTCTTAAACCCCAGCTCCAACAGCTCCCCTGACTTAACACCCAAAAAAAACAAAATTTTCCCATTCACTCAGGCATACACCTAGACTTCAATTAAGCCCCCAAAACATAGAAATAGCCACGCAGCACACTAGACACATGCAATTTCATGCAACAACAAAATAACCCCTAACCCGGGATATTACAAATCCCGAATCTATATGATATCACAAAATCCCGAAACGTATTCCTGTATTGCTCCAAAGCAAATTGAAATCCCGGAAGCCTCTGTTTTCCTTTACCGATTAGCCTCTAAAACCATAGTGCACGTTCGGTTATACTTAGATACCATAAAGGGCCTTTGGCCGAATATGCCTAACCACTTTCCACTCTTACCGAAATCCCGAAGTTGTCACTTGCCTTGTTGAGATCCCTTGAAGAATCAAATCCCGAAATGCTCCTTAGTTTCGGCTACACACAAAAGTTACAATATCAAGACCCTATACATATTCGACCAACCTTACCACGGCCTATTCTCAAGCTTTCGGCACGTTAAAAGGAAGAGAAAAAAACCCGATTTTTAAAAGAAACACTTACCTCTATTGTTTCCTTGAAGAGACTAAAAGTGAAGAGATTTCGGCTATGGCTCCCAAGTGTTGATGAAGATATTCGGCTAACACCAAATGGGAGATGAATTTTTGAGTAGGATGGGGGTGATAGGTTCGGCCAAATAGAATAAAAGAAGAAAGGGGTTTGAAGAATTTTGGGCAATGTGGACAAAAGAGAATTCGGCCAAGAAAATTGGGAAGAAAAGAAGAGCAAAAATTAAATGAATTTCGGCACCCCCCTTATTACTCAAAACCGATTAAGCAAGCCCCTAAAGAGTCCCTATTTTGGCCGTCTCCCTAATGTGATAATTATCACCCATTTGAAATAAAATAAAACAATGTTTTATCCTTTATCCCATCACTTAGCCACCTCTTCAAATAAATTAAAAAAATAAAAGAAATAAAAAAATATTTATTTCATACTTCCAGCCGAATTCAACAACAAAAACAAGTTATATCCTTATCTAACTAAAAGTCCCACGTGCAGGCCATTAGCTCTTCTCCTTCACGCCAGCATGCAAAAACAAAACACCCATTTGCTGCTCACGCCACTCGAACCTAGGACCAGCTAGAACTGCTTACAAGTAACGCCCCAGGCCACTTTGCCAAGGCGTTTATTTGTGATATAAACCCCCTACAATTTGTTTTAAGGGCTCCTTCCTACGCTCCCCATTGTCTTAACGCTTAAAGGCAAAAATAAAACATACCTCGCCTCCATCGTGACTCGAACTCGAGTCCTCCCTCCTGCTTGGGGCGGTGTTCACCAAGGCCCTAAGTGGCGGCCCCAAGCCTCTTTACCACTCCGACTTTCATGTCCACCAACCTTGCCATTTATTTTTAAGGCCTTCCTAGCCCAATTTCACTTGTTGACGCGAAAAGGAAAAATAAAACACTCCCATGCCATCACCCAGACTCGAACCTCCCTACTCAAGGCGTTATTTGCCCAAGCCTTAAGTGGCGTCCTTAAGCCACTTTACCAAGCCCCTTTTTCATGTCCAAAAACTCCCAAATTTTTCCTTAAGGCCTCCTTCACCCAACTTCCCCTTTTATACTTAAAATCCAACATTTTTCCAAAGCTTTCCCCTTCATCCTTAGGTTCTAAAACTCCTAAAATATCACCAAACACACTTAAAGCCTACTAATACTTGAGTTATGCTCCAAACGCATAACCCCTAATCTAGGATGTTACATATGTAAAATTACAAAATTACCCCTAATATTTTAACTTTTCACAATTTAGTCCTTAAGCTCGTAACTTGAATTTTATCCGTTTTAATCTTCCATACATGATAGCTGATTCATCCCTATAACTATATCAATCCAAATTTTTGCTCAATTCTGTAACATCCTAGAATTAGGGGTTCTGCATTTTATGTTCTTCTGTGTGCTTTGCTTGTTCTGCTTATTATTTATTTGTGCTTGGGGGTCCTGGGGAGGCTCGGGTTCAAGCCAGAGCCTTGGTAAAATTTTGCTCTTTGGGCATAGGGGGGAGAGCTAGGCGAAGTAGGCTTTAAGGATATTCATTTGCGTTTGATGACACAAGGTGAGCATGAGGTGGAGTGGTTGTGGCGTCACTGGAAGAACAAGGGGGAAGGAGTTTGAATCCCATCTGTTGCATTGTGGAGCTTTATTTTTGTGCTCAAGGAGAGGAGGAGGTAGCATTCAGCTGGGACTCTTCTAGGAGGAGTTTGAATGAGTCAAAGTATTTGAAATGGATGGATGAGAGGTGCTTGAGGAGTTGAAGTGGTCAAATTGGTTTGAATGGGTGATAGGGAGCAAATTGTGGAGTAAAATAAGGGATTTGGAGTGTGGTGGAGGTGTTGGCCGAATGTGGGGATCTTGGAGGGGAGAATTTCAGTCATGATAGGGGTCTAGTGTGGGAGTGTTTCAGTTTTGAGCTAGTGTAGGAGGTGTGCTATTTTTTTAGTTCCTTTGGGCATTGTTGTTTTCAACTTTCGGTCATAAGGGAAGGGGGTGTGCCGTTTTTTCCATTGGGGGAAAAGAGGAGTAAAAACTAAAACCCTTTTGAGAAGCTTTTCTTTCTTTTCCAATTTAGTTTTCATTCAGTTCTTTTTTTACCAAAATCGTAGCACATTTTCTCCCTTCTTCTTCTTCTTGTTTTTGGTATTAGCCGAACCTCTCTTGCATCTCCTACAGTTTGTTTCTTCACCATAACCGAAACCTTTCTCATTCATTTCTCTACATTCTTCTCTAAACCAAAACTCTCTTTCTCTTCTACACTGCTTCTACTTTCTTCACTTTTCTTTTCGTCCTCATTGTTCTTCTCTTGAGCCAAAACCTTGTTGACATTTGCTGCTTGTGCCGAATCTTCTTAGACTCTATTCGGCTTCTCTCTGTTGAAGCCGAACCCCAAGAACCAAAAGGCTAGTTGGTTGCCGAAGGTCTCCTCTTCAATCAGTTTCTGTTTGTACAAGAATCTTTAGCCAAGTCTATCTGTGTTCGGTTCATTCTTTGACCAAGGTAAGAAAGTTCTCTTGATTTTGGTTTACCTATTCCCTTTTCTCTTTCGTTGCCTTAACCCAATCTCCTGATCAAAGATTCTCTTCATGGATGCAAGTTCCAGTCAAACTAAGGAGGGGAGTGGACTTGAAGTCTCTACTCCTAAGTTTAAGCGACGTGCTATATCAGCAGTTCGAGACTTTCTGTCGGGTTGTGGTAGAGAGCCGGCATTTGTTTGGGATAGGCAAATCGCTTTTATTCCCGCTAGTGAGAGTGTCGATGATCTAGAGTGTTTATTTCTTCGTGTAATCAGGTGTGTAATGCTCACACCATCTTTTATTATTTTTTGCATTAATAACTGCGTTGGCTGAAAGCCGAAACGACTGTATAGACAGTTGAGATACCCTTGTGGGTAAGGTTGGAGACACCAGGTAAGTACCTTTATGATTCTGTCTTTCGAATAACATGGCCTAAATATATGCATGATTTGATTATCTGTTGTACATTGGGAGTACGATTGCATTCATCACAATATGATAATATGTTGCATGGGCTCTGGTATATGATATTGTAAGGGGAAGTGTAATTCAGTGACTCTGTCACAGTGCTTTGGTACCACAGTGGTTTGGCACCACAAATATTTATCAGTGGCTGTCACAGTGGTTTGGTACCACAGTGGGTTGGCCCCACATATATTTATCAGTGACTATCACAGTGGTTTGGTACCACAGTGGTTTGGCACCACATATACATTTATCAGTGACTCTGTCACAGTGGTTTGGTACCATAGTGGTTTGGTACCTCAGTGGCTTGGTGCCACAGGTGTTTGGCTGGTTCAGGTGATGTATAGGATGGAATACTAGGTTGGGCTGGGCTGCATTGCATACACTTTTTAATATGCCATGTTGTGAGGGCTACGGCCCAATGTGCATCTGTGGACTTAAGGCCGATTATGTTCGTAGGGGAATTACACACTCGAGTCTTGGTGACTCACCCTCTCGCTTAATTTTGTAGGTAACCCCTAGTTGCGGATTCGGAGCCGAGGTGGACTTTGAGGTGGCCATGCATTACTTTCTTCGTAAATATTGTTTCTTCAGTTAAACTTACTTTTAATTTGGGAATTTATTATGTAATAAGGCCTCTGGGATTTTATAATTTTGTTTTCAACTTGTTAGGGTAACTTATACTATATGAAACGTTAAATTGGGAGTTTTTCTAAACAAAATGAAAACAAACCTTTCTTTTAACAATGACACACGGATATCAAGTAAGTAAATAATTAAACTCAAAATTTTCCTAAATCTACATAGACTATTTTTTTTTAAATGTCACGTTTCTGAGATCCCCTAATTTCATTCGTATCATAAGAACCTGTTTTCGACTGTTAATAAAGGTTTCAAGAAAACCTTAAAACTGAATTTGATTTTTAATGAAAACAAAACGCGAAATTTTTAAAATTTTAAAGTTTCCTTAAACAATCTTTCCATGTGCACACCAGATCCGGTCGTAACGTTTAGGCCGGGTTTGGTGTGTTACAAATTCACTCAAGATTCATGAAATTTACCATTTAAACAATTTAATTCCTAAACTCTAAATTCATCAAAAAAATAACTTAAGAAAACAAGTTTTCTTAAAAAAGATTGATAATCTATCAACTAACATCAAAACACATTCAAACTAAACTATGGCAAGTCCCTCTGTAACACCCCTTACCCATATTCGACGCCGGAACTTGGTATGAGGCATTATCGGACTTAACATACTTAATCATACAAAATCAGGCCATAAATTTTCATTCCAACTTAAAACTTTTCATTCGTATTCATAACGTCCCTTATGGGCCTACGAGACCCAAATCATACATATAAGGTGGTTCGGGACTGAACTGGAAGCTAACGAGCACTTAGAAAATTATTACTCATAACAGGACTACACGCCCGTGTGGAAAGGGACACGCCCATGTCCCTTGTCCGTGCGGATTTTATTTTTCATTTCGAACCTACAGGGGTTTTCACACGGCCTGACACACGCCCATGTGTATGGCCTGTGTTCTTCACACGGCCATGACACGCCCGTGCCTTAACCCGTGTGTGAAAACCTTAACATTCTGTTTATGATGTCAGCAAACATTTAGGGTCACACAGCCGAGACACATGCCCGTGTGCTAGGCTGTGTGGCGAATTTAATTCTCGCAATTAATGTGCAGACTTCACACGGCCTGGGCACACACCCATGTCCTGAGGTCGTGTCCTTCACACAGCTGAGACACACGGTCGTGTCTCTACCCGTGTGTTTACTGCTGGGCATTTTATTTTGATAAATTTGGATGAAAGGGACACACGGCCTATCGACACGCCCACGGGGCTGACCGTGTGTCACATACGGCTTAGACACACGCCCGTGTGTCTACCCGTGTGGACAAATATAAGGCTATTTACCAAGCCATTTGCCATCCTGAAAAACAACCACACTTATACCATTTCCAGCAACACATAGCATAGCAATAATGCACCTCTAATATCCACAATCAAGACATCCCCACCTTAATTTCACACATTACTCATTCAATTGCGCAAGCTTGCACTTCATGAATTTCATCATCATTGAATAGATATAACTTAACTAGTATTGGCCAATTCCAATGGCCATTTACAAAATGAAATAAGTAACCTTAAAAGCCAACACATTAGCTAACCATTATGACATATAACAAAATGACCAAGTTCCTATACATGCCATACGAAAAATAATGAAACTTTACTATACCCAAAAGAATAGCTTGATAGTGTGAATCGAGCTCCGACATCTTTCGATCCCTGAGCTAGCTTGGCGATACTACAAGAAAAGGAAAAAGAGAGAGAGTAAGCATAAAGCTTAGTAAGTTTGCATGTAATAGATAACAACATGAAATCTTGTAATAACATCCACATATTACGTTATGAATTAACACAAAATTCTCAAGCAACATACACATGGCTTACTCATGATCACTTTTACCAACCACATATCACATACCAGACTCATTTCTCATGAGTTTCACATAAGTACTTGTATCACTCCATCACACAACTTTAGCCCTTTTTCCATATTTAACATAAACCTTAATTCTTTACCCCATTGAACCAGTTGGAATATCGAAGGATACTCGGAAATTGTCATACACGTAGTAAGATGCCAATGCCATATCCCAGATATGGTCTTACATGGGATTACATATCAATGCCGATGCCATATCCCAGATATGGTCTTATACGGGATCTCATATCGATGTCGACGCCATATCCCAGATATGGTCTTACACGAGATCGTATGTCGATGCCATGTCCCAGACATGGTCTTACACGATTTCATACCGAAGCCAGGCCCCAGACATGGTCTTACACGGAATCACTATTCGATGTTGGTGCCATATCCCAGATATGGTCTTACACGGGATCTCAATTCGGTGTCGAGGCTATATCCCAGATACGGTCATATACGGGACCTTATTAATCTAATATCGTGACAAGGGTATCATTTCTATTCCTAAGGTTCAACCGGGACTTCGATATAGTAAATCTTCATCATTTGATTCATCGAGACCTCATTAACCAATTTCATAAAAAAGAATATAAATTTCATGTAATATCAAGCATTTAAATACATAATAACATAATGTTGATTTATTACACACAAACTTACCTGATACCAAAATATATGTGGTTGTTCAATTTAGTGCACCACCTTATTCTTTCCTCGGTTTAAGTCCGGACTTCGTGTCTCTTGATATATAATGAAAAATTTTGCTTATTTAATTATCACATTAACTAAAATAGCCCATGAATCACACTTTGGCAAAAATTATAATTTTCCCCCTTAACTTTCACATATTTACAAAATTGTCCCTAGGCTCGTATGATGAAATATACTCATTTTCTTGGTTACCCAAGCCTAGCCGAACCTATATTAAGCTTATAATGGCTCACATTTTCCTTCAAAATTGATTTTTACTACACATTTTATCACTTTTACAAATAGGTCCTTTTTAGGTGTTTCCATGAAAAAATCACTTAGAGAAAGATGTTCATCACATATCAAACTTCCATATTCCTCCATTAAACATCAAAATACATGCATGTCATACATGGGTAAGTTTTTGAACATGAACTCTAGCTTAAAATATAGCTAGAAATAGATAAATAAAGCTATGAGGATCTAAAAGATGTAAAGAACATTAAAAACGGGGCTAGGATGCACTTACTTTGAGCTTGAAAATAAACAAAACCCTAGCTATGTCTTCTCTTCAATTTTCAGCATTTAGGGAAAAAGATGGACACAATTTTTTACTTCTTTTCCCCTTTTTTATTAATTTATTAACCATATGACCAAAATGCCCTTAAGGCCCTTCCTTAAGAGTTTTCCCTTCCATGACCTTTTTTGTCGATCATGAGATATAATGGTCTAATTACTAAATAAGGACCTCTAATAATTTTTCTAATGCTATCTCATACTTAAAACTTCTAGAATCTTATATTTTTCAATTTTTACAATTTAGTCCTAAAAGATAAATTGATCACTAAATCATAAAATTTCTTCATGAAATTTTCACACAACCATGCAAACATGTCATAGACCTCATAAAAACCATAAAACATACATTTCTACTTCGAATTTGTGGTCTCGCAACCACTATTCTGACTAGGCCCTAAATCAGGCTGTTACAATTCTCCCCCTTAGGGATTTTCGTCCCCAAAAATCTTACAGGTAAAAAGGTTTTGATATTGGTTCCTCACAGCCTCGTCAGGCTCCCATGTAGCCTCTTCTATCCCATGTCTTTGCCACAATACTTTCACAAGAGCTATACTTTTATTTCTCAACTATTTGACTTCCCGTGCCAAATCTTAACCGACTCTTCACCATAAGTCATGTCTGGTTGAATTTCAACCTCTGTCAGTACAATCACATGTGAAGGGTCTGATCGGTAACGGCGCAACATAGACACGTGGAGCACATCATGGATCTTTTCCAATTCAGATGGCAAAGCCAACCGATATGCTACCGGCCCTATTCTTTCAGTAATCTCTTACGGTCCAATAAAGCGTGGATTTAATTTACCTTTTTGGCCAAACTTCAAAACTTTCTTCCATGGAGATACTTTCAGGAATACCTTATCACCGACCTGAAATTCAATCTCTTTTCGTTTCAAACCTGCGTAGGATTTTTGTCTATCCGAAGCAGCTTTCAAACAATTACGAATTACTTTTACTTTAACTTTTTCTTCGGTTTCTCTAACCAAATCGACCCCGTGAATCTGATTTTCTCTGAGTTTGGTCCAATACAAGGGTGTTCGACACTTACGCCCATACAATGCCTCATAAGGCGCCATTCTCAAACTCTACTAAAAACTATTGTTGTAGGCAAATTCCACTAACGGTAAATACTTTTCCCAATTACCTTGAAATTCCAAAACACAGCATCGAAGCATGTCTTCAAGTATTTGTATTACCCTCTCCGACTGTCCGTCGATTTGCGAATGGAAAGCTGTACTAAAATTCAACTTTGTGCCCAAGGCTTCTTGTAACTTTTTCCAAAATCGTGATGTAAATCTTGGATCTCTATCCGAAATAATCGACAACGGTACCCCATGAAGTCTCACAATTTCTGAAACATACAATTTCGCCAACTTATCAAGCGAATAGTCAATGCGTACCGGTATAAAATGAGCCGACTTCGTAAGCCTATCCACCACAACCCATACGGAATCTTTCTTACTCGGCGTCAAAGGCAAACCCGTCACGAAATCTATAGTAATTCTATCCCATTTCCACTCAGGAACCATCACCGGCTGAAATAAACCCAAAGGTACTTGGTGTTCAGCTTTCACTTGCTGACAAATCATGTAACACCCCAAACCCAACCTAGAAGTTATGGCCTAATCTGGCGTGTCACATTGAAGTGTTTTTCGAAAACCATGTTTTCATTGAAAACCCTTCTTAATCAAAAGTTTGAGTAAAATCCCAGTTACGTTAGTTTATTATTATTTTATTTTAAACGTGGTATATAGAAAAATTATTAAGTTTATTCCCAAAATTTCTTTTCAGTTGCGGAAGCTAAGTTTAAAAGTAACCGATTTACGAAAACGTGATGTTTAAAGATTAAATTGTGAAAGCGTAGTGTTTTGAAAACAGTTATTGTTTTGGAAAACCGCGATCTACTTTTAACAGATAGGAAACGTAAAAATCCCAAATTAAAAACCATAAATTAAAAGAGGCCTTATTACAACCCAATAAGAAAGTGGTTTAAGTAAGGTAAACTAGACTACTAAAATTTAAAGTTGTTCGTAGTGTGGCCACCTTCGAGTCCTCCAGTACGTCGAACCGCCTACTGAGGATTACCTGAAAAATTAAAAAGAGGGGGTGATTTAAGGAAAACTCAGTGTGTACAACCCTCATCGATCATAAAGCAATCATCACATCTCGAGATTTTTCTCACAGGAGATTTGTACTAACAGTCAATGTGGGTAAAGACCATATATTGTAGTGGTGTCCTTTGGAGCAGCTGAGGATGGAAAAAGTTTCCGGTTTCTTTTGTAGATATAGGATTTGTTGAATGTTTTTTAGGAAAATAGAGAAATTAAAGGATATGGAGATAAAGGTTCTGGAGAATTTTGACGGTGTTCTGGGCTAATCGTCCACAACGTACAATGAATGGTTGCAATAGAGGTTGGTTGAAATCCGGGTTTGACGGTGGTTTTTTGGGGGAAATGTTGAACATGAAAAAAGGGGTGATTGTAGAGAGAGATGTGAGAAATTGTTGAGTTTATTTAATAACTTTTTAAAATTTTATTTAAATATTTTATATTATATATATTATTTAAAGAATAAACTTTTTTTTAATAATACACGTAGTTTTTACAAAATATTTTCAAAGGTTGAATTAAAAACATTAAAAAAATCAACTAAACATTCATCAAGTGTTAATGTTTTATTTAAATTGTTAATGTATTTTTTAAATAGATATAAATGTTATTTTTAATATTTTAAAATTTTATGAGAATTTTTAATTTTTTTTAGATCATTGTCAAATTGAGATAATTTATAACTGTTGAAGGTTAATTTCTTTATAATCATGACCAAATTAATAAAATGAGTAATTATTAAAGGTTAAATATGTTGTTATATCATTTTTAAAATTGCTACAGACTTGACTAAGAATAAAGGAAAAGGTAAAAAAAACAAACAAACAAATGCAACTAGTTAGGTGACAATTTTTAAAAATTTTATAGTTGAGTGAACAAAAAATAATTTTTACTATAATTGGGTGACTATCAATATAGTTTACTCTAAACTTATTTTTTTGATATATGTATTTTTTTTTCAAGTATTTTTTTATAAATAAAATTTATAAGTTAATTTATTAATTTTATTAATTATAAATTATATTATTTATAACTATTAAAATAAAATATTTGAAATAATTTTTATTAAATTATGTTTCAAAATAATCAAAATTAATATTGATTAGTAAAATTTAATTAAAAAAAATCAAAATTGATGGCTAAAATTTATAACAGTGGAATTCAATCATTAATAAATTACTCATATTTTCAAAATATAATGTTAAATATCAATAATAATAAAATAAAATGATAAATTTTAATAATGTGATGATAAATTTATGCTTTAGTCTTTAATATCAAATTTAAAATTGATGTTGATTAAATATTTATATCAAATCATTTATCTCATCCGTAATTTAGTCGATGAATTTATCTTATTTAAGTTCATTTGATTGCTCATATATGAAAATGTTTATTTATTTTCATCCAACACAAATTTAATTATTAATTTTAAAATATTTAAATTTACTCTTAAATTACGTAGTGTAAAAATTAAAGTAGTTTTATATATTTCATAGTTATTTATATTAATAATATTTTAATGATTCAACAGTTATAATTTATAATCTATTCATGTAGATCATGCAGGTCAAATTTTATGTACATTTAAAACTTCTAACTATTTGTTTTATATATAAAAAAAAATTCTATCATTGAATATATTAATATATAGAGTAGTTTAAATCGATGTGATAGAGATATTGGATTGATTCAAAAATTTACATGAATTACAAGTACAATTATATTGCTAAATTCAACGATTGAATTGTTATAATACTAATAATATAAATAGCTACAAAAATGGAGGGATCCACTTAAATAGTGTAAAAACTAAAATAGTTTGGCACACTTCCGTAACTATTTATATAATTAATATTTTAACGATGCAACCGGTATATTTTATGATCTACTCATGTATATCATACATGTCAGATTTGATGTAAATTTAAAACTTCTAACTATTTGTTTTATGTAAAAAAAAATTCAATCATTGAATATATATTAATATATAGAGTATTTTAAATCGATATGATAAAGATATCAAATCAATTCGAAAATTTATATGCAGAACAAGTACAATTATATTGATAAATTTATTTGGGTGTCTAAACTTTAGTGCATCAAACTTGAAAAAGCTCACTTTAACATTTAAAAGTAGACTAAAATATTAAAATTATTTTATATTTATATTTATATTTTTATAAATAAAATTAAATCATATTTATTAATGGCTAAATAAGGAAAATAGGCCATTTTTTTAATTAGGCCTTTAGGCCATTTTTAAATTTAATTATGGAAATAGGCCGTTTTTAGGAGAGAGAAAGTGAAAGCGTGCCTAGCTGGACACGCTTTTCCTTTCTCCTTCCAGGGTTAGAGCTTTTTATTTTTTGGGGGTTAGGGTTTAGAATTTTTTAGGGTTTAGGGTATTTTGAAAGTGTTCATGGTTTTCAACTGAAATAACAGAAGTTCTTAGATAGTTTTGAGGGGTTGGGGAAGTGATAACGTGCCTCAGCATACATACATTTCATATGTCATGGTTGCGTCACGATCGTCAACTGGCTTCCCCGTTATACCCCATTTCATTACCGCATAACGACCGTCAATTAAGATCTCCATGTCGACTTCCACCCTTGACCATAAAAAGCAAAATCATGCCATATCTGACTTCCCTAGGATATGCTTCGGAGGTAATGATCCCATCCCAGCATAATGTATGAAATGTGTGTAACCCGGAGCAATATCGCATCACTGATGACTCAAGAATACCTCGAATGTAAACAAAATATTTTTAGCGACCAAAATATTTAAGACTGGGAAATGGTTTATAGTGGAGAAATGGAAAGGATTGGGGAGAAATTATATGACTTAGGGATGATGAAGCTTGGTGTGTAAGAGCCATTTTATAGCCACAGGGAAGGGTCTGTTTGCAAAGAAAAACCTAGAAAGCGTGCTGGAACATATTCTAAACATGTTTAAAACGTCTGAATTATTCGAAGTGTCAGGCTTTTCTCCTAGGGAATAAAAAGTTTGTTAGAGAAAGCTCGCCCAGCTGAGTAGGGATGAGTATTCGATCGAGTCGAGTCGAATCGAGCCAAAAAAATTTGAGATAGTCGAGTTGACGAATCATATTTTAGCAACCAAACTCAATTTGAAATTTTTTTTTGATCGAGTCAAAAAATTTCAAGTCGAGGCAAGTTGAGTTAACGAATCCTATTTTTATACTAAAGGTTGCGCTTACATAGACCGATTATTTAACTAGAAGATGAAGTACAATATTATTTAACTACATAAACAATATAATTTACTAAATAATTAAATGTAAATAACTATTTTAGGCATACAAAATAACTGTGCATAATGTTGCAAGATGATCATTGTGGCCATAATTCAAGTCAACTACATAAGCTATTACACTACACGCATAATTACATTTACATAGCGCATAATTATGTGTCAAGAACTATCTTATATACAAGATAACAAAATGATATACCAAAAGTATGATATAGGGATACATGCCACTATTACACAAAATATGATATAACAAAATGATACACCAAAAGTATGATATAGATGGTCATGGTGTGACGCTCCAAGACTCAAATTCAACAAAATAAATTCAAGCTTCCTATACAAAAAATAAAAAAATACAAATATAGACAATTAAATAACAATTCACCATAATTACAAGTCATATTAACAATTAATACTAATATAGACAATTAAAGAAAGAATAATGTAAACTAACGAATGATGTAAATAATAACATGACTTTACTAAAGCAAACATAAGAATAATAAATAACAGAACATGAATAAACAAATACAAGATATAAAATAAGCAGTAACAATTTTAAAAAAAAATCTATATGAAAAATAAAAATTTAAGAAATGAATATGAAACTATACAAGCAAGATCAAATATAAAAGTAAATAAAAAAATGATATATTTAAAACGCTAAATAAATATTATAACAAAAAAGAATAAAAAAATATAACAATTTCTAAAATGATTAATATATATAAACAATGTGTTTTAAATAAATGATATAAAAACTTAGAATATATGGAAAAAAAATAAATGATAACTTATAATAAATATTTAATATAAATATTTAATTTATACGTAAAATATAATAATAATATTGTAACATCCTGAATTTTTGGGCCTATGCGTTTAATGGGTGGATAAGTTTAATGTGTTAATTTAAGTATTAGAGGTGCAAATTGGGCTCGGGAATGGGCCGAGGTCTTGGCTAAATATTCTGTTTAGATACTCTAGGGCTTAAAATAAGGTTTTGGTTGTTTAAAATGACAAATTGGGCTTGTGGTTCCAAAGTAGGGTGGCGCCATAGAGGAGAAAATGGGGGGGCGTCACTAGTGGATGGAGAAGGCCCAATTTTTGGTTGCTTGGAGCCCAAGTTATTGGGCCAAATTCAGCACTTAAAGAGGAGCTAGGGGGGACGACACAAGGCTATTATTTAGGGGATTTTTAATGTATCTAATATGTGGATATTTGGCCTATTTTGGAGGAGTTAGTAGATTAAGATAAGGAAGAAAGATAGGAGTTATCATTTGGTTGCAGAGTTGGCCGAAAATCAAACACAGGAGAGGGGGAAGAGAATTGGTTTAGTATGGCAAGGGGTGTGCCGAAAATTTGAAGGCCATCTCACTGGTTTTTTTTTCTCATCTTTTCTCTTCCAAAAGCCGAAAATCACCACCTCCCTCACCTTTTCTTTCTTTTTCTTTGAAACTTCCTTTTAGCCGAATCTTCTGATCCCCATTGTTATTCTTCTCCCATTCACTAAAAGTCGAAACTCCTCATTCAATTCTTCTAAAAAGCCGAAAAAACACATCTAGTTCATCTTTTCGAGATTTTCTTAAAAGTCAAAATTACTAGATCTATACTCTTCTACGCTTCGATCTTCTTCTGGGATTGCCGAATCTTTCTGCAAGGGGGTAGTCAAAATCATCTGTAGAGGTAAATATCGATTCGTGTATTCTTTTTCGGCTTTTAGAGATCCTAGCCGAATGGCTATATGGTTAACTAATCGGGTGTTTTCTATCGTTTGCGGTATTCAGGGATTTGAAGGGGATTCAATCGCTTAGATTTCTAAGCCAGAGTTCAGTAGCCCTTGGATCGTATCACTTTTTGGATTTCAAGGTAAGGAGATCTGTTAATTTAAGCATATAATTCGGGTAAAACACTAACCCTTGGCCGAATATAGGAGAGGCCTTATCTTCACGTTCTTCCGGCTTTTGAGCAAAGTTGTAGACAAAGGGCAGTAGATCCGATTAGCGAGGGTATCGCCATAGAGGGTAGTCCTACATATTAATCAGGTGTGTAACATTCTCACACCATTTGGATTGCTTGTTAGTATATGTTTATAAATGCATTATATTCTGCTAAATGCCAAAATACCGCATGGTGTTGAAAACCCGAGGAGGGTAAAGCCGAATCACCAGTTAGTGATCTCTCGTCATTCTAAAGTGAATGTTTCGCGATTTGGTATGATGAACATGTATGCGGTTTTCGTGATTGCATGGGGTTGGGTGATTGATGAAAGGGGAAGTGTTCTGTTGTAGTGGCTTTTGCCATGATCTCATTGTAGTGGCTTTTGCCATGATCTCATTGAAGTGGCTAATGCCATTATCTCGTTGTAGTGGCTATTGCCATGATCGACGATGAGCGACTATCTCGCAGCATGACCGCCTTCGATGGTGTGTAGCGATGTGGGTTGATTGTAGAAATCCCCAATGGTGTGATTGGCGGTAAGGGTGGTGTGTAGCGGATGGAAACCTAGGATTGGGTTGGGCTTTGCATATTTTCTCATTTATATTATACTCTGTTATTCTGTTCTGCAGGGGCTAAGGCCCAATCGATGGTGCACGAGGGTTGCACACCGAGTCTCGCGACTCACCCCATTATTTAACATCTTTCAGTAGCACCTAGTGCATCGGACCGGTTGGAGAAGAGCGCAAGGTGGCCATGCGAGGATTATTTTGATTCAGCAAAAGACTTTACTAGTTTATTTATTTTTAATATTTTTAATTAGTGGGTTTAAATTTCATTGTAATAAGGCCATGGGCCACTAGCTTCATATTTTCGTTTGTTTTGGGCTTTTATTATTATTAGACATTTACATTTTACGTTTTAATTAAGTTAAGGCATGTATCAAATTTCGGTTTTTAATCCACTAAGGCACAAATATAAAATGTATATCTTTTACAAATCATTCAACCATTTAGTTTTCTCGAATAAAGTGTTAAACTCAAGAAAAATATTTTCCGAAATTGTGACATCTTTTAAAATCTCCCTAAGTGACATGCCAGATCCAGTCATGGTGTTTGGGCCGGGTTTGGGGTGTTACAAATTGGTATCAGAGCCCGGTTCAAAACTCGGCTTTGGGGATTTAGGGCTCAAAATGTTTTCTAAAGATGGGTTTTGGAAACATGCATGTTTATAAATAATACAGGATGGTTTTCCCGGCATGGCACTTGCGTCTCCGGCCCCAGTCCGCCAGGCAAGTATTCAGAACTCACTGTGTGTTATATATGTATGTGGGCTTGATGGGCTTTAAGGGACGTACATTATTTTAATTAGAGCTTGATGGACCTTAGGCCTAGTTAAACAACTCTCAATTGCATAAGACTTAATCCAACCGAACAAACCTGTAGACAGTCGCAAGACTAGGGTGTGGCAACAGGCATGCGCATGTCTAGGATTGGATCTGGAAGAGCCTGGAACTTAAGCAGTCCTAGTGACTCACCTCCTCTTCGCTGGAATCCTACCTTGTGCATAGTGACTATTCACCCTAGCCACGAGGATTTGTTGACGGGCCAAAATATATAACTAAAACCCGAAAGGGACCAGCCACCTGATTTTCACAAAATTACTGAGATGTCCCTAGTTTTTAAAAAAAAATTGAAACACCTCGGTTGGCAAAATTACCAAAATACCGTCGGATTTTCAAATTTCCAAAATACCCCCGAAATGAAAAATTACCTTATTTCACAAAGGAACCTTATTTCAGAAAATTACGAAAATACCCTTGTAGGATAAATTACGAAAATACCCCTGAGTAGTGAAACGATGAAGACACCCCTACATGATGAATGTAAGTTCGTGGATGCTACTTGTATGTGGATGGTTAATGATTGAACGTATGTGCTTCTTAGGACTAGAAGATGTGAACTTGAGACTGAAACTTGTGGATGTGATTCCGAATTCGAAAGAACTACTCTTAAACTCATCGCTCATAAGATCGCTCATGGTTAATCGTGGGAAGAAAACTATTAATTCATAAAAATTTCTAATCGATAAACGTCAATCGGAAGAATGAGTACAAGGGGTCGAGGATGTCCGCCGCGTGGTCGTGGTAGGGGTAGGATGACCGCGTCAGAGCCAGTAGGGTCTAGCCATGGGTCAGGAAACGAGATGCCGGATCTACCGGCTGTAGAGGGAAAATTTCGGGATTAGGCGCCCGGAGATGATGCAGTATCTCAGGCGATGTTACGGGTCCTCAAAAGAGTTGTTTGGGCGAGCACGAGTTCGAGAGCTCGTAAATCGCGGTCGAAACGACTTCGCCCACGGACGAGCGAGATGTTTAGGGGTGTTTACGCGCGTAGCCCCTAATACAGCTAAGTATTGGTTAGAGGCAAGTGAGCATATAATGGATGACCTTGACTTCTCTGTAGAGGAGAAGTTGAAGGGGGTCGTGTCTCTTCTTCGAGACGAGGCTTATCAGTGGTGGCTCACGGTAAAGGAGGGTACTACCGTAGACCAGATTGACTGGGATTTCTTTAAGGAATCATTTCAGGGAAAGTACATTGGGGCCAGCTATGTGGATGCACAGAGGAAGGCATTCCTGAACTTGGTACAGGGAAGTAAGTCTGTATCTGAATACGAGGCGGAGTTTCTGCGATTGAGCCGTTACGCTCGAGGGATTGTAGCGACTGACTATGAGCGCTATGTACAGTTCGAAGATGGACAAAGGGATGAGTTGAGGGTGTTGGTAGCACCGCAGCGAGAAAGGGACTTTGCGGTCCTGGTCGAGAAAGCTAAAATATCTGAGGAGGTGAAGCGGACTGAGAAGCAAAATAAGGATAAGGATCGGAATAGGAATGAGAGAAATTTTGGGTCGTCGGGATCATCTGGGAGTTTTCAGAAAAGGCCTAGGTTTGATGGGCCAGCTCGTGCTCTGCATCTGCTACTGGGAGTCAGAATCGATCATGTAACTTGTGCGGGAAAGTACATTACGGGGAGTGCAGAAGGAGAACTGGTGGATGCTTTAGGTGTGGGTCTATGGATTATATGGTGAGAGACTATCCACAGGTGGAACAGGTACAGCCAGCTGGACAAGGTTCTGATCAGGTTAGGAAGGGTGGACAGCAACCACCAAGGGGCCGTGGTCAAGCCAATGGTGGCAATGGCACAGGACATGGTCGCAGAGCACCAGGTGGAGGTCCAGGTTATGCTGAGGTGAGGCAGCCAGCTTTGGTCTATGCAGCACGTCGCCAAGGGGATGAGGACGCTCCAGATGCAAATACCGGTGCATACTCTATCATATTATCCTATGTGTTTCTTTTGGCTTTAGAATTAGAGTTCGCAGCGGAAGCATAGTGGTGAGACTTGGGTAGTATGATTGATAGTTAGTTGGAAATTTCGAGGACGAAATTTCTTTAAGGGGGTAGAACTGTAACATCCTGAATTTTTGGGCCTATGTGTTTAATGGGTGGATACGTTTAATGTGTTAATTTAAGTATTAGAGGTGTAAATTGGGCTCAGGAATGGGCCGAGGTCTTGGCTAAATATCATGTTTAGATACTCTAGGGCTTAAAATAAGGTTTTGGTTGTTTAAAATGACAAATTGGGCTTGTGGTTCCAAAGTAGGGTGGCGCCATAGAGGATAAAAGGGGGGGCGTCACTAGTGGATGGAGAAGGCCCAAGTTTTGGTTGCTTGGAGCCCAAGTTATTTGGCCAAATTCGGCACTTAAAGAGGAGCTAGGGGGGACGGCACAAGGCTATTATTTAGGGGATTTTTAATGTATCTAATATGTGGATATTAGGCCTATTTTGGAGGAGTTAGTAGATTAAGATAAGGAAGAAAGATAGGAGTTATCATTTGGTCGCAGAGTTGGCTGAAAATCAAACACAGGAGATGGGGAAGAGAATTGGTTTAGTATGGCAAGGGGTGTGCCAAAAATTTAAAGGCCATCTCACTTGTTTTCTTTTCTCATCTTTTCTCTTCCAAAAGCCGAAAATCACCACATCCCTCACCTTTTCTTTCATTTTCTTTGAAACTTCCTTTTAGCCGAATCTTCTGATCCCCATTGTTATTCTTCTCCCATTCACTAAAAGCCGAAACTCCTCATTCAATTCTTTTAAAAAGTCGAAAAAACACATCTAGTTCATCTTTTCGGGATTTTCTTAAAAGTCGAAATTCCTAGATCTATACTCTTCTACGCTTCGATCTTCTTCTGGGATTGCCGAATCTTTCTGCAAGGGGGTAGCCGAAATCATCTATAGAGGTAAATGTCGATTTGTGTATTCTTTTTCGGCTTTTAGAGATCTTAGCCAAATGGCTATATGGTTAACTAATCGGGTGTTTTCTATCGTTTGCGGTATTCCGGGATTTGAAGGGGATTCAATCGCTTAGATTTCTAAGCCAGAGTTCAGTAGCCCTTGGATCGTATCACTTTTGGGATTTCAAGGTAAGGAGATCTGTTAATTTAAGCATATAATTTGGGTAAAACACTAACCCTTGGCTGAATATAGGAGAGGCCTTATCTTCGCGTTCTTCCGCTTTTGAGCAAAGTTGTAGACAAAGGGCGATGAGATCCGATTAGCGAGGGTATCGACATAGAGGGTAGTCCTACGTATTAATCGTGTGTGTAACATTCTCACACCATTTGGATTGCTTGTTAGTATATGTTTATAAATCATTATATATTCGCTAAATGCCGAAAAACCGGCATGGTCATGAAAAACCGAGGAGGGTAAAGGTGAATCACCAGTTAGTGATCTCTGTCATTCTAAAGTGAATGTTTACACGATTTGGTATGATGAACATGTATGCCGGTTCACGTGATTGCATGGGGTTGGGTGATTGATGAAAGGGGAAGTGTTTTGTTGTAGTGGCTTTTGCCATGATCTCATTGTAGTGGCTAATGCCATGATCTCGTTGTAGTGGCTATTGCAATAATTTGACGATGAGCAGCTATCTGCAGCATGACTGCCATCGATGGTGTGTAGCGGTGTGGGTTGATTGTAGAAATCCCCAATGGTGTGATTGGCAGGTAAGGGTGGTGTGTAGTGGATGGAAACCTAGGATTGGGTTGGGCTTTGCATATTTTCCGATATATTATACTGCTATCTCTGCTCTCCGGGGCTAAGGCCAAATCGATGGTGCACGAGGGTTGCACACTGAGTCTCGCGACTCACCCCATTATTTAACATCTTTCAGGTAGCACCTAGTGCATCGGACCGGGTTGGAGAAGAGCGCAAGGTGGCCATGCGAGCGATTATTTTGATTTAGCAAAAGACTTTACTAGTTTATTTATTTTTAATATTTTTAATTAGTGGGTTTAAATTTCATTGTAATAAGGCCATGGGCCACTAGCTTCATATTTTCGTTTGTTTTGGGCTTTTATTATTATTAGACATTTACATTTTACGTTTTAATTAAGTTAAGGCATGTATCAAATTTCGGTTTTTAATCCACTAAGGCACAAATATAAAATGTATATCTTTTACAAATCATCCAACCATTTAGTTTTCTCGAATAAAGTGTTAAACTCAAGCAAAATATTTTCTGAAATTGCGACATCTTTTAAAATCTCCCTAAGTGACATGCCAGATCCGGTCATGGTGTTTGGGCCGGGTTTGGGGTGTTACAAATATAGATTTTTAGAATAAACAATATATGAAAATTTTATGATAGAATAATTAAAATAGTATATAATATACAAACTTTAAAATAACATTGAAAAAATATATAGTAAATAATGGATTTAATAAAATAACCTAATATGATTAATAAATAAAATAAAATTATTTGATATAATACTTTAAAATAAAAAAATAAAAAAATAAAAAAATAAAAACAATGGCAAAATCAAAATAAAAATGAAATGTGTGGTAAATAAAAAAAAAGGAAGGGACCAGATTAAAAACGCACATCGTACATTAGGGACCAATTGGGAAATTATACCCTATCACCTAAACGTCGTCGTTCTGATATCAGTCTTTAAATAGCCCGAGGACCAAATTGAAACAAAATATAAATTTCAGGGCTAATTTAAAAAAAAAATAAAGAAACATTTAAATTAGACAAGATCATAAAGAGTAAAATTGCGGAGTGACCAAAGAGGCAAATTGCCCTTTTTATAAAAACACGCGGATCCTTCCTGGGTCGGGTCAACGCGCGGGTCATAGCCTTTAAACGATGTCATTTTAATGCTTATTGACTTAAGCAAAAACGGCGTCGTTTCTATACTGCTGTACAAATCATTTTACTAAAAAAAATCATTCAAATCTGGTATTTTAAAAAAAATTCAGAAATCCTCTCAAGTCCTCCCTTTCTCCGTCCGGAGTCCGGTCATCAGACCTATGGGCCATCACCACACGCGCCACCGTGGACGCCGCCATTCGCGGCGGCCGGAGGTCAGAAACTCCAGTTTATCAACACAAATCGAAAGGTAAACTCTTCTACTTTGTATATGATCGAAAATAAAACGAAAAAGGAAAAAAAAGAAAAAGCTAAAAGAATAATATTTTCGAAAATCACCTCTATTTTCTGAAGATTTTTTTTGTTCTTTTATTTCTGTATTCTTTTTTGTGTAAAAAAAACGTAGTCCCCCCTTTTACAGATTATAGTAAGTTTTTATAGCCCAAAATAATTAAAATACAGATTCTGTTTTGCCATATTTGCTGCTTTTGCTAGGTTTTTCTTTCCTTTTGCAGGTTAATAGCGCAGATCTCAACGGTGATGAAGGCTGGTGGCTAGGCTGCGGCGCGAAGAAGGGCCCGTGTCGAGTGCTTGCGGCGCAGTGGAAACCTAGGGTTTCCTGCTGCTGAAAACTTGTTTGGGCCACTGGGTTTAGGTTTAGTATTGGGCCACTGGTGTAATCGGGTCATGGTTTATTTGCAAATTGGTTTTGTTTGATATTGGGCCACGAGTGGCATTTGGGCCAATTGGGTTTGGGGTGTGATTTAGTTAGTAGTGGGCTATTGGTAATATTTGTAAATTCAGGCCTGTAAATTGGCTGTAAAGGGACTTTATTAAAACTGGACATTTGGTTTATTTTGTTTTTATTTTTGGTTTGTTTTATTTACATGGGCCTGGGCTAAATTGGGCTATTACAACAAAGATGAAGCTGAAGGAGATAGAAGAGATGTGGTCAATGTTGGAACATTTTCAAATATTTATAGTATTCGAATAACTATAAATGAATGGGTGTAATTAATCAAAAGATAAATCTTTTGGTCATTGATCAAAATTTATATCATTTGATTTTTGAAAAAGATTTATAACTATTCAAACAATATTATTTGAATAGTTATAAAATTAAATGAATAATTATTATTTATTTATTTATTCATAAAGACACATATTGAAAGATGTCTCTATGAAGAGACATGAAAATTCCTATAAATAGGAATGGGATTTCATTTGGAAATCACAAAAACAAGTTCTAAAAGTTCTTTCTATCTTTCATCATTTTCTAATATTATTAGATTGTTCTATAAAGAGTTACTGCAAAAATTCTTTGCAGAAATTGAGTTTCTTACTATACATTGCTTAGTGCTTAGTGGACTATTCTCGTCAGTGCAAAATGCAAATAGTCATTGTCTTCATTGTATCCTCGAGGTTAATTTGCTTGGAACTCATTTGCACACCGAAGTTAGGTGGGGGCGAATATAACCTTAAAGATAGTGGCTTGATACAAGCCTTCAAGCCGTGTCATATTTCTTCTTTTTCTATTCGAGTTTTGTTCGTGTGTTCGAGATTTTCCTCACCGGAGATTTGTACTAACAATTTTAAGGTTATATTTCATGATGACTACCACAACACATGAAAGTGGAACACTAAGGGAGTTGGCTTCCAACTTTTTCGAACTTGATGGTGGCAATTTCCGACAATGGCAGAAAAAGATGCACTTCTTATTATCAACTTTGAAGATTGCTTATGTTTTGGATGCTCCAAGACCTGAAGAGAATGAAAACAAATCTATTGCTGTAACCCGAGAAAGGCAAAAATGAGACAATGCTGATTACATGTGCATAGTGTCATAGCCCAATTTTGCCCGGGGGCATACAATCCCGCTTTACAGCCCCACCTTTAGCCTATAACCCAAACAAAATTAAACCCATTTACCCAAAAACAAAATAACCCAAAATAAACATAAAACCAGCCCAAAATTAAATAGACCCAAACAAACGGCCCAATCAGAAAATTTTTCAAAAAAAACCCTAGCCCCTAAACTTAGTGCCGCCATAGCCTCTGACTCTCTGCCCCACCGCCTCTACCTGCTGCAGCACCGCCCTCCACTTGCTCAAGTTGCTCCTGCAAGAAAAGAAGAGAAAAGACATCAAATAATATAAAAACTTGTAAAATGGCTATAAAAGAAAAGGCCAAAAACGATTGTAAGGGAGATTTCAGATTCGAAAAATCAAAAAATACAAACGAAAAATCAGAAATAAAAAACAATAGTAGAAGCCTTAAAGGTCGATTTTTCATCTTTTGGTTTTATTTTATCTACTGCTTTGTTATTTTTTATTTTAAGTTTTTTTTTTTGTTTTTACAAACGAAATAAAAGAACAAAAAGGAGACCCTACCTGAATCGGAGACTGAAAAGCCTGTTTTGTGTGCCTTCGGCCATCGTATACGGTGGTGGTGCGATGGGCAGCAAGCAAGCTCACCGGAGGGAGCCCAACCGATTGGAGATGAGAGGGAGAGAGGAGAAGCTTGAGAGTTTTAAGTTTTTTTTTTCCTTCTGGACTTAGGTTGAAACAAAACAAAAAGAGGGTTTAAAGACATAAATGAAACGGCGCCGTTTGTTCAAAGGGGATCTGTGAATATCCCTTAAAAGGGATAATTGCGCGATTGGTCCCCCTCCTTTTGTGGCGTTATTCGATCAAGTCCCATTTCGCATTCTTTTTTTTTTATTTTATCCTATTATTTCTATTACGTTTTAATCTGGTCCTGTCCCCTTTCTACTTTAATTTATTGCAATTTTGGTCCTATTTTGCCTAAATTATTTACGATTTGGGCTTTAAATCTTATTCTTATTCCGATTTAGTCCTTTTTATTTTCTTTTGTCAATTTTGCTATTTTTATCATTATTTTAATATTGATATTATTATTATTATTATTATCACTATCTTTTAATATCTTTTAATCATTTATTATTATTATTATTATTATTAATTAGTTACCATTATAATTATTTTATTATTAATACCATTATTATATTATTATCTTTATCTATTTTACTATTATCTATTATTATTACTATCACTATATTTTTTTATTTATATATATTCTTATTATTTATTTATTATCACTATTATTATTATTTTATGTTTCTTTATAATACCATCGTTATTATTTTGTTATTATTACTCCTCATTTTATTATTTTATTTCTACTATTACTTTATTATGATTGATATTATTATTACTATTATTTCTATTTATGTTATTATTTCTCCTATTATTATTATAAATTGTGTCATTATTATTATTCTTTGGTTTACTATTATCGCATTTTTATTATTGTTATCGTCCATATTAGTGCATCTACTATTATTCTGCTGAATCCATTAACATTGTAATTTGTCTTTATATTTTATGGTTATATTAACTTTTACAAAATCGAGATCTTTCACGAGGGCAATATTTCGTATTTAGAAATTCGAGAGATCATGCCCTAAAGTATTGGGTTTCGATTTTTCTCGTTTAATCTAAATAACCGAATATCCTTTTAAAACAAATACATTTTTAAACAAAAAGCTTATTCTCGAGAACTCGAGATGTCGTGTCCTAATGCATTGGATGTGATGTTTTGTTATTCCGAGATAAGATTTTCTAAACTAAGGCAATGTTCCGTATTTGGAAATCCGGGGAATAGTGCCCTAACGTGTTGGGCTTCGATTTTCCGTTTGACTAAATGACTGAACATCCTTTTAACAAACTTCGTAAATCATGAGACGACTTTGATTACGAGGGTTTAGAAAATCGTGTCCTAACGTGCTGGATGTGATATTTGTATCCTTTCGGAACAAAGAAATCTCAAATTTTAACTCGAAACAGCCTTTTAACAAACTTCGTAAATCATGAGACAACTTTGATTACGAGGGTTTAGAATATTGTGTCCTAACGTGCTGGATGTGATATTTGTATCCTTTCGGAACAAAGAAATCTCAAATTTTAACAAACTTCCTTTTAATAAACTTCGTAAATCACGAGATGACTTTGATTACGAGGGTTTAAAATATCGTGTCCTAACGTTCTGGATGTGATGTTTATATCCCTTCGTGACAACGAGATCTCAAATTTCAACTCAAAATTATTTTCGTTTTTAAATCATGTTTTCAAATCTTTTTTTTTTAATTTTCAACTTTCGAAATTAAGACATCGATTAATCAATTAGGTACCAATTTTGGGCGTATCGAGGGTGCTAACCCTTCCTCGTGCGTAACCGACTCCCGAACCCGTTTTCTCAAAACTTCGTAGGCCAAAAATCCTCATTTTAGTAAATTTAAATTTTATTAAAATGATTGAATAAAAAGGTGACCCGATCACACCTCATCAAAAAGGATTGGTGGCGACTCCCCTGTTTTATTTTTGTTTTTTTAAAAAATCCAAGTCGATCCGTTTTTTCAAAAAAATGGTTACGACACATAGGACACATTTTGAATTGTTTATCTGATGGTTTGTTCGACACCTATCAAAATGAGGTCACCGGTAAAGAATAATGGGACAAATTGGTGACAAGATACATGACCGAAGATGTTACAAGTAAGAAATTTCTTATCAGTCGTTTCAATAATTATCAAATGGTTGATGGTCGTTCTGTTATGGAACAATTCGGTGATATTGAAAAGATGCTGAATCAATTTAAGCAATATGATATGAAAATGGATGAAATGATTGTTGTATCCTCCATAATAGACAAACTTCCTCCATCTTGGAAAGACTTTAAAAGAAGATTAAAACATATCAAAGAGGAAATATATCTTGAGGCTTTAACAAATCATCTTCGTATTGAAAAAGAATATCGAAAGCAAGATCATAATCTAAATTCTAAAAATGCCAAAGTGCATGTTACGGAGGAAGTACAGACTACTAAACCATTTAAGAGAAAGTTCAAACAGACTGATAAAGCACCTAAGTTCAAAAAGAAATAAAAAGACTCATGCTACCATTATGGTAAGCCGGGACATTTCAAGAATGAATGTCAACTTTTAAAGAAGAAATCATCTCCTAAGGCTGATAATAACGAAAAGTTCGTTGCAATGATATCTGAAATTAATATGGCACAAGATGATAATACATGGTGGATTGATACAGGAGAAACCAAACATGTGTGCAAAGACAAAAGCATGTTCACAGAGTTCACACAATGTGAAAAAGACAATGTCTTGTACATGGGAAATTCTTCCACCGCAGCAATCAAAGGGAAAGGGTCTATTGAACTAAAATTCACTTCTGGAAAGGTTTTAACCTTAAATGATGTATATTATGTACCAGAAGTTAGGAAGAATTCAGTGCTTGGAAGTCTGTTGAATAAATTTGGTTTCAAATTTGTTTTTGAGGCAAATAAGTTTATTTTGTCTAAGGGAGGAACTTTTGTAGGGAAAGGGTATATGTATGAGAGTATGTTCAAACTCAATACTATTAATAAGAATAAAAATACTATATCTGCTTCTATGGTTGAATCTTTTTGTTTATGGCATTATAGATTAGGTCATTTGAATTATAGAAAATTGAATGACATGTATAAGTTAGATTTAATTCCTATTTTTAATAATAATATTAAAAAATGCAATACATGTATGTTGACTAAAATTACAAGAAACCCTTTCCCTAAGGTTAAAAGGAAAACAAAATTGCTTGATTTGATACATAGTGATTTATGTGACATGCATAATACTCTTACATTAGGTGGAAAGAAATATTTTATTACTTTTATTGGTGATTGTTCTAGATATTGTTATGTATATTTATTACATTCAAAAGATGAAGCGCTTGATAAATTTAAAGTTTATAAATCTAAAGTTGAACTTTAGTGTGAATCATTTATCAAATGCTTAAGATTAGATAGAGGTGGAGAATACTATAATCCAAGTTATTTTGAATCTACTGGAATTGTCCATCAAGTTTCAACCCCTTACACACCACAACAAAACGGTGTAGCTGAAAGGAAAAATAGAGTCTTGACTGAAATGGTAAATTCGATGTTATCATATTCAAGTCTTGGACAAGGTTTTTCGGGAAAAGCTGTTCTAACAGCTTGTCTTATATTGAATAGAGTTCCTAATAAGGAAACTAAAATAACTCCCTATGAACAATGGAAGAAAAGGAAACCAAACCTTAATTATTTGAAGGTTTGGGGTTGTAAAGCTATTGTCAAAGTTCCAACACCTAAACGTAAAAAGTTAAGTGAAAAAGGAATTGAATGCATATTTATAGGATATGCACATAATATCAAGGAATATAGGTTCATGGTAACTGAACCAAATGATTCAATTTCAATTAATACTGTTATTGAATCAAGAGATGCTATTTTTTTATGAAAATAGATTTAATTCTATTTCAAGACAATTACAACCACAACAATTGATTCATTCTTCAAATGAGAATGAGATTCCATTGGAACAAATTGATAATAATGATAAATCTTCTCAAGAATTAAGAAAAAGGAAAAGGTGAAAGTATATGCTATAAGATACCTTATTGTTACAATAAGGATTCTGATCCTATTACATTTAAAGAGGCAATAAAATCTTAAGACTCTACTTTTTGGAAAGAAGCAATAAATGATGAGATGGATTCAGTAATGAGAAATCAAACTTGGATATTAGTTGATCTTCCACTGGGTTCCAATTGAAATATTAGTATTTAATGCTGGTAGGAAAATTAATCAATTGAAATATGCAAGTCTAATTGGTTGTCTTATGTACATAATGACTTGTACAAGACCAGATATTGCATATGCTGTTGGGAAATTGAGTAGGTACACAAGTAATCCAAGTAGTTTGCATTGGCAAGCTTTGAATAGAGTACTTAGGTACTTAAAAAAACTATTAACTATGTATTGTGTTATAATGGATATCCTCCAGTTTTAGAAGGGTATTCGGATGCTAGTTGGATTACAAGTTTGGAAGATCATGCATCTACTAGTAGATGGATCTTCATTCTTGGTGGAGGAGCCATTTCTTAGGGTTCTAAGAAACAAACATGTATTACTGATTCCACCATGGCAGCAAAATTTATTGCATTAGCCGATGCATCTAAATAAGCAAAATGGTTAAGAAATTTGGTTTAAGATGTACCTTTATGGCCTAAGCCAATTTCACCTATTTCTATCCGTTGTGATAGTGAGGCTATTCTAACAAAGACATATAGCCAAGTATATAATGGAAAGTCTAGACACATTGGATAAAGACATAGTTATGTCTGACAATTAATCTCTGATGGAGTGATCACTCTTAATTATGTGAGGTCAAGTGAAAATTTGGCGGATCCTTTGACAAGAAGTCTTGCTAGAGATGCAGTAAAAAGGACCTCAAAATGATGGGACTCAAGCCCATTAATTAGAGTCACCCATGATGAAAACTCGACTCAACGCTTGGTATAATGTCAAGTCTTGAGTTCAATGAGACAAAGTACATCATTAGTATGTGACTGTTAGCACTATAAATAAATCCATCCTAAAATTAGAGTGTTAGGTACCCGTAATGATAAGGGAAGGATGAGTAATGTACTCTTAATGGACCCATAACATAAATATGTTAGAGTGTTATAACTACGGGAACACTCTTGATGAGATCTACCTATGTGAGTGGAGGTGTGGCCACTTCTAGGAGCTCAAGGGCTTCGGTCTAACAACACTTATGAAAATAGGACACAGACACATGGTCATAATAGTGTCCCTAGATACTATGCATTGATCGATGTTGAAATCATTGTGTGAGATGTGTTCGGTTAATCAAATGGAATAGTTGGTTCAAAGCTTAGTCTACCATGCAATTTCGATTAACTTTAACATATTTTCACTAAGTGAAGGTTCAATCGTAAGATACCTTCATTTATGAATGGGTGTAATTAATCAAAAGATAAATTTTTTGGTCATTAATCAAAATTTATATCATTTGATTTTTGAAAAAGAACTATAACTATTCAAACAATATTATTTGAATAGTTATAAAATTAAATGAATAATTATTATTTATTTATTCATAAAGACACCTATTGAAAGATGTCTCTATGAAGAGACATGAAAATTCATATAAACAGGAATGGGATTTCATTTGGAAATCACAAAAACAAGTTCTAAAAGTCTTTTCTATCCTTCCTCATTTTCTAATATTTTTATATTGTTTTATAAAAAGTTACTGTAAAAATTGTTTTTAGAAATTGAGTTTTTTGTTATACATTGCTTAGTGCTTATTGGACTATTCTCATCAGTGCAAAACGCAAATAGTCATTGGCTTCATTGTATCCTCGAGGTTAATTTGCTTGGAACTCATTTGCACACCGAAGTTAGGTAGGGGCGAATATAACCTTAAAGATAGTGGCTTGATTGTAACACCCCAAACCCAGTCTAAGCGTTAAGACCAGACTTGGTATGCTACACAAATCGTACATACATTTGATCATCTAATGTCTTAAGGAAAACAGGTCTTCAAAAACTAATTTGGAGATGGAGTTTATCAAAAACTGAAATTTATTTTAAATCTATGATTTTGAAACATAGGAGTTTAAAATTTGATCTTAGAGAAATAATTAGTTAACTTTTTAAGAAATTTAAAAGAGCTCAAAAAGGAATTTGGAAACAAGATTTATAAAAGAGTTTTCACCGAGATTTTTACGAGATAGTGATATTTAAGAAACCCTATTTTTATACATAATTTAAAGAAAACATTTATAAACTTAAAATAGTCCACTTTAAGTATCTAAAACATATGAAAATCCATCCACGAAATAAAATCCATAAAAACAATACTAGAGGCCTTATTACATTGCTAAAATAGTAATTAAGTAAAAACACTAAAGAGTAGTTTTAATGTTCATAAAAAGCATCATTTGAAGTATGGCCTCCACGAAGTCATCCTCGGGCCAAGCCTCCATCAATTATTATTACCTGAGAAGGGTAAGAAAACAGGGTGAGTTACTTAGAACTTAGTGTGTAACCCACTTACCAAATCCACTAGGCCATATCATCAAAGCATTTTATTGGGCTTGCGTCCATTAACGAATTTAACAATATAGTAATTAAAAAAAATGCATGTGCAATGCAATTCCCAACCAAGCCTAAATTTCCATCCACTACACACCACCCGTACCAACCAGCACACCTGTGGGGATCAAGTCAACCCACCCCGCCAACACACCAAACGCAGCATTAAGCCATTTAAAATGTTTGTGGTCGAGCCACTGAACTAAAATTTGTGGCAGCCACCCGAACTAGAATTTGTGGCGTGAGCCACCCGAACTAGATTATGGTAGAACCACCGTAACTTCTCTTCAATTTAATCCCAACCCATGCAATCATGTATACATAAACAAAGCTTAACAATTTACATATGATAATTTCAACATAAGACCCATACTACAAATTGGCCCATTTCTCAATTTGTGCCCATATGGTAATTTATCAAAATGGCTCCTTAGGCAATCTAGCAATTCGGCCCATTAAGCAATCTAGCAAATTTGTCCATTAATCAATCTAGCAAATTGGCCCATTAATCAATCTAGCATATTGGCCCATTAATCAATCTAGCAATTTAGCCCATTAACCTGTCTAGCAATTTAGCCCATTAATCACATGAGGCCCAAAAATTACTTTTTATCAAATTAGCCCATTAAGGGCGATTCCGTAATTTTTGCGACTTTAACCCTGATTTCGTGCACTTACACAAAAAGTGTTAATATACCGTATTTTTTCGATTTTACCAACTTTACGAATTTTATTCTAATGCTTACGATATAACATCTAACCCATGAGATAAGTGTGAAATTACACACCTGATTACGGTGAGAACTATACTTTCCCGCTCGTCGATACCTAAATAAATGTCACGCTTGATTAGAACACTAATACTTATTATAAATCTATACTAAAGATAAGCGATCTAGATCTTTACCCTCGAAATCTTGAACAACAACTATTTACCGGTTTTCCCTGATTGGCAACCCAATGGAAAATCCCGAACAGCCAAAGGCTCCGAACTATGAACAACTTCGAATAGTCGATTCTCCTCGGATGAGGGTCGTCCACAACCCGTGGAAAATCCCGATTGTCAAAAACAACCCTTCGCTTGAATCTTGAGGGATTAGCGAGTCCGCCCCTCTTTAGAACACTATTCACCACCCTTTTCGACCCTATCTTGTTTGCCTCCATTGTCAAAAGATTATTAGTCCTAACAATATATATATAAATATATATATCGGAATTTTAGACTATTGGTTTAAAAAGGGCGAATTAGGCTTACCTTAAAATTCCGAGTGATTCCAAAAGAATCCCTTGAAAGTATATGATCCAAATTCGAATGACTTCAAGATGACTTCGAAAAGATGATGATTCAGCTCTCCACTATTTCACTAAAAGAAAAATGAAAGGAAATCGTCTAAGAGAATGAACGATTATCGATTTAAAGGCTCTTCTAAGCCAACCTATAGATTCGGCCAAGGTGACCAATTAGCAAAAAGAAAACAAAGAAGATGATTCTTACCGATGGTCCAAAGTTTGAATAGAAAAATGATTGAGAATATAATCTATGAGGAAAAGAAAATTTGGCTATGATTTAATGGTAAGGGAAAAATAATTTCGGCTATGGAGGTGGTCTCTAACATTCGGCCATGGAAGAAATATGAAGGAAGAAATGTGTTTAAAGGATGAGAAAAAATGGAGAAAGAAAGAGAATAAGGGTGAGAGATTTATGATTCGGTTTTCAAAGGTAAGATAAGAGCAAGGAGAAGGGTTTGGGACAATGGTGCATTCGGCAATGGGGAAGAAGGAAGAAAAAGAAATGGCTTTTGTGTTTGATATTACCAAATGGTCAAAAGGAGAAGACAAAAAAAAAGAGGAAAAACAAAGATGTTTACCCAAAGCATCAAGCACATACGGCTATGAGAGAAAAAGATGAAAAGAAAAGGTGTTTTGGGAGAACAAAAATGACCAAATGAGATTACACACTAACTACACATCCTTACCAAAGTCTACCTCAAAAATTCGGCCACCCCCCTAGTCCACAAAACCGTCCAAGTTCATGGACAAGCTTGGCCTTCCAACTTTCCAAAACACATCCCTTAAGAAGTACCTTGTGTTCCCCCTACATTCCATAAGTTTAGGATTTCTTTCCCCAAGTCCCATGCTTACCTTAACCATTAGCCACCTTGCCATAAAAAAAATAGTCCAACCTTACCAAAAATAGGGCTTGACCGACACATGCTAGAAGGGTGTAAAAAATAAAAGTCACAAAATGCATTCCAAAGGATTCGAACCTCTTCCCTCAAGTAACACTTATGGCGCCAACTCCACTTTACTACTAGCTCATCTTATGCTAGTTTTTGACACTTAATTACCTTAAGCATCAAGGTTACTTGTTCCATTTTAATAAAGTACTCCTTACTAAAATTTATTCTAATTCCGAATAAATCCCGAGCCTTCTCAAAACGATATTAAACACACAAATTGAATCATTCACAAGTTAAGCACCAAAAACATGCAACATATCGATACTAAATTTTTAGGATGTTACATTGATACACGCCTTGAAGCCTTGTCCTATTTTTTCTTTTTCTGTTCGAGTTCCGTTCTTGTGTTCGAGATTTTTCTCACAGGAGTCTTGTACTAACAGTCAATGTGGGTGAAGACCATATATTGTAGTGGTGTCCTTTGGAGCAGCTGAGGATGGAAAAAGTTTCCAGTTTCTTTTGTAGATATAGGATTTGTTGAATGTTTTTTAGGAAAATAGAGAAATTAAAGGATATGGAGATAAAGGTTCTGGTGAATTTTGACAGTGTTCTGGGCTAATCGTCCACAACGTACAATGAATGGTTGCAATAGAGGTTGGTTGAAATCTGGGTTTGACGGTGGTTTTTTGGGGGAAATGTTGAACATGAAAAAAAGGGTGATTGTAGAGAGAGATGTGAGAAATTGTTGAGTTTATTTAATAACTTTTTAAAATTTTATTTAAATATTTTATATTATATATATTATTTAAAGAATAAACTTTTTTTTTTTAATAATACACGTAGTTTTTGCAAAATATTTTTAAAGGTTGAATTAAAAACATTAAAAAAATCAACTAAACATTCAACAAGTGTTAATGTTTTATTTAAATTGTTAATGTATTTTTTAAATAGATATAAATGTTATTTTTTATATTTTAAAATTTTATGAGAATTTTTAATTTTTTTTAGATAATTGTCAATTTGAGATAATTTATAAATGTTGAAGGTTAATTTCTTTATAATCATGACCAAATTAATAAAATGAGTAATTATTAAAGGTTAAATATGTTGTTATATCATTTTTAAAATTGCTACAGACTTGACTAAGATTAAAGGAAAAGGTAAAAAAAAAAACAAACAAACAAATGCAACTAGTTAGGTGACAATTTTTAAAAATTTTATAGTTGAGTGAACAAAAAATAATTTTTACTATAATTGGGTGACTATCAATATAGTTTACTCAAAACTAAACTTATTTTTTTGATATATGTATTTTTTTTTTCAAGTATTTATTTTATAAATAAAATTTATAAGTTAATTTATTAATTTTATTAATTATAAATTATATTATTTATAACTATTAAAATAAAATATTTGAAATAATTTTTATTAAATTATGTTTCAAAATAATCAAAATTAATATTGATTAGTAAAATTTAATTAAAAAAATCAAAATTGATGGCTAAAATTTATGGGCAAATATCTCAATAATACCAAAAAAAATAAAAAATTACCGGATAGTACAGGGTTCAGGAAAATTGACCGGAAAGTGTAATTTTCCCCAAAAACGCGTCCACGTCGGTAGCGTTTTTGGAAAAAAAACCTAAAGCGCGTCCACAGAGCGCTTTTGCCATCAAAGCGCCTAGTGGAAGCGTTTTTTGGCGTACAAAAGCGCCCCGGGACGCGCTTTAAAGCGCCTCCCAAAAACGCTACTGACGTGGACGCGCTTTTTGGGGATTCTTTCCGTGAAAATTGAAATAAGTTTTTGGGCGTAGTCTCCGCAAAATAATTTTGAGGAGACGCTTTCGAGAACAAACCGTGGCGAAAACGCTTCCACGTGGACGCTATTGCTACGATGGTCTCCGGCAAAATTATTTTGAGGAGACGTTGCGTAACAAACCGTGACCAAAAACGCCCCCACGTGGATCTGTTTTTGCTACAGTGGTCTAGGACAAAATTATTTTGAGGAGACGTTTCAACAAACAAGCGGCGGCGGCGCGCCCCACGTGGACGCGCTTATTGCTACAAAGTGGTCTCCGGCAAAATTATTTTGAGAGAGACGTTGCGGAACAAATCGTGACCGAAAACGCTCCCACGTGGACTCTCTTTTGCTACAAAGTGGTCTAGGACAAAATTATTTTGAGAGACGTTTACAACAAACGATGGCGAAAAACGCCCCCCACGTGGGCGCACTTTTTTGCTACAAGCTATCCGGAAAAATTAGGCTATAAATCAGCCAAATTTCATTCTCGCCAAGCGAAAAACCAAATTCAAGCAAAAGGAAAAAAAAAATTGAAAATGAGTGAACGATTAATGCTGTTATTTACTACGATGGTGAAGTGCGAGACACCGAAAATGGTGTTGTTTTCTTATCGGAGAACACAGCGCGATTGAGTTTTAATCAGAACATCGATTTGGCAGAACTTCGCAAAAGAATTAGGCGTAAAATATTCGGAACAACGCCAATGAAAGTTCAGTCTATTAAGTATAGATTTTACGCTTCGGTTGATCCGGTGAGATATGACTCATTCGACATCAAAGGTCCTCGGAGCCTTGAGGCAATGGTGGAGACTCATCTTGCCAGTGGTTCACCCTATATCGAGGTATATGTAGAATTTTCATCTCCAAGTGATCTCGTCTGCGACCTCAACATCTAGTATCGTTCGAGGGGAATACACGACCCCAAGTCGACACTCTGTAAGTGGGAGGCAAAACACGTAAGTGCCCGTGCGATCGTAGTATGGAAAACATAACCCCGCACGACACTCGGTTGGTGGATGGGACATGCATATCCGTCGACCGACGTCCGGCGATAGAAATACGTATTGGGGGCGTCGTCAACTTCTAGTGGTTGGCAATCCACATACGATTGGAATCATGCGAAAGATGTTTAAGGAGGGATGATGTACTCCCGACGACATCCACCGGCGAGGGGCCCTCGCTTGTTACAAAGTTATGGAGGGTCGGACGATGAATCTGATGTGGATCCACCTCGGGAGCCGGGCCCGACGGTGCGTGTTGGATTATTTTCTCAACCGGAGTCCGCTCCAATTGTACCAAGACGTTGAGGGCGTTCGGACGAAGAAGAAGAAGATTCGCTATTCAGGCATACTCACCTCCAGCGCACATGCATAATGTCGATCTATCTCAAGATGATGCATTGGAGTTTCTGAACTACCACACCGGAGGCGTGACTGCACAAATTCTTCGTTGGATTCGGACGAATTAGAAGTTGGTAACCGCTTTTCCAACAAGAATATTTTTCTTGGTGCATTGAAACAATCTAAAGATCGAGAGAACGGGGTTAACTACACTATGGTTAGATCAAACCTCGATAGGTACGAGGCGAAGTGTGCAGTGCAAGACGGCACATGTTCATGGAAAATCATGGCGTCGTTGAGGAAAAGGACAGGGTTGTGGGAGGTGAAAAAGTACAAAGGTCCGCATACATGTCTTGCTTCAGACAAGACCACCACGTGTTCAATGATTTCAAATAACACTAATATTATGTAATGTTGCATTATTTAACGTACTTCGTTGACAGGTGTAACACAAGATCATCCGAGGATGGATTCAGACATGTTGGCTGATTTAATAATCCCGACGGTGAAGGCCGATCCCAAAACTACAGTGCCGGCCTTAATTGGCAATATTCGTAGCCAAATGGGGTACACGCCCTCTTACAGAAAGGCTTGGATAGCCAAGCAGAAGGCGTTGGAAAAGTTGCACGGTCGATGGGATGCTTCATACAATGAAGTGTGGCGCGGTGTCGTGTTGGAGACGTATGTCCCGAGCAAAGACAACGGACCTTGAAACGGAACCGGCGTATTACAACGATCGCCCGCTCGTGGATGCGCGTTGTTCAAGCGCTTGTTCGGACATTTAAGCAATGCCGAGATGCTTTTACATACCGCAAGCCATTGGTACAAATTGACGGTACCTTCATGTATGGTAGATATACGCATCGGCTATTGCTAGTCGTGGCACAAGACGGCTGTGGGAGAATCCTTCCAATTGCGTTCGCAATAACACCGTGAGTCACCGATGACTGGACTTCTTCCTATCTAGGTTAAGGAGGCATGTCCGCCTCAACCCGACATATGCGTTATATCGGATCGGGCCCCGGAATACTTGCGGCAATGGAACGACAGGGGAAGCATGTGGCATCGCACACACCATCGATATTGCTCGAGGCATGTTTCATCCAACTACTATGGGCAACACCGATCTAAAAGACGAAAACGCAAGTGACCGATATGGGTATGAAATATCTATTAATATAATTTCTTTTGAAATTTTCAATTTATTCGCAATTGAATAGTGGTATGTAATATTCGCTATCAACGTATATTGGCGGTACGAGATCAATAAAGACCATTTTCGTGGATATGTTGGCGGTTTGCGCGCAGATAACACCGAAAGCGCAGAGTACACATGCAATATTCCTTTGAACAAAGTGGACACAAGCATATGACGGCGCCTACGATATGGTCATATGACCACAAACTCGGCCGAATGCATAAATTACGTGCTAAAAGGAACCCGTCATCCGCGATTCACAGCGGTTTTATGGGAGACATATTTTCTTTTAGCGGCACTATTTCGTAAGAGAGCGGCGAGTTATCGAGGGCGATGCAAGGAGGCCATGTATGGAGCTCAAGGTCTTGTAAGAAATTAACCGTGGAAGGCACGCGAACACCATGCACACAAGGTGTCACGACCGCGACGACCTATGGTTTCGTGTCACGGAGTTTGACAGACCGAACCAAGGTATTGTTGGCGGGCATTATCGTGTACACTTGACAAATAGGACATGCGATCGTGGGATATTTGATGCACCGTTACCCATGTGCTCATGTACTTGCGGCTTGTCATAATCTTCGTCTTGACCCCATGAGCTATGTCGACGAAGTCTACAAATTAGAAAACATGTACAACCTGTGGAGACACGTATTCCCACCAGTCCCAGATGAACGTAAGTGGCCACCGGTATCGCTTGCACCATATAAGTTGTTGCCGGATAGAGAATTGAGGCGCAAACCAAAAGGTCGACCTTCCTCGACTAGAATACGCAACAATATGGATATCCGAGAACCGACCAACCAAAGTAGGCGGTGCGGGTGGTGTAGGAACCCGGCCATACATCTCGCTCGTGTCCAAATCGGACTAGTTGACCGTGTTCTTAGCTTATTTGTCTCTTGCTGGCTATGTAATTTCTGTTTTTTTTGGAGGAAAACGGTGAACTTTTGTACAATAACTCAAATTTATTAAATATAAGATAATTCAATTGCAAAAAATGAAAATTAAACCATTTCTATTTTATCAAAGATATTAAAACTATAGTAAAAAAAATTAAATTACAAAAGAAAGAACATTAAACTCAATTTTATTAAATATAAAAAAAATTTATATTGCAAAAAACTAAATTATCAATGAAAACTTCTTATTTATTAAATATACTACAACTAAATTAGAAACAAATAAAAAATAAAGAAAACTTCTTATTTATTAAATATATTAAAACTAAATTACAATAAAATAAAAAATAAAAAACAATTTCTTATTCTATTACATATATTAAAATTAAATTACAATAAAAACTTAAACAATTTCGATTTTATTAAAGATATTAAAATTAAATTACAATAAAAAAATTGACCGTTGGGCCTAAAGCGCGTCCCTGGAGCGCGCCATTACGCCATCGAAAAACACGCCCTCGTGGAAGCGTTTTTGACGACGCCAAAAGCGCCTCCCCGGGGACGCGCTTTAGGTCGTTTTCCCAAAAACGCGCCTCGACGTGGGCGCGTTTTTGGGGAAAATTACACTTTCCGGTCAATTTTCCAAGACCCTGTACTATCCAAGTAATTTTTAATTTTTTTGGGTATTATTGAGATATTTGCCCAAAATTTATAACAGTGGAATTCAATCATTAATAAATTACTCATATTTTCAAAACATAATGTTAAATATCAATAATAATAAAATAAAATGATAAATTTTAATAATGTGATGATAAATTTATGCTTTAGTTTTTAATATCAAATTTAAAATTGATGTTGATTAAATATTTATATCAAATCATTTATCTCATCCGTAATTTAGTCGATGAATTTATCTTATTTAAGTTCATTTGATTGCTCATATATGAAAATGTTTATTTATTTTCATCCAACACAAATTTAATTATTAAATTTAAAATATTTAAATTTACTCTTAAATTACGTAGTGTAAAAATTAAAGTAGTTTTATATATTTCATAGTTATTTATATTAATAATATTTTAATGATTCAACAGTTATAATTTATGATCTATTCATGTAGATCATGCAGGTCAAATTTTATGTACATTTAAAACTTCTAACTATTTGTTTTATATATAAAAAAAAATTCTATCATTGAATATATTAATATATAGAGTAGTTTAAATCGATGTGATAGAGATATTGGATTGATTCAAAAATTTACATGAATTACAAGTACAATTATATTGCTAAATTCAATGATTGAATTGTTATAATACTAATAATATAAATAGCTACAAAAATGGAGGGATCCACTTAAATAGTGTAAAAACTAAAATAGTTTGGCACACTTCCGTAACTATTTATATAATTAATATTTTAACGATGCAACCGGTATATTTTATGATCTATTCATGTATATCATACATGTCAGATTTGATGTAAATTTAAAACTTCTAACTATTTGTTTTATGTAAAAAAAAATTCAATCATTGAATATATATTAATATATAGAGTATTTTAAATCGATATGATAAAGATATCAAATCAATTCGAAAATTTATATGCAGAACAAGTACAATAATATGGATAAATTTATTTGGGTGTCTAAACTTTAGTGCATCAAACTTGAAAAAGCTCACTTTAACATTTAAAAGTAGACTAAAATATTAAAATTATTTTATATTTATATTTATATTTTTATAAATAAAATTAAATAAATCATATTTATTAATGGCTAAATAAGGAAAATAGGCCATTTTTTTAATTAGGCCTTTAGGCCATTTTTAAATTTAATTATGGAAATAGGTCATTTTTAAGAGAGAGAAAGTGAAAGCGTGCCTAGCTGGACACGCTTTTCCTTTCTCCGTCCAGGGTTAGAGCTTTTTATTTTTTGGGGGTTAGGGTTTAGAATTTTTTAGGGTTTAGGGTATTTTGAAAGTGTTCATGGTTTTCAACTGAAATAGCAGAAGTTCTTAGATAGTTTTGAGGGGTTGGGGAAGTGATAACGTGTCTCAGCATGCATACATTTCATATGTCATGGTGGGATAGTAATGCTTTATACGATCAGGGGTCGAAGTCTAGGTGGAGATCCCAATCGGTGACCGTGATGCGGTCATGAGTTCGAGTATAACTGGGGGGCTAGGTGACGGTCGTTACGCTGTCAGGAGTTCAAGCTTTTTGGATACCCGCAAGCAATGCCCTATATATACCATACATAAGACTGATATCATAATCAACGTAATTTTTTTCTCTATTTTGAAGTAGTTGATATCTTTAACCTTTCATTCTTGTCTGAAGGCTGACACCGAAGTGGACACAAGAGGGCTCTCAGGTGGAGAGTGGATGTTCTGGCATAGTAGAGGTCAAACTTTGGTCGACGTGACAACGGTTGTAGTTATTAATAGGTTGTGCAATAACGACAACCATCGTCGCCCTGAAAGGAGCATCACCTTTATAGCACCACAATAGTCGCTCCCCGCCCGAGAGTCCTCTTGTGTCTACGAAGGTGTCGACCTTCAAATAGGAAAGAATGTTCAAGGTACCAGTTGCTTGAAAATGGAGAAAAAAAGTACATCGATTATAGTGGGAAGCCCCCAGAGTTTTTCCGTTTGTGTATGCCATCAAATTTTTGTATGGTATTTATAGAGCATAATTTTCGGGCATTCAAAAAGATTGAGCTCGTGGTTGCGTCACGATCGTCAACTGGCTTCCCCGTTATACCCCATTTCATTACCGCATAACGACCGTCAATTAAGATCGCCATGTCGACTTCCACCCTTGACCGTAAAAAGCAAAATCATGCTATATCTGACTTCCCTAGGATATGCTTCGGAGGTAATGATCCCATCTCAGCATAATTTATGAAATGTGTGTAACCCGGAGCAATATCGCATCACTGATGACTCAAGAATACCTCGAATGTAAACAAAATATTTTTAGCGACCAAAATATTTAAGACTGGGAAATGGTTTATAGTGGAGAAATGGAAAGGATTGGGGAGAGATTATATGACTAAGGGATGATGAATTTTGGTGTGTAAGAGCCATTTTATAGCCGCAGGGAAGGGTCTGTTTGCAAAGAAAAACCTTGAAAGCGTGCTGGAACATATTCTAAACATGTTTAAAACGTCTGAATTATTCGAAGTGTCAGGCTTTTCTCCTAGGGAATAAGAAGTTTGTTAGAGAAAGCTCACCCAGCTGAGTAGGGATGAGTATTCGATTGAGTCGAGCCAAAAAATTTCGAGATAGTCGAGTTGACGAATCATATTTTAGCAACCAAACTCAATTTGAATTTTTTTTTGATCGAGTCAAAAAAATTCAAGTCGAGGCAAGTTGAGTTAACGAATCCTATTTTTATACTAAAGGTTACGCTTACATAGACCGATTATTTAACTAGTAGATGAAATACAATATTATTTAACTACATAAACAATATAATTTACTAAATAATTAAATGTAAATAACTATTTTAGGCATGCAAAATAACTGTGCATAACGTTGCAAGATGATCATTGTGGCCATAATTCAAGTCAACTACATAAGCTATTACACTACACGCATAATTACATTTACATAGCGCATAATTATGTGTCAAGAACTATCTTATATACAAGATAACAAAATGATATACCAAAAGTATGATATAGGGATACATGCCACTATTACACAAAATATGATATAACAAAATGATACACCAAAAGTATGATATAGATGGTCATGGTGTGACGCTCCAAGACTCAAATTCAACAAAATAAATTCAAGCTTCCTATACAAAAATAAAAAATAAAAATCAAGAGTTTAACCAATTGTTTTGACCAAATCAGAGCAAATGCAAGGTTGAAGTTTCCAAAAGCATTAACAAAAATATCTATTCCAAAAAGTTAAAATCAAACTATCTTCAAGCTTCATCTTCTTCGAACACTGTAGATAGTACCGGCAATTTTGTAACAAAAATAAAAATGTATTCTTAAATTATGAAAATATTGACTAGAAAAATTAAAAATAAACATTCAACTTTGTGAGTTGTAGTTAAGTATGTTACCATCTTCATGTTCCGATAACTTTGACAATTCCAATAAATATCAAAAGATAAAAATGTTAGTTAAATCGTGAGAATGTTTATAAAAATAAATAAAATAAGCAATTAACATTTTGGATTAAAGTTAGTCCTTTACCATCATCTATATTTTGAACTTCCTCCATATACTCCTCAAGGTTGATAAGATCTTTTGATCTTCGAAGCCAATCTTGTGTGCAAACCAAAGCCTCAACCATAGAAGGAGTCAAAGAACTTCTAAAATTATCTAGAACACGTCCACTCATGCTGAAAGCACTTTTGGATGAAACGGTTGAGATAGGAACGGATAACAAATCTCGAGCCATTTGCGCAACAATTGGGAATCTTGGACTATTAACTTTCCACCACAATAACAAATCAAATGAATCTGAATTATATTCACAATCTTCTCCCAAATATCTATCCAACTTAGATTTACTTTCCAAGCCAACACGTTGCTTTTTCTTCATATATTGTTGCATGACTAAGCTATCTTCGGTTTTACTTGATCTATTTAATTTTCACTTGAATTTGGAGCTCTAGTAGGAAAATTAGATTCAACTTCAACGTTCATGTGATGATTTCCCTCAACAATTGCAGAATATTCATCAAACAAACAATGTATTTTTCTATTAACCATCCTTATAATGTCATCTGTAATAGTAGGAAAAAGCAAGTTGACTCTAAATGCAAGAAAAACCATTTTGCACCGTGCATAAAAGATAACTTGTAAACCTTATACCTAGCCTGGTCGCTGAGCCCGAATACTAGGACACTACACCACCGTCTCACATCTATTTCATCATAATTGTCACTTTTAGTATACAAGCCTCTTTTATTTTCTTTTATTACAATAGCATTCATGCGAATATTAAGTCATGCAAGCTCAAATTAATGTTTAAACAAGCTGCCAAACGAAAAACGAACATAAAATAGGCATAAATCAAGCCTTGGAAACACTTAGCAAAATTTCCCAAAAATGTTACGTAGGTATCGATACAACCTCCATGGTATCGATATTTTCTTTAAGTTGTATCGATACCACCTGGAAAATCGATACCAAACTAGCATTCTATTTCTCGCCAAATTTCAAAACATAAAAAATTATGGTACCTTTCTCAAGGTATCGATAAACTTACCCTGAGTATCGATACTCGGGCCAATGTATCGATTCCAAATCCATATTTTGTTTCCCTGGACCTTCGAAAATATAGAGGTACCATTTTAAAAAAAAAACAAATATCAATACCTCCACTCCAGACTATAAAATCTCAGCATACTTCAACATTAAAATCATTCAAACTTAATCCCAAACAACATGCTTCATTCTCCTAGTTAAAGAAACATCAAAATATCCAAAATAATAATCCCAACATCATATTCAAGTTCACATACTTCCAAACATAAAGCAAACAACCTAAAAATTGACTTAACAAAACCGATATAAAATCTACCACACTGGCCTATCACATTACCTTTATTCCCCAAACAAAAATAAGCATATAACACCTAATAATAGAAGCTAAATAATCTACTTGGATCACCCCTCGAGACCACACCGCTCACATAGGCACTATGTATCTCTAATAGTTAAGAAGGAGTGGGTGAGCTTAACAAGCTCAATGAATGCTTAGAACAACCACTATGTAAACAAGTCATTATGCATCAACTAAACAAACGTATCTCAAATTCATAACATATTTAACTCTAATATCATATTTCACACATTTAACCACATGATTATTTAAGCATATATCACAACACAAATAAACCATATTTAGTCACATTCAATCATATTATAAGATAGTTTGGATCTTGAGGTTATGAAATATAATGTGGACTCTATCACCACACATCAGATACACAGATCTCCAACACACCAATAATGACTCATAGAGTCGTACACGTCCCATAAGTGTAGCATATAGCTAACACTCTCCAACACATCAAACACACATATCCCGGTAAATAGAGCTTAACTCACATTCCCTTATCTCTCTAAAAACTATCCTTGGGCCTCAACGCCCCAAAATCACATCACAAAGGTGAGTACTCACAATCCTATGGCATGTCAACTATATCCAATGGTCTCATAATAACACATTATTATCACATATTTAGTTACCGATTTTTCACACCTATTCACTGTATATTCACACCATTAGCACATTATAAACACTATCACATGGCATGAATAACAAAACTACATATTTAATGTCACATGGCATGAACAACACACCCTCATATTCACTTTCACATCAGTCATCATAAGCTTATAGCATATGTCATAGCAATCTCATATATTTTCATAATTTCACAATTTCACAAGCATACATATATCACATTTAAACATAGGCGCGAGAAAACTTACTCACAGAATTTAGAGTAGGGGTTTAGACTACCGCTAAATTCCCAATTACGCAATAAATCATCTATGAGTAGCGATTCAAAAACACTTACTGCATATCAACTTTCACCGAAAATCGAGAGCTCGAGCTAGCTCTTCCTCTAACTCGTAGAAGGATCTAATGAATCTGAGGCTTCACACATAACAATCACATGATACACATGGTCAAATGACAGCCAATGACCCTCTTAAACTAACCAAAACACAAGCCTAAGCTACCTTCTCATGTAACCAAACCCTTTAGTATAACGGACTTAAAACGCAAATATCTTGATCCAAACTTAAGATTTTCACGTGAAACAAGTTTCATTCATCCCCATATTCATCTACGACTAAACCCCAACCTTTAAACCACACAAAACTACATGTTTCAACGTATCGACATTTTTTGACAAGTTTTGGCCATAATAACGAAAATTCATTAAAACATGAGAAATCCTTAACGAAACTTTGAAGTAATTTTAGAAACCTTCTAATCAAGTTAAAAAAAGTTGAAAAACACTATTAAATCACATTTTCATCCATAATCTCAAATTCCACCATTTATGATCCAATTTTTGAGTTTTAATTAAAACATGCAATTTCATAACTAAAAACTCAATTTTAAAGTCTAGATAACATTAAAAGCTAATGGAAAAGTGAATGGTTACCTTTGATGGAAGATTAAATGAGTTTTGATGCAAATTTAGAAAACCCATGATTGAAGAATATGATGAAATCTATGGAGTTTTTGAGTGTTTTTCTTGGAGATTTATGAAGGTAATGGGCTTGGGAATCATAGGAAATAAAGTATTATGGTTTGGGAATAAAAAATCAATTGAAAGATCAAGAGAATAGCAAGGGACGACAATAGCAAACTTTGGAGAGTAACTATCATGGAATAAAACTGGGAATGGGGGTTTATTAGGTTCAATTTTAAAAATTGGTAAAACTGCAACATAAATGCTCATTGTTTTGACTCTGTTACAAATTAGTCCTTTTTATAAAATTAAGGTATTTAAAACTCCTTTTCAAAAAGTGATTCAATTCCCTAATAACCATTGTCGAAAACATTATTGAATACCAACCTTACGAAATTCCAAGCACATATAGGCTAAAATTCTTATAATACCCTCGAAACTTCTAGGCTCTATTTTGGGGTGTTAAATAACTGCTAGATAAATAAGCAGCAAGTTCATCACTTTTGAATCACCTCAATAATACTTCGTGTATTTGTCATTCATTTTTGAAGTCATAGACATTATGTCAAAATCTTTATAATGTTTTCACCCATTAAGAAGATAATGCACATCTATGACTACTTCAAAAAAAGTATTAGAGGTGACATTTAATGATCCAGACACCTTCAATGTAAGTTCATGAAATGGCTCAAGCACTATCATAACTCTTCGAACATTTTCCCAATCATCACATGGGGAGACTCCATATCCAGCACTAAGGTCTAGAAAAAAGGTTATGATCATCATGAACATAAGCTTCAAACATACATTCATATTTTTCAGCCACATTTAACATCATATAAGTTGAATTCCATCTAGTAGGCACATCTAGACATAAATGAGCCTTACTACCTACCATTTCTTCTTTTGCCCGACGTTTGAATTTAGAAAACCTTGATGGTGATGCTTTAATATATCTCACAGCTCCTCTAACCTGATCCAAAGATATAGAAGCATCCTCAACCCCTTCATGAATAATGAGAGTAATAATATGTGTCGCTATCGCGTGTGAAATGATATACGAATTGTGTAAGTATACACGACGGATCAAGTAATAAAGTGATAAGTGAGATCGTCTCCTTAAGGATCGGATTAGGTATAGAAATGGTCAAGTTATGATAATGATTAATGTTATGGAAAAACCAAGTTAAGTTCGTAGTGGTAAATTGAAATAAATAGGATAAGTTCAAAATGTATACTGACTAATATTGGAAAATATTAAGGCAAAGCAAGAGTAAAAATGCAATGGTAATTACGAGAATAATTACTTGAATAAAATGATAGCAAATAAATAAACAACTAAGAATGCCCTGGTAAAGATACTACGACAAAGGATAGAAGGTCTACGATGTTGATTGGAAGGTTGAGATTACTAAGAACCTGCCCTTCTTTCAATAATGCCTCAGCAAAATTGAACTTAATCTACTGCTTAGAAGAGACCTAAAGTGATCTGCTTCTTTCGAGAGCAAGATCTCAAGTTACATGGCCTGTGTCTATAAGACTTAGCATGGCACCCTACACTGTTTTGCCTTCATTCTATACAAACACTACTCTATGTCTAGAGTTTGCTGTAAGTATTCAGAAGAATACCCACTTGTATCATTCAATTTTAGTCTAACTAATCCAACATTTTTAGAATTATATTCAATTTACGGGCATATTGCACACTCATTTATGTCAAGGGAATGTACGTATACAATTAGAAAATAAAAGTAATTGAATGAAATAGTAGATTAACTCAAATATATGCTTCAACCATTAAAGAAAATAAAAGCTTCATCATTTAATCCCAACCCTATGAGATTTAATTTATGGGTTGGTGATTAAAATTAAAGTTCAAAAAAACATCCAACATTGTTTTGATCAATTCAATTCAAGGGAGAACAAATTAAGAAATAATGGAAGAACTTAGGAAGATGGTTGTCGCCAAACCAATCCACAATCCTGCAGCACAGTGTCCTGCGGTGGCTGAGAGGGACTGCCTTCAGCTTCCTCTTTCCATCTTTACTAAGCCGCTACCCTCTTTTTGTTGCCTCTGGATCTCCACACCCTTTAGGGTTTCCTCCTTTGGCCTTTTATACTAATTTCTTCCTAGGATAGCTCCAACAGCCAATGATATCCTCTCCTCTTTTTTAGGCAAATTTTTCTGGTATAAGTAGAGTTGGGCTAAGACTTGTATGCATTGAGTGTTGACTCGGTCATCTTCCTGGATTACCACGACATACAAGGTGGCAAATTGTCTAACCTTTTACCTCGGCAAACCTTCACTCTTTATTTCTTTCTCTACATCTTGCACTTGCCAAGCAACCAAACACAACCTTTTCACATGCAATTAAAAGTATCTAACATGTAAACACAATCCAAGCTCCTAATGCAAATGATAAAATACTACTAAAATGTCCTAACACACCACTAAATATACCCAAGTACAAGCAATTAGCTAGGTCTAAAAGAATGAAATATAACTCTTTTCAAGAGTTATCACACCCCCAAACCTGAGTTATTTCTTGTCCTCAAGAAAAATATGTATAAATGCATGTATGCAACAGTATTGCCAGTGCGTGTACCCATCTTGTACTGTCAATCTATTCGAAGACCAATATATACATCAATTCTCAGCCATCTTTTCTCATTTAAAACCTGTTCGAGTTTCAAAGGTTTAATTTAGCAAAGGTAGTGCAGAAAATTGCTCCCTAAAAACAAGATTTTCTAAGTTCCATGTATGTTCTGGCCATAGCAAAATATCTCTTAGCTTACTCAATTCATTTGTTACCTAAACTCGAGTCACTCTTACTCTAATCATACTTGTATAAACCATTTACATTTTTGTTTTTTTCTTCTTATAGGCAAATAGTTACATTGTCGTGGCAAAATAGATTCAACTAAACGAAAATGACTATACTAAAATGATCATACATACTAAATATAACATACAACCTAAATGCACAACATACCACCAGACCTAATAGACGTATTGTCATTAATGTATGATTAAATATATAAGAGAAAAACCAAAATAGAAATTTTTACAACAAATGCTATAGCAAAAGAAATGAAATGTAAGATACATGATACATAAAAGAAAGAAAAAATAAGAAAAAAAAAACTTAGCTGGCTTGGACTAGCATGTAGATATTTCATTCTGCCCGACGAGTGGATTTTTGGGTTCTGACTTTGTACTTCCACTTCCTCTTTTTAGGGGTCATCTCTTCCCCTTCCTTGTCAATTTTCGTGAGTTCATCGATCAGATGATCAATGTCACGGTCTTGTGCTGATATGAGACCTAGTGGAGAAGGTGGAACAGGGTCTTTCCCTTTTGTGGTGGTAGTATCATCCTTTTCTCATTTTTCCTCCTTCTCAGCATTTAGGGATGTCATTTTTTCGGGCTCTCCCATAATATTTTGGGTAGGTGCTTTAGTAGCAGCTTGAGTGGGCTCTTTGGAAGCATTAGCAAATGGGAGTAAGATGGCCGGGAGATAGGAAATTCTGGCATTAGCTTTGTAAAATTATTTTGTAGGGATTTCCTTAGATCCAAATCCCTACTCCTCACATAAGCACAATATTCAGCCAGATGAAACTGCAATGTTTCAAAAAGGGGCATCCTCTGCTCTAACTATTTCAAGGAGTGTATTATTTGCTGTTCAAAGGAGCAACAAGAAATTGGAGGTGTTGTTGTGGGAGTATGCGTAGCAGAGGAAGTGGTGGCATGGCTATGCTGAGTTGTCTTGGCAGTATCAGTGCCTTGGATCTTGGCAAATATGGTCCCGGTCAGCCCACCCTTGATAGGGGTGGTATCCTCCTCCACATTGAGAATGACTCAGGTGGAAAAGTTTAAACTACTCACATTTTTCCCAGCACATTGATGTACTTCTTGAAAAATGATCCTCTCAACATTAATCATTCTCCCTTTTATAATGGAGTGCAGAAAAAGCATTCTTTCTTTCAAAATAGTTGTATTGTGTGTAGACAACATAAGTTAGCTCATCATGAAATGATACCAAATTTTCCAAACACGCTTCAACAAAGCCCTCTCAACAATATAACACTCCTGACTGGAAACAGACCATCATGTTCATTCGATACATAAATCCTCCAATACCTGAGCTAAACCTTCAGCGATAATACTTTCAGCAAATGGCGTGTGTTCATCCTGTATACCTACAAGACCAAATTGTGCATTAATATGGTCTTCATTAAAAGGAATAGACGTAGCTAAAAGGAGAATCTAGAGAGTTGACATAGGTATAAAATTCTCGTACAATTTTTCCTAAAATATCCTCGGGGTGTAAACAAAAAAAACATTCTACCCATGTTTTTCTACTATGGAGGACACAGATTCATCGTATCCCATATATGGTTCATCTTTAAACAAGAGCCCTTACTCAAAATAGAAAGGATGCTTCGTGATGTTGCTATTGTATCTTGTGGCTACGGCACTATTAAATAATGTCTTTGGCTGAGTAGCACCAACCCTTGATGATTCAGCAGTTTTGGAGGCAGTTTTGACGCGACCTTTGTAGAAAACTGGAAGAAATCTTGGAGAATGTAGTGAAAGAAAAGGTAAGAGAGATTGAAGCGAAAATAATAAAAATGAAAACTTTAAGGGATACTTAAGAGACATGAGCAGTTGAGGAGAGAAAAATTAGGGAGATAGTGATAACAGTTTAGCAAAAGTGAAACGTGCTAGGGAAGTTGCGTGACGTGGAGGAAGAAAGAAGAAAATTAAGCGGATTTTGGGGGAAATGTGAAGTGTCGTAATCTATAAACAAAAAGTTTAATTGCTTTTCCATGGGCTCACCAAGTAACAAAAATTGGCCTAGCTAACAAAAGAACAAATCTCTCCCTTTGGACTTATATGCCCGTTCATCCTCACGTTACCCATTTCCCACTTTATCGCAATGCTACGACAAATTTCACTTACTATCGGAACTACTTAGTTCATATTCTTTATTCTGTCTCTAAAAAAACTATTCAAAAATAAAAATAGAATTGGAAACAATATTAAATAAGTATTAAAAATAAAAGTAAAGCAATTAAAGAAAAGATAGATAAAAGAAATTGTTAGCTCAAACATATCGAAGACTAATGGAGTGCTTGTCTCGATCCACATGGGCAACCCAGTAGTGTTTTAAGCGTTGCCCATTAACTTTAAATGCGAACCCCATTTTTAAATCTTTGATATTAACAGCTCCATGAAGATACACTTGGGCTACTTCAAAAGGACTTGAACAGTGAGACTTTAATTTACTAGGAAAGAATTTGAGCCTAGAGTTAAATAACAACACCTGTTGTCCTGGTTTAATTTGTCGTGGCATGATTCTTGTACCGTGCCAACACTTGGTCTTTTCCTTGTATAGCTTAGCATTATCATATGCTTGTGCCCGAAACTCCTCCATTTCATTCAATTCTGACAACCTTTTATGGCCAGCAGCGACCCAATCCATGTTTAGCTTCTTAATAGCCCAAAATGCTTTGTGCTCAAGTTCAACAGGAAGGTGACATGGCTTGCCATAGACAAGCTTAAAGGTGACATCCCTAACGGTGTTTTTTACGCTGTACGATATGCCCACAAAGCTTTATCCAATATGGTAGACCAATCTTTACGAGTAGGATTCACCATTTTTTTTTTAAAAAAATTTAATTTCTCTATTAAAAATTTCAGCTTGTCCGTTTGTTTGGGGGTGATATACTATGGCAATATTATGTTTCACCCCATATCACTCAAAGCATTAGCTACCTACTTACAATCAAAATAAGACCCCTCATCACTAATAATGGTTCTAGGTGTACCAAATCTCGTAAAAATGTTCTTGTGTAAAAACTTCATTACTAACCTTGCTTCATTAGTAGGAAAGGCAACAACCTCGACCCACTTAGAGACATAGTCCACTGCTAACAGTATGTACACCTTGCCTACTGAAGGTGGAAATTAACCCATAAACTCTATTCCCTATACTTTGCAATGTCATTTCATGTCTCCTAGATAGATTTCCTGTTCTCTAAAAATAGTCGTATGACTGATAGAATTCATGAGCATCCTTGAACAGACTTGGCCAATAAAATCCTGACTGGAGTACTTTGGTAGCAGTCCTCATCCCTCCAAAATGTCCTCCGTACGAAGCTGAATGACAATGATGTAGAATGCTATGTATTTCATCATCAGGAACACATTTCTTAATTATTTGATCAGTATAATGTTTAAACAAGAAAGATACCCAATAATAGTGTTTGGCATCATGAAGAAATTTCTGCCTTCTCTGACTATTAAGATCATGTGGCAACACATCACTCACTAAATAGTTCACTATGTCAGCATACCAAGGTAATGTTGTGGCAATTAAAAACTGCTCATTTGGAAATTCTTCTTTAATAAGTGTATCATGATCACCTTCTCTTTTAGATTCTAACCTCGACAAGTGATCAACCACTTTATTCTTAGTCCCTTTCCGATCTCAAATTTCCAAGTCAAACTCTTGTAGCAACAGTAACCACCTAACCATCCTTGGCTTAGCATCTTTATTGTTCATTAAATACTTAATAGCAGAGTGATCTGTGTAGACTATAACATCTACACCAACTAGATAAGAACGAAATTTATCGAACGTGAGCACCACAACCAATAACTCATTTTACGTGGTGGTGTAGTTAAGTCGTGTTTGTAATAAAGTTCTGCTAGCATAGTATTTTACCCGTAGTATTTTTTCTTTCCTTTTTCCCAACATGGCTCCCACAGCATAATCACTGGCGTCACACATGAGTTCAAAAGGTAGTGTCCATTTCAGAGCTACTACAATTGGTGCTACTATAAGTTTTTTCTTGAACTCTTCAAATACTACCAAACAATGTCATAAAAATTGAAAGGTCTATTTTACTCCAACAAAGTGCACAAGGGTTGAGATATCTTCAAAAAATCCTTAATTAATCTTCTATAAAAACCTGCATGACCTAAAAAACTTCTAATACCCTTGACACTGGTTGTAACATCCTGAATTAATGGGCCTAAGCGTTTAGTGTGGGGATATGTTTAATGTGTTAATTTAAGTGTTAGGGGTCCAAATTAGGCTCAGGATAGGGTCGAGGCCTTGATTAAATTTTCTGATGGGACATTAAAGGGTTTAAAAGATAGTATCTGCGGTTTAAACTACAAAGTGGGCTTGGGGCTCAGTAACAAGTGGCGCTGCAAAGGAGTTATAAGGTGGCGCCATTAGCAGTTGAAGAGGCCCAAGCTTTGGTCGTAAGGAGCCCATGTCTTTTGGCCATTTTTGGCACTTAAAAGGGGAGCAAGAGGGATGGCAATGAGGCTTAAAATTTAGAGGGATTTAGTGACTTGGATAATGGGGATAAGGTGCTGATAAAATAGGGGGGAAGTGGTGTTATCTAGGTCTCTTCTGGAGGAGTGAATGGATTAAGATAGATGAGAAAAGATAAGAGCTATCTCTGTGAGTGCAAAGATGGTGAATTTCCATCTCTTGGAGGGGGAAGAAATCGGTTTCCACATGCCATAAGGGTGCCAAAATTTCCCTACTATTTGATTAGTTGTTAGTTATCGTGAAGGGCACTTTCGGTTTTTGATAGGTAAGTGCCAAATTTTCTATAAATAGGGGCTATCTCTTCAATTCTGGCATTTGAACCCCATTCTTTTAAAGCTTTTCTCTCATTCTCTATGCGGAAACCCTCAGCCATTCTCTATAATCTTTCCTTTTGATTCCTTCAGAAGTCGAAACCTCTCACTTCACACTCTTTTCCATTCTTTTCCTCTTGTGTCAATTTCTCCATAAAGTCAGAATCGTTTAGAAGTAGCCGAAATCTTCTGTAGAGGTGAGTATCGACTTGTGCTAGTATTTTTGTAATCTTCTTCGGCTTTTGAAGCCAAAGCCGAATGACTAGTTGGTAGTTAGGGCCATCCTTAGTTTGACATTTTCTCTGATCTTGTGTTCTTTCTCTTTGGCGGCATTCTGGGATTTGAAGGAGATCTAATTGTCTAGGTTTCTAAGCCAGAAATCGGTATCATACGAATCATATTATTTTCGGGATTTCAAGGTAAGGTTTTTGGTTCTCCTTAAGTTGATCAATCGGTTTCTTTTCGTTATTCGTGTCTTAACCTAATGGATCGTTAAGCAATCATCGTAGTACCTTCTGACCAAGATCACTCATGGACTCGAATGTCAGCAAATCAAAGGTAGGAGTTGGATCTGTAGTCCCAGCCCCAAAGTTTAAAAAACGCGCGGTGTCTACTGTTCGAGATTGGCCACCGGGCTATGGACCGACTTTTGAACAACACCTTAGGCAAATAGCGGTTGTGTCAGCTACGGATAGCGTCGACATAGAAAGTGTCGTCTTAACCGTAATCAGGTGTGTAGATCTCTATCACACTACTTAACCTGTATATATACATATGTTATGGGCTAAAAGCTAGAAAAATAGGCTGTATGAACAGTCGTGTTACCCAAAAAGGGTAGGCAATGGATGCCAGGTACGTGATCATAGAAACTTCTCTATGTGTATCGATGAATGTGCTAGATTGTAAATCCTTAAGTGGTATATTGTTTGATTTTGCATGAATGTATGCATGGGATGGGATTAATATGACTAAGGGGGAAGAGCATGATAATAGGTCACTTGGTGATCGGTGGTTAAACCACGAATTGAAATGTTAGGTCACAATAGTGATCGGTAGCTAAGCCATGTTAAATTCATTCCTGATTATTAGGAATAGGCAAAGATGTCCGCGATGTGGTGTGTAGCGGTTGGTGGGTTGATTGTAGAAATCCCCAAGGTGTGATGGTTGGTACGGGCGGTGTGTGTAGAGGATGGATTTCTAGGCTGGGATGGGCCATATAGCATACATATGTTTTGTTGCCATTGTGTATGTGCCAAGGCCCATAATGTGTTTGTGGGCCTCAAACCTTTTATGTGTTTTCGGGATTTGTACACTGAGTCTTGGTGACTCACCCTTTTATTTTCCCTGACTTTTCAGATGAGCAGTAGATCGTGGACAGGGGAGCCGAGGCAGACTCGAGGGGCCATCAAGTTTTATTTTATTTATTTTCATGAATTATTTTCGATTTTCTTTATGTTTTAATTTTGGGACTATTTATGTAATAAGTCCCCATGGTTTAGGTTATCACTTTATATTTGACAGTGTTTACAGTTTATAAATTTATGTTCAAGGACTTAAAACATAAAAAATAATAAAATAGGTTTTCTGAACACGTTCAAAGAAAAAGTAAAGGTTTTCATCAAATATCCTATTTTTTTACAAATGCCTAAGTAAAGAAACTGAGATTTTCAAAAACCGTTAAAGCAAAGTTTTTACAATAAACCCCGTAGCATACCAGATCTGGTCGTAGCGGTTGGGCCGAGTTTGGGGTGTTACATTTTGGTATCAGAGCCCAGTTTCAAAACTCGGGCTGTGAAATGGGTCCAGCAGTAGTTTATAAATTGGTAAAATGTTGTGGTTGAGATATGGCCTTCGAGTCTACCGGCACCCGATCCACGCAGGTAAGTATTCTAACTCTTGATGTGATATGCATGTTGGGTTGGTGGGCTTCATGGACGTAGACTAGTATGATAGGAATTAATGGACTTTAGGCCTAGTTTAAACAATTCTTTAAATTCATAAAACTTAATCTAACTAAACATGTCCGTAAACCAGTCGCTGGGTTAGAGTGTGGTAACCGACATATGCATGTCTAGGATTGGATCTAGTGAGAGCTTGGTACTTAAGCGGTCCGAGTGACCCACCTCCTTTTTTCTGAGATCCTACCTGGTGCATAGTGTTTGTTCACTTTAACCGCGAGGACTTGTTTATGGGCCAAAGTTAATTGCTAAAATACCCCTTATATTTATAAAATTACTGAAATACCCTGATTTGTAAAATTCCTAAAATACCCCTATTTTGTAAAAGTACCGAAATACCCCTATTTTACAAAATTTCCAAGATACCCTTATTTTGCCAAATTACCAAAATACCCCTGTAGGGTAGAAATCCGAAAACACCCCTGGGTAGTGAAATGACGAAAATACCTTTAGGTGATGAATGTGGATTCATGGATGTTACTTGTATGTTGATGTATGATGGTTGAATGTGTATGGAACTAGGAGATATACACTTGAGACTGAAACCTTTAGATATAATTTCGAACTCGAAAGAACTACTCTTAAAACTACTGTCCATAAGATTGTTCGTGGTTAATCAGTGGAAGAAATTAACAATTCATAAAATTTCTAATCAGATAAACGCGAATCGGTAGAATGAGTACAAGGGGTCGTGGACGTCCTGCGCGTGGCCGTGGTAGGGGTAGGATGGCTGTGTCTGAACCAGTAGGATCTGGTAATGGGTCTGGAAACGAGATGCCAGTACCACCAGCTGTGTAACATCCTAAAATAGGGCCTATGCATTTTCGGTTTAATTGTATGAAGTGACATGTTTTAAGTATTATGAATAAATTTTGAATATTTTTGGAAACCCGGAAATGAGTGAAAATAAGTTAGAAATGAACATTTTTGGAAACCTGAAAATGTATGGAAATGTTAAGTTTAAAAATGGAAGGTGAACATTTTTGGAAACTAGGAAATGTAAGGAAAATGGAAAGTGAACATTTTTAGAACCTTGGAAATGTAAGGAAATCTCTTGTAAGGAAATGTCATGGAAATGTAAGGAAATGTCTTGGAAATGTAAGGAAATGTCTTGTAAGGAAATTTCATGGAAATGTAAGGAAATGTCAAGTTTACAGAGCCGATCGAAAATTTTGGAAACTTAGAAATGACCTAGAAATGACGAGTTTTAAGGTTTAAAAGGGGAAATTAAGGCAAGGTGGCCTTAAAAGAAAAAGTTTGTGAAATTTGACACACAAACAGGCTTGGAAAAGTGGTCCAATATGCCACTTAGGGCCTATGGAAATGGCGCATATGCAAGAGGAATGGGCCTAAGTTCGAGTCACATGGGAAGCAAATAAAAGAAATTTTATTTTGCTACAAGGAGCAGAGAGAGTGGACGACACATGGCTATAAATTAGGAGCTTTTATTATTTTATAAATAGTGGATAAATAAGGGATTTATTTATCATTATTTTCAAGAGATAATTGTTGGATTAAATTCTTTTAATTTGAATAAAGAGATAAAGAGGAAAATAAGGGAGAAGTGATGGCCAAGTAAGGGACTTTGAGTTTAATAATTTCGGCTAAGTAAGGATAGTTGCTGAATTATCTTTTATTTTAAGTGATAATTAAAGAGATAAAGCTATTAAAATAGAAGAGTGATGGCCAAGTAAGGGATTCTAAGTTAGTAATATCGGCTATAAAAGGAAAAGAGAGGCCATTCTGCATTATTATCTGTTCTTTGAAAGCCTTTGCCGATTTCTCTTCACAAAATCTTCTTCTTCTTTTATTTTTGCCAAGCCGAAATACCTTGTGATCTAGCCGAATCCTCCATCTTTATTCTTCCTTCTCTTTTCTTTCTAATCCCTCCAAAAGCCGAAAGTTGTGAGATCATCATCTAGCCATAGCCGAATCTCTGAAGGTTGAAGTGAAGGTGCAATCGATTTCTTCAAGTAAGGGTAAGATCTAATTCGATTTCATCCTTTTTTCTTAAGATTTGCCAAAATCTAGGACTAACCCCATTAATATCTTGTTGCCGAAACTTTGAAGAGATCTTTCGGGATTTACTAAGTGTCGACTACAAGGAAGGAGAAGTTCTTTTCCCGAAGGTACACCATAGGCCACGTGTTCCCTAGTTATTCGGTGAGTTTCGGGATTTAAAATCCACAAGGTAAGTGTTATAGTATTCGGCCAAGGCCATGCTTGGTAAATATATGTGTTCATTAATTATTCAAAAGCCGAAAACTAACCAAGTTAATTGATTCAATGCTTGGCCGAATGCAAGAAGAGTATAGCAGAGATTTCAAGACTTGATTCTTAAGTCAAACGGCAACAAGAGATTAAGGATCTAAGCATTAGATCAAGCTTTTCGGGATTTCAAGACCCTTTCGGTGAATACCATTCAAGAAGGGAAAGGGAAGGTCCCTATCCCGAAGTTTAAGAAGAGATCTGTCTCGGCAGTTAGGGATTGGCCACCGGCGTGTGGACCAGCGTCAGAACAAGAAAGTAGGCAAATAGCCGTAGTATCGCCTAGTGATAGCATCGATGAAAAGCATAGTTCTCCAAGTGATCAGGTGTGTGATTAACCCACCGTTTTCCAGGTATATGATATGTATGTGAAATGTGTATGTGTTATGAATGTGCTAACTAGTGTAGTGAAAATTGTGATAAGGATACCCTCAAGGGGTATGTCGATAATCCGGTAAGTACCAAACCTGATGATATGTGATTATTAATATGAATATGTGATAATATGCTTGATGAACATGCTCATGCATCATTACATTGTATCATTATTTTATGTGGCATGTGCATGGGTTGGGATATGAAAGAAGGTACGGGTGTACTTCGAGTACGTGGTTTAATGTTAGCCTTGAGCTACATCGTGGATTGACGTTGACTGAGGTCACATTGTAGATTAATTGCGATTTAGTTCGCGTGGCTTGATGAGTGGCTATGTGCCTCATCGTGGTTGATATCGACTATGTGTCATATCGTGGTTGATGAGTGACTATGTGTCCCATCGTTGTTTTTGATGTTAGCCTTGAGCTACATCGTGGATTGACGTTAACTGAGGTCACGTTGTGGATTAATTGCGATTTAGTTCGCGTGGCTTGATGAGTGGCTATGTGCCTCATCGTGGTTGATATCAGCTATGTGCCATATCGTGGTTGATGAGTGACTATGTGTCCCATCGTGGTTTTTGATGTTAGCCTTGAGCTACATCGTGGATTGACGTTGACTGAGGTCACGTTGTGGATTAATTGCGATTTAGTTCGGGTGGCTTGATGAGTGGCTATGTGCCTCATCGTGGTTGATATCGGCTATGTGCCATATCGTGGTTGATGAGTGACTATGTGTCCCATCATGGTTTTTGATGTTAGCCTTGAGCTACATCGTGGATTGACGTTGACTGAGGTCACATTGTGGATTAATTGCGATTTAGTTCGCGTGGCTTGATGAGTGGCTATGTGCCTCATCGTGGTTGATATCGGCTATGTGCCATATCGTGGTTGATGAGTGACTATGTGTCCCATCGTGGTTTTTGATGTTAGCCTTGAGCTACATCGTGGATTGACGTTGACTGAGGTCACGTTGTGGATTAATTGTGATTTAGTTCGCGTGGCTTGATGAGTGGCTATGTGCCTCATCGTGGTTGATATCGGCTATGTGCCATATCGTGGTTGATGAGTGACTATGTGTCCCATCGTGGTTTTGGTGTTAGCTACGGCTACATCGTGGATTGGCGGCCCGATCGAGGTCGCGTTGTGGACTATTGTGCTTAATTGCACGTGGACGATGATGATTGCCTTTGGAGTGAAAAGGAGAGGGTGATTTGATAATCCCCAGTGTGTGGTAGGCTGGATAAGGGGTGTGTAGCGGATGGACCCTAGGTTTGGGTTGGGCTTCATAATTGCATGATTTTGTATGTGAACATATGTGGAAATGGGCCAAGCCCAATATGATATGTGGATTAATGTGGAAATGGGCAAAGCCCAATAGATATGAATGTGGATTAGTGTGGAAATGGGCTAAGCCCAAAGATGTGTGAAATTATGTGGTTAACTACCCTATTAGATGAATGTGATATGAATATGGGCCAAGCCTGAATGTGATAACATGTGAATTTGATAATTGATATCTGATATATGAGTTAATATGTGGTTAACATGTGGGTGGAATTCAAAGGACTAATTACACACCGAGTCCAGTATGACTCACCCAATTTTTATTAAACATCGCAGATGATTCGTGGTGATTGGACCGGGTTGGAGTGGATACGAGGTGGCCCATGCAGAAGACATCATCTTTATTTTATTTAGTTTGTTACTAAGAACTTTTGTTTAATTATTTGTTGTAATAAGGCCCAGTTAAAGTATTTAAGTATTTCTATTTGAGTATTTTTATTATGTTTAAGCTAAACGACCAATAAATTATTATTTGGAAGTACTTTTAATTTGGATATTTTTGTCAAGCTTATATTATTTAGAATTTTTAATTGGACATGGTTTTCAAATGACAAAATTTTTAATGTTTTTCCCAAAAGTGAAATCAGTCTTCAAACGTTTTTCCGCAGTGGCATCTCAAATTCGGTCGGAACGAATGGGCCGGGTTTGGGGTGTTTCAAGCTGCGGAGGTGGAATTTCAGGACCAGTCGGACGGAGATGACGCGGTGTCCCAGGTGATGTTAAGGGTTTTAGAGAGGGTTGCTGGGGCAGGCGTGGGCACAGGAGCCCGGAAATCTGTGTCAGAGCGACTTAGAGCTAATTGGGCAGAAGTGTTTAGGGGAATTTCTGGAATAGCCCCGAGTACAGCTGAGTACTGGTTTGAGGCGGTTGAGCGTATAATGGATGATTTGGATTTCATGGAAGAGGAAAAACTGAATGGGGTTGTATCTCTCCTGCGGGACGAAGCTTATCAATGGTGGCTTACGGTTAAGGATGGTACGATGGCTGACCGTATCACCTGGGATTTCTTCAAAATGGCGTTTCAGAGTAAATACATTGGGACAAGTTATGTGGATGCGCAGCGTAGAGCATTTCTGAATCTGGTGCAAGGAAGTAGGTCGGTGGTTGCATACGAAGCGAAATTCCTACGCCTTAGCCGTTATGCTCGAGGAATTGTGGCCACAGACCATGAACGTTGTGTTCGATTTGAAGATGGTCTGAGGGATGATTTGCGTGTATTGATATCTCCACAGCGGGAGAGGGAATTTGCTGTTCTTGTGGAAAAAGCTAAGATAGCTGAGGAGGTGAAGCGGACAGAGAAACTAAATCGGGATAGAGATAGGGGTGGAAGTAAGAGGAATTTTGGATCGTCAGGGGCAGCTGGGCATACGCAGAAAAGGCATAGGTCAGATGGGCCGAGGCGGGAAGAGGGACCTGCTACTGTTAGTCAGACACAGAAGTGTGCTCGATGTGGTAAATTCCACGTAGGTGAGTGTTGGGCAGGTAGTGGGAAGTACTTTAGGTGTGGATCTACAGACCATCAAGTGAGAAACTGTCCGCAGCAATCGGGCAGTGAAGGGCTCACGGGCCAAGGGAATGCACAGCCGGGAAGAGGTGGTTAGCAGCCACAGAGAGGTCGTGGTCCAGCTAGAGGTGGTAACAGTTTCGGTCGGGGCCGTGGAGCACCAGGCCAAGGGGCAGGAAACACTGAGGCGAGACAATCGGGGTTAGTCTATGCTGCCAGACGTTGAGAGGAGGCTGACGCACCGGATGTTATAACCGGTACGTTTTTAATTTTTGGTTTGCCTTACACTACATTGGTTGATATTGGTTCGACGCACTCTTATTTTGCTAGTGCTATAGCGGGAACTTTGAACTTATATTATGAGACTTCTTCTAGGGAGATGACCGTAGTGAGCCCTCTAGGACAAATCGTAGTGGTGAGCAAATCAGATAAGAATGTACCCCTGGAAGTTCAAGGGGTAGCTTTTCGGGCTGATCTAATGGAACTGCCGTTTGGGGAGTTCGATTTGATCTTAGGAATGGATTGGCTGGTGAAGTATCAAGCAATTTTGGACTGTGCAGCCAAGCGTATGGTGTTAAAAACTCCCGATGGTGGTGAAGTGTTGGTAATAGGTGAAAGAGGGAACTGTTTGTCAAATGTGGTGTCTGCCTTAAGAGCAGAAAGGATGGTGAGGAAAGGATGCGAGGCAATTCTAATGTTTGTTCGAGCTCTGGAAGCCAAGGAACGAACTGTCGGAGATGTTAGGACGGTGAAGGAATTTCCGGATGTTTTCCCCAGAAGAGCTGCCGGGATTACCCCCGGATCGTGAAGTGGAGTTTGGTATCGATCTTCTTCCAGGAACAGCGCCAGTATCTATTGCTCCGTATAGGATGGCGCCGAAGGAGTTGGTGGAATTGAAGGCACAGATCCAAGAGTTGATGGATAAAGGGTTTATCCGACCAAGTTTGTCGCCTTGGGGTTTGCTTCTGTATTAGATATTTGGTTGTGTGAAGAGGTTCCAAGCTTAAGTTAGAAAGTGTATTACTGTTTTAGAATCAGAGTGCGCAGCGTGAGTGTAGTGTTGTAGGTTAGAATGTGCGACTGTTTCTATAGCTAGAAATTTCGAGGACAAAATTTCTTTAAGGGGGTAGAACTGTAACATCCTAAATTAATGGGCCTATGTGTTTAGTGTAGGGATATGTTTAATGTGTTAATTTAAGTGTTAGGAGTCCAAATTGGGCTCAGGATGGGGTCGAGGCCTTGATTAATTTTTTTGATGGGACACTAAAGGGTTTAAAAGATAGTATCTGTGGTTTAAACTACAAAGTGGGCTTGGGGCTCAGTAACAAGTGGCGCTGCAAAGGAGTTATAAGGTGGCGCCATTAGCAGTTGAAGAGGCCCAAGCTTTGGCCGTAAGGAGCCCATGTCTTTTGTCCATTTTCGGTACTTAAAAGGGGAGCAAGAGGGACGACAATGAGGCTTAAAATTTGGAGGGATTTAGTGACTTGGATAATGGGGATAAGGTGCTGATAAAATAGGGGGGAAGTGGTGTTATCTAGGTCTCTTCTGGAGGAGTGGATGGATTAAGATAGAGGAGAAAAGATAGGAGCTATCTGCTGAGTGCAGTGATGGCCGAATTTCCATCTCTTGGAGGGGGAAAGATATCGGTTTCCACATGCCATAAGGGTGCTGAAATTTCCCCTACTATTTGATTAGTTGTTAGTTTTTAGGAAGGGCACTTTCGGTTTTTGATAGGTAAGTGCCGAAATTTTCTATAAATATAGGGGCTATCTCTTCAATTCTGGCATTTGAACCCCATTCTTTTAAATCTTTTCTCTCATTCTCTATGCGGAAACCCTCAGCCATTCTCTGTAATCTTTCCTTTTGATTCCTTCAGAAGCCGAAACCTCTCACTTCACACTCTTTTCCATTATTTTCCTCTTGTGTCGATTTCTCCATAAAGCCGAAATCGTTTAGAAGTAGCCGAAATCTTTTGTAGAGGTGAGTATCGACTTGTGCTAGTATTTTTGCAATCTTTTTCGACTTTTGAAGCCAAAGCCAAATGGCTAGTTGGTAGTTAGGGCCATCCTTAGTTTGACGTTTTCTCTGATCTTGTGTTCTTTCTCTTTGGCGGCATTCCAGGATTTGAAGGAGATCTAATCGTCTAGGTTTCTAAGCCAGAAATCGGTAGCATACGAATCATATTATTTTCGGGATTTCAAGGTAAGGTTTTTGGTTCTCCTTAAGTTGATCAATCGGTTTCTTTTCGTTATTCGTGTCTTAACCTAATGGATCGTTAAGCAATCATTGTAGTACCTTCTGACCAAGATCACTCATGGACTCGAATGTCAGCAAATCAAAGGTAGGAGTTGGATCTGTAGTCCCAGCCCCAAAGTTCAAGAAATGCGCGGTGTCTGCTGTTCGAGATTGGCCACCGGGCTGTGGACCGACTTCTGAACAACACCTTAGGCAAATAGCGGTTGTGTCGGCTACGGATAGCGTCGACATAGAAAGTGTCGTCTTAACCGTAATCAGGTGTGTAGATCTCTATCACACTACTTAACTCAGATATATACATATGTTATGGGCTAAAAGTGGAAAAATAGGTCAGTGATGAGCATGTGTTACCCAAAAAGGGTAGGCAATGGATGCCAGGTACGTGATCATAGAAACTTCTCTATGTGTATCGATGAATGTGCTAGATTATAAATCCTTAAGTGGTATATTGTTTGATTTTGCATGAATGTATGCATGGGATGGGATTAATATGACTAAGGGGGAAGAGCATGATAATAGGTCACTTGGTGATCGGTGGTTAAACCACGAATTGAAATGTTAGGTCACAATAGTGATCGGTGGCTAAGCCACGTTAAATTCATTCCTGATTATTAGGAATAGGCAGCATGTCTGTCGATGTGGTGTGTAGCGGTTGGTGGATTGATTGTAGAAATCCCAAGGTGTGATGGTTGGTACGGGCTGGTGTGTAAAGGATGGATTTCTAGGCTGGGATGGGCCATATAGCATACATATGTTTTGTTGCCATTGTGTATGGGCCAAGGCCCATAGTGTGTTTGTGGGCCTCAAGCCTTTTATGTGTTTTCGGGATTTGCACACTGAGTCTCGGTGACTCACCCTTTATTTTCCCTAACTTTTCGGATGAGCAGAGATCGTGGACAGGGGCCGAGCGCACTCGAGGGGCCATCAAATTTTATTTTATTTATTTTCATGAACTATTTTCGGTTTTCTTTAAGTTTTAATTTTGGGACTATTTATGTAATAAGGCCCCATGGTTTAGGTTATCGCTTTATATTTGACAGTGTTTAGAGTTTATAAATTTATGTTCAAGGACTTAAAACATAAAAAATAATAAAATAGGTTTTCCGAACACGTTCAAAGAAAAAGTAAATGTTTTCATCAGATATCCTTTTTTTTTTACAAATGCCTAAGTAAAGAAACTGAGATTTTCAAAAACCGTTAAAGAAAAGTTTTTACAATAAACCCCGTAGCATACCAGATCTGGTCGTAGCGGTTGGGCCGAGTTTGGGGTGTTACATTGGTGGGAGGTGGCAATTTTTTTATCACTTCAATTTTTGCTCTGTCCACTTCAATTCCTCTCTATGATATCCTATACCCCGGGAGAATTCCTTCATGAACCATGAAGTGGCATTTCTCCCTATTTAAAAAAAAATTATTTCTTCACAGCGGCATAGAACCAATTCCAAAATTTTAAAACAGTCTTCAAAATCATTCCTGAACACAAATATATCGTCCATGAAGACTTTAAGAAAATTTTCCACCATGTCAGAGAATATGACCATGATACAACGTTGAAAAGTTGCCAGGGTATTACATAACCCGATCGGCGTCCGTCTGAACACAAAAGTACCATATGGGCATGTGAAAGTTGTCTTCTCATGGTCATTGGGGGCTATAGCAATCTAATTATATCCAGAATAACCATCCAAATAAAAAATAAAAAGCTTTCCCAGCTAATCTATCCAACATCTGGTCAATGAATGGTAGGGGAAAATGGTTCTTCCTAGTTGTCATGTTAAGCTTGGGATAATCCATGCATACTCTCCATATCATGACAGTGCGAGTTGGTATGAGCTCATTATTGTCATTACTTACCACTATGAAACCTCCTTTCTTGGATACACATTGCATAGGACTCACCCATGAGATGTTTGAAATCGGGTAAATGATGCCATCGTCAAGCCACTTAATAATATCTTTCTTGACAACTTCTTTCATGATCAAATTCAATCTTCTCTATTGTTCAATGGACTTACTAGGGCAATCCTCCAAAAAAATCTTATGCATGCATAATACAGGGCTAATTCCTTTTATATTAGCCATGGTCCATCCCAGTGCCTTCCTAAATTGCCGAAGAACATCTAAAAACCTTGCCTCTTGCTTGGGTGTCAGCTCCGTAGAAATTACTATCGAAAAAGTATTATTTTCGCCCAAACATGGATACTTCAAATGTTGCGACAAAGGTTTTAACTCCAGTGTAGGAGGTTCCTCTATAGAAGGTTTAGGAGGATGGGAAGGTCGATTATATAAATCCAAGGTTTCAAACCTCTTCCCTGGTCTATGTACTGTCTACTTGGCTTCCATAAATTCACCGAATTCCTCAAAACTTACTGTATCACTTTACTCAAGTGAGTCTTTGTCACTGTCGAAATTACTGTGGTAATATCTGGTTAATTTATCTATTGTTGTTTATATCAACCCTAATAGCGTGGCATTCATCATTAACATTAGTACATTACAAAGCAGTAAACAAAAATATTGTCTTCCAAGAATAATTGACACTTCTTCGTCAGCTTCATATTCTAAAATAAGGAAATCCGTAGGAAAGATAAATTTATCTACTCTTACTAGCACATATTCAATTTTACCTTTCGGATGCGTGTAGGATCGGTCAGCCAGTTGCAACGTAACCGTCGTAGGTCTTGCTTTTCCAATTCCTAGCTTCCTGAAAATAGACATAGGCATTAGATTTATATTCGCTCCTAGATTACATAACGCCTTACCAATATAATGATTTCCAATTGAACATAGGATAGTTAAAATCCCTGGGTCTTTTATCTTCGGAGGTAATTTATTCGTCAACATTTTTGTGCACACTTCAGCGAGAGTGGCAGTCTCAAATTCTCCCAATCTGTGTATCTTTGACAATATAACTCTCATAAATTTATGTAGTTGGGCATTTGCTCCAAAGCTTCAACCAGTGGTATGTTGATATGGAGTTGCTTCAAAACCTCCAAAAATCTTTTGAACTGAATATCCTGCTTGGAATTATGAAATTGTTGAGGAAAAGGTAAAGGTGGTCGTCCTTCAGATTGCTGATATTGTTTTTCCGTGCCATTCTTATTGAAAAAATGTTCTAATCCTGCCACAACATTTTGTTGCTTACCCTTTTTAGGTTCAGTAAGTTTTTCAAATGACTTTGGGATCTTTACCTAGTTGTTTTTCAAATCATCCTCTTCTACTGTGGCATCTTGAGCAACATCATCAAGCTGAGTTCTACTTCTAAGAGTGATGGCCTTGCACTACTCCTTCCCTTGTGATCTTGAATTCTTGGTATCATTTGGCAACGCTCCTTGTGGTCTCGAATTTAGGGCATTCGCTATCTGCCCCACTTGATTCTAAGGAGCTCAGACAGACGCAGCCTGACTTTGAATTACAACATCATTCTTGGCCATAAATTCCTTCAGCAATGCTTCAATAGATGATGATGATTGATGAAATTGATGCCTATCCTTGCTAGACATTTTGCCTCAGCATAGGTTGAGTATAACCAGGTGGTGCATTAATGGCATTCTGTCTTGTCATATTGTTAAAATTCCTCGCACCTTGATTATTCTAACTAAAGTTCGAATGTTGCTTCCACCCAATATTATACGTGTTGAACTATGGGTTATTGTTCTGGTTAAAATTACCCATGTAGCACACGAATGCTGGATTTGATGGGCATTCATCAAACACATGATCTTCACCACAATAAACACACGATGTTCAACTGATTTTATCTCCTATACTATAGTAGACCTTTTCATTATTTTAATCATATTAGCCAGAGAAGATACATGGGTTGTCAATGAAGTGACTACATCTAGCTCTATAGTACCAACAACTTTCTTGCCCGTCCCAACCGTTGTAGTCAGATATTGATAATCATTGTTGGTAATCTTCTCCAAAATCTCATATGCTTCATTATAAGATTTATCCAACAAAGTTCCATTGGCGGATGCATCAACTACCATCCTCGTATGTGCATTCAGCCTATTATAGAATATATTCGTTTGAGTCTAGTGTTGGAATCCATACAACATACATTTCTGAATTAAGTCTTTAAATTGTTCCCAAGCATCATATAGTGTTTTATCCTCTAATTGCCAGGAGGATGTGATGTCATTTCTAAGCTTGGCATTCATATTTGGGGGATTATGTCATAGCAAAAACCTCTGACAAATATCATTCCATGATTCCACTATTGTTGATGGCAAAACATTCAACCATGCTCTCGCACAATCTCTTAAAGAACATGGAAATAGTTTAAGTCACAAAGCGTCTTCAGGAACACCCTGTTGCCTAAAAGAGTCACAAACCTCTAGAAAAAGTCGTAAATGCAATCTTGGGTCTTCAGTGGGCAATCCAACAAACTTTCCTACTATTTGCAACATCTGAAACATTATCAGTTTTAGCTAGAACTACTAAGCCTATATTTGGGGTCTGGTTATCCCTGGATTCTGGTCATCCAAAATTGGCACAACATGCTCTTGAATTTGTCTATCTCAGTCATCTATCACCCCACGAACATGAGGATTGGCACCCTAACCATTCAAATTATCATTCAAACCAGTATCACCCTACGAATAGGAGGATTAGCATCTTAACCATTCGAATTATTATTGAGGCCAATATCATTCCTATTCCTAGCCATTTTTCGAAATTCTTGTCGCCTTCTTCGTAAATTTCTTTTGATCTCTAGGTCAAAAGGATATTCTTTATTAGCAGGAATGCCTCTTCTCATGCACTGATGGCAAACCTGTAGAAATTAAATAAACTAATTAAAATAAGTAAAATAACCAAACAAAATTACACCAAATCACCGATCCCCGACAATGGCTCAAAAAACTTGTCACGTAAGAAATGATATGTGAATTGTGCAAGTACACACGTTGGATCAAGTAATAAAGTGATAAGTGAGATCGTCTCCATAGGGATCATGTTAGGTATAGAAATGGTCAAGTTATGATAATGATTAATGTTATGGCAAAACCGAGTTAAGTACACAATGGTAAATTAAAATAAATAGGATAAGTGCAAAATGTATACTGACTAATATTGGAAAATGTTAAGGAAAAGTAAAAGTAAAAATGCAATGGAAATTACGACAATAATTATGTGAATAAAATACGAGTGAATAAATAAACAACTAAGCATGCTACGGAAAAGATACTATAGCAAAGGATAGAAGGTCTACAATGTTGATTGGAAGGTTGGGGTTACTAAGAATCTGCCCTTACTTTCAAAAATGCCTTAGCAAAATCGTACTTAACCTACCGCTCAGAAGAGACCTAAAGTGACCTGCTTCTTTTGAGAGCAAGATCTCAAGTTACCTGGCCTATTTCTATAGGCCTTAGCACGACACCCTGCACTATTTTGTCTTCATTCTATACAAATGCTGCTCTATGTCTAGAGTCTGCTGCAGGTATTTGGTAGAATACCAACTTGTATCACTCAATTTCAGTCCAACTAATCCAACATTTTCATAATTAGATTCTTTTTATGGGCATATTTCACACTCATCTATGTCTAGGTAAAGTATGCATACAATTAGGAAATAAAAGCAATTGAATGAGAAAGTAGATTAAATGAAATATATGCTTCAACCATTAAAGAAAATGAAAGTTTCATCATGTAATCCCAACCCTATGAGATTTAAATCATGGGTTGGTGATTAAAATTCAAGTTCAAAATAACATCCAACACCGTTTTGATCAATTCAATTCAAGGGAGAATAGATTAAGAAATAATGGAAGAACTTAGAAAAATGGTTGTTGTCAAACCAATCCATAGTCCAGTAGCATAGTGTCCTGTGGTGGCTGAGAGGGATTGCCTTCAGTTTCCTCTTTTCGTCTTTACTCAGTCACTACCCTCTTATTGTTGCCTCCAGATCTCCACATATTTTAAGGTTTCCTCCTTAAGCTTTTTATAAGCATTTCTTCCTAGGATAACTCCAACAGCCCACGATATCCTCTTCTCCCTTTTAGGCTGATTTTTCTAGTACAAGTAGAGTTGGGTTAAGACTGGTATGTGTTGAGTGTTGACTCAGTCATCTTCCTGAATTGCCACGGCATACAAGGCGGCAAACTGTCCAACCCTTTACCCCGACAAACCTTCACTCCTTTATTTCTTTCTCCACATCCTGCACCTGCCAAACCACGTAACATAACCCTTCCACAGGCAATTAAAAGTATCTAATATGTAAACATAGTCCAAAATCCTAATGCAAATGATAAAAATACTACTAAAATGTTCTAACACGCCACTAAATGTACCCAAGTACAAGCAATTAGCTAGGTCTGAAGGAATGAAATATAACTCTTTCCAAGAGTTATTAGTCGCACATCTCATATGTATATATTTTCCATTCGCAGCACAAGCTTTTTGATGAACCAACTTCTTTCTAAAATAATTAATAGCAATATTGTTAGAATATGCGTTATCAACAGTAATAGAAAAGACCTTCTCAATCCCCCAATCCCGAAGTCATTTTTCAAGGGCTTGATCAATGCTCTCACCTCTATGAGCAGAAATTGGGCAAAAGTTTTTAATTCTCTTTTGTAACTTCTACTCATCATCTATCCAATGAGTTCTTAGAACCATGCTGGATATCCTTTGCAATGGCGGCTAAGTGTCTATCATCAAAGAAATTCTACTTTTCTCTTTTTGAAAAGATTTCTTTAATGTATTCTTCATGGAATGAAAAAAATCAAGACAACCTTTTCTAATTTTCCAACGAGATAGAAGATGAAACCTTGGACATGCTATAGAAATAAAGAACTTAAAAACCTCCCCTTCCACAAATTTAGAAGGCAATTCATCCATAATGATTGTAACACCCCATACCCGATTCTGAGGCTAAAACTGGATACGAGACATTACTCTGCTTGAACTTCCTTAAACATGCACTTACGGGCTATAAAATTTTGTTCCATATTAAAAACTTCTCTTTTTAGTCAAATCATTCTTATCGTGGACCTACGAGGCCTTAAACTTGCGTCCGGAAACTTTTACAAGCTAAAAGAAACTTTTCTTTAAAACAGGGGCCACACGCCCGTGTTGGTATAGGGACACGCCCGTGTGCCCTTAAGACATGCCCGTGCCTTACACCCGTTGTCGACACTGACTAAATCCACACAGCCTGGACACGTCCGTGGCCCTGGCCCGTGTGACAATTAAATTTCTATGTGTCAAGTGCAGACTTCACACGGCCTTGGAACACGCCTATGCTCCAACCGTGTGTATCACACGGCCTGAACAAACGGCCGTGTGACTAGCCCGTGGTCTATTTTGACTTAAGACACTAAGGTGCAGAAGACACACGGCCTAGACACACGCCCGTGTGTCTAACTGTGCGGGCACTTAGAGGCTATCTACCAAGCCTTTTTCCACCCACATTTGCATACATTCATACCTCATCACATAACTACACATAGTATCAACATTTCTCTTGAATTAAAGACATTTGGTTATAAAATATTAAGGTCTTTATCCCATACACTAGGGAGAACTAATTCACATATAATTACAAACAACTTAGGCCATCATCTATGGCTATACACAAATAAACATAAGTTCTCTTAGGCCAACCCAATTTGGCTACATCAATAATGACTTTTTCAACCTTAAGTACTAGCCCTATACATGCCATAACTTATAGAGACTCAATACATCATACCAAGTGTCTGCTCGATAGTGTGAAAACATCTCCGGCGATCTCCAATCCGAGCTAGCTAAATTTACCTATAAGAGAAGAGAGAAATAAAAGGAGTAAGCAAAAATGCTTAGTAAGTTTATCTGCATACAACTGATAAACACTGATATTCATTGAATATACATGACTGCAAGTTATTATGATGAGCTTTTCTCATGAACCCATGGTTACTTACTCAATCATCCTTAAAGCTTACTCATTCTATCTCTTACCATATTCTTACCATACCATAAGCCAAATGCTCGTCTAATTAGCATACATTCCTGCACTGATCATCACAAGATCATATAAAACAACACATCACACATTCTCAATAAGCCACTCATACTACTAATCTCTCGGTGGTTACACACTTAGCCTACCATTGAATCTCTTATAGGGTGGTATCGCACACAGCCCACCAATCATAATACCTATGGTGATTTCGCACTTAGCTCACTAATCAATTTATAAGCGATGGTATCGCACACAGCCCATCAATTACTAATTTATCAGGTGGTAACGCACACAGCCCACCGATAATAATATAGTTGATGGTATCGCACACAACCCATCAATTAATAATATATCAGGTGGTAACGCACACAGCCCACCGATAGTAATATATTCACAAATACTTATCCACATACATTTTCTCTAATTCAAACGTTCATCCGTAAACATCCTCACTCATTATCATTCTTACTTAACTTTCTACGATTCTCATTCGCGTTCACACAATACATTAACAAATCTCTCTCATACACTAAGGTGTATTGGTTACGCATATCCCACTAGGGGTTCATCATATATTGAATTTATCTCAATTCAGTTCTAACACATACTTGTGCTTCTCGTGATACAACCACATACATTCAACATATCCATTGAATCATTCAAATTGTTAAATAACTCTCTTGAGTCTCATACACATAGTTCTCATTGACCTCATACTCCAATAGGGTCTTACACACATTAACATATCGATGCCATGTCCCTGACATGGTCTTATATGAACTCTTACACCGAGGCCATATTCCAATATGGTCTTACTCGAAACTTTAACCATCATTATCACATTTTGTATACATTTTCCTTTACTCTTAAATTCAATTCTCTTGACATCTCATCAAAAATATTTCATACATTCGTAGAGTAAATATACATTCCATACAACATTGGAATACTAAATTAACTCATACATAATTGCAACATTTACACATGAACTTACCTCGATGTCGAAAGGGCCGAAAGGGACCTTTTTGCCCACATTTCTCTTTTCACCTGTTCTAGGTCCGAAACTCGTTTTCTTTGATCTAGAACAATGGAATTTACTGATTTAATCACTTATAAATCATAATACACCATAATCTACACTTTAGGCAAAAATGACTATTTTGCCCCTACACTTGGGCAAAATTACGATTTTGCCCTTAGGCTCGTAAATAAATTTTCATCACATTTTCTTCTTAAAAAAGCCTAGATGAACATTTAATCCTCTTACTACTATTCACAATTCCATCTATTTCATGCCTTAATGAACAAATTACAACTTTTGCATTTTAGTCCCAAATAGGTGTCTTTATGACAACACCTTTCACAAAAGTTGTTTCTCATCATCCTATCATTCATTTTCTTCCATAAAAACTCAGCAACTAGCATAAACTCTCTCATGGAAAGTCCCTAGACTTTCAACTATATTGCATGTAACACCCCAAACCCGACCCAAACGCTACGACTAGATCTGGTATGCTACGGGGTTTATTGTTAAAAACTTTACTTTAATGGTTTTTGGAAATCTCAGTTTCTTTACTTAGGCATTTGTTAAAAATAAGATATTTGTTGAAAACCTTTGTTTTTTTCATTGAACATGTTTGGAAAACCCATTTAATTACTTTTTATGACTTAAGTCCTTGAACATAAACTTTCAAACTATAAACATGAACAAATGTAAAGCGATAAGCTAAGCCATGGGGCCTTATTACATAAATAGTCCCAAAATTAAAACTTAAAGAAAACCGAAAATAGTTCATGAAGATAAATAAAATAAAACTTGATGGCCCCTCGAGTCTGCCTCGGCTCCCATGTCCACGATCTACTACTCATCTGAAAAGTCAGGGAAAAATAAAGGGGTGAGTCACCAAGACTCAGTATGCAAATCCCGAAAACACATAAAAGGCTTTAGGCCCACAAACACATTATGGGCCTTGGCCCATACACAATGGCAACAAAATATTTACATGCAACATGGCCCAACCCAACCTAGAGATCCATCCTCTACATACCAGCCCGTACCAACCAACAAACCTTGGGGATTTCTACAATCAACCCACCAACCGCTACACACCATATCGACAGTCATGCTGCCTATTCCTAACAATCAGGAATCAATTTAACGTGGCTTAGCCACCAATCACTATGTGACCTAATTTTACAGTTCGTGGTTTAACCACCGATCACCAAGTGACCTATTAACATGCTCTTCCCCTTCATCGTATTAACCCTATCCCATGCATACATCCAAGCAAATTCAAAACGGTATACTACCTAAAGATCACAGGTTTTTACATACATCGATACACACATAGAGAAGTTTCTATGGTTACGTGCACTGCATCCTTTGCCTACCCTTTTTGGGTAACACGATTGTCTATCTGACCTTTTTCCGCTTTTAGCCCATAACATACATAATACTGAGATAATTAGTGTGTTAGAGATCTACACACTGATTACATATCAAGACGAGACTTTCTATGTCGACACTATCGGGCCGATCTGATCGCTAATCGTCTAAGGTTTTGTTCGACGCGATCCACAACTCGGTGGCCAATCCCGAATAGCGACATCGCTGCTTTCTTAAACTTAGGGATTGGTTTAACAGATCCAATCCCCTCCTTCACCTGATCGATATTTGATTCCATCCAAAAGACCTTTTCAGTTGCTATCATCATAACATACGGTTAAGATCACAAATACAATAGCGAATCTAACGAGAATCCAAAGAGAACCCCTTACCTTGAAATCCCAAAAGATGGAGTTTAGAGCCTAGCAATTTCCGGCTTTTAGATCTAGATGATCTACTTCGATTCCCGATATGTCGCCCTATACATAAACAAAATAAACCCACAATCTATTAGCCTTTCGACTTTGTCTTCAAAAATCGAAAGAGAAAAAGAATGGAATAGAAGAAATCGGCACCTACCTTTACAGAGAATTCGGCAACTCCTAAAAGATTTCGGCTTTTGAGAAGATCAAAAAGAAAATACGATGTCAAGAGATCTATGCAGATTCGGATTTGATGAAGAAATCGGCAAAGAGAAAGGAATAGACTAGGGTATTCGGCTTATGGAGATGAACACAATGAGATTTCGGCTTTTGCATAAAAGTGGAGATGAGAGCTTGGGATTAGGGGTTTCGGCTTAGCAGAGAATGAGAGAAAAGAAAAAGAACAAACCCTAATGCCGAAAATAAAAAGGTATTCCCCCACTTAATCACAAAATTTCGGCACCTACTTCCTAAAACCGAAAATGCCCTTTTGATGACTTAAAGTTGAGCTACTAATCAAGGGAAATTTCGGCACCCCTTTGCCAAACTAAAATCGATTTCTCCTCCCCCTCAGTGTTGGAATTTCGGCCACCACTGTGACCAGTAGATAAATCCTAAATTTTCTCACTTATCCACCTGATCACATCTCCAAAAGAAGCCTAGATCACACCACCTCTTCCTCCCTTTATCTGCCATACTATCTGCATTATCCACTCGAGTAAATCTTCCTATTTTTAAGCCTTATTGCCGTCCCTCTCTACTCATTTAAATGCCGAAAATTAGCTAACATTTAATTAAAAGAATTGGGCTATATGCGACTCGAATTTGGGCCTCCTAGTTGACGCCACCTCCTCGCTCTCTCTATGTGGCGCCACTCGCCATGGGCCACAAGCCCATTTGTGATTTAAAACACAGATAATATCTTTAAGCCCTATCTTGTCAGGCTTTCAACTAAAGTGTCCAAACAAAAAATTTGACTAAGGGCTCGGCCCAACCTTGAGCCCAGTCTGAACCCCTTAAACACTCTAATTAACACATTAGAGATAACATAAACATCACAGCACACTAAACGCAAAGGCCCATTAATTCAGGATGTTACAGTTCTACCCCCTTTAAAGAAATTTTGGCCTCGAAATTACCTGATCAGAATAGATGCTGGTATTACTGCCGCATCGCTTCCTCCGATTCCCAAGTAGCCTCCTCAGAACCGTGATTCCGCCACATAACCTTAACCAACGGAACCGTCTTTCTCCGCAATACTTTGACATCACGATCCAAGATTTCCACTGGCTCCTCATCAAAGGATAAATCGGGTCTTACTTCGATTTCTTCCATCGACACCACATGAGATGGATCCGAACGGTAACGTCTTAACATAGAGACATGGAAAACATTGTGAATCTGACTTAGCTCAGAAGGTAGTTCTAGCTCATAAGCTACTGGTCCCACTCGTTTCAACACCCGATAAGGTCTGATAAATCTGGGACTTAATTTACCTTTCCGTCTGAACCTCAGTACTTTCTTCCATGGTGACACTTTCAAGAACACCTTGTCACCCACTGCAAATTCTATGTCCTTACGCTTCAGTCGGCATAGGACTTACATGCATGTCAGCGCCTCCTTGATCAAGCCCGAATTACCTCAACCTTCTCATCTGTCTCGGTAACCAACTCCGAACCCAAAATCTGACATTCCCCTAATTCCGTCCAACAGGTAGGAGTATGACACTTTCGCCCGTACAATGCTTCATAGGGCGCCATCTGAATACTTGACTGGTAGCTATTGTTGTACGCAAACTCCGCCAACGGTAAGAACTCTTCCCAACTACCCCTGAAATCAATGACACATCCTCTCAACATGTCCGCCAAGATCTGAATTACCGCTTCGGGATCGTCTGTCGGTCTCGAGGATGAAACGCCAGTCTTTGAAATCCAACTTCATACCCAACGCTTGATGCAACGCCTTCCAAAATCGTGAGGTGAACCTAGGGTCCCTGTCCGATATGATTGATACTGGTACCCCATGCAACCTTACTACCTCCGCTATATATAGCTTAGCCAATTTCTACAGAGACTAATCGACACGTACTGGTATGAAATGAGCAGACTTCGTCAAGCGATCAATAATCACCCAAACCGAATCTTTCTTAGTAGGCGTGAGGGGTAGCCCACTAACAAAGTCCATTGTGATCCTTTCTCACTTCCATTGTGGAATCTTCACCGGCTGCAACAACCCTGATGGTAACTGATGTTCCGCCTTTACCTGCTGACAGGTCAAACACTTCCCCACAAATTCGGTCACCTCTCATTTTAAACCCGGCCACCAAAACTGATCTCGCAAATCTCGATACATCTTACTTCATCCAGGGTGCATAGCGTATGGACTACCATGCGCTTCTTGCAAAATCTTATGCCTCAACTCAGGATCTTTCGGCATACACACTCTCCCTTGAAAACATAATAGCCCTTCCTCATTCATACTAAATTTCGTTGATCCTTCACTTGATCCTACCGGAAACTTCTCCTTTAGCAACTCGTCAGTCTGCTGTTTCTCCTTAACCTGGCTGACCCAAGAGGGTTTCACTTGAAGTTCAGCTAATAAACTCCCATCATCATATAGACTAAGGTGAGCAAACATTGCTCTCAAGTCAAAGATTACTTTACGACTTAATGTATCCGCCACCACGTTAGCTTTACCCAGATGGTATTCGATCGAGCAGTCATAGTCCTTTAGCAACTCGATCCACCTCCTTTGCCTTAGATTCAACTCCTTCTGGGTCAAAAGGTATTTTAAGCTCTTATGATCGGTGTAAATGACAGATTTCTCCCCGTATAGATAATGTCTCTAGATCTTCGAGGAAAAACTCTATCACGCCAATTCCAAGTCATGTGTGGGATAATTTGGTTCATGCGGTCTTAACTGTCGAGATGCGTACGCAACAACCTTTCCACCTTGCATTAACACGCATCCTAGTCCCGTGTGTGAAGCATCACAGTAAATCACGAACTCCTTTCCAGCCTCCGGCTGAATCAACACCGGAGCTTCCGTCAAAATCCTTTTTAACCTCTCAAAACTCTCTTGCTGCTTACTAGACCAAACGAACAGAACCCCTTTCCGTAACAACTTAGTCAATGGTGCCGCAATTAAAGAAAATCCTTCAACAAACCTTCGGTAGTACCCGGCCAGACCAAGAAAACTCTGAATTTTCGCCATAGACCTAGGCGGCTTCCAATCCAACACCGCCACAATTTTTCGAGGGTCAACCCTAATCCCCTCTGCCGACACAACGTGTCCTAGAAACATAACTTCCCTTAGCCAAAATTCGCACTTACTGAATTTGGCATATAACTGCTTCTCCCTCAGAATCTGCAGAACCACTCGAAGATGTGAATCATGCTCCTCTTCCGATTTTGAATAAACCAGAATATCATCTATAAACACCACGACAAACTGAACCAAGTAGGGTTGAAATACTCGGTTCATCATATCCATAAACGCTGCTGGTGCATTAGTCAACCCAAATGGCATTACCATGAATTCGTAGTGACCATAGCGAGTCCTAAAAGCCGTCTTATGAATATCCGCCTCTTTGACCTTAAGCTGATGGTACCCTGACCTCAGATCTATCTTGGAAAAGACTGAGGCTCCCTTCAACTGATCGAACAAGTCATCGATCCTTGGCAACGGGTATTTGTTCTTGATCGTCAATTTGTTCAACTGACGATAGTCAATGCACATACGCATTGATCTATCCTTCTTCTTAACGAATAACATCGGCGCTCCCCAAGGCGACACACTTGGTCGAATAAACCCTCTATCCAGCAACTCCTGAATCTGCGCTTTCAATTCCACCAACTCCTTCGGTGCCATCCTATACGGAGTAATAGATACTGGCGCTCTTCCCGGAAGAAGATCAGTACCAAACTCCACTTCACGATCCGGGGGTAATCCCGGGAACTCTTCTGGGAAAACATCCAGAAATTCTTTCACCGTCCTAACATCTCCGATAGTTAGTTCCTTGGCTTTCAGAGCCCGAACAAACATTAGAATTGCCTCGCATCCTTTCTACCTTTAAGGCAGACACGACATTTGACAAACAGTTCCCCCTTTCACCTATCACCAACACTACACCTCCCTTGGGAGTTTTTAACACCATACGCTTGGCTGCACAGTCCAAATTCGCTTGATACTTCACTAACCAATCCATTCCTAAGATCAAATCGAACTCCCCAAACGGCAGTTCCATCAGATCACCCCAAAAGCTACCCCTTGAACTTCGGGGTACATCCTTATACAGTTTGTTCACCACTACAGTTTGTCCTAAAGGGCTCACTACAGTCATCTCCCTAGAAGAAGTCTCATAATCTAAGTTCAAAGTTCCCGCTTTAGCACTAGCAATATAGGAGTGCATCGAACCAATATCAACCAATGCAGTGTAAGGCAAACCAAAAATTAAAAACGTACTGGTTATAACATCCGGTGCGTCAGCCTCCTCTCGACGTCTGGCAGCATAAACTAACCCCGGTTGTCTCGCCTCAGTGTTTCCTACCCTTTGGCCTGGTGCTCCACGGCCCTGACTAGAACCGTTACCACCTCTGGCTAGACCACGACCTCTCTGTGGCTACTAACCACCTCTTCCTGGCTGTGCATTCCCTTGGCCCGTGGGACCTTCACTGCCCCGTTGCTGCAGACAATTTCTAACTTGGTGGTCCGTAGATCCACACCTAAAGCACTTCCCACTGCCTGCCCAACACTCATCTACATGGAATTTACCACATCGAGCACACTTCTGTGTCTGACTAGCAGCAGGTCTCTCCTTCCGCCTCGGCCTGTCTGACCTAGGCTTTTTCTGAGTACGCCCAGCTGCCCCTGACGATCCAAAATTCCTCTTACTTCCACCACTATCTCTATCCCGATTTAGTTTCTCTCTCTGCTTCGCCTCCTCAGCTATCTTAGCTTTTTCCACAAGCACAACAAATTCCCTCTCCCGCTGTGGATCTATCAATACACGCAAATCATCCCTCAGACCATCTTCAAATCGAACACAACGTTCATGGTCTATGGCCACCATTCCTCGAGCATAACGGCTAAGGCATAGGAATTCCGCTTCGTACACAGCCACTGACCTACTTCCTTGCACCAGATTTAGAAATGCTCTACGCTGCACATCCACATAACTTGTCCCAATGTATTTACTCTGAAACGCCATTTTGAAGAGATCCCAAGTGATACTGATGCGACCACCGTACCATCATCCTTAACCGTAAGCCACCATTGATAAGCTTCGTCCCACAGGAGAGATACAACCCCTTTCAGTTTTTCCTCTTCAGTGAAATCCAGATCATCCATTGTACGCTCAACCGCCTCCAACCAGTACTCAGCTGTACTCGGGGCTATTCCAGAAATTCCCCTAAACACTTCTGCCCCATTAGCTCTAAGTCACTCCGACACAGATTTCCGGGCTCCTGTGCCCATGCCTGCCCCAGCAACCCTCTCTAAAACCCTTAACATCGCCTGGGACACCGCATCATCTCCTGGTCGTCCGTCCTCGAAATTCCACCTCACGGTGGTGACTGCGGCATCTCGTTTCCAGACCCATAACCAGATCCTAACTGGTTCGAACACACCATCCTACCCCTACCACGGCCACGCACAGGACGTCCACGACCCCTTGTACTCATTCTACCGATTCGCGTTTATCTGATTAGAAATTTTATGAATTATTAATTTCTTCCACTAATTAACCATGAACAATCTTATGGACAGTAGTTTTAGGAGTAGTTCTTTCAAATTCGAAATAATATCTACAGGTTTCAGTCTCAAGTTTATATCTCCTAGTTCCACACACATTCAACCATCATACATCAACATACAAGTAGCATCCATGAACCCACATTCATCACCTAAGGGTATTTTCGTCATTTCACTACCCAGGGGTATTTTCGTAATTCTACCCTATAGGGGTATTTTGGTAATTTGGCAAAATAAGGGTATATTGGAAATTTTGCAAAATAGGGGTATTTTGGTACTTTTGCAAAATAGGGGGTATTTCGGTAATTTTACAATCTAAGGGTATTTTAATAATTTTGCAAATAGGGGTATTTTAGGAATTTTGCAAATATAAGGGTATTTTAGTAATTTTACAAATATAAGGGGTATTTTTGTAATTAACTTTGGCCCATAAACAAGTCCTCCCGGTTAAAGTGAACAAACACTATGCACCAGGTAGGATCTCAGAAAAGAGGAGGTGGGTCACTCGGACCGCTTAAGTACCAAGCTCTCACTAGATCCAATCTTAGACATGCATATGTCGGTTACCACACTCTAACCCAGCGACTGGTTTACGGACATGTTTAGTTATATTAAGTTTTATGAATTTAAAGAGTTTTTTTAAACTAGGCCTAGAGTCCATTTATTCCTAACATGCTAGTCTACATCCATAAAGCCCATCAACCCAACATGCATATCACATCAAGAGTTAGAATACTTACCCGCGTGGATCGGGTGCCGGTAGACTCGAAAGCCATATCTCAACCACAGCATTTTACCAATTTATAAACTACTACTGGACCCATTTCACAGCCCGAGTTTTGCAACTGGGCTCTGATACCAAAATGTAACACCCCAAACTCAGTCCAAACGCTACGACCAGATCTGGTATGCTACGGGGTTTATTGTTAAAAACTTTACTTTAATGGTTCTTGGAAATCTCAGTTTCTTTACTTAGGCATTTGTTAAAAATAAGATATTTGTTGAAAACCTTTGTTTTTTTCGTTGAACATGTTTGGAAAACCCATTTAATTACTTTTTATGACTTAAGTCCTTGAACATAAACTTTCAAACTGTAAACATGAACAAATGTAAAGTGATAACCTAAGCCATGGGGCCTTATTACATAAATAGTCCCAAAATTAAAAATTAAAGAAAACCGAAAATAGTTCATGAAGATAAATAAAATAAAACTTGATGGCCTCTCGAGTCCGCCTCGGCTCCCATGTCCACGATCTACATCGCTCATCCGAAAAGTCGTGAAAAATAAAGGGGTGAGTCACCAAGACTCGATATGCAAATCCCGAAAACACATAAAAGGCTTTAGGCCCACAAACACATTATGGGCCTTGGCCCATACACAATGGCAACAAAATATTTACATGCAACATGGCCCAACCCAACCTAGAGATCCATCCTCTACAAACCAGCCCGTACCAACCAACACACCTTGGGGATTTCTACAATCAACCCACCAACCGCTACACACCATATCGACAAATCATGCTTTGCCTATTCCTAACAATCGGGAATCAATTTAACGTGGCTTAGACACCGATCACTATGTGACCTAATTTTACTATTCGTGGTTTAACCACCGATCACCAAGTGACCTATTAACATGCTCTTCCCCTTCATCGTTTTAACCCTATCCCATGCATACATCCAAGCAAATTCAAAAACAAAGATACTACCTAAAGATCATAGGTTTTACATACATCGATACACACATAGAGAAGTTTCTATGGTTACGTACCTAGCATCCTTTGCCTACCCTTTTTGGGTAACACGACTGTCCATATAGCCTTTTTCTAACTTTTAGCCCATAACATACATAATACAGATAATTAGTGTGTTAGAGATCTACACACCTGATTACAGTCAAGACGAGACTTTCTATGTCGACACTATCAGAAGCCGATACGACTGCTAACTGTCTAAGGTTTTGTTCTGACGCCGGTCCACAACCTGGTGGCCAATCCCGAATCTAACGACACCGCTGCTTTCTTAAACTTAGGGATTGGTTTAACAGATCCAATCCCTCCTTCACCGATCGATATTTGATTCCATCCAAAAGACCTTTTCAGTTGCTATCATCATAACATACGATTAAAATCACAAATACAATAGCGAATCTAACGAGAATCCAAAGAGAATCCCTTACCTTGAAATCCCGAAAGATGGAGTTTAGAGCCTAGCAATTTTCGGCTTTTAGATCTATACGATCTACTTCGATTCCCGATATGTCGCCCCACACATAAACACAATAAACCCACAATCCATTAGCCTTTCGGCTTTGTCTTCAAAAACTGAAAGAGAAAAAGAATGGAACAGAAAAAATCGGCACCTACCTTTATAGAGAATTCGGCAACTCCTAGAAGATTTCAGCTTTTGAGAAGATCAAAAAGAAAGGACGATCTCAAGAGATATATGCAGATTTGGCTTTGATGAAGAAATCGGCAAAGAGAAAGGAATAGACTAGGGTATTCGGCTTATGGAGATGAACACAATGAGATTTTGGCTTTTGCATAAAAGTGGAGATGAGAGCTTGGGATTAGGGGTTTCGGCTTAGCAGAGAATGAGAGAAAAGAAAAAGAACAAACCCTAATGCCAAAAATAAAAAGGTATTCCCCCACTTAATCACAAAATTTCGGCACCTACTTCCTAAAACCGAAAATGCCCTTTTGATGACTTAAAGTTGAGCTACTAATCAAGGAAAATTTTGGCACCCCTTTGCCATACTAAAACCGATTTCTCCTCCCCCTCAGTGTTGGAATTTCAGCCACCACTGTGACCAGCAGATAAATCCTAAATTTTCTCACTTATCCACCTGATCACATCTCCAAAAAAAGCCTAGATCACACCACCTCTTCCTCCCTTTATCTGCCATATTATCTGCATTATCCACTCGAGTAAATCTTCCTATTTTTAAGCCTTATTGTCGTCCCTCTCTACTCATTTAAATGCCAAAAATTAGCTAACATTTAATTAAAAGAATTGGGCTATATGCGACTCGAATTTGGGCCTCCCTAGTTGACGCCACCTCTCTGCTCTCTATGTGGCGCCACTTTGCCACTGGGCCACAAGCCCATTTGTGATTTAAAACACAGATAATATCTTTAAGCCCTATCTTGTCAGGCATTCAACTAAAGTGTCCAAACAACAAATTTGACTAAGGGCTCGGCCCAACCCTAAGTCCAGTCTGAACCCCTTAAACACTCTAATTAAGACATTAGAGATAACATAAACATCACAGCACACTAAATGCAAAGGCCCATTAATTTAGGATGTTACATTGCATAATAGTCCTGTAACACCCCAAACCCGGCCCATTCGTTACGATCGAATTTGAGAGGCCACTGCGGAAAAACGTTTGAAGACTGATTTCACTTTTGGGAAAAACATTAAAAATTTTGTCATTTGAAAACCATGTCCAATTAAAAATTCTAATTAATATAAGCTTGATAAAAATATCCAAATTAAAACTTTATTATAAGCTTTCAAAATATAAGTTGCCAAAATTAAATGCACTTCCAAATAATAATTTAATGGTCGTCGAGCTTAAACATAATAAAAATGTTCAATCACTTTAATGGGCCTTATTACAATAAACACTTAATCAAAATACTGAAAACATAACTACTTAATTAATTAAAATATCTTTCTGCATGGAAATCGCATACGCATGGCCACCTTTGTATCCACTCCAACCCGCTCCAAAAAATCACGATCACCGCAATGTTTAATAAAAATTGGGTGAGTCATACGGCACTCGAGTGTGTAATTAGTCCACCGAATTCCACCCACATGTTAACCACATATTAACTCATATATCGGATATCAATTATCAAATTCACATGTTATCACATTCGGGCTTGGCCCATATTCATATCACATTCATCTAATAGGGTAGTTAACCACATAATTTCCACATACTAGGCTTAGCCCATTTCCACACCGATCCACATTCATATATCGGGCTTTGCCCATTTCCACATTAATCCACATATCATATTGGGCTTGGCCCATTTCCACATATGTTCACATACGAAATCATGCAATTATGAAGCCCAACCCAAACCTAGGGTCCATCCGCTACACACCCCCTTATCCAAATTTACCACACACACGAGGGGATTATCAAATCACCCTCTCCTTTTCACTCCAAAGGCAATCACTACCGTCCACGTGCAATTAAGCACAATAGTCCACAACGCGACCTCGATCGCCGCCAATCCACGATGTAGCCGTAGCTAACACCAAAACCACGATGGGACACATAGTCACTCATCAACCACGATATGGCACATAGCCGATATCAACCACGATGAGGCACATAGCCACTCATCAAGCCACGCGAACTAAATCGCAATTAATCCACAACGTGACCTCGATCCAACGTCAATCCACGATGTAGCCCAAGGCTAACATCAAAAACCACGATGGGACACATAGTCACTCATCAACCACGATATGGCACATAGCCGATATCAACCACGATGAGGCACATAGCCACTCATCAAGCCACGCGAACTAAATCGCAAATTAATCCACAACGTGACCTCGATCAACGTCAATCCACGATGTAGCTCAAGGCTAACATCAAAACCACGATGGGACACATAGTCACTCATCAACCACGATATGGCACATAGCCGATATCAACCACGATGAGGCACATAGCCACTCATCAAGAAACGCGAACTAAATCGCAATTAATCCACAACGTGACCTCGGTCCAACGTCAATCCACGATGTAGCTCAAGGCTAACATCAAAAACCACGATGGGACACATAGTCACTCATCAACCACGATATGGCACATAGCCGATATCAACCACGATGAGGCACATAGCCACTCATCAAGCCACGCGAACTAAATCGCAATTAATCCACAACGTGACCTCGATCAACGTCAATCCACGATGTAGCTCAAGGCTAACATCAAAAACCACGATGGGACACATAGTCACTCATCAACCACGATATGGCACATAGCCGATATCAACCACGATGAGGCACATAGCCACTCATCAAGCCACGCGAACTAAATCGCAATTAATCCACAACGTGACCTCGATCAACGCCAATCCACGATGTAGCTCAAGGCTAACATCAAACCACGTCTTTCAAAGTACACCATCTATTTTTTCATATCCCAACCCATGCACATGCCACATAAAATAATGATACAACGTAATGATGCATGAGCATGTTCATCAAGCATATTATCACATATTCATATTAATAATCACATATCATCGTGTTTGGTACTTACCGGATTATCAACATACCCTTGAGGGTATCCTTATCACAATTTCCACCGCACTAGTTAGCACATTCATAACACATACACATTTCACATACATATCATATACCCGGAAAACGGTGGGTTAATCACACACCTGATCACTTGGAGATCTATGCTTTTGATACTGATGCTATCACTAGGCGATACTACGGCTATTTGCCTACTTTCTTGTTCGACACTGGTCCACACCCCGGTGGCCAATCCCTAATCACGAGACAGATCTCTTCTTAAACTTCTGATAGGAACCTTCCTTTCCCTTCTTGAATGGTATTCACCTCCATCAAGACACTTAATCAGAACAATAGATTTAATCATCAATATACGAATTCTTAACCAAATATCCACAACTTATCATACTTACCGAAAGGGTCTTGAAATCCCGAAAAGCTTGATCTAATGCTTAGATCCTTAATCCCTACATTTGATTAATCACCTACTACTTTAATAAAAAGCCATTCGCCATAAATCCAAATCCTAGTAGGATTAGTATACTTAAACTTACCTTGTTGCCGTTTGACTTAAGAATCAAGTCTTGAAATCTCTGCTATACTCTTCTTGCATTCGGCCAAGCATTGAATCAATTAACTTGGTTAGTTTTCGCTTTTGAATAATTAATGAACACATATATTTACCAAACATGGCCTTGGCCGAATGCTATAGACACTTACCTTTGTGGATTTTAAATCCCAAACTCACCGAATAACTAGGGAACACGTGGCCTATGGTGTACCTTCTGAAAAGAACTTCTCCTTCCTTGTAGTCGACACTTAGTAAATCCCCGAAGATCTCTTCAAAGTTTCGGCAACAAGATATTAATGGGGTTAGTCCTAGATTTCGGCAAATCTTAAGAAAAAAGGATGAAACCGAATGAGATCTTACCCTTACTTGAAGAAATCGATATCACCTTCACTTCAACCTTCAGAGATTCGGCTATGGCTAGATGATGATCTCACAACTTTCGGCTTTTGGAGGGATTAGAAAGAAAAGAGAAGAAAGAATAAAGATGGAGGATTCGGCTAGATCACAAGGTATTTCGGCTTGGCAAAAATAAAAGAAGAAGAAGATTTGGTGAAGAGAATTTGGCAGAGGCTTTCAAAGAACAGATAATAATGCAGAATGGCCTCTCTTTTCCTTTTATAGCCGAAATTACTAACTTAGAATCCCTTACTTGGCCATCACTCTTCTATTTTAATAGCTTTATCTCTTTAATTATCACTTAAAATAAAAGATAATTCAGCAACTATCCTTACTTAGTCGAAATTATTAAACTCAAAGTCCCTTACTTGGCCATCACTTCTCCCTTATTTTCCTCTTTATCTCTTTATTCAAATTAAAAGAATTTATTCCAACAATTATCTCTTGAAAATAATGATAAATAAATCCCTTATTTATCCACTATTTATAAAATATTAGAAGCTCCTAATTTATAGCCATGTGCCGTCCACCTCTCTGCTCCTTGTAGCAAAATAAAATTTCTTTTATTTGCTTCCCATGTGACTCGAACTTAGGCCCATTCCTCTTGCATATGGCGCCATTTCCATAGGCCCTAAGTGGCATCTTCGACCACTTTTCCAAGCCTGCTTGTGTGTCAAATTTCACAAACTTTTTCTTTTAAGGCCACATTGCCTTAATGTCCCCTTTAAACCTTAAAACTCGTCATTTCTAGGTCATTTCTAAGTTTCCAAAAATTTGATCGGCTCAGAAACTTGACATTTCCTTACATTTCCATGACATTTCCTTACAAGACATTTCCTTACATTTCCAAGACATTTCCTTACATTTCCATGACATTTCCTTACAAGACATTTCCTTACATTTCCAAGGTTATAAAAATGTTCACTTTCCTCTTTTAAACTTAACATTTCCATACATTTCCGTGTTTCCAAAAGTGTTCAAAATATATTCATAACACATAAGATATGTCATTTCGCATAAATTAAACCAAAAATGCATAGGCCCTTTTCAGATGTTACGCTTCTACCCTCCTTAAAAATAATTTCATCCTCGAAATTACTTATTAACGAATAATCGTACATCTTAACTCACCGCACTACGCTTATGCTCACGCACTCTGATCTTAATAGAACCATCATACTTTCTAGGCACGCCTCTAAGTTCACGTCCCCTAGAACTCATTTCTAACGTCGCGATTTAATCTGATTAAAAGTTTTATGCATCGTAAATTTTGTTCCACTTGATTATTCGCGACAGTTTTATGAAAAGAGATGTTCGTAAGTAGTTCTTTCGATCAACCAAAGTTTCTAGTTCAAGTTCACTACTCTAACTCAGGAGTCACATTCACATTCATAAGCAGAGACACATGAAGTCACATTCATTCACAACATCATTCACTACACTTTTATGGCCATTCCATCCATTTCCCTACCCAGGGTAATTTCGTCTTTTCCTACAGGGTATTTTGGTAATAAATCGGGGTCAATTCAAAAATATTTTTCAAATTAAAGGTATTTCAGAATTTACAAAATCTCTCAGGTTATTTTGTTTTCCAAATCAGAGGTGTTGCAAAAATTTCAAAATCGAGGTTATTTCTTAATTTTGGAACTCAAAGGCCCCAAATTTTCCAAATCAGGTATCTTGTTATTTGTAAAATGTAAGTTTTGATATCTTTGTAAAGTAGAAATATTTTAGCAAAAGTCGAGGGTATTTTTGAAAATCTTAAAACTAAGGGTATTTTAGTAATTTACAAAGACAGGGCATTTTTGTAATTTTGTAAATCGGAGATATTTTGGAAAAAATTTCACAATAATCTTTTACTACAATTAAAAGGGTAATTTAGGATTTTAAAACTAGGAATTTTATAAAATCTGCATGGCTAGTCCCTTTCGGGTTTTAATGATTGGTTTTAGCCCGTGAATAAGTCCTCTTGGTTAGGGTGAACTGTTACTACGCACTGTAGGATTCGAGTAAAGAGGAGGTGAGTCACTAGGACCGCTTAAATACCAAGCTCTTCTTGAATCCACTCCTAGACATGCGCACAACAGTTGCCACACCCTAGCTCGGCGACTAAGTCACAGGGTTGTTTAATAGTCCTTAAGTCTTATGCATGTGTTTGAGTGCACTAGCCCTAGGGTTCAATAGCCCTAATATTCTAATCTACGAGCCCAAATAAGCCCATAACAGTTCACATAAACGAGTCACTTCAACAATTAGAAGTACTTACCTGGTGGACTTCCATATCAAATATCGTTTCCATATTCTGAATATGGTCTTACACAATTCTCATATTTATTACCGAAGCCATATCCCGGATATGGTCTTATACGAGATCTCAACTTGGTGCCGAGGCCATGTCCCGGTCATGGTCTTATACGAGACCTTGTCTATCTTATATCTCGATGATAGACTCATCATTTTAGTCCTCTATGACTTCAACCTTATGTTCAACAAAAATTACTCTATTTAGTAGAATATTATACATCGATGTGATACAAGGCATTCTTAATCATGCTAACATAATTATTGCATTAATCTGATGCAAACTTACTCAACTCAACTTTCATAACATCTCATCATAATTCAACAGTGATACAGAGGGTGAGGTCGTGGGGCCCCCTTAACTTGATTCTCGTGACTACATACATATGATTTAACATTCATAATTAATGAAATATCATCGTAGTCACACAACTCGCTCCAGGCAAGTTTTCATACTTACTCATGCTACAATGGTTTCTATCACCCATAATTTTTAACAGTGGCTTCACTTACTCAAGTTCCACCTTAATGTCAACTCAAGTACTCGACATTAAACTCTAATTTCTCTTATCATTGCTTATCAAGTTAGAGAATGTCTTACGGGTTTGAGTACGTTGCTTACTTGATTGCCATAGTCCAACTATGGTCTTACTCGTATCACAACATCATAGCCCAGCTATTACTTTACATGTCATCACGATGCCATAGCCTCGCTATGGTCTTACACGAAATCTCATATCAATACCAATGCCATACCCCTGATACGGTCTTACATGGAACTCATGTCGTTTTCAATGCCATATCCCAGATATGGTCTTACACGATTCCATACCGAAGCCAGGTCCCAGACGTGGTCTTACACGGGATCACTATTTGTCACCAATGCCATGTCCCAGACATGGTCTTATATGGGATCACATATATCGCCATGGTCCAACCATGGTCTTATTCATCATTTTATAATTGAACGACCGTACTCATCCTTACATTCTACTTAGTCAAACTTCCCAGTTTAACTCACACACTATAATACTCGTAGTTTTATACAGAGTCACGAAATAAAACATTATACATTATCTATTTTAATAGTCATACATGAGATTCAACTATGTGGACATATTGATCATACATCGTTCAAACAATCATACATACACATATACCCCATTCTCTGGGTAAATTTACTCACTATATGCACCTAACCCAATAGGTTGAGTATATAACACCTTATGCACATCCAGCCAATGCAGATAAGCTTATCATTTCATGCATTATCACACACATGTCATATACTTCTACTCATACCTCTTTGAATCTCATCATTGCATAAGAGCGTTTCAATTTTCCCATTATCACTTACAACATTATTAGATTTAGCTCGATTGGGAACCATCTCTGTCTTAACAAAATAATTTCGTTAGAGCCGGGAGATATCACACTATCACAGTCCACCTATGGCATGTATAGCTAGACTCTTACTCATGCTAGGTTAGTTCGAGAACTGACTAAACCATAGCTCTGATACCACTAAATGTAACACCCCATACCCGATTCTGAGGCTAAAACCGAATACGAGACATTACTCTGCTTGAACTTCCTTAAACATGCACTTACGGGCTATAAAATTTTGTTCCATATTAAAAACTTCTCTTTTTAGTCAAATCGTTCTTATCGTGGACCTACGAGGCCTTAAACTTGCGTCCGAAAACTTTTACAAGCTAAAAGAAACTTTTCTTTAAAACAGGGGCCACACGCCAGTGTTGGTATAGGGACACGCCCGTGTGCCCTTAAGACATGCCCGTGCCTTCCACCCGTGGTCGACACTAACTAAATCCACACGGCCTGGACACGCCCGTGGCCCTGGCCCGTGTGACAATTAAATTTCGAAGTGTCAAGTACAGACTTCACATGGCCTTGGCACACGCCCATGTGCCAACTGTGTGTATCACACGGCCTGAACAAACGGCCGTGTGACCAGCCCGTGGTCTATTCTGACTTAAGACACTAAGGTGCAAGAGACACACGGCTTAGACACACGCCCGTGTGTCTAACTGTGCGGGCACTTATAGGCTATCTACCAATCCTTTTTCCACCCACATTTGCATACATTCATACCTCCTCACATAACTACACATAGTATCAACATTTCTCTTGAATTAAAGAAATTTGATTATAAAAGAATAAGGTCTTTATCCCATACACTAGGGAGAACTAATTCCCATATAATTACAAACAACTTAGGCCATCATCTATGGCTATACACAAATAAACATAAGTTCTCTTAGGCCAACCCAATTTGGCTACATCAACAATGACTTATTCAACCTTAAGTACTAGCCCTATACATGCCATAACTTATAGAGACTTGATACATCATACCAAGTGTCTACTCGATAGTGTGAAAACATCTCTGGCGATCTCCAATTCGAGCTAGCTAAATTTACCTATAAGAGAAGAGAGAAATAAAAGGAGTAAGTAAAAATGCTTAGTAAGTTCATCTGTATACAACTGATAAACACGGATATTCATTGAATATACATGACTGCAAGTTATTATGATGAGCTTTTCTCATGAACCCATGGTTACTTACTCAATCATCCTTAAAGCTTACTCATTCTATCTCTTACCATATTCTTACCATACCATAAGCCAAATGCTCATCTAATTAGCATACATTCCTGCACTGATCATCACAAGATCATATAAAACAACACATCACGCATTTTCAATAAGCCACTCATACTACTAATCTCTCGGTGGTTACGCACTTAGTCCACCATTGAATCTCTTATAGTGTGGTATCGCACACAGCCCACCAATCATAATACCTATGGTGATTTCGCACTTAGCTCACCAATCAATTTATAAGCGATGGTATTGCACACAACCCATCAATTATTAATTTATCAGGTGGTAACGCACACAGCCCACCGATAATAATATAGTTGATGGTATCGCACACAGCCCATCAATTAATAATATATCAGGTGGTAACGCACACAGCCCACCGATAGTAATATATTCACAAATACTTATCCACATACATTTTCTCTAATTCAAACGTTCATCCGCAAACATCCTCACTCACTATCATTCTTACTTAACTTTCTACGATTCTCATTCACGTTCACACAATACATTAACAAATCTCTCTCATACACTAAGGTGTATTGATTACGCATATCCCACTAGGGGTTCATCATATATTGAATTTATCTCAATTCAGTTCTAACACATACTTGTGCTTCTCGTGATACAACCACATACATTCAACATATCCATTGAATCATTCAAATTGATAAATAACTCTCTTGAGTCTCATACACATAGTTCTCATTGACCTCATACTCCAATAGGGTCTTACACATATTAACATATCCATGCCATGTCCCTGACATGGTCTTATACGAACTCTTACACTGAGGCCATATTCCAATATGGTCTTACTCGAAACTTTAACCATCATTATCACATTCTGTATACATTTTCCTTTACTCTTAAATTCAATTCTCTTGACATCTCATCAAAAATATTTCATACATTTGTAGAGTAAATATACATTCCATACAACATTGGAATACTAAATTAACTCATACATAATTGCAACATTTGCACATGAACTTACCTCGATGTCGAAAGGGCCGAAAGGGACCTTTTTGCCCACATTTCTCTTTTTACCCGTTCTAGGTTCGAAACTCATTTTCTTTGATCTAGAACAATGGAATTTACTGATTTAATCACTTATAAATCATAATACACCATAATCTACACTTTAGGCAAAAATGACTATTTTGCCCCTACACTTGGGCAAAATTACGATTTTGCCCCTAGGCTCGTAAATAAATTTTCATTACATTTTCTTGTTAAACAAGCCTAGATGAACATTTAATCCTCTTACAACTATTCACAATTCCATCTATTTCATGCCTTAATGAACAAATTACAACTTTTGCATTTTAGTCCCAAATAGGTGTCTTCATGACAACACCTTTCACAGAAGTTGTTTCTCATCATCCTATCATTCATTTTCTTCCATAAAAACTCAGAAACTAGCATAAAATCTCTCATGGCAAGTCCCTAGACTTTCAACTATATTGCATAATAGTCCCCTCTTTAGAAAGCTTAAGCTTCAGGGGTCTCAAAAGTACAAAAATTATCAACTAAAGCCATCAAAATCACTTACTTGAGTGAAGAGAAGCTTGCTGAAATTTCAAGCTTTCAAAGCCCTCCCATGGCTGATATTGTCGGTTGGAGAAGAAGAAATAAAAAGATGATAGCTTTTTGGCTTATTTCATCTTATTTTATTCATTTTCTCCAACTTTTAATCATAATAAATGCACTTGTCCCCTATGCATCATATGGCCGGCCAACTCACTTAGCAAGGCCAAATTGCACATTTGGGACCTCCAATTTATAATCCATAGCTATTTGGCACCTCTAGGAAATAAAATAGAACTTTTACACTTTATGCGATTTAGTCCTTTTTCACAATTTAGCTAGAAATCGCTAAAATTAAGGCACCAAAATTTTTATGCACCCTTATAAACATGTTATAACACATAAAATAACATGAAAATAATTTTCTCTGTCCTTGGTTTAGTGATTCCGAGATCACTGTTCCAACTAGCCCCTAAATCAATGCATTTCTAGTATCTTCTTGATTAAACACCCAAGTTGACAAATCTACATTTTTTTGGCTAGATTTTGCAAATGCAAGTTCTGCTTGCTTAAGATCAGAGGTATTACCTCGGGGTTTTCTTCAGCAAGTCTTTAAATAGTTATTTAGATTGGTGGTAGAAGCCATGGTTTCCATTGTGTAAGTGGCATCACAATAATTTCACTTTGCCTTATTCTCCCGATCTTCTGTTGAGTATTTGCTGAAATGTTTCCAACAAGGTGCCCTTGGTTTGGTCTTTCTTCGAGTATTTCCCTTCTTTGTTGTGTGAACAACTGTAGTAGGAGAAATAGGTGTAGCTTCTTGTAATGCTTTTTTGCTTTGGAACTTTTGCGATGATATTGAGTCAATCATCTACAAAAATAAATATAACCAATTAAAATTACAAAATGGTCAAAGGTCATAATTCCATAAAAGTTTTATACTCATAGATATGTTCCACACAAATATCCATCAATAATTCAAATTAAAGCATTCAAAATTAACTCAAAACAAAAAAAAAATGGAGTAACTTACTTATAAAATATGCTAATTTAACTTATCGAATATATTAACGAAACTTATAATTGAGTAAATGTAACAAAGGTTCAAAAAATTTGAGAATAAAAAGCCAAATTCTTAAAACTCTTATTTGAAGAGTTGTGGTTCACATAAATAATAATCAAAAGAAGCAAAGTTTATAATAAATAATATAAAAATGAATCAATAGTCAAAGACGAGAGAAGCCATAACACTTATTTTGGGAGATTGGAGTGAGATTTCCATCATTTCAACTAATGTTTATAATGGATAGAGATTAACAAATTATTTTAGCCTGCAAATCATTCTCATCCACATGTTTAGGAATAGAATTTGAAGGAACTAAAATTCCATCACATTTGTCACATACGACTTAAATAAATGTAATAAACATAGCATTATTAAGCATCAACAGGTTAAAGGTCTGCGATTTCTAGTTTTGGCCAATACATACTTTGAAACAATCTGACAAATTTGATTAAGTTGAAAACCTGAGTGACAAGTTAGCGTAAAGCAATTTTTTCTTTCATGTTGGCACATTTGATGCAATGTGTCTTCGTCCATTTTTCAAACACACTATTGGAAGAATTATGATTCACATGTTGTTTAAGATCAAAAGGTGTGTGCCTAATACTTATCAGAAACAAATAATTCAATTAGTCACGTTCGTTTTCAACTTTAATAAACATGAATACAACAACTCCATCCATGGCATGGTCTTCATTTGGAATGTTGCATTGAAGCAGCTATATCTGTTTCTTTTTGCTTCTGCAAAATTAATTTATTCAAAGAGTTTATTTGTTTAATTTGAATTGGTTTTTATAATATAAATATATGCATGGCTTAAATGAAGCTAAACCTTCAAATAGTGGTTAATTGAACTCTGAATAATGAGAAAGAATAATAGAAACCTGGAAACCTTGACTAGTAAAGACAAACACTTAAATTCATGAAAGGCAGGCAGGCGAGGTGATCTTCAAATGATAATTTGTTAAATCTGTGATGAGCTAACTCAGTTGGGATTCCCTCTGGCATTGATATTCAAATTCAAAGGTGGAATTTCGATTTTGCTTACCGTAGGGAGCAAGAAGAAGATTCAAAAAGAGCACAATAATTGTTTTTAGAATGTAAAGGCAAAAACTGAAATATCGTGAGAACCAAACAGAGAACCAAGGAGGAACAAAAAATATACAAGATTCTATTGTTCTGGAATGAACCTCCCATGTTCTCGACACAAAACCATTACAGAACCAAACAGAGAATGCCATTACAGTACCAAACATGAAAACACTTACTTACACGCACAAAGCCAAAAAAAAATTATAGTCTCACCTTAAACAATTGATGGTGGTTGTGGCCTGTGGAACCGTGGTCGTGGCCTCGTGTGACAAAACATGAAGCCAAAAATGGGTAAACAATTGGAAGGGGGGTCGTCCAGTGTGTGGAAGGAATAAAAGCTTTTGAGTAAAGGAGAAAGGAAAAATGGAGGGGAATTTGGAACGACGAGAAAGAAAGTAAGTTGTAAGGCTGATGAAAAAAAATCTTCATTTAAAAATTAGAAGTTATCAAAATGACGTAGTTTTTCCCTTTCTTATTCGGACTTTCAGATAACTCGAATTTTGTTATTCATATCCAAGTTAAACCAAAAAGTTTGAATTTTTTTTTGAGTTAATCTGAAAAACTCGAATAACTCGAACTATTTAATTCAAATTTTTAATTTTTTACCTAATTTTTTGAATCGAGTCGGATTTTACTCAACCCTACTTTTGAGGGTGGAAGTGCCTTTTCAAATGCATATTGAGCACATTATGCAGCGCAGAATCTTGATGAAATTATATGACTTCTGAACGCGTGACGAAAATTATTTATACCGTACAATATGCAATGAATGTGTGCATTCGTAAATGAAATTCATAGCACATATTTTCATTCTCCCTACATAATTCTCTTATTAAAAGGGCGTAATTTTCATAACATAGACACACATCAAGTTAATATAAAATAGAAAAACCTTGCATCTTGGGTGAGAGTTATGTGAATTCCTTCGGACAACTCACTACTTATTTTTTTGCGTTTATTCATCCAAATCCTGACCGATATTGAAATGAGTCAACCAGTGAAATCTGTTATATACTACGATGGTCAAATTTGTAATACAGAGTCCAAGGTGGTGTTTGTATGAGTGAAGTTTGTGGAATTTGCGATCTATAGTACCATTCAAATGCATGAGCTATGGACCAGAATGAGGAGGAAAGTTGGGGGATCGACTCGAGGAAGAATTACGAGGTTGCAATACAAATTTCTTACATCCGTTGACCCTTATAAGTATAAGCTATTCGATGTGATTAGCAACACAAATCTTGATACGGTCATATCATCGCACATCTCAAGCGAAAATGTTGTTAATGAGTTATATGTTGAGTTTACTGATGCTGATAGATCTGGCATATCTTCGATCACCGTGGCGGTGAATACGGGTATCGAAGCTGAAGCAAAAAGTCCTACTACATGGTTGTGCAATGGGTTTTCTAGCCTTCTTCGAAATAGTTACTACGATGTTCCCGAAACATCTATGTGCAGACACTCATCGGTCTCCAGCTTTAATCTAAACTTCGGGGGTCAATACCTATCGGGGTATCAGTATAACCCAAATTTAGACACTCGGGCATGACATTCAATCAGTGTATTCAATTTCAACTTCGGTAATAGGTCGATGTTATAGGACGGAAGCAATTATGTCGAGGGATCATCGACGTACATTAGTCATCGACCTATTGAATATTCTGGCGAGCACATGGTTATAGGAGAACTGATGACTTACTCCTTTCGACGAAAGATAGTGAGGGTACGTCCAACATCGTGCTTGAAGGTGACAATGAAGACATAGACGAGGAAGGAGATGCAAGTGAGGAAGAAGGGGCTGCGGACGCAAACAAGGGGATGGAGTCAAAACTTGAGCCAATCCGGTAGCGCAGTTAGGATGGTTCAGAAGTGGCACTATTTTTCGAACCAGATTCGATTACAATTGAGCCAGAACCTTGCAATTTTGATGATGATGCCTGAGATAATGCTTCAGATCCAGACGCACGATTCTGGGTGTATGAACCTCTGCCCCACATGACGAACATCGACCTATCGACCGAGGGTGATTTAGAGTTTTTGTGGCTTCCGTATAGAACATCTGGTCATGCAAGTGCATATCGTGATGTATGAGTACTGGAAGTTGGAATGGAATACCCCAACAAAGATGTTTTTCTTTCTACACAAAAGTGGTACAGCTTCAAGAATGGTGTGAACTACTACATCACAAGGTCCTGTTCCGAGAAATTCGAAGGAAACCGCACAATAAAAGACGACAGGTGTAAGTGGAAAATCATGGTGTCTTACCGGAAGAAATTTAGGATATGGACAATAAAGAAGTATCTCGGTCCCCATACCTATGTTACAATGGGTATATGTCAGGACCATCCGAGGCTAGACTTCGACATGATTGTTGACATTATTCTATCGATGGTGAAGGGTAGTTCCTGGATTCAAATACCAGTTCTGATTGTGGATATACGTAGCCAATACCAGTACACTCCAACTTACTAGAAAGTGTGGGTTGCAAAATAAAAGGCTATGGAGAAGTTGCATCACGGGTGGAGGGCTATGGCAATGGTGTCAAGTATTGGATCGGTACGTACCAGGTTCCGTAACTGATCTCAAAATGCGCTCAGGGTACTATGACAATCAGTTGGTCCCTAGGAAAAGAGTATTCCACCAGTTCTTTTGGACCTTTGAGCAATGCAAAGAGGCATTTCAACACTACAAGCCTATAGTCCAAATTGATGGCACCTGGTCGTACGAAAAGGTATCAACAGCGTTTCTTGCTCACCGTTGCTCAAAACAATAATTAGAAGATTCTTCCTATGGCGTTCGCAATAACTCTCGGAGAAACAACAAATGACTGGGATTTCTTCCTGAGCCGGTTGCGCCACCGCGTTTGCCCGCAGCCTGACATATGTGTCATATCAGAAAAGGGACCCAGAATACTTTAAATGACTGATCATCACGGAGGCCTCTGGGATCGCACTCGTTACTGGAACTGCATACAACATGTGGGTTCCAAATACCACCAAAAATCTCCTTCACGAATTGAGCAAGATCTAGTCATCGACATGGGTTTGTAGTTCAAACTACGTATTCATTGCACATCGAATATTTATATCGATTTATTTCATTTCACTAACTGATAGCTATTTCTTGATAGGCTATGAGCTTGTCCAAAATCTATTCCATCAAATGTTGAACAGCTTGAGCACCATTAACACATATGGTGCGGCGTATATATCAAATATAGCGTTCGAACTGTGAACGCAGCCGTACGACGAGGGTCTACGATACAGGCACATTATGTCAAACATGGCTGAGTGCATCAATTCCATACCGAAGGAGACGAGTCATTTATTGGTAACATCGGTTGTCAAAGAGACATACTTTCGATTGGCCGCTTTGTTTCCTAAGAGAGAGTCAGCGTATGCTGGAGAAACAGTAGACGATGTTACATTCTACGATGACGTGATTAAAGTGATTTGGCAAAGTACAGCAAGAGCAAACACCAATGTAGTGTGCCACTCACGTCAGAACCTTGATTATCGAGTCACAAAGCACACTAAGCTTGACTAGGAAATGTCAAGTGTATCTTCTCGTGTGAACCTAACGAAAGGGACCTGCAGTTGTGAGAGATTCCAAGCACTTTGATTCCCATGCACACATGCAATTGTTGCATGTGGGAACATACAGATTGAGTACATGCCTTACATCAACGACGTCTACCACCTACAATGCATTCACAATGCGAGGAGTCCTAAATTCCCATGAATCCTAGATGAGAGTATGTGGCCGCCTGTGTCCAGCACACCAATCAAGAAGGTGACAAAAAAGGACTTGCGTCGTGTCCTGAAAGGTCGCTCGAATTCTTCCTAGATAAGGAAAATATTGATATTCTGGAGAGAGATAGTCAACAGAAATTATGTGGGTATTGTAGAAACCCACAACATGCAAAGCCAACATATTCTCTGTACAAGGATACGTTGGGGCCTCAGTGTCAATAACATTACTTTTTACGAAATTTCATATTCTTTAGCATGTTTTACATATTCCCATTAGTTCAATTTGTTATTTATTGTTAACTTACGTATAACTCATGATATATAGTAATAAAGACTAATATATTGTTTAAATGAATACCTTGGTTTTTTTATTTATGACATCTATATTTACATCATAATACTTATAAGAAAAAGTACAGTCAATCCTGTCATCAGGGAGAATATGTGTTGCAAGGCGGTGGACGACGGTCATTGGATGATTTCTACGTACAATCAACCATACAACCGGAGGTGTATCCGGGGGTGCGGGCCTGTAGACTTTCCCCTCGTTGTCATCATCGCCTGAATATGTACCTAGCACGGCCCTCTGGGCAATCAGTTCTTCGAGATCGGCAACATTATCATCTTCCTCTAGGGTTAATTACTGCATCATCCTCGCCTGCCATCATGTATCTGCCTTTCTCACGTCCTGTGGTTGTGACGATGAGCCACCCCTGTAATATAGTGATGCACGCAGTGTTTGGGTCACTATAGGCGTGTAACCATAAAGTGCCCCAAATCCCGGGTACATTGGAAAGGTACCGGCATCGAAATTGTTATAGACTGCTACATGGGCATCTGCATCGGTATCGTCATCAGTGGCGGTGCATTTGTCAAAGTCTGTCCCGACATGGGGTTCGGCATCGACATCTACATGGGGGTGTAGTATGCGGGGGTCGTTGTTGCCCTGAAATTGAACCTGCGGGAACAAAAGAACCAGTCACGTAAGGCGGTGGTTCGTAGTGCTGTGGTGCTTGTGAAAAAAAATATAGGCTTACTGAATTGAACGAGAATAAGTGGAGTGAACTAACCTGGATATTGCATAGCCACAGGCGGCGCATCTTTTTCTAGAGCAATTAACAAACCTATTGTGCGACCGCATCCCCTCCTACGATACTGTGGCAGTCGATGTTGCCTCTTCGCCTAAATTTGCCTACTCCTCACCTCCAGTGGTAACAGATATAACTTGTCGAATACTCTGAACCATGCCAAGTAATCATCAGCTGCTACTGTGTTCACTGAGAAAAATGGTTTGCGAACGGGTAAAGATTGCATCCTACGATCCCACACCTCGATGTGCTCCCTGTGCCGCACCACCTAGTCATTGTTTTCCTTCCCCCGCATGTCCACCTTGTACAACTCCTTCAGGTCTCACGGTAGTGACAAAATTCATTGCCTCCAATCGAACTGTCGCAACACTCGGTCCGATTCATGCATTTTCACAATTGCATAAACTACCAACAACACATTGGCATCCCACATCTGTCGGTTGTCCAACACCTCTGGCGGGATGCAAGATATGGCATCGCTATCGGCGTATGACATCCATACAAACTGAAAAGAAAATTTTAATTATCATTATGTATGAATTTTCTATTATGAATCATGACGTAATTAATATAGGTTCGATAGGATAAGTAACTAACCTCGACTTCCGAGCGTTGATCTAACAACAATCTAATATCTTCTAGCTCCTCGAGCAGTCCCACGTAGCTCAGCCCATGTTTCCACCTGTACAAGTGATATGTTAGTCGAAACATATAATAAAAAAATTTACTATACAGACTATGTATTTGTTAATAAATAATGTTTACCTCGTCACCAACGAGAAGATGTATGGGTCGGTCACCTTGGGATGTAGAAATGGTAGTCACCACCAGGCCCACGACTGCAACAAGAGTAGGCAACCACCGATCGATACCGCACTCGATACCATGGCCCTACACATCTCTCGGTATAATATGGATAATACAACAGATCTCCAACTTAGTTTTCCGCACTCATTGAAGTCCACTAGATGTAGTAGCCACCTTATGTGCATAAAATTTTGAGATTTTTTGGGCATAAAAATGTCCCCGATTAACCTCATGGTGTATGCTCGGGAATATTGTTCTATGACCTTTTTTGCTCGGTCTTCAAGGAGCTTGTCGAAATTATCCTTCAACTAGTTCATCGGTATCCGACCATATTTGAACTTTTTCGGGACCTTCCCTAACAGTACTGCGCAAAGGTACATTTTACCTTGAACGACCGCTGATCCTGTGATGAATTGCCCATCCATCGGTAGACCCAGATGTAGGGCTACGTCCTCGAGTGTGATTGTACACTCACCGCATGAAAGGTGGAAAGTGTGTGTTTCGGGTCTCCATATTTCCACCAATGCACTGATTAGTGCCAGAACGCGTTTGTAGCCTTCAAACATGCGAGACACATGTAAGAATTCAGCCGCTTGCAAGTGGCCACAAATTTCAGGGATCATAGGCTTTCCCATATTATGAATGAAGCCCTCCAGAACACAATCATCCACCTATTTACACAATAAAAAAAATCAAATTAAAAAATTAAATTTAATATTATTGGAATTAACAAAATTTAAATTTTCATCTTACCATTACTGCTTGGGCGGCGAAAATATGCTTGTTGTCGAAGCGGATTAAAGAGGCGGTCATTCATAAAAAATTGATTTTGAACAAAAAATATGAGATAATTAATAAAAATATTATTTTAAAATGAAAATATTGAACACAATCAAAATGAGAGAGTTGAGAGGGTTTGAGAGAGTTAAGAGAGTTGAGAGAATGATGTGAATGAAATAAACAATGAAATTTGGGGGGCTATTTATAGGGTAAAAAACACTTGCTTCTAGAATTTTAATTTTTTTAACCTTTGGCACGACAACGTTCAAAAAGTCATTATTTTTTGACCGTTAAGGGAAAGCACGTCCAGCTAGACGAGCTTTCAAGAAAGCGCGTCCAGCTAGACGAGCTTTCAAGAAAGCGCGTCCAGCTAGACGAGCTTTCAAGAAAGCGCGTCCAGCTAGACGAGCTTTCAAGAAAGCGCGTCCAGCTAGACGAGCTTTTAAGAAAGCGCGTCTAACTAGATATGCTTTCCTAACACCTATGCAGAAAGCTCGCCCAACTGGACGCGCTTTCCATTTCTTTCTGATAAAATTGACCTATTTCCCTAATTAATTTTAAAACCGGCCTTTAGACCTAATTTAGCCTTTATTAATTAAATAGTAATTCACGATTAATTAAATTCAAATCTAGAATATTATATCCATTTCCCATCAAATTCCAACAGACCCTTTTATAGGTTATTTAATGAAAAATAATTAAAAATGTAAGTGAATTTATCTTTAAAAATTGAGTCAATTATGTAACACCACTAACCCGTCTCTGTTTTCGGGTTAGGGTTATGGAGCATTACCGATCAAACAGAAAACATTTATCATCATAACATTTAATAAATTAGTCTCAAACAGAATCATATCAAACATATACATTTGGTCCTTGTATCAAGCCTTCGAGACCCTAAAAATAGCTTAGAAGCAATTCGAAACTAATTTGAAACAAAATAGAAGTTTTAAGAAATTATAAAAACGTGAAAACAAGGGGTCACACAGCCGTGTGACATAGCCAGGCCGTGTAACAATCGAACAAAAGGACACACGGCCGTGTCCCAACCCATGTCCTCACCCATATAACTCACTGAGTTGGGTCACACGGCCATGTCACAATCCATGTTTTAGGCCATGTAACTCTCTGATTTGCCACACACGGCCGTGTGCCAGGCCGTGTGCTATGCCGTGTAACTCACTAACTTAAAACACTAGGATTTTTCAAATGACACACGGCTGTGTAGCTAGGCCGTGTGATCCATAAATTGACCATAAATTCAAGTCATTTCAAAACCATATCATACCTAACTACCCGTTCCATTTGGGCACACATTCAAGGGATTAAAACATCATTCAAACACACCTAAACATACCATTTCATACATCTTAATTCATTTAACCAATATGCCATCTAAAGGCACCACAATTACATCAAAACATCATGGATCAAACAAAAGCAACATAGCTACTTTTCAGGAATATAACCTAATTAAAAAAAACCATGGGAAGTCCCTCAAAATTTAACAGTTTTACAAATTAACCCCCGAGCTAGCTAGATTAAGCTAAAACGAACTCAAAAACATAAAAATCATTAAAAACAGGGCCTAAAATCATACCGTGCAAGAAGAAATTCAAATCAAAGCTCTCTCCCCTTCAAAAATGGTGAATTCATCCAACATAAGGCAGAAATGGGGAAGATGATATCATTTACCTAGTTTATTTTTCGTTTATTTACTAAATTACCATTTTACCCTTATTAATAATAAAAAATTTCAAGTAAACCTTGTCCATATTTGTCCAATAACTCTTTAAATGGTATAATTACTATCTTAGTCCGTTAGTTTAAGATTTCATAACCATTTGACCCTTTTAACTAATAGAATTCAACTTTTACGTCTTTTACGATTTAGTCCTTTTTACCAAATTAGCCATTTAAACTTTAATTTTTTTTAATTAAATTCTAATACGACCATAAAATAATCCTGTAGAAATTATATAAATAATAAAATAATAATTCACTCATTGGAATTGTGGTTCCAAAACCACCATTTCTGACACCACTAAAAACGGGTTGTTATAACTCTCCCCCGTAAAGAAATTTTCGTCCCCGAAAATCTTACCAGAAGATAGGTTCGAGTATTGCACTTTCATAGTTTCTTCCGATTCCCAGGTAGGTTCCTCGACTCCATGATGTTTCTCAAGAACCTTAACTAATGCTATACGTTTATTCCTTAACTCTTTAACTTCCTGAGTTAATATTCTGACCGGTTCTTCACTGTACATATCTAGCTAAATCTCGACATCAACAGTTAAAATTACATGCGAAGGGCCTGACCGATACTTCTGTAACATCGACACATGAAATACATTATGTATTTTCTCTAACTCTGACGGTAAAGCAAAAAAATAAGCCACTGGCCCAATCCTCTTGATGATCTCATACAGCCCAATGAATCATGGACTAAGCTTCCTTTTTCAAACAAAACGGAGAACTTTTCTCCAAAGCGATACTTTTAAGAACACTCTATTTCCAGCTTGAAATTCAATGTCATTTATTTTCAAATCTGCATATGATTTCGGACGATCAGAAGCAGCTTTCAATCTATCACCTATTACTTTGTCCTTTTCTTCGATTTCTCGAATCAAATCAACACCGAATAGTTTTTTCTCACTCAGTTTAATCTAGTATAATGGAGTTCAACATTTCAAACCTTACAAAGGTTCATACAAAGCCATATTAATACTCCCCTGATAACTATTATTGTAGGCAAATTCAACCAACGGAAGAAATTTCTCCCAACTACCTTCAAACTCTAAAATACAACAACGGAGCATATCTTCGAGTACCTGTATCACTACCTAGATCTTCATGTAATTTATTCCAAAATCGGGAAGTGAACCGTGGATCTCTATCAGAGATAATTGACACCGGCACACCATACAGTCTAACAATCTCAGGAACGTACAATTCTACCAGCTTCTCAAGTGAAAAATACATACGTACCGAAATGAAATGTGCGGATTTAGTCAAATGATCAACAATAATCCAGTTAGCATCTTTCTTTTACGGAGACAAAGGCAATCCCTATACAAAATCCATCATAGCCCATTCTCATTTCCATTCTAGAATCATCACATGTTGTAATAGTCCAGAAGGCACATGATGTCAGCTTTGACTTGCTGACAAATCAAACATTTCGACACAAACTCTTAAATCTCTTATTTCATACCTAGCCACCAGTACATCTATTTCAAATCACCATACATTTTGTTACTACCAGGGTGTATCAAAAAAATTACTACTGTGAGCTTCCTATAAAATCTTCTAAATGACGTCAGAATTCCTCGGAACAAATATTTTATTTCAAAGATACAAACTACGGTCAAAACTAACATGAAATTCTAGACCAGGTAACTTTTCAATCTGTCCCCGTTTAGCAATCAACTCTGAGCCACTTTTCTAAGCTTTACAAATATGCTGTAGAAATGTCAATTTAGCTTTTAATTTCGCTACAATGGAACCATTTTCAATCAATTTCAACCGAGTGTTCAAAGCTCACAAAGAAATTAAGGACTTTCTACTCAAAGCATCGGCAACAACATTAGCTTTTCGTAGATGATAACCGATGATCAAATCGTAATCTTTTAGTAGCTCCAACCATCCACGTTGTCTCAAATTCAAATCTTTTTGTGACATCAAATGCTTTAGGCTTTTATGATCCGTGAAGATATGACATTTTTCTCCATACAAATAGTGTCGCCAAATCTTTAAAGCAAACACAATAGCTGCAAGCTCTAAATCATGAATCAAGTAATTTTTCTCCTACGGTTTCAATTGTCGAGAAGTTTAAGCTACTACTTTGCCTTCTTGAATCAAAACGCAACCTAAATCATTCAGTGAAGCATCATTATAGATCACAAATTCCTTATCGATTTATGGATGAACTAACACAGAGGCTTCAATCAACAACACTTTCAACTGATCGAAGCTTTGATGACACTTTTTAGACCATTCAAACTTAACATCTTTCTGAGTAACTTCGTCAACAGTGTAGCAATCATCGAAAATCCTTTTACAAATCTCCGATAATATCCAGCTAGACCTAAAAAACTTCTAATTTCTGAAACATTTCTTGGAGTCTTCCAATCTACTATAACTGATATTTTATTTGGATAAACTCTAATACCATTTGCTGATACAATGTGTCCAAAAAATCCAATTTCTCGGAGCATAAACTCACACTTTCTAAACTTAGCAAACAACTATTTATCGTGAAAAATCTGTAAAATTATTCTCAAATGCTATGTATGCTCATTTTCATCTCGGGAATAGTTCAGAATATCATCAATGAATACAACTACAAATGTAACACCCCAAACCCGGCCTCGAAGTTAGGCCCGAATCTGGAATGTCACATTAAAGGCGCACTTCAAAATAATTTACTAGTTAACCATTTAAGGCCCAAAAGCCCAAAGTAAAAGATTATTTCGAAAACCATATTAACACTTTAATAATTTTATGAAATTTCTTAAGTGGGCAGTTGAAACAATAATAATAATAAACCCAAAATTCAAAGTCAAATAGGAGTTACATGGCCTTATTACAATCCAATGAAAAAAACAAAGTATTTAAACATAATCATTTGAATAAATTAAAACATTTGAACAACTTGTAGTGTGGCCATCTTCGAGTCCTCACCCTCGTCGAGCTACCTATTCAGGATTACCTGAAACATTTAAAATTAAGGGTGTGAGTTTCGAAACTCAGTGTGTACAACCCTTGGCAAACAAATCACATACAAATATTCACATTGGGCCTAAGCCCTAACAAAATCGGTGGTCTTGGGCCTTAGCCCACAATGACCTCATATCATATCATATCGTATCATTTATAAACAGATAATGCAAAACCCACCCCAAAAATCCAACCGCTAAACACACCATTTCCCTTCCAACCTTATGACTCCTATGGGGAATTCTAGCTCGACCCACCCCTCCGCTACACACCAAGGGTAGCCCGGTTGCGGTACTACCGAACATTGTAGCAAAGCTGCTAATCATATGTTGGGCTTAAAGCCTTCTGTGGATCCATACCATACGGCTATGCGATCCCGGATCCATACCATACGGCCATGCGATCCTCAAATCTTCCTCCTTACCATAATTCCCACCCATATGCATCCCAAGCAGAATATCATATGAATGCATCAAACACAAAAGTAACATCCACAAACCCATATTCATCACATAGGGGTATTTTCGTCATTTCACTACCCAAGGGTATTTTCGTAATTCTACCCTATAGGGGTATTTTGGTAATTTGGCAAATTAAGGGTATCTTGGTAATTTTACAAAATAAGGGTATTTTAGTAATTTTACAATGTAAGGGTATTTTAGTAATTTTACAATATAAGGGTATTTTAGTAATTTTCCAATATAAGGGTATTTTAGTAATTTTCCAACATAAGGGTATTTTAGTATTTTTCCAATATAAAGGTATTTTAGTAATTTTCCAATATAAGGGTATTTTAGTCCCTCTCGGGTTTTAGTTATAAACTTTGGCCCATAAACAAGTCCTCGCGGTTAAAGTGAACAAACACTATGCACCAGGTAGGATCTCAGGAAAGAGGAGGTGGGTCACTCGGACCGCTTAAATACCAAGCTCTCACTAGATCCAATCCTAGACATGCATATGTCGGTCACCACACTCTAACTAATCGACTTGTTCACAGACATGTTTAATTAGATTAAGTCTTATGAAATTGAAGAGTTGTTCAAACTAGGCCTAAGTCCATAAACCCTAGCATATTTGTCTATGTTCCCATAAAGCCCATCAAACCCAAATTCCAACCTTACGGCCCATTAGGCCCAAAGCTTATCATATGGCCTATTAGGCCCAAAACAAGTCCAAATCGTGTATCATGCGTGACTAACTCAATATGTTTAACAAGCCAAACCATTTAATCAAACTTAGCCTCAGGGCCCACCGGGCCCATTTAGCCACTTTCGGCTTTTCAGCTTTTCGGCATTGCCGATATCGTGTGTGTAGTGTTTGTACACACCTGGTAACCTTGCGTGCTGCGAACTCCTTAGTCACAAACCGTGTGCCTCACTTTCTAGTAGCCCTTCCTTTGCTACTATTGGTGATTATCCTCTAGATCTGCATCCAACACCTATATCGTCAAAACCAAGTGATCCATATAGATCATAAATCACCCCTATGAGCCACAATAGATTCGGTCACTTATTAAGACTCTAACTGAATCGAGAATACTTACTACCTTGATAACAATCCTTACCTACCGCGCTTGCGATTACTGAGCCTCACCCTTGTTAATACATGGTAAAGGCAAAGAGGGGTTAGATAGCCCTTCGGCTTTTAATAAAACACACTAAAAATTCAACTAAGCTCTTACCGAAATCTTCCTTTGATCCTGCGACTTAAGTCCGGCTTTTGAGACTAGAAAGGTGACAGAGGCAATTCGGCAACACTTGAGGGAATAAGAAATAAAAGTGATTTGGCTAGAACCGAGTGGTGAACCAAAAGGGAATTTGAGAAGGGAGGGTATGAAGAATTCGGTTATGGCACCCTTAGAGAAAGAAAAGAAACATCTGAGCCTCACACAAGTGAAGAAATTCGGCTAGAAGGAAAGCAAAAATTCAGCTTTAACCTAGGAACTTAATTCGGCACATATATTTATAGCCGCTAGCCGAAACTTCCCTTCCCTCAGAGTCCAATTCAGCACCACTATATCCACCTCCCAATCCCTATCTTTTCTCCCTTATCTTCACCTTAAATTTCTCTCCTGAACACTCCCTTTTAGAGTCCCCTCCAACGCTAACTCCTTCTGTCCAGGCACAAAAATAAAACTCCTTAATTTTCCCTTCCTATGCCTCGAACCTTGGACCTCCTTAATTGCTTAACACGCCACCTCATATCCCATATATGACGCCACTTTCCACTGGACTACAAGCCCATTTGTGTCCTCTCTTCTCTTAATCTACTTATGAGGCCTTATGTCTGGGACTAGGGTCCACTAAGTGAGAAAAATAAATTTTTCCCTAAGGTAACCCCTAACTCTAAGGCTTCAATTAATCCCGACACTATCTTAATAATATTCTAAGTGATACTTATATCTCAAAATTTTTAGACGCTCCCATTCCCAAGGCCCATTGGGCCCAATTCTTCTAGGCCCAAATTCGGGGTGTTACAATTCTTCCCCCCTTAAATAAATTTCATCCTCGAAATTCCCAACTAACAGGGTGGTCGTGTATCAACTACCCCACCACGCTACCGCTGCGCACTCTGACCCTAATAATTTTAATACATACCCAAAACATCCACTTATCACAACCATTCTCAAACATACGCAGAATAAGTACCAAATTAAGATTCAAATGTTTTCAAAGCCCTAACACTTCCACAGCCTCGGCCACGGCCTCTTCCTCCTCTTCTAGTGCTCATCGTCGATTCTCGTATTATCCAAATTAGGAATTTTATGAAATTAGTACATAGTTCCACTTGTTTAGGGCACATGTCTTATGTAAGCAACAACAATTTTCTTAAAGTTATTCTGCTGTCGAGAATCCACTACAGGCTTAAGTTTTCTACGGGCTTTAGTCTCTAAAAGCCTATTCTTAAGTAGCCCATTATCTATACAGTTCAGTAATTTAAACAAATGTAGTACAGAAAACTTACTTGGCTCAACGTCGAGGGCTCGGTGAACCACACTTCAAGAATCCTGCAAAAACTTCTTAATCTACTTGTTTTAAAAACCCAAATCATAAGGCCCATTTCACAGCCCGAGCTTTGCAACTTGGCTCTGATACCACTAAATGTAACACCCCAAACCTGGCATAGAAGTTAGGCCCGAATCTGGAATGTCACATTAAAGGCGCACTTCAAAACAATTTACTAGTTAATCATTTAAGGCCCAAAAGCCCAAAACAAAAGATTATTTCGAAAACCATATTAACACTTTAATAATTTTATGAAATTTCTTAAGTGGCTTGAAACAATAATAATAATAAACCCAAAATTCAAAGTCAAATAGGAGTTACATGGCCTTATTACAATCCAATGAAAAAAACAAAGTATTTAAACAGAATCATTTGAATAAATTAAAACATTTGAACAACTTGTTGTGTGGCCATCTCCGAGTCCTCTCCCTCGTCGAGCCGCCTATTCAGGACTACATGAAACATTCAAAATTAAGGGTGTGAGTTTCGAAACTCAGTGTGTACAACCCTTGGCAATCAAATCACATACAAATATTCACATTGGGCCTAAGCCCTAACAAAATTGGTGGTCTTGGGGCTTAGCCCACAATGACCTCATATCATATCATATCGTATCATTTATAAATAGACAATGCAAAACCCACCCCAAAAATCCATCCGCTAAACACACCATTTCCCTTCCAACCTTATAACTCCTGTGGGGAATTCTAGCTTGACCCACCCCTCCGCTACACACCAAGGGTAGCCCGGTTACGGTACTACCAAACGTTGTAGCAAAGCTGATAATCATATGTTGGGCTTAAAGCCTTCTGTGGATCCATACCATACGGCTATGCGATCCCGGATCCATACCATACTGACCATGCGATCCTCAAATCTTCCTCCGTACCATAATTCCCACCCATATGCATCCTAAGCGAGAATATCATATGAATGCATCAAACACAAAAGTAACATCCACAAACCCATATTCATCACATAGGGGTATTTTCGTCATTTCACTACCCAAGGGTATTTTCGTAATTCTACCCTATAGGGGTATTTTGGTAATTTGGCAAATTAGGGGTATCTTGGTAATTTTACAAATAGGGGTATTTTAGTAATTTTATAATATAAGGGTATTTTAGTAATTTTACAATATAAGGGTATTTTAGTAATTTTACAATATAAGGGTATTTTAGTAATTTTCCAACATAAGGGTATTTTAGTAATTTTCCAATATAAGGGTATTTTAGTAATTTTCTAATATAAGGGTATTTTAGTCCCTCTCGGGTTTTAGTTATAAACTTTGGCCCATAAACAAGTCCTCATGCTTAAAGTGAACAAACACTATGCACCGTAGGATCTCGGAAAGAGGAGGTGGGTCACTCTGGACCGCTTAAATACCAAGCTCTCACTAGATCCAATCCTAGACATGCATATGTCGGTTTCCACACTCTAACTAATCGACTTGTTCACGGACATGTTTAATTAGATTAAGTCTTATGAAATTGAAGAGTTGTTCAAACTAGGCCTAAGTCCATAAACCCCAGCATATTTGTCACGCTCCCATAAAGCCCATCAAACCCAAATTCCAACCTTACGCCCATTAGGCCCAAAGCTTATCATATGGCCTATTAGGCCCAAAACAAGTCCAAATCGTGTATCATGCGTGACTAACTCAATATGTTTAACAAGCCAAACCATTTAATCAAACTTAGCCTCAGGGCCCACCGGGCCCATTTAGCCACTTTCGGCTTTTCAGCTTTTCGGCATTACCGATATCGTGTGTGTAGTGTTTGTACACACCTGGTAACCTTGCGTGCTGTAAACTCCTTAGTCACAAACCGTGTGCCTCACTTTCTAGTAGCCCTTCCATTGCTACTATTGGTGATTATCCTCTAGATCTGCATCCAACACCTATATCGTCAAAACCAAGTGATCCATATAGATCATAAATCACCCCTATGAGCCACAATAGATTCGGTCACTTATTAAGACTCTAACTGAATCGAGAATACTTACTACCTTGATAACAATCCTTACCTACCGCGCTTGCGATTGCTGAGCCTCACCCTTGTTAATACATGGTAATGGCAAAGAGGGGTTAGATAGCCCTTCGGCTTTTAATAAAACACACTAAAAATTCAACTAAGCTCTTACCGAAATCTTCCTTTGATCCTGCGACTTAAGTCCGGCTTTTGAGACTAGAAAGGTGACAGAGGCAATTCGGCAACACTTGAGGGAATAAGAAATAAAAGTGATTTGGCTAGAACCGAGTGGTGAACCAAAAGGGAATTTGAGAAGGGATGATATGAAGAATTCGGCTATGGCACCCTTAGAGAAAGAAAAGAAACGTCTAAGCCTCACACAAGTGAAGAAATTTGGCTAGAAGGAAAGCAAAAATTCGGCTTTAACCTAGGAACTTAATTCGGCACTTATATTTATAGCTGCTAGCCGAAACTTCCCTTCCCTCAGAGTCCAATTCGGCACCACTATATCCACCTCCCAATCCCTATCTTTTCTCCCTTATCTTCACCTTAAATTTCTCTCCTGAACACTCCCTTTTAGTGGCCCCCCCAACGCCAACAACTTCTGTCCAGGCACAAAAATAAAACTCCTTAATTTTCCCTTCCTAGGCCTCGAACCTTGGACCTCCTTAACTGCTTAACACGCCACCTCATATCCCCTATATGACGCCACTTTCCACTGGACTACAAGCCCATTTGTGTCCTCTCTTTTCTTAATCATATGAGGCCTCATGTCCGGGACTAGGGTCCACTAAGTGAGAAAATAAATTTTTCCCTAAGGTCACCCCTAACTCTAAGGCTTCAATTAATCCCGACACTATCTTAATAATATTCTAAGTGATACTTATATCTCAAAAATTTTAGACGCTCCCATTCCCAAGGCCCATTGGGCCCAATTCTTCTAGGCCCAAATTTAGGGTGTTACAACAAACCTATCTAGATACGGTCAGAATATTCTGTTCATTAAATCCATAAACACAGTAGGTGCATTAGTTAAACCAAACGGCATAACTAAAAATTCATAATGTCCGTACCTGATTCTAAAAGCAATCTTCGGCACATCCGAATCTTTAACTCGTAACTGATAATATCTAGATCGGAGATCAATCTTTGAAAACACTATCGCACCTTTCAACCGATCAAACAAATCATCGATACGTGGCAAAGGATACTTGTTCTTGATCATGACTTTGTTAAGTTGTTTGTAGTCAATACATAATCTCATTGACCCGTCCTTTTTCTTAACAAACAATACAGGACCACCCCAAGGAGAAAAACTAGGCTGAACCTTTCAGCCTATCAAACAAATCATCGATACGTGGCAAAGGATACTTGTTCTTGATCATGACTTTGTTAAGTTGTTTGTAGTCAATACATAATCTCATTGACCCATCCTTTTTCTTAAGAAACAATTCAGGACCACCCCAAGGAGAAAAACTAGGCCGAACAAAACCTCTGTCTGTCAATTCTTGCAAATGTGCCTTTAACTCTTTCAATTTTATAGGTTTCATTCTATACGGATATATCGATATCAGAAAAGCTCCCGATACTAACTCAATAGCAAATTAAACCTCTCTAACCGGTGGTAACCTTGGTAACTCTTCTGGGAACACATCCAAAAACTCACAAATAGTCGGAACTAACTCTAATTTCATTTTTGAAGCTCTATAATCAAATATATAAGCTAAATACGCTTCACAACCCTTTTTGACATATTTCTGAGCCGACATAGCTGAAATCATATTAGTTGTACTATCAAATCTATCAGACTCAACTCGACTATATCACCATTTTGACATTTCAACAAAATTTGATTTCATCTTCAATTCACAACAACATCATGCAATGTTAACCAATCCATAACAAGAATCAAATCGAAATTATCAAATGGTAATAGCATCAAATTAGCCGAAAAGTTGCAATCCCAAATTATCAGGGGACAGTTTCTACGAACTTTATCAACTAATACATACTAACCTAAAGGATTCGTTACTTTGATCACAAATTCAGTTGACTCATAAGGTATTTTCTTATCCTACACTAAAGTTGTGCACATATATGAGTGCGTTGACCTCGGGTCAATCAAAGCATTAATGTAATATACCTAAACCAGGTCTAGTAGTTTCGGGTATATTTTCGCGTTTCGAGTGTGAAACTAGGAATTTATAAGGTTTCTAGTAATTTTTAATTTAATTTAGGAGGTAAATTTCATTTAAAACCGATTAAACAATAACCCAGAAAATAAAAAAACATTTTTGAAAAAATAATTTTAAAGATTTTAAATAATTATTAGTAAAAATAATCAATTTGGGTTGAAAAAGAAATTTAAAATAATTTTTATTAGGGGTAATTTGAGTAAATTTTAAATATTAATTAAATAGGATTTAATTGTAAAACAAGGGAAATTTTAGAGTAATTATATGGAAAATAAACCTTAAAATTTAGAATTTTGGAGGGAAAGGATTAAATGTGGGAGTGGCCATTAGGCAAATTTTCCAATTCTTAAATTTCTGGTGGGTGGTTTAAGTTTTAAAACTAATGTATCTAGCATACTTTTCACACATTTTACATCAGATTAGAGAGCTTTAAAATTCGTTTTCTTTGCATGATTTTAAATATCTGTCATCAGAGAATAGATCCAACCAATTTCTTTCTCAAAATACTCTCTCAATTCATCCGAAATTATTCTCAATAGTAGCAAAAAATATTCTAAAATTTCTCAAGTTTCTTGAATCAAGATTTTCAATCAATGAATTTAGAGCAAATCAAAGGTAATCTTCAATCCTAAACTTGTTTTTATGGTGATTAGAAATATTTTTACATGATTTGAGAGTCAATTAAAGGATTTTTATCAATGTCATCTTCTTCCAAGAACACATGGTTCTTTAATGGTGGATATTTAATTTTGAGAGGAAATATACAAATCAATGGATGTTCCAACTCAAAATGGATCTATTCAAAGGTTTCTGATCTTATTTATCAAGATTAAACATGATTTGTCAAGTAATTTAAAGAAATCTAAATTTTATCATCTTCATGAATCGATTTTCCGGAATTTAGTGAAATTGATTTAAAGATGAAATTGATGCTTAGTATAAGTGTATTTGTCTAGTATTGATGTTTGAAAGTGTTTAGGAGGGTTGGAGAGATCGATTTTGTGAGGAATTGAGTTTTTGACTTGATGTTACTGTAACACCCCTTACCCGTATTCAACTCCGGAATCGAGTACGAGGCATTACCAGACTTAACTTGCCTGAACATACAACTTTGGGCTATAAAATTTCTTTTCAAACTTAAAACTTTCATGCATATTCCTAACATTCTTATTATGGGCCTACGAGGCCTTAAACATACATCCGGAATGTTTCGGAATTCAACCGGAAAATTTTGTACTCTTAGAAAATTTTTGCTTAAACAGGGCCACACACCCGTGTGAAATGGGACACGCCCGTGTGGGCAGGCCGTGAGGAATTTATTTTCATTTCGAACCTACAGGGGTTTTCACATGGGCGGACACATGCCCGTGTCAATGACCCCTGTCCCTCACACGACCTAGACACGCCCGTGTCCTCACCCGTGTGTGAAAACCTAGGTATTATGTTTATGATGTCAGCAACCTCTTAAGGGTCACACGGCCTAGGTACACGCCCGTGTGCTGGCCCGTGTGACGAATAAAATTCTTGCAATTTGATACAGGGGACACACGGCCTATCAACACACCCATGGGGCTGACCGTGTGTTACACATGGCCTAGACACACGCCCGTGTGTCTACCCGTGTGGACAATTATAAGGCTATTTTCCAAGCCAATTGCCACCCTGAAACATAAACACACTTATGCCACCACAAGCAACACATAACATGGCAATAATACCCTATGAAGGATTCCCTAAATCATCATTCATACACTTCACATTTAACTTCATCAATTGCATAAACATTCAGTTCATAAAACTCATCATCATTAAAATATGAAACTTGACAAGTATTGACCAACTTTAAATGGCCATTTACAAAATGAATGAGTAATCTCAATAGCCAACACTTAGGCTAACAAATATGACACAAAACAAAATGACCAAGTTCCTATACATGCCATACTCAAAATAAATCAACTTTACCATACAAAAAAAATGATTGATAGTGTGATCCGAGCTCCGACGTTCTACGATCCCCAAGCTAACTTGGCGATACTACAAGGAAAATTGAAAAGAGAGGGGTAAGCATATAGCTTAGTAAGTTTGCATGAATTAAAGTAACATTATAAGTAATCATAGTAAAATCCCTTTATCTCGTAGAATAATAACAACACAAGTTCTAAAGTACTTTGACATACTTACTCATACTTATTCTTACCCATCACATATCACATTATGGTTATCATAACTTGTATTTTACTCATGGTACCTGTATCACTTCAACACATAATTTAGCACTTATGCTATCTTGAACATAAACTTAAATTATTATCATCCTTAACTTAAATGGAAATCTTTGTCATCCTTGTATAATTTAGCTCTTTATCATATTTACATACTTAGCTCTTTTTCCCGCTGAACTACTCAGAATATCGAAGGATACTCAATCTCATCATACATGTATCACGATGCCAATGCCATATCCCAGATATGGTCTTACATGGGATCACCTCTTGATGTAGATGCCATATCCCAGATATAGTCTTACACGGGATCTTTTAGCTCGATGTCGATGCCATGTCCCAGACATGGTCTTATACGAGATCGTCCATGGATGTCGATGCCATGTCCCAGACATGGTCTTATACGAGATCCTCCTTTGGTACCGAAGCCATGTCCAAGACATGGTCTTACACGGGACCTACCTTATTCGATGCCGATGCCATGTCCCAGACATGGTCTTATACAGGATCTACATTCGGTGCCGATTGCATGTCCCAAACATGGTCTTATACGGGACCTACATTCGGTGCCGATGCCATGTCCTAGACATGGTCTTATACGGGACCAATATTCGGTGCCGATGCCATTTCCCAAACATGGTCTTATGCGGGACCTACATTCGGTGCCGATGCCATGTCCCAGAAATGGTCTTATACGGGACCTTCCTTATCTCATGTTGTGACATGGGTATCCTTGTTATTCCGAACCTTAATCGGGACTTTACTTAGCATATTCTCATTTATTTTCTCATTAAGGCATTATTAATTAACTTCATGGAAATAATATGCATTTCTCAAAATAATAAGTAAATTAAACATAATAATATATGTAGCCTTAATTTCACACAAACTTACCTCGGTACTCAAAATGTGTGTAGATGTTCGATTTAGTCCAACACATTGTTCTTGCCTCGGTTTCGATTCGGGCTTCGTGTTTCTTGATCAATAATAACAATTTCACTTGTTTAATACTCACATTGACTAAATTGACTCATAATTCATACTTTGGAAAAATTATGATTTTGCCCCTAAACTTTCACATAATTACACTTTTGCCCCTAGTCTCGTAAAATAATTTTTATTTAACTTTCTTGTATTTTAAGCCTAGCTGAATCATTCTCTTAACTACAATAGCCTTCAATTTCCAGTATTTCACTCATGTATGACCATTTTTATAACTTTTACAATTTTGTCCTTTTATGCATTTTTCATGAAAATCACTTAGAAAAAGATGTTTATCATACATCAAACTTTCATATTCTTCCATAAAACATCAAAATGCATGCATGTCATACATGGGTAAATTTTTAAACTCAAACCCTAGCTCAAAATAATGGTAGAAATAGCTAAATCGAGCTACGAGGATCTCAAAAATACGAATAACATTAAAAACGGGGCTAGGAGACACTTACAATCAAGCTTGAAAGATGAAGAAACCATAGCTATGGAGAGCTTGAAAATTTCGGCACTTAGACTGAAGATGGACATGAATTTTGACTTCTTTTTCCCTTTTAATTCTTTTATTAACCAAATGACAAAAATGCCCTTAACGCCCTTTCTTGAGATTTTTCCTTCCCATGTCTATTTTTGTCCATCTTAACATTTAATGGTCTAATTACTAAATAAGTACCTCTAGTAATTTTTATAATTCTATTTCATACTTAAATATTCTAGAATCTCATATTTTCTAATCTTTGCAATTTAGTCCTAATGGACAAATTGATCACTAATAAATAAAATTTCCTCATGAAATTTTCACACAATCATGCAAACACCTCATAAGCCTCATAAAAATCATGAAACACATATTTCTACTTCAGATTTGTGGTTTCGTAACCACTATTCTGATTAGGCCCTAAATCGGGCTGTTACAATTCTCCCCTCATAGGGATTTTCATCCCCAAAAATCTTACCGGTAAAAAGGCTTGGGTACTAGTTTCTCATAGCCTCCTCGGGCTCCCATGTAGCCTCTTCTATCCCATGTCTTTGCCATAATACTTTCAAAAGAGCTATACTTTTATTCCTTAACTGTTTGACTTCTCGTGCCAGGATCTTAATCAGTTCTTCACCATATGTCATGTCGGGTTGGATCTCAACCTCTGTCGGTGTAATCACATGCGAAGGATCTGATCGATATCGTTGCAACATAGATACCTGAAACACATTGTGAATCTTTTCCAATTCAGACGGCAAAGCCAATCGATAGGCTACCAGCCCTATCCTCTCGGTGATCTCATAAGGTCCGATAAAGCGCGGACTCAGTTTGCCTTTCCGACCAAATCTAAAAACTTTCTTCCATGGTGACACTTTCAAGAATACTTTATCATCGACTTGAAACTCGATCTCTTTTCGTTTCAAATCCGAGTAGGATTTTTGTCTATCAGAAGCAGCTTTTAAACAATCACGGATTATCTTAACCTTTTCTTCAGTTTCTCTAACTAGATCGACCCCGTGAATCTGATTTTCCTTGAGTTCAGTCCAATATAAAGGCGTTCGACACTTACGCCCATACAAAGCCTCATAAGGCGCCATTCTCAAACTCGACTGAAAACTGTTATTGTAGGCAAACTCTACCAACGGTAGGTACTTTTCCCAGCTGCTCTGAAACTCGAGAACACAACACCGGAGCATATCCTCAAGTATTCGTATCAATCTCTCTAATTGTCCATCAGTTTGAGGGTGAAAAGCTGTACTAAAACTCAACATTGTGCCCAAGGCCTCTTGCAACTTTTTCCAAAATCGAGATGTGAATCTCGGATCTCTATCTGATATAATCGATAAAGGCACTCCATGTAGCCTCACAATCTCAGAAACATACAAGTCTGCCAACTTATCAAGCGAATAATCAACACGTACAGGTATGAAATGGGCCGATTTCATAAGTCTATCTACCACAACCCATACGGCATCTTTTTTGCTCGGTGTCAACGGCAAACCCATTACAAAGTCCATAGTAATACTGTCCCTTTTCCACTCAGGAACCATAATAGGTTGAAGCAGACCCGAAGGTACTTGGTGTTCAGCTTTCACTTGCTGACAAATCAAGCATCTTGATACAAACTCATAAATATCTTTCTTCATACTCGGCCACCAATACCATTTCTTCAAATCATTATACATTTTTGTGCTGCCCAGATGTACAGATAGACATCTGCTATGTGCCTTGCATAAAGTCTTCCGAATAAGCTCCTCATTCCTCGGTACACAAACTCTGTCTCTGAACATCAAATATCCATCGAAATTAATCCAAAAGTCAGACTCAACACCCGATTCACACTGAACTCTTTTGACTTGCAAGTCACTGTCATCTTTCTGAGCCTCATAAATCTCTTAAAGGAACATCGGTCTAGCCCTCAACTCAGCCAGAATGGAACCATCGTTTGACAAAGTCACATGTGTATTCATAGCCTTCAATGCAAATAGGGATTTTCTACTCAAAGCATCGATGACTACATTCACCTTTCCCGGGTGGTAATCAATGACCAACTCATAATCCTTTAGTATGGGCATTTGTTAAGCCAAAAGGCATGACTAAAAATTCATAGTGCCCATACCTCGTTCGAAATGCAGTCTTCGGCACATCTATGTCTTTTACTATCAACTGGTAATATCCCGACCTCAAGTCTATCTTGGAAAACATAGTGGCTCCCTTCAATCGATCGAATAGATCATCAATCCTTAGCAATGGATACTTGTTCTTCACGGTTACCTTATTAAGTTGTCGATAGTCTATACATAATCTCATGGAACCATCTTTATTTTTCACAAATAACACTGGAGCACCCCATGGAGAAGAACTCGGTCTAGCAAAACCTTTGTCCGTCAACTCTTGCAACTGTACTTTCAATTCCTTCAACTCAGTTGGAGCCATTCTGTAAGGAGCAATCGATATGGGTGCAGTACCAGGAGCTAACTCAATGCCAAATTCAACTTCTCTAACTGGAGGAAACCCTGACAATTCTTCTGGGAATACATCTGGGTACTCACACACTATCGGCACCGATTCAATCTTTAACTCAGTTTCCTTCGCATTCATAACAAAGGCAAGATATGCTTCGTATCCCTTTCTTACATATTTTTAGGCATCCATATGAGAGACCACTACAGGCGATCTATCCTGTTCATCTGATCCAACATGAAGAGTGTCCCCATTTTCACATCTCAGTTCAATGTGTTTCTTTCCACAATTTACTGTCACATCATGAGTGGTTAACCAGTCCATACCAAGAATTATATCAAATTCATCAAACAGCAATAGCATAAGATTTGCCTTAAAATAATAACCACTAATCATCAATGGGCAATCTTTGCATACCTTATCCACTAATACACTTTTACCTAAAGGGTTGGACACTTTTATCACAAACTCTGTAGACTCAACAGGCATGCTCATGCTAGATACTAATTTCATGCAAATATATGAATGGGTAGACTCCGGATCAATTAAAGCAACAATATTAGTATCATAGAGAGAAAATGTACTCGTAATTACATCAGGGGATGACGCCTCTTCGCGAGCGCGAATGGCATAAGTCCTCGCAGGCGCTCTACCCTCAGATCTCGTAGCCTGCTCTCTGGGTGTATTCTTACTACTCGTTCCACTTCCCGGGTTTCTCTGTTGTCTCCCTCTAATAGCTCTTCCCGATCTCGCACTCTGAATTTTCTCTTTCTCAACCATCTCAGGCATTCTCTAATAAAATGATCTTGGGAACCACACTTAAAACAGGCTCTCTCATGGGCTCGACACTCACCGGGATGACGCCTGCCACATTGTGGACATTCCGGTCTATTCGGTCGAGTGTTCCCAACACTAGCAACTGAAGTAGTCTGAGCTTTAATCCCTAAGTACTGTTTACTCTTACTTCTATTTGAAAACCCGGCAGAAGTAGCTGATTGGGTAGGGAAATCTCTTGACTTCTTAGATGAAGATTGAAACGACTTGTTCATTTGTCTTTTTCTTGAATCACGAGACTCCATCTCAGCTTTTCTTTTCTCTTTCACTAATTCCTCGGCTTTACAAGCCTGATCCACTAGCACAACAAATTCCTTCAATTCGTGGACTCCGACAAATAGTCTAATATCTTCATTTAATCCATCCTCAAACCGCTTACACATAATGGCCTTAGTGGATACACACTCTCGAGTGTATTTGATGAGCCTTACAAACTCACGCTCGTACTAAGTTACTGTCATCTTATCTTGTTTCAGTTCAAGGAATTCCTTTCTTTTCTGGTTGATAAACCTCAGGCTAATATACTTCTTCCGGAATTCTTTTTGGAAAAACTCCCATGTGATCCTTTCCCTTGGTACAACCGACACAAGGGTGTTCCACCATTTATAAGTAGAATCCCTCAGAAGAGACACTACACACTTCATGCACTCCTCAGGTGTGCAAGATAATTCATCAAATACTCGAATGGTGTTTTCAAGCCAGAATTCGGCTCTTTCTGGATCGTCATCTTTACTAGCCTGGAATTCCTCAGCTCCTTGTTTTTGAATTCTATCAACCGGAGGCTTTTCTCTTCTTACCACATCTACCACTTGGGGAGCTACAGGGGTAGGTTGAGGAATAGGCGGGGGTGGAGGTGTAACACCCTTTACCCATGTCCGACGCCGAGACAGGATACGAGGTATTACCGTGCTTAACCATACTTGAACATGCATTATCAGGCTATAAAATTTCATTCCAACTTAAAACTTTTCTTTTTACTCATAACATACATATCATGGGCCTACGAGGCCTTAAACATACATCCGGAAGGTTTTAGAGTTCAACCGAAAACTTTTTCACTCTTTGAAAATTTTGCCTAAAAAAAGGGTCACACGCCCGTGTGACATGGGACACGCCCATGTGGGCAGGTCGTGTTATCGCACACGCCCATTTCCCTAGCCCATGTAGGATATATTTTTATTTCGAACCTACAGGGGTTTTCACACGGCCGGACACACGCCCGTGTCTTTGGCCCGTGTCCTTTACACGGCCTCGACACGTCCGTGTCCTCGCCCGTGTGTGAAAACTAGGGGTATTCTGTTTACTTAAGAAGCACACGGCCGTGTGCTGGCCCGTGTGACGATTCAAATTCTCGCAATAAAATGCAGGGGACACTCGACCTGTCAACACACCCATGGGGGTTGACCGTGTGTCACACACGGCCTAGACACACGCCCATGTGTCAACCCGTGTGGACATCTATAGGCTATTTTCCAAGCCTCTTGCCACCCTGAAACATAAACTCATTCATTTATTCACAAATAGCACATAACATAGCCATGTTAAAGTATGAAAATTCCTTAAATTAACATTCATTTCATTATACTTGTCAATCTTATAACATGAACTTGACAATATTGGTCAATTCACCATGACCATTTACAAAATGAGTGTAAAACATTAATAGCCAACCCTTTGGCCTTCAAATATGACATGACACAAAATGATCAAGTTCCTATACATGCCATACTCAAAATGAATTAACTTTGATATACCGAGAGAACGGTTGATAGTGTGATCCGAGCTCCGACTTTCTACGATCCCCGAGCTAACTTGACGAAACTACAAGGAAAAGGGAAAAGAGAGGGGTAAGCATATAGCTTAGTAAGTTTGTATGAAATTCTAAAGCAACATAATGGCTCAAACTAGATTTATTCATCTCATGAAACAATAGCAACATAAGTCTCAATCGTTTAGGCATAGATATTCATACTTACTCACACTTATTCTTACCCATCTCATGTCACATTATGATCTCTTAACTTGTACTTATTCATGGTACCTGTATCACTCAATCACATAACTTAGCACATATGCTCATATGAACATAAACTCAATTCTTCATCATTTTTATCATGAATGAAACTCAAGGTCATCCATAAACGGATTTGACTCTATACTATTTTACATACTTAGCTCTTTTGCCCATAAACCATTTAAATTATCGTAAAATGTTCGAACTCTTCATTCATAAAACTTGATGCCAATGCCATATCCCAGATATGGTTTTACATGGGATCACCCTTGATGCCGATGCCATATCCCATATATGGTCTTATACGAGATCATACATGGATGTCGATGCCATATCCCAGATATGGTCTTATACGAGATCTTCTTTTGGTGCTGAAGCCATGTCCCAGACATGGTCTTATACGGGACCTTCCTTATCTCATGTGAATACATAGGTATCATCCTTATTCCGGAACTTTAACCGGAACTTTAGTTTAGCTTATTCTCACCATTTCCTCATCGAGGCTTCCTCATTCAATTTCATAAAAATGGCATACATTATCATAATATCACGCAGTTTCAGGTATCGTAACATTATGAAACTTTAACTTCATACAAACTTACCTCGATTCCCAAAATGTGTCTCGATGCTCGATTTAGACCTCGATTTTGTTCTTGCCTCGGTTTCGATTCGGGCTTCATTTTTCTTGATCTATAATAACAATTTCGCTTGTTAAATACACACATTGACTAAATCGACTCATAATTCATATTTTGGAAAAATTACAATTTTGCCCCTAAACTTTTACTTAATTACATTTTTGCCCCTAGGCTCGTAAAATGATTTTCATTCAACTTTCTTGTATTTCAAGCCTAGCCGAATCATATTCTCAACTATAGCAACTTTCAATTCCCACTATTTCACTCATGTATGACCATTTTTACAACTTTTACAATTTGGTTCTTTTATGCATTTTTCATGAAAATCACTTAGAAAAAGATGTTTATCATACATCAAACTTTCATATTCCTCCATAAAACATCAAAATACATGCATGTCACACATGGGTAAATTTTTTAACATAAACCCTAGCTCAAAATATAGCTAGAAATAGCTAAACCGAGCTACGAGGGTCTCAAAAATACGAAGAACATTAAAAATGGGGCTAGGATGCACTTACTATCAAGCTTTAAAGTTGAAAAAAACCTAGCTATGGCTCCTAGAAATTTTGGAACTTAGGGAAGAAGTTGGACACCATTTTTTTACTTCTTTTTCCCTTTTTAATCTTTTATTTACCAAATGACAAAATGCCCTTAATGCCCCTTTCTTGAGATTTTTCCTTCCCATGTCCATTTTTGTCCACCATCAAATATAATGGTCTAATTGCTAAATAAGGACCTCTAGGAATTTTTATAATTCCATTTCATACTTAAATCTTATAGAATCTCATATTTTCCATTCTTTGCAAATTAGTCCTAATGGACAAATTGATCACTAATTAATAAAATTTCTTCATGAAATTTTCACACAATCATGCAAACACTTCTTAAGCCTTATAAAAATTATAAAACACATTTTTTGCATCGAATTTGTGGTCTCGCAACCACTATTCTGACTAGGCCCTATATCGGGTTGTTATAGGAGGGGTTGTGCATTCGGGTTCGTACGAACGAACTCCACATACCATGCATTCATCATGTGAAGAAAGGCTTCCCTAGCCTCTTCTCCTCCTGTCTGACTCACGGTTATAGGTCTATTCTCATTTTCATTCGGCACCGTCCCTTCAGTGGGAATCGGCGCGTTACTTTCTACATCATCCGCCACAGCTCTATCGAGATCCATTTACTATATGAAAACAGAATTTAAATCATCAGGAGTTATCACACTATCATAATGTAAATACTCATGTGTATGGCATATATAGCTAGACTCATGCATACGCTACGTTAGTCTGAGAATCGACTAAACCGTAGCTCTGATACCACTAAAAGTAACACCCCTTACCCATATTCAACTCTGGAATCGGGTACGAGGCATTACCGAACTTAACTTGCCTGAACATACAACTTTGGGCTATAAAATTTCTTTTCAAACTTAAAACTTTCATGCATATTCCTAACGTCCTTATTATGGGCCTACGAGGCCTTAATCATACATCCAGAAGGTTTCGAAATTAAACCAGAAACTTTTGTACTCTTAGAAAATTTTTACTAAAACAGGGCCACACGCCCGTGTGAAATGGGACACGCCCGTGTGGGTAGGCCATGTGGTCACAAACGTCCATGTCCTTAGCCCGTGAGGAATTTATTTTCATTTCGAACCTACAGGGGTTTTCATACGGCCGGACACACGCTCGTGTCAATGACCCGTGTCCCTCACACGGCCTAGACACACCCGTGTCCTCACCCGTGTGTGAAAACCTGGGTATTCTATTTATGACGTCAACAACTTCTTAAGGGGTACACGACCTAGGCACACGCCCGTGTGCTGGCCTGTGTGACGAATCAAATTCTCGCAATTTGATACAGGGGACACACGGCCTATCAACACACCCATGGGGCTGACCGTATGTCACACACGGCCTAGACACACGCCCGTGTGTCTACCCGTGTAGACAATTGTAAGGTTATTTTCCAAGCCAATTGCCACCCTGAAACATAAACACACTTATACCACCACAAGCAACACATAACATGGCAATAATACCCTATCAAGGATCCCCTAAATCATCATTCATACACTTCACATTTAACTTCATCAATTGCATAAACATTCAGTTTATAAAACTCATCATCATTAAAATATGAAACTAGACAAGTATTGACCAACTTTAAATGGCCATTTACAAAATGAATGAGTAATCTCAATAGCCAACACTTAGGCTAACAAATATGATACAAAACAAAATGACCAAGTTCCTATACATGCCATACTCAAAATAAATCAACTTTACTATACCAAAAGAATGATTGATAGTGTGATCCAAGCTCCGACGTTCTACGATCCCCGAGCTAACTCGGTGATACTACAAGGAAAAGGGAAAAGAGAGGGGTAAGAATATAGCTTAGTAAGTTTCCATGAATTAAAGTAACATTATAAGTCCCTTTATCTCATAGAATAATAACAACACAAGTTCTAAAGTACTTTGACACACTTACTCATACTTATTCTTACCCATCACATATTACATTACGGTTTTCATAACTTGTATTTTACTCATGGTACCTGTATCACTTCAACACATAATTTAGCACTTATGCTATCTTGAACATAAACTTAAATTATTATCATCCTCAACTTAAATGGAAATCTTTGTCATCCTTGTATAATTTAGCTCTTTATCATATTTACATACTTAGCTCTTTTGCCCGTTGAACTACTTGAAATATCGGAGGATACTCAATCTCATCATACATGTATCACGATGCCAATGCTATATCCCAGATATGGTCTTACATGGGATCACCTCTTGATGCCGATGCCATATCCCAGATATGGTCTTACACGGGATCTCTTAGCTCGATGTCGATGCCATGTCCCAGACATGGTCTTATACGAGATCCTCCTTTGGTGCCGAAGCCATGTCCCAGACATGGTCTTACACGGGACCTTCCTTTTTTCGATGCCGATGCCATGTCCCAGACATGGTCTTATACGGGACCTACATTCAGTGCCGATGTCATGTCCCAGACATGGTCTTATACGGGACCTACATTCGGTGCCGATGCCATGTCCCAGACATGGTATTATACGGGACCTTCCTTATCTCATGTTGTGACATAGGTAACATCGTTATTCAGAACCTCAATCGGGACTTTACTTTGCATATTCTCATTTATTTTCTCATCAAGGCATTATTAATTAACTTCATGGAAATAATATGCATTTCTCAAAATAATAAGTAATTTAAACATAATAACATATGTAGCCTTAATTTCACACAAACTTACCTCGGTACTCAAAATGTGTGTAGATGTTCGATTTAGTCCAACACTTTGTTCTTGCCTCGGTTTCGGTCTAGGATTTGTGTTTCTTGATCTATAATAACAATTTCACTTGTTTAATACTCACATTGACTAAATTGAATCATAATTCATACTTTGGGAAAAATACGATTTTGCCCCTAAACTTTCACATAATTACACTTTTTCCCCAGGCTCGTAAAATGATTTTTATTTAACCTTCTTGTATTTTAAGCCTAGCCGAATCATTCTCTTAACTACAACAGCCTCCACTATTTCACTCATGTATGACCATTTTTATAACTTTTACAATTTTGTCCTTTTATGCATTTTTCATGAAAATCACTTAGAAAAAGATGTTTATCATACATCAAACTTTCATATTCTTCCATAAAACATCAAAATGCATGCATGTCATACATGGGTAAATTTTTAAACTCAAACCCTAGCTCAAAATAATGGTAGAAATAGCTAAATCGAGCTACGAGGATCTCAAAAATACAAAGGACATTAAAAACGGGGCTAGGAGACACTTACAATCAAGCTTGAAAGATGAAGAAACCCTAGCTATGGAGAGCTTGAAAATTTCAGCACTTAGGAAGAAGATGGACATGAATTTTGACTTCTTTTTCCCTTTTAATTCTTTTATTAACCAAATTACAAAAATGCCCTTAAGGCCCTTAAGGCCCTTTCTTGAGATTTTTCCTTCCCATGTCTATTTTTGTCCATCTTAACATTTAATGGTCTAATTGCTAAATAAGGACCTCTATTAATTTTTATAATTCTATTTCATACTTAAATCTTCTAGAATCTCATATTTTCTAATCTTTGCAATTTAGTCCTAATGGACAAATTAATCACTAATAAATAAAATTTCCTCATGAAATTTTCACACAATCATGAAAATACCTCATAAGCCTCATAAAAATCATGAAACACATATTTCTACTTCATATTTATGGTTTCGCAACCACTATTTTGATTGGGCCCTAAATCGGGCTGTTACAGTTACAAATCTAGTAAGGTATCTTTCTGAGAGGATTTCGATTAGTTTAGTTAATTAAAATTAATTTTTATTATAGGATTGGAAAGGTGGTAATGTCTACTTTATCTCTGTTGAATCTCTGAATCTTGAAGAGTACCGAGCTAACCAGAATTGAAGCTCGGATTTAGTTGGCTATGTTTGACTGAATATATTGGCAACATGCATGGTGAATCCATTGGATATAGTTGGCATGCCATAGGATTTGTGAGTAGTCACCTTTATTTGTGACATTGTGAGCATATGGTTCTAGGTGGATTGATTTATTTTGAGTAGATAAGGGAGTGTTGAGCATGAGTCTCCACTCATTGGGTTATTTGAGGTGCTATGAGGGAGTATGCACTTCGGCCCCCTCAACTCGATGGACTGTATTTGATATTTGTGGGAGTTCGAAGATCCGTTTATCCAATGTATGATCACCCGATTAAGCCATGAGCAGTGTATGCCAATATATTTCTGTGTGATTATTGTTATATCTTTCGATGTTTGTAAGCCATGAATAATTTATTCTTGATATTGATAAAGCATATGAAATTAAATTGACATGCTTCATTATTATGGCTGATAATTGGTGATTGATTGGATGTGATTTAATCATGATTTGGGTGTTGATTTACTAGTCGTTTTTATTAACATTTACTGAGCTTTTTAAAGCTCACACTCTCACAATTCGTGTAGATAATTGTTGGGCTTGAAGAGCTGAGGAGCTGACCGAGAGAGTTCCAAGAGATTTAGGCTTGGTAGAGACTTTATTACACATTTTAGATATTGTAATTGGGCATTGTGGAACTCCCGGGAATTTGGTTGTAATTGGACTTTGGACTTTGGACTTTGGACATTTTATTTTGGATGGTTTTATAATAATTTTGAGGCATGTTTGAGTTTAATTATTGAATGATATATGGTGTATTTTTTCTTGATAACACGGTGTGTGAGGCATGAAATTTATACTAACAATTATTTAAATGAAGCTTCCATGTAGTGGTTTACTAGCAACTAAGGTACGCCACTTGTTTGATTTATTCGGTGTTTGTTATGCATGAAATTGATTGCCTAATTCTATATACTTGAGGCTTAATTGATGTCAATAAATTCAATTGAAGGCGTACGTATAAGTATGTTAATTAATCGTAGTTAAATCGGGTTTGAATTTTTATCTTTTTAAATTGGTATTCTAATTTGCTTAAGTTATAATTTAGTCTTGAAAATTTTTTAGTCTATTTAGAGCCTTAGATGATTAGGAAACTTGGTAAAATTTTAGGATGAGTCTCATAATGGGTAAAATTCTATAGAAACACACTTAATTTATAATTCAGAATAGGTCTGGATAGTTTGTATTTGTTACAATTTAGTCCCTAATAATAAAACTTGAATTAGACATAGTAAACAAACTTAAATTAAGTTGAAAATTTTAGGCTTGCGTAATTTTGACTTAAAGAAGGTTGGTAAACACTTAGACCTAAAATCGGGTTAGTTTTACCATAGTGGTAAAACAAAAATGCCCTTAGGTTAAACTACCTAAGAAAAGTTTAAAATTGGCTCATAATTTGCTTCTATATTAATAAATAACTAATAATTAGATAAAATTGAGGTGTTATAAGGTCGGGGTGTGTCTTGGGTGGTCGTTAGCTGGAGAGTCACTTAGGTGGCTAATATAATGCTTCAAATTCGAGCCAGTCTGTCCCAATCGGGTTTGGGGTGTCACAATTAACATTAGTATCAAAATAGAAAATGTACCAGTAATCACATCAAGTGCCAAAGCTTCCTCACGAGCTTGAATTGCATAATCCCTAACTGGTGCCTAAGCCTCAGATCTAACGATAGAATCTTTCATTCCACTTCGAATATTACCCGTATTACCACTATTTCTAGATGGTCTCACTCTCGCAGTTGTATTACTCAAACGAGTGTTCTGAACTTTCTCTCTATTAGATCTCTTAAGGTAGTCTCAAAGGAAATGGTCATAGGAACCACATTTGAAGCACGATCCATCTCTCAATTTGCACTCCCCCAAATGTCGTCTATTACACTATTAACATTTAGGTTTATTATTTCAAACACTTCCCACACTTGCTACAAAGGTAGCCTGAGGTCTTGAACTTGAATGTTGCTTCCCTTTATCTCTTCCCGAGAATCCTACTGAAGCTGCTGTACGACTGAAATTCCTTTGATTTCTTCGATGGAGACGAAAATGATTTTCCCATAGGTCGTTTACTAGTGTCACGAGCCTCAAAATCCGCCATTCTTTTAGCTTTACCAAGTTCTTCCGTTTATGTGCTCAATCCACCAAAACCACAAATTCTTTCAATTCTAAAATCTCATCTAATATTTTGATATCTTTGTTTAAACCGTCTTCAAACCGGATACACATAACAGCCTCTGATGGTATACATTCCCGAGCATACTTCCTAAGTCGCACAAACTCTCTTTCATACTTGGCTACAATTATACGACCCTGTTTCAATTCAAGGAACTTTTTCTGGTTCTTGTCGAGATACCGCTGACTAATATATTTCTTCCTAAATTTTGTCTGAAAGAAATCCCAGTTTATACAATCCTTTGACACCACCGCAATCAAAGTATTCCACCACTGATATGCTGAGTCTTTCAACAAAGATACTACACATTTTAAACATTCATCGAGAGAACAAGATAGTTCATCAAAAATCCTCATAGTATTTTCTAACCAAAACTCGGCTTTTTCAAAGTCATCTTCAGTTGTTCCACGAAACTCTTCAACTCCATACTTCCGAATTTTATCAACCAGAGGCTTGCTTACATGTACTTGTTCCAAACCTTAAGGAATAAAGGGAACAGGTTAGGGTACGGGAGGGGGTAGCGGTCGTTGAGCCATCGGGTTCATTCCAACAAACTTAGAAAATCACTCAGACATCATTTGGAAGAAGGCTTCTTTCGCTTCACTTCCCCAACCCTCAGCTAGGGGCCCACTGTTAGCTGCTCCGTGTACGGAGGCTTGCGCATTACTTTCAACCTCATCAGAATCAACTCGATTGGATGACATCTTTTATCTAAATGAAAACATAATTCAATTTTTGAGTCAGGAGATATCACATTATCACAGGTTATATAATGACATGTATTTCTAGACTCCAAACATGCTACGCTCAGTCTGAGAACCAACTAAATTGTAGCTTTTATACCACTAAATTTAACACCCCTAACCTTTTTTCGTTACCAGATTAGGGTTATGAAGCATTACTGATCAATCGAAAAACATTTATCATCATAACAGGTAATAAATTAGTCTCAAACAAAATCATATCAAACATATATATTTGGTCCCTAAATCGAGCCTTCGAGGCCCTAAAAATAGCTTAGAAGTAATTCAGGACTAATTAGAAACAAAATAGAAGTTTTAAGAAAAATTTAAAAAAATGTGAAAACAGGGGTCACACGGCCGTATGACATAGCCCAAGTCGTATAACAATCGAACAAAAGGACACATGGCCATGTCCCAGCCCGTGTCCTCACCAGTGTAACTCACTGAGTTGGGCACACAGTCGTGTCGCAAGCTGTGTGTCAGGCCGTGTAACTCACTAACTTGCCACACACGGCTGTGTGTCAGGCTGTGTGCTAGGCCGTGTAACTCACTGACTTAAAACATTAGGACTTTTAAAATGACACACGGCCGTGTGACAGCCCGTGTCCCAGACCGTGTGATCCATAAATTGACCTTAAATTCAAGTCATTTCAGTACCATATCATACCTAACTAACTGTTCCATTTGGGCACACATTCAAGGGATTAAAACATCATTCAAACACACTTAAACATACCATTTCATACATCTTAATTCATCTAACCAATATGCTATTCAAAGGCACCACAATTTCATCAAAACATCTTGGATCAAACCAAAACAACATAGCTACTTTTCAAGCATATAACTTAATTCAAAAACAACCATGGCAAGTCCCTTAACTTTTAACAGTTTTACAAATTAACCCCCGGGCTAGCTAAATTAAGCTAAAACAAACTCAAAAACATAAAATCATTAAAAATGGGGCATAAAATCATACCGTGTAAGAAGAAATTCAAATCAAACCTCTCTCCCCTTCAATAATGGTAAATTCGGCCAACATAAGGAAGAAATGGGGAAAATGATATCATTTACCTAGCTTACTTTGGTTTATTTACTAAATTACCATTTTACCCTTATTAATAAAAAAATTTCAAGTAAACCTTGTCCATATTTGTCTAGTAACTCTTTAAATGGTATGATTACTATCTTAGTCCATTAGTTTAAGATTTCATAACCATTTGACCCTTTTAACTAATAGAATTCAACTTTTACACCTTTTACAATTTAGTCCTTTTTACCAAATTAGCCATTTAAACTTCAAAATATCTTAACAAAATTTTTATACAACCTTAAAATAATCACGTAGACATTAAATAAATAACAAAATAATAATTCACCCGTCAGAATTGTGGTTCCAAAACCACTGTCTCCGATACCACTGAACACAGGTTGTTACAAATATATTGGTAGTGACCCAACTATTAGTAACTTTATCTTTTGGTCATCCAACTATGAAAGTCACAAAATGATCATCTAACTATTTAGTTTTTTCTTTTCTTTTTTGGTCGCTAGTCGTTAAACAGCCAACCTAAGGATGATATATTAGCTTTTAAAATTGACATAATAATAAATTTAGCCCTCAACATTAATACATTACTTTATTTTATCCTATTTTATACACGAAAATATATTTCAATACACTATGCATAAATTAGAAAGAAAAAAACTATTTAAAAATAAATAAATTTGTCAACCAAAGCTAAAAAAAAGTAAAAAAAAAATGAGAACACCTAAAAATCCAAGATCATAATTTTCACCTTTTCTCGTTCTTTTTTCTTGACACTCCTATTCTCCATCGATGGATTGAAAACTAATGGCTAAGATGACTCGGTCTTCATTGGTTTAGCCGAGCTACTCTTGTCATTGCCATCATAGTTATTATCATTTCTGGAAAGTACAGAGAGCCTCGTGACTCGTTCAATTAACTCATTATCTGAATCGAGGGAGTCCATAAACTGAATGACTTGGGGACTTAGGATTTAAAATAAATCCATAACTGAACTTGAATTATCGGTTATCGGAGCCGACGTCAAATGATGGATTTCATCAGTAAGTAGGAGCGATTAGAGTGCTAATAGTTCATCCCTTTGTGATGTTGTCTTAGCATTTGACTCAATGGAAAAATGAAGACCAATAACAAGTAACAAAACGACCCAAATATTGAAAAAACCCAATTCAATTCTTTGAAAATAAAAAAAGTACTCAATTCGTTAATTCTATTTAATTTTAAGTCTAATAGCTTCAAATTTTTTAACCATTGATTTGGTTCATCAATGGTGATTAGCTCAAGCTAACAAAAAAATAAGTTAGTTGCCATTGTGAGAAATATATTAAGTTCTTGGCCATTTGAAGTATAAGGAAAGAAATTTATTTGTGGATTATCTAGTTTAATAAAAAAGAGTTTTTTTTTAATATTTTTTTTCTAGTTTATACATTATATATTGAAATATATTTTCGTGTAAAAAGAGGATAAAATAAAGTAATGTATAAATGTTAAAGGCTAAAATTTTAAAATAAGACTAAATTGACACAATGTGTAAAGGTTGAGGGTAATTTTTGTCATCATACCAATTTTAAGTTCTGCCACATCATCTTTTCTTTAGGCATTTAAGGATTTGTGACAAAAAAAGGTCAAATAGTTGAATGACCAATTTGTAAGTTTTCATAGTTGGGTTGTAACGCCCCAAAATCTAAGTATTTATTTTTGTATGTTTATAGCATAAATAACTATCTACTTTAGTGGCTAAGTGATTTGGGTGTGTTTGGGAGTGTCTGAGAAGTCCTGGGTTCAAGCCTGGGCTCGTGCAAAATTTTGGTTTTTAGGGAATAAAACCCTTGCCTTTAGTTAGTAAGCTTTTAAATAAGTGTGGGTAAAGCATGACATAAAAAGCCTGCTGGTCTAGGGGGTAAATGGCGTGTTGCATACGCCAGAGGACTAAGGTTCGAATCTTGGTATTGGCAAGGGAATTGTTATTTTGCTGCTATGCTGTGGGAGGTGTTGGAGGTTGACTGAAACACTGAAGTGGTTGAGGTGAATTCAAATTGAGTGGTTGAGGGGAGGTGTGATCAGATGGAGAGGTTTGAGGAGGGATTTTAGGAGAAAATCAATGAGATGAGAGAGGAGGTAGAGGTGTGCTGAATTTGGACTCTGGCACTCTAGAATTCGGCTGTAGGGGGATTCTCAGTTTCAGTTTGCTTGGTAAATGAGGTGCTCTCTGTCGAAATCTCCCTTTTCCCATTTCTTTTTCTTTTCGGTTTCTGCATTGTTTCCCTCTTTAGCCGATTGTGGTAAGGGCATCTGCACTTTCTTTAGTTGCACTTTTTGACAACTATTTTCTCCTTGGCCGAATACCTTTCTTCGCTTTTCTCCCCCCTTTTTCCTTTTTCCCCTGTGTTGGCCAAATAGGCCTTAGTTGTCTCTGCCAATTTCGTTTCTCTCTTTTCACCTAAATCGAACCTCCTCTTCTCCCTCAAGTGTTGTGCTACTGAAACCAGTCCTCTTCATTGAATCCTTCCTTTTCAGTAAGTAAGTATAGCACTTAAAGTTTCGGCTTTTGAGTTACTAAGTGGGGTTATGTTTAACTGTGTTTGACAGTAATAAATCGAAGGTGAAAGGCCGTGCTAGTGCTGAACCCATCCTCTATTTGATTCTCTCACTCTCTTTCGATGAGTTCTTTAAAGAATCATCTTTCCCTTTCTTTATTTTTTGCCTTATGTATTAACTGATAACAACCGTATGGCAGTTAAGGAAAGACTCTGGAAACTCCTAATCAATCGTTGAAGTCTAAGATTCGTGGGGAATCACCGTGGTTTGATTGAAGGTTGGTGAGTGCCTAAACGACTGTTCGTGACGAATCAAAACCAGGTGTGTAAACACTGCCCAAATCATAAACCGGCAAAAGCTGGAAAAAGTATGACAATTGATGCTACACGAGCGTGCGTTCGCTCGTGTGGTAAACGGAATGCCTAACACGTGGGTTTTAGACTGTTGAGGCCACCATGAGCGTTTTCGTGGTCTTAGGCCGTTTTGGGCCTTATTAGGCCGAAATGAGCCGTCTGGGCCCAATGGGCTTGTGGGCCCCACATAGGTAAACCACACGAACGTGTGGAGAATATTGGGCCAAGCTGTGTAATTTACATGGCCGAGACAAATTCTGGGCTATGTGGGCCACACGAGCGTGTGGGCCCGCATTATGGGCCTTGGGCCCATTTTCACTGTTTTATTGTAAAGGTTGCACGGGTCGCCCGAGACGACTATGGACCTACTGATGGGTCGGTAAGTATACCTAGACCCCAAACTAATAGAAAATGACTGTTATACCCCTATGTTGTAAAATGACTGTTATGCCCCTATATTATAAAATGATTGTATGCTATGTTATGTATTACTTATATGAGCATGCCACGATATATATGTTGCATACATGTATGATATGTTGCATGGGGATGGGATTATTATGATTGGACGAAGTGTACTGTACTGGCAGCTCTGCTGCAAATCCTGTTTAGTGCCCCAATCGGTGCTAATTTTTGGAATGTAGGGATGGATGGGTGATTTTATCCCCACATGGAGTGTTGGACTGGAAAGAGTGGAGTGTAGAGGCTGGATGGGTAGGATTTCTGATTACATGCCTAATCTGTTACTATCACTATTATGGGCTAAGGCCCACACTGAAACTGATACTGTAATGGGCTAAGGCCCAATTGAACTGAACTGAACTGTTATTGATTTGGGCTTAGGCCCAGACTATACTTGCCTATGGCATGATTAGCATTTTGCTTATATGGGGTTACACACTGAGTTTTCGTAAACTCACCCCTCTGTTTATCTGTACAGGTAATCCCCAGTCTTAGGCGGATCGGTGCTGCGAGGGATTCGGAGGTGGCTACACAACCGCATCTGTTTTTATATTTGAGTTTTATTTCCAACAATTTTAATTTGGGTTTTCGTTATGTAATAAGGCCTCTTAATTTTTAACTTTTAATTTGGGGATTTTATTTATTTTCATTTACACTTGATAAGTAGTAGAACGCGGTTTTCCAAAAGATAATTGGTTTTCAAAACACCACATTTTTGAAACTTATAATAATAGCTTCCGTATCAAACTTGGTTTTAAGTATAGTGACAAACAAAAATGATCAACGTTATACTAAAATAAGAAAATTTTTGAAAGAACAAGACACCCTAAATTTCTGTTAAGATACATAAAAAAAGGTTTTATAATAAGCATGGATTTTTCTAAAGAAACAATGTTTCCGAAAAATACTTCAATGTGATATCGCCAGATTCAGCCATAACGTCTGGGCCGGGTTTGGGGTGTTACATGGGTGATCAAAATAGAATCTTACTAATAGTTGGATGACTACCAATGTAGTTTTCCCAAAAAAATTTATGGTTCAAGGCAAATACCAAAGATGAAGTAAAGAGTGAAGTCGATTTACTTTAGAGTAAACTACACTAGTAGTCACCCTATTATTGGTAAGTTTCTTTTTTGGTCTCACAATTATGAAAAGTTGCAAAATAATCACCTAACTACTCGATTTTGTCTTTTTTTAGACACCAATTATTAAATGACTAATGGAAAGATTATGTGGAAGCTTTTAACTTTGGCATAATAGCAACTTTAACCCTCAACATTAATACATTGTGTTAATTTGGTCTTGATTTTAAAATTTTAACCTCAACATTTACACATTGTGTAATTTGATTTTGCTTTTCTTTGTGACCCTTTCACCAAAAAAAAAAAAACAAATTTATCTGCTAATTTTGATCAAAGATATACAAAATCTGGAAACACCCAAAAGTCTAAGATAATAATTTTCATCTTTTCTCATTCTTTTAAAATTAGCCCATCAATGTTACAAGTAAAATTGCAAATTAAAAAATAAAAAAAAATAAAAGAGAGAGATCAAATTACACAATGTCTAAATGTTTATGGTTAATTTTTTTAGAATAAATACTAAATTGCTACAGTGTATAAATATTGAAGGTTAAAGTTGCTATTATACCAATTTTAAAAGTTGTTAAGTTATATTTTCGTTAGTAATTTAACAGTTGGTGACCAAAAAAGAAAATATCAAATAGTTACGTCACCATGTTAAAACTTTTCATAGTTGAATGACCAAAAAAAATTTACTAATAGCTAGATGACTACAAAAAAAGTTATGGCTCAAGGCAAATACCAAAGATGTAGTAAAGAGGTAAGTCTCTTTACTTTTGGGGTAAACTACATTGGTAGTCACCCAATTATTGGTAAGTTTCTTTTTTTTTATCACCCAATTATGAAAAGTTACAAAATGGTCACCTAACTACACAATTTTGTTTTTTTTGGTCACCAACTGTTAAATGATTAAAGGAAAGATTATGTGGCAGTTTTTAAATATATCAACTAAATTTGATCGAAATTATACCAAAACTGGAAACACCCAAAATTCTAAGATAATAATTTTCATCTTTTCTCATTCTTTTAAAATTAACCCTTCAATGTTACAAAGTAAATCTACAAAAAAAAAAAGAAAAAAGAGAGAGAGAGACAAAATTACACAATGTGTAAATGTTTATGGTTAATTTTTTAGAATCAAAACTAAATTCACAAAATGTATAAATATTGAAGGTTAAAGTTGCTATTATGCCAATTTTAAAAGCTGTCAAGTTATCTTTTCGTTAGTAATTTAACAGCTGGTGACCAAAAAAGAAAAAAAACATCAAATAATTGGGTGACCAAAAAAATTTACTAATAGTTGGTCATTACGAGTGTAGTTTACCCCCTTTTTTTTTTCTCAAGTACTTGATTAATATACACATAAATATACAAATATAAGGGGCTAAATTTTATAGAGCCAGTTGGTGGATTCTAACAATTTTTTTGGATAAACTACCCCATTAGTCACTCTAAATAGGGGTCATTTCTATTTTGGTCACCCTAAATTATTTTTTTGTTAATTTGGTCACCCTAAAATACTAATTGATCAAGTTGGTTACTCCACCTTTTAATGGTAACAGAAGACTAATGGTGCATTTCCACATTAGTCATTATAAAATTAGGGTAAACTATCTGTTAGTCACTATAAATAGAGGTCTTTCCTATTATTTGGTCACCCCAAAATTTTTCCCTACAAATGCACCTCTAGTCTTCCATTCCCATTTAATGGTAGAGTAATCAATTTGATCAATTTTTTTTTCCGATAACCAATTTAACAAAAAATATTTTAGATGATCAAAATAAGAACGACCCCTATTTCGAGTGACTAATAGTATATTTTACTCTATTTTGGGTGGACCGTAGAAGTAATGTTGTAGCAGATTTACTTAGTAAGCTTGCTATTAAGAACAAATGTAATTTGAATTTTAATATGGATTATCCGATGGAAATCCACAATATTATTATTCGTGAAGCAATAAAATGAGGTTGACCCTAGGATCGTTTTTTATAAATATATATATATATATATATATATATTACTCTTTCTTATTTAATGATGGGATAGTTGTAAATTAAGTTTCATTAAACATAATCCAGATAATTATTCTATATATTATTATTATTGGAATAAAAAATTATACATTAAGACACTTTCATTTGTGTTTTGGTTATTTTCTTATACATACAAATTAAACTCACTTGTGAACAGGGCCGAAGCCAGAATAATTATTTAGGGGCCGAATGAAATTTTAATTTTCTATAGTTTATATCTTTATAATTTTTAAAAGATTAAATTGAATTTTTATAATTTTAGAGGGGCCAAAGTAAAATTTTACCTTTACTAATTTAAAATTTTAAAAAAATTTAAAAGACTTAAATAACAATTTTTCATTTTAGGAGGTGTCGGGGCCTGCCAGCCCCTAAATTCGCCTCTGCCTGTGAAATGTATTGAATAATTATTTATATAAATATTCGTAGAATCATATATTTTTAGTATTAAAAATGATATTTTTTTCTATGACTCTACTAAAAGGAAATCGATGATGGAACAAATTACAGTTAATGAACATCGAAAACAACTATAACAAAAAAACGAAAGAAAAAGGAAACTAAAGTTGTTCAAAACTTTTTACTAAAACGAATTGTAGCTAAAGTTATTTGCAGTTAATCCTACGTTGTTATAAATATATCACGATAACTTATGGTTCAATCTTCGTTCAATCCATGAAATCATCAACAGCTTTATCAAGGTTGGCACCATTTTTGCAACTGACATGAAATAGAACCATATCTTCTCCATTTTACTTCTCCAGTACCGAAACAACTCCTGGATTGCAAAGCTCACTCACTGATCTTTCACTATCTTCCAGATTGTAGCTTGTTGGACTTGTATTGTTGATAAAAGCAGAACAGCCTTGCCTAGTCGAAGCATGCCTTTTCATGAATTCTTCTTCTTCCTTCTCGTTGTCATCTGCCAGTAAATGTGGCGGAGGCAGCTCATCCTCACGCTCCCATTCTTCAATGTCTAAACCCCATTCAACATAACCCACCCCCGCCATAGCTAAAGCTTCTATTGAAAGTGACATGACAACAAAGTACAAAACTATGGCTTCTTTTTTAGATATTTCAGACTTGTTGGACGGTTTTATATTTTTACAAGGACCAGATATCATGTATTTATAGGCCTCCATGCCTAGAAGAAAAATTTCTTTACAAAACTCACGGGTTATCCTCCAGAAACTAGCGTGGGTTAATTTGAAATTGTGTATTACTTTTAATTATTACCATACCCACCACGCTTAGAATTGAGTTAATTAATTTTTAAGCAATTTGAAATTTAGTATTTTTATTTTACTTGAAGAATTTAGTTTTTTCTTTTTCAATTTTAAAATCAAATTGTTAACACTATTAATTTTTTCTCTTAAATTTACTAGTGTTATATTTAAAAATTATAAAAAAAAAAATTCACTTACTTAGTAACTATGTAACAAAAAGAATACAATGGATTTAAATTTAACAAATTATTTTAAAAGTGTTTATAACTCTTAAAAGTTATATTAGCATTTTAATTAAATAAAACATTTGGACTAATCAATAACATTGTAAAAGTTGAGGTACCGAGTTATATAAAAAAATTGAAGTATAAAGATTAGATATTAAATTTGAGTACAACACATAGATCAAAAATTAATATTTGATTATTATTATATAATCTTAAATTTGAGGATAATATAGGGATGAAAATTGAATATTTTTTATATAATGCAAAAAAGAATAGTGGCGTGTGTCAATCAAGGTGATTTGGAACTTCATTTCCTCTTATAGATAGGTCTATGGATGTAATCCATAAGAAAAGGTAACATTCTCGTGATCGAAGGCTTGCGTATTGACCAATTATGTATCCTTAGTCTTTTGCCTGCCGGACGATGCTGATCATAGAAAAGAAATATTGACCAATGTTGATCAAAGTGTTGAAGAAAGTCAACACGATTGCATGCAATGCAATTCGATAGCTGAAAATTTAACCGATGATTGTCTCTCCAAGCTGAAATTTAATCTCGAGATTATTATTTGTTCCTAAGCTTGACGTAAGTAATGAGGTAGGTATATAGCATATTCTTAATAAGGTCAGAAATCTTCGGATAAAACTTTTTATTTTGCCATGAAAAAGTTTGGTTTGGATACTGTATTTGAATAACATGTGTATATATATATTGCTAAGCCATTGGAAAAATATATATTATATATCGAAATAAATATAAATTTCATTTGTTTTTGTTATTCAGAGAATTTATAAAGATTATTAGAGTCAATAATTGAGAGGATGGTCATTGAGTGGTGTCACGATCTGGAATTCCTGAAGTCGTAATGTTAACTCGATAGCTTTAAAATTTTATATTTTAGTCCTTATTCGATCTTGGGTTATCAAAAGAGTTTTTGTAAGCTCGTATAAAGCCCGAATATGATTGTAAAACACGTTATGAATACGTAATGATCTTAACAACACGTGTGAACTGTTAAATTGAATTATAATTGTTTCTAGTTGCTCTAGCATCGAATTTAGCATCCCGTAGCTTGGACCCGACGATCAGATCAGATATGGGGTGTTACATATATATTATAATATATATATATATATATATATATTAGATCTCAACATAATCATCCCCATTTTAATATACACATCAACCATCGAATTATATGAAACAGAATCCCACATAGATATTCTATCAAATAATTGACGTGCATATACAATAAAGTCACTATGTAAATACAAAGAAATTAAACAATTTTGCAAAAATAAATCAGACCCCAAATTCAACTTTCCCAGCCAGCCATAAACCTGCATTCCTTCAATAAACTCAAATGAGAGCAAGCTTTAAGCACCAAAGACAACAAGAATTCATCAAAAGGAACCATGTTCTCAAGCATCAAAGAAAAATCAAGTTAACTTACCCAAAAATGAAGAAGCATTGGAAAATACCAAAGAAAAAACTCAAAATTAAAATCGAAAAAGGTATAATTTTTATGAAGCAAATCAATCACTAGATAGATCCAATACTCCAAACAGAAAACATAAAATACATTGTAGCAAGTAATCAATTTTCACCAAAAAAGGGAGGACTTTGAGTAATGGAAGAAACAAAGAGGAAAAGAAAATGAGACGAGGGTGAATACCTTAAAATTGGGAGGAAACTTTTAAGGATTTTGGTTTAACTTACGAGAGAGAGAAAAAGAAAAGAAAAACAAAAGATATTTTGGTTTGTAGCACCCCATACCCGGTCTAGTCGCCAGACCCGAGATATGGGATGTTACAACCGTAAAAAGAAATAATCATATGCAATTTACTCAATAATATTCAATAAATCAATATATACGAGTTAAGTCGATATTAAACATGCATATCAAACAAAATTTAGTCTCAATAAAGCCTACAAAAGTCCTTAAACTAGTTCGAAACTAAAACAGAACCATTTTGAAACTTTTACAAAAATTTAGGTAAAAAGGTAAAACTGGGGTCACACGGTTGTGTCATAGGCTGAGGTCGTGTGGTGCTATAGCACACAACTATGTCCCCAAACTGTGTAACAGACTAATGTCATGCATTTCAGGGTCACACGACCGTGTCGTCAGATCGTGTAACTAACTATGGTCGTGTTAAAACCAACCTAAACGTGCAAAACACACTGCCGTGTTAACCACCCATGTATGACATACAGCCGTGTGGTAGCCCATGTATAACATAAATGACCCTTTTTGTGCAAGTTTCATACCATCCATCCAAAGTGACCTATAATGTCATTTTATACCATTCAAACCTACTTCAAAACATACACATTTCAAGGCCAAAACATCAATTCACATTTTAAACATACAACCAATATGCCCTCATTGGCACCAACAAAGCATTAAACTCAAATCAACTACAAATCATGTATGTCTTAACCATATCATATCACAAACTCAACAATTCCAAACATAAACATTTGCTTAACACAAACCAAAGTCTATAGTCATTTCATGCCAGCATCTAATTCATATGCATAATACCATTCAAAATGCCAAACTTGGAATTAGCAATACCTTATATACCAAGTTACCAAAGTGAATATTAATGAAAACATAACCATGACAACTCATTCAACATTTGTACAAGTTTTATTCATTCTATGTACATGCCACAAGTAACAAAGTTAAAATATAAAAAATCTACCAAATCGAGAGACAGTAGGAATGTGCTTCTCACTAATTCGATTGACATATTCCGGATGTCTAGAATCTACAAAAAAGTAGTAACAGGATTAAGTATTTAAAATACTTAGTAAGCTCATACAATATAAACGATTACTTACCTCAATTAGTAATCACAAACACAATTCATTGTGCAAAATGATTATCCCTCACAAGGCACAATATAAAATCATCAAATACTTAAGGTTTTGAGCTCAAACCATAAACATAACCTCGATAGTTCACATATCCATCATAACCAACTTGTATTAGCTATCCATATCATGAACTTTCTTTTTCCAACATCCAATGGCATATCATCACATTTTCCTTTCATAATTCTACCTGATGAAACTTCGTAAAAGAACTCCGTACACAGGTGAAAGTAATAGTGTCTAGTTACCCATTTGGGTTAAACCTACACACATAATGAGCAATATTACCTGGTTACCAGTCAGGGTTAAACCTACACAAATAATGAGTAATAGTTCCTGGTTACCCACTAGGGTTGAACCTATACGATAAATAGCCTAATAAAGGCTTCATATACATGTATTCTCGATTCCGCAACACATTCTGGAGCTCGGAACCTTCGGGCATTAACTCGTTATACAAGACTTTTAGTAAGTTAATCGGGTTTTATCCTGGCATTATATCACAATTCATAATCACCAACAAATTACCATTTCATAAGTAAGTATAACACATTAGCAAAAGGAGTTTAATTATACTTTTATGAACCTACATGATAAAACCATAGAGATTTAGCTTACAGGGACTAGTTGACAATTTTCACTTTTCTACGTACGTCCTCCTATTGTTGTAATTCTTGATCAAATTGAAGACTTGAACCTCAAGCCCTAAACCGATTCTTTCTCAAGCCAATAATGGTGTTTTTCTGAGGTGAAGAAGAAAATGAGAAGTGCTTTCTCTTTCTTCCAAGGTTTTTCTTATATTTTACAACTTAATGTTTTAATTTTAAAATATAAACTAATATTTTATAAGTTAATCGCTCACCAATCGTCCATTACAAATTGAAATGCTCTAATTAATGTTCAGACCTTAATTTAATTACTAAATAAACCCTTAAGCTAATAAAAAATTATAGTGATTGACTTTAAACACTTTTACGATTTAGTCTTTTTTTTCCTAAATTACTAATTGTTCAGTAAAATTATCGGGCCAAAATGCAATATACTACCATAATATACTCGTAGACATTAAATTTTAATATTTAATGACTCGATCATTGAAATACAGGGTTTCGAAACCACCGCTTCCGGTACCACCAAAATCGGATTGTTACATGGTGTTTGTGTTAAAATAAAATAAAAAGGATTATATTGATAGATATAATAAAAAAGAAAGGGTAATTAGTCCTAAAATTTAGATTCGACCCATACTCTTATATTACTAAGAAAGAGGTCGTAATGAGATTACACCATATATTTCGAGATGGCCAAAATGTTGAAATCCAAACACCGTAATCTCATTCTGGAATGTAAGATTACGGGTCATAATGTTATATTTTGTGAACCGAACACCCCCTTAAAGGCATTTAGGTTCTTTTCATAAGTGATCGGAAGTGTCTAGGGCCTAAAACAAGCTTATGAGGGCTTACAATGGCTAAAACAATATTTTCATAGTATTAATAGAAGATGTATTGGTACATCCTATGGATTTATCAACACAAGTCTTTGTTATTGTGTCTTTTTAGCTATTGACTTGTGTTATACTGATACAACCATGTCATGTTCCGATACATGAGTCCCTCGAAGTAAAAATTGGCTCTAAAGCACATGGAATCATCCCCAAACATCACAAAACATACCAATAAGTTCCTAATCACTATAAAAAGTTATAAAAAACATTGAACTCAAATACACTTCTTAAGTGCGACAGGATGAGGTCGTGTAGTGCTATAGCACACAACTATGTCCCCAAACTGTGTAACAGACTAATGTCGTGTATTTTAGGGTCACACAACTGTGTTGCCAGATCGTGTAACTAACTATGGTCATGTTAACTCAAAACCAACCTAAACATGCAGAACACACTACCGTGTTAACCACCCATGTGTGACACATAGCCGTGTGGTAGCCCATATGCAACATAAATGACCTTTTTTGTGCAAGTTTCATACCATCCGTCCAAAGTGACCTATAATGCCATTTTATACCATTCAAACCTACTTCAAAACATACACATTTCAAGGCCAAAACATCATTTCACATTTTAAACATACAACCAATATGCCCTCATTGGCACCAACAAAGCATTAAACTCAAATCAACTACAAATCATGTATGTCTTAACCATTTCATATCACAAACTTAACAATTCCAAACATAAACATTTGCTTAACACAAACCAAATTCTATAGTCATTTCATGCCACCATCGAATTCATATGCATAATATCATTCAAAAAGCCAATTTTGGAATTAGCCATACATCATATGCCAAGTTACCAAAGTGAATCTTAATGAAAACATAACCATGACAACTCATTCAACATTTGTACAAGTTTTAGTCATTCTATGTACATGCCACAAGTAACCAAGTTAAAACATAAAAAATCTACCGAATTGAGAGACGGTAGGTGTGTGCTTCTCACTAATCAGATCGACATGTTCCGGATGTCTAGAATCTACAAAAAAGTAGTAACACGAGTAAGTATTTAAAATACTTAGTAAGCTCATACAATATAAACGATTACTTACCTCAATTATTAATCACAAACACATGCAAAATGATTATCCCTAACAATGCACAATACAAGATCATCAAATACTTAAGGTTTTGAGCTCAAACCATAAACATAACCTCGATAGTTCACATATCCATCATAACTAACTTGTATTAGCTATCCATATCATGAACTTTCTTTTGCCAACATCCAAAGGCATATCATCATGTTTTTCTTTCATAATTCTAACTAATGAAACTTCATAAAAAAACTCCATGCACAGGTGAAACTAATAGTGCGTGGTTACCCATTTGGGTTAAACCTACACAAATAATGAATAATAGTGTCTAGTTACCAGTCAGGGTTAAACCTATACGAATAATGAGTAATTGTAACACCCCTTACCCGGGTTCGAAGTCGGAACCGGATACGAGGCATTACCTAACTTAACTTGCTTAAACATGACGTTTCATCTCAAAAACTTTCCATTTAAACCCATAACATTCTCATTATAGGCCTACGAGACCTTAAACATACTTTCGGAAGGTTTCGGAAATTAATTGGAAACTTTTACGCACTTAGAAATTTTTTTGCCTAAACAGGGGCCACACGTCCGTGTTGCTCAAGGGACACACCCATGTGCCCCTGAGACATGCCCGTGGTCGACACTGACTTAATACACACGGCCGGACACACGCCCGTGTCCCTGGCCCGTGTCCCTCACACGCCTGTGTGCCAAAACCTTGGCATTCTATTTATGACATCATCATCTCACTATGGTCACACGACCAAGGCACACGCTCGTGTCCTTAGACCGTGTGTCGAATTAAATTCCACATTTTTAGTGCAGACTTCACATGGCCTGGGCACACACCTATGTTCCTGGCCATGCCTCCCACACGGCTGAGACATAGGGCTGTGTCTCTGCCCGTGTGTTTACTACTGAGCATACTGACTTGCATCTCTAGCATGCAAGGGGACACACGGTCGAGCACCACGCCCATGGGGCTGATCGTATGTCACACACGGCCTAGACACATGCCCGTGTGTCTGCCCGTGTGGACAATTTCATGGCTATCTTCCAAGCCTTTTTCCACCTTGACAAGCATTCACACTCATACCAAACAATTTAATACATAAGCTGATCATATGGTACCTCTAAGAACTCAATTCAAAGCATTCACACAAGCATAAACTTCATAATTTCATCACCATTGAATATATATATATAAACTTATCAAGTGTTGGCCCATTTCCAATGACCATTTACAAAATGACGTTGACAACATACATAGCCAACACTTTGGCTAACAATTACGACCTAACAAAATACCCAAGTCCTATACATGCTATACTCAAAATGAGTCTAAATTGTTATACCAAAGTGATGTTGATAGTGTGATTTTCGTACTCCTGCGTCCCACGATCCTTGAGTTATTTTAGCAATACTACAAGGAAAAGGGAAATGAGAGGGGTAAGCATAAAGCTTAGTAAGTTCGCATGAGCAACAATAGGCTCATAGTGATATCAAACCATGACATTAGATAATCCGCACAAGGTCATAAACACTTTGCCATAACTTACTCGTACTCGTTCTTATCTAGAACATACCATGCCACATATCGTAACATTAATTGTGAATTTCTCACAGGTACATGTAGTCACTCAATCACATGGCTTTAGTACTAATCTCATTTCTATTCCCAAGCTTATCTACTTATCTCGTTAATCATTAGGGATACTCAAAGACGCATACTCATCGTCAATATTATCAGCGCGAAGCCAATGCCACATCCCAGATGTGGTCTTACATGGGGTCACCTCTGAGTGTCGATGTCATATCCCGGATATGGTCTTATACGAAATTCTCACATCGAGCATCAATGCCATATCCTGGATATGGTCTTATACGAGATTTCAATTTGATGCTGAGGTCATGTCCCCGACATGGTCTTATACGGGACCTCATCCATCTCATGTCTCAATGATAGTGTTTTCACATTCATTATAGTCCAACTAGGACTTCAATATCTCAACTTACTCATTCAACATCAATTACTCAATTTAATAAAATATCATGTATCCTCATAATATTAAACATTCCCAAACATACTAGCATAATTGTTGAATTTATCACATACAAACTTACCTCGATTTCAAAACAAGCTAGATTGTCAATATAGTCCGAGACTTTATTCTTGCCCCGATCAAGGTTGATTCTTGGTTCTTCTTGCTCTATAATAGCAAATTAGCTCATTTAAATCATCACATTAATAAAAGCATTTTAATAACCATGCTTTGGCAAAATTACTATTTTACCCTTACACTTTGGCAAAATGACCATTTTACCCTAGGCTCGAAAATCAATTCTAATCAATTTTATACCTTTAATGAGCCTAGGTGAACATTTATTTCTCTTATGGCTATCATCAAAACCCAACATTTTACACATTTACTACTAATTTTACGACCTTTACAAAAAGGTTCATTTAGGTGTTTTCATGGCAACACCTTTCACAAAAGTTGTTCATCTAACAACTAAGACTCATTTTCTTCCATAAAAATGCACCAAATCATCTACAAGCTCTCATGGAAAAACCCTAAACTTTTCACCATATTGCAAATTAGTCCCCTCTTTAGAAAGCTTAAGCTTTAGGGGTTCCAAAAGTACAACTATCTTCAAGAAAAACCATTAAAATCACTTACTTGATTGGAGAGGAGATCGCTGAAATTTTGAGCTTTAAAAACCCTCTCTAAGCTGGTATTTTTGGTGGTGAAAAATGATGAAGAAAAGGTGATATCACTCTTTTCTTTATTTTATTCAATATCATCAATTTAGTCCACCTAACACAACAACTTTGACCAATTTGTCTCCTATTATCCCCTATGGCCGGCCAACCATTTACAAAGGGGATAATTGCCCTTTAAAGACCTAAAATTAATATTCTATGGTTATTGGGCACCTTTATCTTATAAATTAGAACTTTCGCACTTTATGCGATTTAGTCCTTTTTCGCGATTAAGCTAGAAATCACTAAAATTAAAGCACCAAATTTTTCATGCACTTATATAATAATGCTCTAACTCATAAAATATCATGAAAATAATTTTCTCTAACCTCGGATTAGTGATCCCAAGATCACTGTTCCGACTAGCCCCTAAATTGGGCTGTTACAGTAATAGTTCCTGGTTACCCGTTAGGGTTGAACCTACACGATACATAGCCTAATAAAAGCTTCATATACATGTATTCTCGAGTCCACAACACATTCTGGAGCTCAGAACCTTCGGGCATTAACTCGTAACCTCTTATACAAGACTTTTAGTAAATTAATCGGGATTTATCCTGGCATTATATCACAATTCATAACCATCAACAAATTACCATTTCATAAGTAAGTATAACACATCAGCAAAAGGAGTTTAATTATACTTTTATGAACCTACCTGACAAAACCATATCGATTTAGCTTACAGGAACTAGTCGACAATTTTAACTTTTCTACGTACGTCCTCCGGTTGTTGTAATTCTTGATCAACTTGAAGACTTGAAGCTCAATCCCTAAACTGATTCTTTCTCAAGCCAATAATGGTGTTTTTGTGAGGTGAAGAAGAAAATGAGAAGTGTTTTCTCTTTCTTCCAAGGTTTTTCTTATATTTTATAACTTAATGTTTTAATTTTAAAACATAAACTAATATTTTATAAGTTAATCACTCACCAATCGTCCATTATAATTTGGAATGGTCTAATTAAAGTTCAGACCTTAATTTAATTACTAAATAAACCCTTAAGCTAATAAAAATTTATAGTGATTGACTTTCAACACTTTTACGATTTAGTCTTTTTTTTTCCTAAATTACTAATCGTTCAGTAAAATTATCAGGACAAAATGCAGTATACTACCATAATATACTCATAGACATTAATATTTAATATTTAATGACTCGATCATCAAAATACAGGGTTTTGAAACCACCACTTCTGGTACCATTAAAATCGGATTGTTACATGGTTTTTGTGTTAAAATACAATAAAAAGGATTATATTGATAGATATAATAAAAATAAAGGGTAATTATGTCCTAAAACTTAGATTCTGCCCATAATCTTATATTACTAAGAAAGAGGTCGTAATGAGATTACACCATATATTTCGAGATGGTCAGAATGTTGAAATCCAAACACCATAATCTCATTCTGAAATGTAAGATTACAGGTTATAATGTTATACTTTGTGAACCGAACACCCCTTAAAGGCATTTAGGTTCTTTTCGTAAGTGATCGGAAGTGTTAAGGGCCTAAAACAAGCTTATAAGGGCTTACAATGGCTAAAACAATGTTTTCATAGTATTAAGGGGAGATGTATTGGTACATCCTATGGATGTATCAACATAAGTCTTTGTTATTGTATCTTTTTAGCTATTGACTTGTGTTGTATTGATACAACCATGTCATGTTCCAATACATGAGTCCCTCAAAGCAAAAATTGGCTCTAAAGCACATGGAATCATCCCCAAACATCACTAAAACATACCAATTAGTTACTAATCACTATAAAACGTTATAAAAAATAATTTGAACTCAACCATCACACCATCACACCAAACACTAAGGCCCTCACTATGCACTTACGTGTAGTGCCATAAGGCATGTATTGTTGTCTTCTACAAAACATCATCTTCTAACACAAAGTACGCACACTAATGTCTATGGGCATGCCAATTGTACCATCATTATTTCTCTAGGCTTACAATGGTAATTGGTCTGTTGTAATTTGATATGAAAAATTAGGCTTTCATAGTATACTTAAGGAGTTTATTCTTAAGCAAAGTAGTGTATTTTCCGTACTTTTTCGTAAATTTTAAATTTTAAGTTTATAAGTGTAAATGTCTTGATTTTACTCATTTTGAAACCCAATTAGGCCAATAGTGCCATTGGGGGCCTTAACGTCTCGTTGAGTGATGTAGGAAAGTGCTGGAGGTTGAAAATGAGCGAAAATGATACCAAATGAGAGGGTATTACGATATCCAAACCTTGGAATCGCGATGCCTCTAATAGACTCGAGATTGGAGACCATACTTTAGTGGTATCGTAATATCCACTTTGGGATCGCAATATCCACCCTCCAAGAAGACCACCAAGTTCGAAATTGTCTGAGGTATCGCGATATCCTCTTCTTTGGTATCGCGATACCAATATCGTGAGGGGACAAAATTAAACAAAAAAGTCATATTTGTCCACCTAAAGCATCAATCAGTGAAGGCCCGTTCAAGGGTATTTTGGGTACACAAATTGGGTCAGAATAGCTGTTATATCAGCCAAAATTTGGCTGAGAGAAGAGGGAAACCACATTACCTTAGTCTAGGCTTAGTTTTCTCTAGGTTTTCTATTGGAAAATCATGTTTGGGCATATTTCCCAACATGCCTTTTAGATTTTATTGCATAAAAATCTCAACTTTTATATTTTTCTTAAGCTTTACTTTAATGGGTTCTTTGCTTTTCATTTCCATGGTTGTTAGTTTTATTTCCAGCATGAGTAGCTAAACCTTTAAGGGGGTTGGTTGATGGAGAGGTGGTGAGCTGATTTTTGGATGAAGGACCAAATCGTAATAAATTGGACTAATTTGAATGAACTTAAAAACTTAGGATTGATGATCCTAAGGGAATATTAAGGCAAGTGAGACAAATAGGAGATCTTGTTCGGCACCAATTCATTAGTCCCAAATTAACCGGTCAGATTGAGAGATAATCTAAATTAATTTGGCTAACTTGATAAAGTGGAGACCGAGAGGTAAAATGGAGTCATTTTGGGAGTTCTAGCGATTTGAGTCCCTAATTCAAGGATTAGTAAGCCACATCAATGTCAACCAACCACCGATTGTTATTTAATAGTTAATTTCGTAACTTTGCATGTTTTACAATTTAGTCCTTGCTAGTTAGGTAGTAAAGTAGATTAATTTCTCTTAATTTTATGATTTTTCGTACTACAACTTTTTGCGATTAGTTGGTTAGACTCTTTATTTTACACGCATATTATTTAGAAATTATTCAATCCATGATTCATGGGTTTGATCCTTGGAATACTCTAGTGTTCTATTGTAACACTACAAATATTACAATTGACATGTCACACTTGCAGTAAAGTTGTGATTTTTATATCTTATTTTAATTTTCGATTGTTGATCCATCGTACCTCTCTCCTTCAATGATTAGGGGGGAGACAGAGAGGAGCGGTCAGTAATTCACTTATATAATTAGTTGTGCATTACAAAATCCATATCACACATCATTTCCAAATGGAAATTCTTATACACATATGCACAATAGATTTCCATATTTTCATTTTAAGAATCACTTATTGTTACTCATCGATCAAGAACCACTCTGTACACTTTCACTAGTTCGCTTATCACTTAGGTGAGATAAATCACCAATTCATGTTTATACATTTATAAGTACTTTAGCCATAAGTTTGTTAAATTCTCATGCATCACTTGCACATTTAATAATTTCAAATTACACTTAATTTTTAATCTCAATATCCAATTTGAACTTTCTTGAAATTCACTTTTTTTTTTCATTACTTTACTTTTCAATTATTTCCACTATTAACTTTGCTGTATCACTTTAGTATATCTTATTAAATTATGGCAATAATCACATTTTGTCATTAAACAACACTTTTCTCTATACCATGACATTAAAATTATCTCATGACACTTGTTAACTTATTTTATGCAATTGTAGTCAAAGTTTATTATTACCAAAAGATTTTCATACTAAATAAGAAAACATTTCAAGCCATGGTTTGCAAAATTGTAGCTTGAGGATGTGATACGAGTCGCAAGGTCCAAAATCAGGCTCATGAACGTGATGAGCTCAAATTTCCTTCAAGCCCAATAACGAGGTCGAAGGCCAAGCAAATCCGAGCAAGATTGAACTAGACCATCCAAGATTTTGTTACCAAGGCCCTAGATACGCACACGACCAAAAAACAAAATCAAGATTCACTTTCTTGTTTTCAAGAAAATCAAGAAACCGAATTTTGGTCCAATTTTGTTGTTTCAGACAATTTCAAGAATTAAGAAAATCAAAATTTCAAATATTGGAAATCTTGGTCTAAGAAACTGATTCTTGCAGCCAAGGCGCATTGGATTTCATGTATGTGCTTGAACGAGCTAATTTCGAGAGCAAACGGATCACAAGACCAAGTTCTTGAAAAAAATGGCCCATTAAGATGTCTACAAGCCCATCTTGAAGTTTGGAAAATAATTTAATTGAATATCAGGCCAAATTATTAAAGTGCCCAAATTGTAAAATATTTAAACTATAGGTCCAATTTTATTTTAATAGGTGGATCATCATGTAAGAATTCAGCCCAAGGAACCAATTTAATTCCTTTGGCCGAATTCCCATTAAAAGTCCACACATAGAATTATTTTGTTTTTTTTTATTTGATGAGTTGTCATGATAGTTATTCCATTATGGTTAGGAAAACTTATTTTGGGGGCATATAAGTAGCATGGTCATCCACCCTTATAGAAAAACAATTGATTTTTGTTAATAATAATTCTTTTTGAGTTTTTCTTTAAGAATTACTCTTGAGTTTCTTTTAGAAGCTGTTTCAACAATCTTTTAGGTTGTGAGAATGATCTTCAAGCTTTTTATTGCCAAGATCTCTTTCTTGGAGGGGGAATTAGAGCCATTGAAAGGAGTTGTGGATTCTTAATGTTTCCAAGGCTTTTTAGGACGTCATCTTCTCTGTTTTATCTTTAATTGATTGTTTATTGATTTTTGTTCTAGGTTGAAATTGCTGCAAGAGAGACGTTCTCCTATCTTGTTCCATCAAGAAACACCCCAACATTAGGAGTTTCAATCTTTTCTTGTTGTTTCAAATATTCTTGCACAAAACAGTTAGCTTTTGTCTTTAAAATCACTTCTAACAAATATATTTTGTGTTTTGCTTTCCAGACTTGGTTAGGGCGTTTTCTTGAGGTCCAATGATGGTTTATTTCCATCCAGTAAACCCTAATTCGCTCTCTATTGGACTTCTTACCAGGTGATTCATCTTCCTTTTGTTTTAATTTCATTTGATTCTCCTTTGTGACAATTAATCTATTTTTGTTGTTTCTCGTTTCCGTTTATGTTCATCTAGAGATCTAGAATACATCCGCAACTTAGGCAAGCTACAATCCTGTTCCGCACGCGTGCCTTATTAGGACGAATAGCTTATTGAAAATCAATTTTCATCGATATGCCTTTTGAGTTCATCATCATCATGAACCAGTAAATGTAAATGCGGCAGAGGCAACTCGCTTTCAATCCCCTAGTCTTCACTATCCTTACCCCATTCCCTATAATCAACTCTTGCCATGATTTTGTTTTGATGAATTACTTCTGATGGAAAATTCCCGGGTAGATTTTATTAGAATGACCTGATTTAAATTCAACACTTGATTAATTTACTGAGAACCTTTTGTTGTATATTGGTAGCATGAAATGAAGTGGAAGTTTCTCATTGGATTTTAAAGAGAAAGGCAAATGGAATAGGTTAACGTGAATAGTGAAACATCAATGTGAGAAAAACGACTCGTGAACGATCTTATTGTTGAGCCAACCGTACTTCTTTCCCTGTCGTACAATGTTCATGGGAATAGCTCTCCCTCCGAGGAAAAATCAGCCAATTTTGTTACTTTCATTCTCTATTTACCCCACCTTTGACTTATATTAAAACAAATGTCTGTTAATTACTCTCTTATGAGATTTTTATAATTATATAACTTTTTATGAATTGTGTTTTAATGAACTTAGTCATTTGATTGGAAAATATAATTTAATTGAATCATTAAAATTACATTAATTCACGTGACCTAAACTTGAGCAGTAATTAGAATTTTGGATCAGGAAGGTGTTTTAGGAATTTAAATGAAATAAAGTGCCTGCTTGTACATTTTCGATGTAATGGTTCTAGCAAATATCCCATGCTTCGTCTGAACACTCATGACTTAAAAAGTCAAAGTTTCAGAAATTGGTTTGTTTTTTTATTCATTGGTTACTGTGTAATTTATCATTAATTTGAAATTGGTGATTATGATTTTTCAAAGCTAAAGTAAATAATAATATAATTTCTCATCTCAGGTTTTTATCATTTTTGGAGCTTAAAGTACAATTTTATCAAATATTAATTTAAAATTTTTACAAATTATAAAAGTCTAAAAGTCTAAATTTTCATTTTAGAGGGCTGAGTCCCTGTCAGTAGACCTGTCCACAAATCGGGCCAAGCGAATTCGATCCAGGTCTTACCAAAATTTTATTCTCGAACTTAGCCAAAAAAATAGGCCTAAAATTTTGTCCAAATCTGCGCCGGATAAAAATGGTAAAACTCAGGCTCAACCCACCTGAATTAATTTTTTATATTATTTATATATAAAAAATTAAAATATAATACACACAAACTACTAAAAATATTAAAATAAATATTTCCCAATAAATTAAAAAAAACTTATATTTAAATAACACTAATATAAGTGTAACTTAACAAGCAAATGTCTCTAAAGCAGTAACAAAATTAACAATAAAACAAGAGTTATACTATCCAAATAATAACAAAAAAATGGTGGTAACATAATAATAAAATGGTAGCAAAATAATGAGAAAACAATTAGAAAATAGCAGCAAAACAATAAGAAAATAGCATTTTTTTTGTCTTTTTGCTAATTCGAGCCAGGCCCGGGACAAAAAAACCTTACCTGAGGCCAAATGGGTTTTCTTTTTTTGCCCAAGCCCATTTTTGGGCCTATATTTTTGCCCAAACCCTCCCACTTTTCGAGTAGACCTTCGAGTCGAGCCAAATGAATAGGTTTACATGCCAGCTCCTGACTTTGCTTTACTTTCATTGATATTTGTAATTGTGCTTATGAAATAAAGATAAATTTATTAATATAGTTTAATTCTATATTGAAATTTATCTTTTTTTTTAGAATTGATTTTGTAACTAAAAATAGTTTTTTCAAAATTTTACAATTTTATTTTAATTTCAAATTGTAATCAGCCCAATTTGTTCGGGCCCATTTAAACCAAAAAAACAAAACAATAAAAAATTAAAAAATAATAAGTCCAATAGTCCAGTCCATTAACCAAAATAAAAATAATTATCAAAGTCCATTTACAGACGGCCCAAGTTAATTACAGTGGCCCAATGCTAAACCCTAAGGCCTAAATGGCCCAAAAAAATGTTAACATTTTCAGAAACCCTAGGGGTTTCTAGAATCTTCTGGCGTCGCTCCCCCACACGCGCGCCGCAGCCCCCATGCGTTCGGGCCTCCACGTCACCCACGAGCGGTTTCTCCCTCCATGGTGGTTTCACCTGCAAAACAAACTAACAGCATATCAAAACCGAAAAAACATTGTATTTCATTTTTTAGATTTATTTTTACGATTTCGGCTATAAAACTGAATGAAAAATCATTTGTATTCTTCTTCTGTTTTTTACACACAATCAATACAAAAAAAGAAAGCAAAAAAGCATATCAGCAAAGGTCTTTTCTTCTTCTTTTTTTTCCTTTTCTTTTTTTCGAAACTGTTATATACATACATAGATTGTTATTTCTTTTTTAAAAAAAACTATACATATATATTAAAATACAATAAAAAAAAAGAGAAAAAAAAACTCACTTGGGGAGGGTCCGACCGCCGTATACGGCGGTCGCTGGCGACGGACAACGGCGGTCCTATGGTCGGACTTGCGGCCGAAGAAGGGACCTCAGCAGAGAAAAAAGGGATCCTTCCCTTCCTTTTTTTTTAAAAAAAAAACTGGTTACAAATGTTTTTTTTTAACCTTTTCGGCCTTAAATAGCGCTCCAATACGGCGCCGTTTTGGAGCCCATCTTCAAAGCATAAAACGACGTCGTTTGCCCCTCAAGACCCGCGTGTTGACCCGACCCGCAAGTAGGATCCGCGTGATTTTTAATGGAGGGGCTAATTGCGCTTTTAGCCCTTCCGTTTTTTATGGTTTTGCAATCAAGTCTTTCTTATCTTTAATTTGTACCCCATAATTTATTTTGATTTCAATTAGGTCCATAATCGAACAACGTCGTTTTGGAGGGCAGGGATTAATTTCTCTTTTGGTCCCTATCTGTTATTTGCGCGTTCAATGTGGTCCTTTTCTTTTTATTTATTTCGGATTTGCCCCTAAATTTTCGTTTTAAAATTCAAATTAGTCCATTTTTGTTATTTTTTCTATTAAATTAATTAATTTTAATTTTAATTTTAATTATTATTATTATTTTTATTACTACCACTATTATTATTATATTATTATCATTATTAAATTTATGTATTTAATGTTGAATGTTTATTTTATTTTTATTTACTTTTTAAATAGACTCTACTTATTTTTTATTGTATTATTATTATTTTCATTATGATTATTATGTTGATTATTTATTATTTTATATCCTTTTATATATATGCGTTCAAATATTAGATTATTTATTTAATTATTTTCACTACTATTATCATTATTATTATTATTATTATTATTATTATTATTATTACTCTTATTTATTTTTATTTTTATTATTTGTTTATTAATGTATTTTTATTATAATTTATTACTATTATTATTGTATTATTGTTATTATTATTATTTTATTATCTTTAAGTTATTGTACATAGTATTTTTTTATTGATTTACTATTAGCTTTTACGATTATTTTTATTATTATTTTCTTTTCTTTTATTTATTTGTTTATTATTTTATTTTATTTTTTTGCTTTCACCTATTATTTTATATAGATTGTTGTTTTAGCTTTTATTTTATTTTATTTTATTTTCGCCTTTATTATTGTTATTTATATTATCGCCCTCATTGTTATTCTATTATGCATATCGGCTATAATTCAATTTCCATTTTACTACAATCGTATTACATTTTATCAGATGCATTAAATTTTTTGAAATAAGCAAATACGCCGCGTTCTAAGATTCGAAAGAAATCGTACCCTAACTTACTGGGTTTCGATTTTTCTCATCGAGTCTAAAGAACCAATTATTTTTTTAAAAATCAAAGCATATAAGTTAAATAAAAACTTACTCTCGGGAATTCAAAAATGTTGTGTCCTAACTCACTGGATGTGACATTTTGTTATCTCGAGGTAAGGATTTCTAAAAACAAAGGCAATATTCTGTATTTGGAATTTTGAAAAATTGTGCCCTAATTTACTGGGTTCTTTATTTTTCATTTAACCCAAATGACCGAATATCCTTTTTGAATTTAAATGCCCTAGTTTTAAAAGTCAAAAGACAAGCTTAGTTTCGAGGATTTGAAACGTCGTATCCTAACTAACTGGGCATGACATTTTACTTCTTCGAAATAAGCGGGTCTCAGCATCCAATTTAATTTATTCAAGTTTTTTTTAAAAACAAAGAGGATTGTATTTTAAAATCTTTTCAAATTTTCGACATTAAGACAGTAATCAATCAATTTGATACCAATTTTGGGCGTTACGAGGGTGCTAATCCTTCCTCGTGCGTTTTCTCGAATTTTGTAGGCCAAAATCATCGTTTTAATAAATTAAATGTATTATTAAAATGACCAAATTACGAGGTTGTAACGCCCCGAATTTGGGCCTAGAAGAATTGGGCTTTGGGCTTTGGGCTTTGGATCTCAAAAGTTTTTTTTAAGTTAACGAGAAAATGAAAATTGGTATGTGGGCTCTGAGGGTTAATGAATTTGGAGTGTCTAGGGGTGTTGGAGAAGCCCTGAGATCAAGTAAAGGTACAGAAAAATTTTGGTTTTAGCCCCAAGGGAACTGTGACTTGATCAAGAGGCCTCTTAAGTAGATTAAGAGAAAATAGGACACAAATGGGCTTGTGGTCCAGTGGAAAGTGGCGTCACTTGGGAGCTATGAGGTGGCGTGTGTGAAAGCTGAAGAGGTCCAAGGTTCGAGCAGGAGGAGTGTATTTTGGAGTGTTTTATTTTGCATAGGTGGACGGCAAGAGTTGTGTTGGTTTTGTACTCTTGCCGTAGAGAGTTTGTAATGCGTGGACCGATGGATGTGGAAGAGATTTCTGATAAGATTAAGGTGTTATCAGAGAGAAAAGATAGGAGATGAGGAGGGTGAAGTGTTGGGGCCGAATAGGACTGTGGGGGGAAGGTAGTTCGGCTTTGGCTATAAAAGGGGGTGCCGAAATCCTTAGAAGGGGTTCTTGGAGTTTCCATCTTTCTTTTTTTTTCCCCTCATCCTTATTTTCTTCCATTGCCGAATACCACCACCCCAGTTTGCCAAAATCCCTGTTTGTCGAAATCCCTGTTTGCCGGAACCCCTGTTTTTGCTGATTCTTTGTTGTTTGTTCTTTCACCTCAATCGATTAGTATCTACTCTTAGTCACGTTTGGAAGCCGAATCTTGTTCAAGTAGATATCTAAGCCGCAGGATCAAAGGAGAATTTCGGTAAGTGCTTAGTTAAACTTTTTAGTGTGTTTTGTTAAAAGCCGAAGGGCTATCTAACCCAATCCTCGTCGTTAACTATGTTTTAACAAGGGAAAGAATCAAGGATCGCAAGCGTGGTAGGTAAGAGTTGCTAACAAGGTGGTAAGTGTTCTCGACCTAGTCATGGTTTTGTAAGTGGCCGAATCTAATGTGGCTCATAGGGGTGACTTATGTACGATATGGGTCACTTGGTTTTGACGATATAGGTGTTTGAGTGCAGATCTAAAGGTTAATCGCCAATAGTAGCAAAGGAAGGGGCTACTAGAAAGTAAGGCACACGGTAAGGTTACGGTGAGGTTTCGATTTCTGATAAAGTGCATCTTAAGTTATGATTAATCGTTAGGTGATGTCAATTGTAGGTTCGTGACTAAGGGGTTCGTAGCACGCAAGGTTACCAGGTGTGTACAAACACTACACAAACGATATCGGCAATGCCGAAAAGCCGAAAGTGACTAAATGGGGCCGGTGGGCCCTGAGGCTAAGTTTGATGAAATGGCTTGGTTGTTATACGAATTGATTTAGTCTTGCATTATGCGTGATCTGGATATGTTTTGGGCCTAATAGGACATGTGGTAAGATTTGGGCCTAATAGGTCGTAAGGTTGTAATTTGGGTTTGATGGGCTTTATGGGGACGTAAGCAGATATGCTAGGGTTATGAACTTAGGCCTAGTTTGAACAACTCTTCAATTTCATAAGACTTAAGTTAATTAAACATGCCTGTAGACAAGTCGATTAGTTAGAGTGTGGTAACCGACATATGCATGTCTAGGATTGGATCTAGTGAGAGCTTGGTATTTAAGCGGTCCGAGTGACCCACCTCCTCTTTTCTGAGATCCTACTTGGTGCATAGTATTTGTTCACTTTAACCGCGAGGACTTGTTTATAGGCCAAAGTTTATAACTAAAACCTGAGAGGGACTAAAATACCCTTATATTGGAAAATTACTAAAATGCCCTTATATTGGAAAATTACTAAAATACCCTTATGTTGGAAAATTACTAAAATACCCTTATGTTGGAAAATTACTAAAATACACTTATGTTGTAAAATTACTAAAATACCCTTATATTGTAAAATTACTAAAATACCCTTATATTTTAAAATTACCAAGATACCCCTAATTTTCCAAATTACCAAAATACCCATATAGGGTAGAATTACGAAAATACCCCTGGGTAGTGAAATGACGAAAATACCCCTATGTGATGAATATGGGTTTGTGGATGTTACTTTTGTGTTTGATGCATTCATATGATATTCTACTTAGGATGCATATGGGTGGGAATTATGGTACGGAGGAAGATTTGAGGATCGCATGGCCGTATGGTATGGATCCACCACAGGCTTTTTAGCCACCGAGCGACCATCTTTGCACCGATAATGTTACCGAGGGCTCATGTGCCATTAATATGGGCTTTGTGCCATAATTATGGGCTTTGTGCCAATACCGAAGGCTTTGTACCATAATTATGGGCTTTGTGCCAATACCGAAGGCTTTGTGCTGTTATTATGGCTTTGTGCCAATCATATTTACCGTGGCTATGTGCCTAACATGTATATACTGATGACTCTGTGTCAATATTTGAGGATCGCATGGCCGTATGGTGTGGATCCACAGAAGGCTTTAAGCCCAGTATATGATTAGCGACTTTGTTTGCAACATTCTGTAATACATAACCGGGCTACCCATGGTGTGTAGCGGAGGGGTGGGTCGAGCTAGAATTCCCCACAGGAGTCATAAGGTTGGAAGGGAAATGGTGTGTGTAGTGGATGGATTTTTGGGGTGGGTTTTGCATTATCTGTTTATAAATGATACGATATGATATGATATGAGGTCATTGTGGGCTAAGGCCCAAGACCACCGATTTTGTTAGGGCTTAGGCCCAATGTAAATATTTGTATGTGATTTGACTGCCAATGGTTGTACACACTGAGTTTCGAAACTCACACCCTTAATTTTAAATGTTTCAGGTAATCCTAAATAGGCGGCACGACGTGGGAGAGGACTCGGAGATGGCCACACTACAAGTTGTTCAAATGTTTTAATTTATTCAAATGATTCTGTTTAAATACTTTGTTTTTTCATTGGATTGTAACAGGCCATGTAACTCCTATTTGACTTTGAATTTTGGTTTTATTATTATTATTGTTTCAACTGCCCGCTTAAGAAATTTCATAAAATTATTAAAGTGTTAATATGGTTTTCGAAATAATCTTTTGTTTTGGGCTTCTGGGCCTTAAATGGTTAACTAGTAAATTGTTTTGAAGTGCGCCTTTAATGTGACATTCCAGATTCGGGCCTAACTTCTAGGTCGAGTTTGGGGTGTTACATTTAGTGGTATCAGAGCCAAGTTGCAAAGCTCGGGCTGTGAAATGGGCCTTATGTTTTGGGTTTTTAAAACAAGTAGATTAAAAAGTTTTTGCAGGATTCTTGAAGTGTGGTTCACTGAGCCCTCGACGTCGAGCCAAGTAAGTTCTCTGTACTACATTTGTTTAAATTACTGAACTGTATAGATAATGGACTACTTAAGAATAGGCTTTTAGAGACTAAAGCCCACAGGAAACTTAAGCCTGTAGTGGATTCTAGACCGCGTAATAGCTTTAAATTTTTTTTTACTCGCATAAGACATGTGCCCTAAACAAGTAGAACTATGTACTAACTTCATAAAATTCCTAATTCGAATAATACGAGAATCAACGATGAGCGCTAGAAGAGGAGGAAGAGGCTGCAGCCAAGGTCGTGGAAGTGTTAGGGCTTTGTAAACATTTGAATCGAAATTTGGTACTTATTCTGCGTATGTTTGAGAATGTTTGCGATAGGTGGATGTTTTGGGTATGTATTAAAATTATTAAGGTCAGAGTGCGCAGCGGTAGCATGGTGGGGTAGTTGATACACGACCACCCTGTTAGTTGGAAATTTCGAGGACGAAATTTCTTTAAGGGGGAAGAATTGTAACGCCCCGAATTTGGGCCTAGAAGAATTGGGCTTTGGGCTTTGGATCTCGGATTTTTTTTTAAGTGAACGAGAAAATGAAAATTGGTATGTGGGCTCTGAGGGTTAATGAATTTGGAGTGTCTAGGGGTGTTGGAGAAGCCCTGAGATCAAGTAAAGGTACAAGAAAAATTTTGGTTTTAGCCCCAAGGGAACTGTGACTTCAGTCAGTAGGCCTCTTAAGTAGATTAAGAGAAAATAGGACACAAATGGGCTTGTGGTCAAGTGGAAAGTGGCGTCACTTGGGATCTATGAGGTGGCGTGTGTGAAAGCTGAAGAGGTCCAAGGTTCGAGCAGGAGGAGTGTATTTTGGAGTGTTTTATTTTGCATAGGTGGACGGCAAGAGTTGTGTTGGTTTTGTACTCTTGCCGTGGAGAGTTTGTAGTAAGCAGGACTGATGGATGTGGAAGATATTTTTGATAAGATTAAGGTGTTATCAGAGAGAAAAGATAGGAGATGAGGAGGGTGAAGTGTTGGGGCCGAATAGGACTGTGGGAGGGAAGGTAGTTCGGCTTTGGCTATAAAAGGGGGGTGCCAAAATCCTTAGAAGGGGTTCTTAGAGTTTCCATCTTTCTTTTTTTCCCCTAATCCTTATTTTCTTCCATTGCCGAATACCACCACCCCAGTTTGCCAGAATCCCTGTTTTTCGAAATCCCTATTTTTCGAAATCCATGTTTGCTGAAATCCATGTTTGTCGAAATCCCTGTTTGCCGGAACCCCTGTTTATGCTGATTCTTTGTTGTTTGTTCTTCTACCTCAATCGATTAGTATCTACTCTTAGTCACGTTTGGAAGCCGAATCTTGTTCAAGAATATATCTAAGCCGCAGGATCAAAGGAGAATTTCGGTAAGTGCTTAGTTAAACTTTTTAGTGTGTTTTGTTAAAAGCCGAAGGGCTATCTAACCTAATCCTCGTCGTTAACTATGTTTTAACAAGGGAAAGAATCAAGGATCGCAAGCATGGTAGGTAAGGGTCGCTAACAAGGTGGTAAGTGTTCTCGACCTAGTCATGGTTTTATAAGTGGCCGAATCTAATGTGGCTCATAGGGGTGACTTATGTATGATATGGGCCCGGTGGGCCCTGAGGCTAAGTTTGATGAAATGGTTTGGTTGTTATACGAATTGAATTAGTCTTGCATGATGCGTGATCTGGATATGTTTTGGGCCTATGACGACATGTGGTAAGATTTGGGCCTAATAGGTCGTAAGGTTGTAATTTGGGTTTGATGGGCTTTATGGGGACGTAAGCAGATATGCTAGGGTTATGGACTTAGGCCTAGTTTGAACAACTCTTCAATTTCATAAGACTTAAGTTAATTAAACATGCCTGTAGACAAGTCGATTAGTTAGAGTGTGGTAACCGACATATGCATGTCTAGGATTGGATCTAGTGAGAGCTTGGTATTTAAGCGGTCCGAGTGACCCACCTCCTCTTTTCTGAGATCCTAATTGGTGCATAGTGTTTGTTCACTTTAACCGCGAGGACTTGTTTATGGGCCAAAGTTTATAACTAAAACTTGAGAGGGACTAAAATACCCTTATATTAGAAAATTACTAAAATACTCTTATATTGGAAAATTACTAAAATACCCTTATGTTGGAAAATTACTAAAATACACTTATGTTGTAAAATTACTAAAATACCCTTATATTGTAAAATTACTAAAATACCCTTATATTGTAAAATTACCAAGATACCCCTAATTTATCAAATTACCAAAATACCCCTGTAGGGTAGAATTACGAAAATACCCCTGGGTAGTGAAATGACGAAAATACCCATATGTGGTGAATATGGGTTTGTGGATGTTACTTTTGTGTTTGATGCATTCATATGATATTCTGCTTAGGATGCATATGGGTGAGAATTATGGTACGGAGGAAGATTTGAGGATCGCATGGCCGTATGGTATGGATCCACCACAGGCTTTTTAGCCACCGAGCAGCCATGCTGCACCAATAATGTTACCGAGGACTGTGTGCCATTAATATGGGCTTCATGCCGTAATTATGGGCTTTCTACCAATACCGAAGGCTTTGTGCCGTAATTATGGGCTTTGTGCCAATACCGAAGGCTTTGTGCTGTTATTATGGCTTTGTGCCAATCATATTTACCATGGCTATGTGCCTAACATATATATACTGATGACTCTGTGTCAATATTTGAGGATCGCATGGCCGTATGGTATGGATCTAGGATCGCATGGCCGTATGGTGTGGATCCACAAAAGGCTTTAAGCCCAGTATATGATTAGCAGCTTTGCTGCAACGTTCGGTAGTACCGCAACCGGGCTACCCATGGTGTGTAGCGGAGGGGTGGGTCGAGCTAGAATTCCCCACAGGAGTCATAAGGTTGGAAGGGAAATAGTGTGTGTAGTGGATGGATTTTTGGGGTGGGTTTTGCATTATCTGTTTATAAATGATACGATATGATATGATATGAGGTCATTGTGGGCTAAGGCCCAAGACCATATATTTTGTTAGGGCTTAGGCCCAATGTGAATATTTGTATGTGATTTGACTTCCAAGGGTTGTACACACTGAGTTTCGAAACTCACACCCTTAATTTTAAATGTTTCAGGTAATCCTGAATAGGCGGCACGACGTGGGAGAGGACTCGGAGATGGCCACACTACAAGTTGTTTAAATGTTTTAATTTATTCAAATGATTCTGTTTAAATACTTTGTTTTTTCATTGGATTGTAATAAGGCCATGTAACTCCTATTTGACTTTGAATTTTGGGTTTATTACTATTATTATTGTTTCAACTGCCCGCTTAAGAAATTTCATAAAATTATTAAAGTGTTAATATGGTTTTCGAAATAATCTTTTGTTTTGGGCTTTTAGGCCTTAAATGGTTAACTAGTAAATTGTTTTGAAGTGCGTCTTTAATGTGACATTCTAGATTTGAGCCTAACTTCTAGGCCAGGTTTGGGGTGTTACATTTAGTGGTATCAGAGCCAAGTTGCAAAGCTCGGGCTGTGAAATGGGCCTTATGTTTTGGGTTTTTAAAACAAGTAGATTAGGAAGTTTTTGCAGGATTCTTGAAGTGTGGTTCACCGAGCCCTCGACATCGAGTCAAGTAAGTTCTCTGTACTACATTTGTTTAAATTACTGAACTGTATAGATGATGGGCTACTTAAGAATAGGCTTTTAGAGACTAAAGCTCATAGGAAACTTAAGCCTGTAGTGGATTCTAGACCGCGTAATAGCTTTAAATTTTTTTTTACTCGCATAAGGCATGTGCCCTAAACAAGTGGAACTATGTACTAACTTCATAAAATTCCTAATTTGAATAATACGAGAATCAACGATGAGCGCTAGAAGAGGAGGAAGAGGCTGCAGCCGAGGTCGTGGAAGTGTTAGGGCTTTGTAAACTTTTGTAGGCGGATGACTGGGTATGTTAACAACGATCAACTACTAATACATTGCTTCCAAGACAGTCTGGTGGAAGCAGCATCCAAATGGTACAACCAATTGAGTCGTACTAAGATTGGTTCTTAGAGGGACTTAGCACAAGCATTCATGAAGCAGTACAGTCACGTGACGGATATGACCCCTTATAGAATTATTTTACAAAACATGGAGAAGAAACTGAGTGAAAGTTTTAGGCAATATGCACAGAGATTGAGGGAAATTTCCATACAAGTTCAGCCACCGCTCTTAGAAAAAGAAACTACGATGCTCTTTATCAACACCCTAAAGGCCCCGTTCATCACTCACATGATAGGAAACACTACGAAAAGTTTTTCAGACATAGTGATGACCGGTGAAATGATCGAGAATGCGATAAGAAGTGGAAAGATAGACGCCAGAGAGAGTAACAAAAGGTCGACCTCGAGGAAAAAAGAAAACAAGGTGAACAACACAAGCACATATAACAAGGGTTACTCAAAATTGATTACTGTAAATCAACCAAGAACGGTGGCTACTGGTCAAAAAGCGTTATCAAGGCAGGAGTCCGGCACAAAGCAAAACACTGAGAAGCTCTAATTTACTCCAATTCCAATGACATATCGGGAGTTGTATCAAAGTTTGTTTGACGTACACGTGGTATCCCCTTTTTACCTAAAACCTTTACAGCCTTCATATCCCAAATGGTACGATGCAAACGCTCAATGTGACTACCATGCAGGAATTTCGGGGCATTCAATAGAAAATTGCATTGCCTTTAAGAAAATAGTCGAAAGACTTATTAAAATGGGCATTGTGAAATTTGATGATGCACCTAGCGCCGAAAATTCGCTACCCAATCACACTGATAATGGGGTAAATGCGATAGACGGAAATGTGGGGAGAAGAATCAAGACTGATATTGCAGAAGTAAAAATTCCTTTGAGATGGGTCTGGAAGGAAATGGTAAAAAGGGGGTTGAGCATTTCGGATCCTGAAGGGAGTTGTGAAAACTTGAGGAACTACTGTGAGTTCCATCATGAAGAGGGACACAAGATCCAAGAATGCACAGAATTCAGAGCCTTGGTGCAAGGTCTGATGGAAAATAAAGAGATAGAGTTCTGTGAAGAAGCGGAAGAAGGAGGAAGCATATGTGCGTCAGAATCAACAATGAAGGTTCCAAAAGTTAATCATCCTTTGGTCATCATTTCACGACCTAAAAACAACGAAACTGAAGTACAGACGACACCAAAGATCATAATTCAAAAATCGACAGTTTTCTCTTATCAGGATAGCAAAAGGGTCCACTGGAATTACGATTGTAACGTGACAGTCCTGGGAAAGGAGAACTCAGCCAACGCTTCAAAAGAGGATCAAGATGTAGGTTTTTATACGCGTAGTGGAAGGTGTTATGATTTGACAAATGCCCGAGCGGAACCCGTAAAAGGAAATACCATAATGGTGGAGCAAAAGAAAGAAAGAACAGTCAGACCTGAGCCACTTGTTAATGAGTCAGTAAAAGAGGAAGAGGTCAAGGAATTCCTGAAGTTTTTGAAGCACAGCGAGTATAGTGTTGTGGAACAGTTGCATAAACAACCAGCTCGCATATCTATACTAACTTTACTCTTAAGTTCGGAGGTACACCGAAGTGCATTGATAAAAGTGCTGAACGAGACGTATGTGGCCAATGATATCTCTGTCAATAAACTGGACCGACTGGTTAATAACATAAGTGTCGATAACTTCATCTTTTTCAACGATGATGAAATACCACCAGGGGGTATGGGATCCACTAAAGCTCTGTACATCACTACCAGATGCAAAGGATACACATTGCCAGGGGTCCTGATCGACAATGGATTGGCACTGAACGTATTGCCCCTATCCACACTTAACATGTTACCTGTGGATAGGTCACACATGAAGGTATGCCAGAATATAGTGAGGGCGTTTGATGGCACAGAAAGGGGGGTCATGGGAAGAATCGAAATACCTCTGTTGATTGGCCCAACTACTTATGAGGTGGACTTCCTAGTAATGGATATCAAGCCCTCCTACAATTGCTTATTGGGAAGACCTTGGATACATTCGGCCGGGGCAGTGCCTTCGTTGCTACATCAGAAGTTGAAGCTAGTATCAGAAGGTCAGCTGGTGACGATAAATGCTGAAGAAGATATTATCGCGGCCGTAACTAGTGATGCGCCTTACTTGGAGGCAAATGATGAGGCAATTAAATGTTCTTTCTGGTCTTTGGAGTTTATGAATGTAACATTCATCACTGAGGGGAACAGGATTCCAGTACCAAAAATATCCAATGCTAATAGGATGGGATTACAGCTGACGGTAGGAAAGGGAGCTCTACCGAGAAAAAGATTAGGGAGACATCTTCAGGGAAGAGTTGAGGCTCCAATGCTGAAGGACAAGCATGATCGCTTTGGCTTAGGGTACAAGCCAGATGCGAGACAAAGAAGGAAGGAACTGGAAAAGAGGTAAGAAATAAGAAAGGCACGCGTGAGTGGGGAGAAATCAAATGGGAACCAATGATATTCCCCCATATATTCAAAACTTTCGTATCGGGGGGATTATTCATCCCGAGCGAAGGACGCCAAGGAAAGAAAATGTTGAAGAAATGTTAGGAAATGCTCACATCAATGCCATACATGAAGAAACCACTGAAGGGGAGACCTTGTCAGATATCTGCCCTTATGAACCTGGGAGTGTTCTGAACAATTGGACTGCAGAAGAAATTCTTGTAGTTTTTAGAGCTTACGCAGAGTAATGTTCAAAACACACTTGTTTCTTTAAGCCTAGAAACAATAAGAATTCCTTTGTGAACTAGGCTTATGTTCAAACATCATTATGAAATACATATTTGATATCATTTTGAGTAAATATCCTCTTATTCTTTTAGATTCTTTCATTCTTTCTATACAAATAATTATGTTAGATTCTTTCATTCCTTAGATCTTTTTCCAAATCATTCTTTCATCACATTCATAATCATACCAAAAAAATAATTATTCTTAAATTCATTCATTTTTTGTATATTCCTTTGTACGTACAGCAAGTTCTCAGATATCAACGACATGAGTAACGCTGCTACGGAATTAGAACCCCCTTTTGAGCAAGACATGTATTTAGAGGGATCCTAGGACTTTGAAGATGACATAGACTGTGGCTTATCTCCGGACTTGTTAAGAATGGTAAAATAAAGGAAAAACAAGTTCTACCTCATGAAGAGACAGTAAAGATTGTGACCTTGGAAGAGGGAAAGGTAGTGAAAATTGGAACGTGCATAACTAAAGAAACGAAGCGAGACCTCGTAGAGTTACTTCAAGAATTCAAAGATATCTTCACGTGGTCATACCAAGATATGCCTAGGTTAAGCACTGACATTGTTGTACACCGCCTCCCCATAAAAGAGGATTGCAGGTCGGTTCAGCAGAAGCTCCGGAGAATGAGGCCTGACATTGTGCTAAAAATAAAAGAGGAAGTCAAAAAGCAGTTTGATGCCGGATTCTTGTAGGAAGTCAAATACTTAGAATGGGTAGCCAACATTGTGTCTGTCCTTAAGAAAGATGGGAAGGTACGAATGTGTGTAGATTATAGAGACTTAAATAAGGTCAGCCCGAAAAACAATTTCCCTTTACCTCACATTGATATTTTAGTCGACAATCGGCAGGCTATTCGCTGTTTTCCTTCATGGATGGCTTTTTGGGAGACAATCAGATAAAAATGCATCCTGAAGACATGGAAAAAGGCTACATTCATAACCTTGTGGGGTACATTTTGTTATAAGGTGATGCCATTTGGGTTGAAAATGCAGGAGCGACATATCAAAGGGCCATGGTGACCTTGTTCCATGATATGATGCACAAAGAAATCGAAGTTTATGGCGATGATATGATCGCAAAGTCCCGAACAGAAATGGAACATATCCAAGTTTTGAGGAAGTTATTCTTGAGACTGAGGAAATTCCAATTAAAGCTCAATCCAACAAAATGTACTTTTGGAGCTAGATTGGGAAAATTTTTGGGCTTCGTAGTCAGCAAGAAGGGAATTGAGATTGACTCAGACAAGGTCCGGGCTATACAAGAATTGCCTCCGCCGCGCACTCAAAAAGAAGTTCAAGGTTTCCTTAGAAGGTTAAATTACATTTCTCAGTTCATTTCACAATTAACTGAGAAATGTGATCCTATATTTCGTCTTCTTAAGAAACACAATCCAGGCGTGTGGGATGATGAATGCCAGAAAGCTTTTGATAAGGTTAAACAGTACTTGTCAAGTCCTCCGGTATTGTCACCTCCCTGCCCAGATAGGCAATTAATACTTTATTTGACAGTGTTTAATAACTCTATGGGATATGTGCTGGGTCAGAACGATGATTCGGGAAGAAGATAAAAGGCGATATACTACCTCAGTAAGAAATTCACTGAGTGTGAAATGGGATATTCGCCAATTGAGAAATTGTGTTGTGCATTGATTTGGACAATTCGGAGGTTGAGGCAATACATGCTGCACCATACGACCTGACTAATCTCGAAGTTAGACCCTCTAAAATATATGATGGAGTCAACTGCTTTGAATGGAAGGATGGCTAGATGGCAAATCATGCTATCTAAATTTGACATAGTTTATGTGAACCAAAAAGCCGTAAAAGGAAGTGCAGTAGCAGATTTTCTGGCCAGCAGAGCTCTAGAATATTATGAGCCTCTGAACTTTGACTTCCCCAATGAAGAACTAATGTATGTCTGAAGAAGATGCTACAAAAGATCAACTTTGGAAATTGAATTTTGATGGAGCATCAAATGCTGTAGGTAATAGAATTGGGGCAGTTTTGGTATCCCCAAATGGAGATCATTATCCATTCATATGCAAATTGGATTTTGATTGTACAAATAACATGGCAGAGTATGAGGCATGTATCATGGGACTCCGTGCAGCCATAGAGCGCAAAATTAAAGCGCTGGAAGTATATGGAGATTCTGCACTGGTAATCTACCAACTGAAGGGTGAATGGGAGACAAGAGATCCCAAATTGATCAATTATCGAAGGATAGTCCTGGGGTTAATTGAGGAGTTTGATGATATTACTTTCAATTATCTCCCGTGAGACGAAAACCAGATGGCAGATGCTTTGGCTACTCTGGCTTCCATGATCAAAGTGAGCAAACAAGAGGATGTAAAACCCATTCAAATGAGTATTTACGAGGCCCCAGCTCATTGTTACAATGTGGAGGAAGAAGAAGGAGATGACCACCTCTGGTACCACGATATATTACGATACGTGAGAAATCGTGAGTACCCTGATCAGGCAACCGAGAATGATAAAAGGACGTTGAGAAGACTAGCCTGTGACTATGTCTTAGACGGGGAGATCCTGTACAAAAGAAGAAATGATCAAGTACTATTGATATGTGTGGACACTATTGAAGCTAAGAAAATTCTGGAAGAGGTTCACGAGGGTGTTTGTGGAACACATGCTAATGGTTTCACAATGGCTAGACAAATTGTGAGATTCAGGTACTATTGGTCTACCATGGAGGGAGACTGCATCAATTATGCTAAGAGATGTCACAAATGCCAAATTTATGGAGACAAAATTCATGTATCTCCTTCGCCCTTGTATGTTATGACCCCCCCATGGCCTTTCTCTATGTGGGGCATGGATGTCATCAGGCCGATCACTCTAAAAGCTTTAAATGGTCATCGGTTCATCTTTGTAGTCATCGACTATTTCACCAAGTGGGTAGAGGCTACTTCATATGCCAGTGTTACTAAGTCGGCAGTCAGCAGATTCCTAAAAAAGGAAATCATATGTCGATATGGAATGCCTGAGAGGACCATATCTGACAATGCATTAAACTTGAACAACAGCACGATCGCGGAGGTCTGCAGTCAATTCAAAATCAGACACCACAAGTCATCACCGTATCGTCCAAAAATGAATGGGGCAGTAGAAGCAGCCAATAAAAACATTAAGAAGATCGTGGGGAAAATGGCTGAAACTTATAAAGATTGGCATGAGAAGTTATCATTTGCTCTCTATGCTTATCGAACGTCTATCAGAACTTCCACCGGGGCAACGCCTTTCTCATTGGTTTATGGAATGGAGGCGGTTTTACCCATTGAAGTAGAGATACCTTCCATTCGAGTTTTGTCAGAGCTAAAATTAGATGAAGCATAATGGATACAATCTCGATACGATCAGTTGAACTTGATTGAGGAAAAGAGGCTAAAGGCTATTCGTCAGGGTCAAATGTACCAAAAATGAATGATGTGATCTTATAACAAAAAGGTTTGCCCAAGAGAATTTCATGAGGGGGACCTGGTATTGAAAAATATCCTCCCCATACAAAAGGATTTCAGAGGGAAATGGATGCCAAATTGGGAAGAACCTTATGTGGTAAAAAAGGCTTTCTCCGGAGGAGCACTGATTTTGACCGAAATTGATGGGAAAAACTTGCCCAATCTTGTAAATTTGGATTCAGTCAAGAAGTACTATACTTAAAGAGGAAAATAGGCCAAAGTGAAAACCCACAAAGGGCGCTTTGAGACTTTCTTAAAAAAACGGAGAGGCCAAGGTGAAAACCCGCAAAGGGCGCCTTGAGACCAAAGGGGTTTTGAGCCGAAAACCCGAAAAGGGCGGCTCAAAGTGTGATCAAAGATGGGGCATGCGGTGATCTTGCTATACCTGAATTAAGAAGAATGAGAGATGTTACGTTTTGGGGCATCAACAGAGTACTCTTGATCTCTTAAACACATATTGAGCTTAAAATGGTCTTTAGAAAGTTCGTACAGAGAAGCTCAGACTGCGATATTTGGGGCTCCTATTTTTTCTCCTCACTATTTCGTATTCCAGCAATGTTTGCTTTCTTTAATTAACCCATTCTTTTCAGATTTCACTCAATTTCAGTTTTTTCCATCATTATGATCACTTTCAAGCATTTTGTATTGAAGTAACGATTAATGGACTAATAGTACTTTTCACAAAAAGAGTTTTGCATACTACTCTAGAAACTTCTAAATAGTATGAGAACCTGAAACATGACTATTATTTAGAACTTACCAAGCCTAAGGGTTGGAAAATTTTGAGAAGGAAACTCTAAACAGTGACCATTTCTTCGGACTTTCTGTCAAAAATATCGGCTGAACAAGAAGACAGGATATTACGTCAGTGATACAAACTTGATGAATAGTGAGCAATGACAACCTAAGCATTAAAAAAGGGATCATTCTCATGAAATTTTGCATTCATGCAAATATCATCCATAACACATTAAGTTAGGAACATTCGATTCATTCTGATCATTGCATCCTAATTATTATGCATAAGCATAGGTCCATAAATCGATTCTACAAGTCATGTTCCCCAGAGGACTGTGTAACAAGATCGGTGAATCCACAAATCCCATACCCCTGAAGTTGTAGTGGGATGGATTGAAGTCAAGATAGCGAGTCTTATTCCCCTGAAGTTGCAGTGGAGCAGATTAAAGCTACGAATCCACAAGTCCTATTCCTCTTAAGTTGCAGTAGGTCGGAACAAATCCACCATGGCGAATCTCATCTCTCTGAAGTTGCAGTGGAGTAGATTGAAACCACCAGCCTTATCTCCCTGAAGTTACAGTGTAGCAGACTGAAGACAGCGAATCTTATTTCCTTGGCGTTGTAGTGGAACAGATTAAAACTACAGATTACGGCATATCTTATCTTCCTGAAGTTGCAGTGGAGTAAATTAAAGCCACCAGCCTTATCTCCCTGAAGTTGCAGCGGAGCAGACTAAAGACAATGAATCTTATTTCCCTGGCGTTGTAGTGGAACAAATTAAAGCTACAGATTACGGCAGATCTTATCTTCCTGAAGTTACAGTGGAGTAAATTAAAGCCACCAGCCTTATCTCCCTGAAGTTGCAGCGGAGCAGATTGCAGATAGCGAATCTTATTTCCCTGGCGTTGCAGTGGAACAGATTAAAGCTACAGATTACGGCGGATCTTATCTTCCTGAAGTTGCAGTGGAGTAAATTAAAGCCACTAGCCTTATCTCCCTGGAGTTGCAGTAGAGCGGACTGAAGAAAGCGAATCTTATTTCCCGGGCGTTGCAGTGGAACATATTAAAGTTACAAATTACGGCGAATCTTATATTCCTGAAGTTGCAGTGGAGCAGATTAAAGCCACAAGTCATTTCCCTGAAGTTGCAGTCGAAAAGATTAAAGTTACAAATCCTATACCTCTGAAGTTGCAGTAGGTCGGATCAAATTTCCCAAAACTAAACCTTATCTCCCTGAAGTTGCAGTGGAGCAGACTGAAGATAGCAAATCTTATCTCCCAGAAGTTACGGCGGAGTAGATTGACGCTACAAGTCTAATCTCCTTAAATGGGATCGAAGCGCTAGTTCCTATACCCCTGCAGATGCAATAGGATGGAATGAAGCTACGTGAAGAAGAAAGGCACCAAAACAAGTAGAGACTCAGCGAGGCCGAGCAAAATTGGTTATTTTGAAGTCTTTGCTCCATTTTCGTTACACGACAACGAGCAAAGAGGGGCAGCTGTAATCAGCCCAATTTGCCCGGGCCCATTTAAACCAAAAAAAACAAAACAATAAAAAACCAAAAAATAATAAGTCCAATAGTCCAGTCCATTAACCAAAATAAAAACAATTATCAAAGTCCATTTACAGACGGCCCAAGCTAATTACAGTGGCCCAATGCTAAACCCTAAGGCCCAAATGGCCCAAAAAACTGTTAACATTTTCAGAAACCCTAGGGGTTTCAAGAATCTTTTGGCGCCACACCCCCACACGCGCGTCGCAGCCCCCATACGTTCGGGCCTCCACGTCACCCATGAGCGGTTTCTCCCTCCATGGTGGTTTCACTTGCAAAACAGACTAACAGCACAGCAAAACCCAAAAAACATTGTATTTCATTTTTTGGATTTATTTTTACGATTTCGGCTATAAAACTGAATGAAAAATCATTTGTATTCTTCTTCTGTTTTTTACACACAATCAATACAACAAAAGAAGGCAAAAAAGCAGATCAACAAAGGTCTTTTCTTCTTTTTCTTTTTTTTTTCCTTTTCTTTTTTTCGAAACTGTTATATACATACATAGATTGTTATTTCTTTTTTTAAAACTATACATAGATATTAAAATACATTTAAAAAAAGAGAAAAAAACTCACCAAGGGAGGGTCCGACCGTCGTATACGGCGGTCGCCGGCGACGGACGACAGTGGTCCGATGGTCGGACCTGCGGCCGGAGAAGGGACCTCAGCAGAGAAAAAAGGGATCCTTCCCTTCCTTTTTTAAAAAAAAACTGGTTACAAATGTTTTTTTTAAAACTTTTTCGGCCTTAAATAGAGCTCCAATACGGCGCCGTTTTGGAGCCCTTCTTCAAAGCATAAAACAACGCCATTTGCCCCTCAAGACCCGCGTGTTGACCCGACCCGCAAGTAGGATCTGCGTGTTTTTTAATGGATGGGCTAATTGCGCTTTTAGCACTTCCGCTTTTTTATGGTTTTGCAATCAAGTCTTTCTTATCTTTAATTTGTACCCCATAATTTATTTTGATTTCAATTAGGTCAATAATCGAACAATGTCGTTTTGGAGGGCAGGGATTAATCTCCCTTTTGGTCCCTCTATGTTATTCGCGCGTTCAATGTGGTGACAAGACAACTCATTTTGTTATTCGGATTTGCCCCTAAATTTCCGTTTTAAAATTCAAATTAGTCCATTTTGTTATTTTTTCTATTAAATTAATTAATTTTAATTTTAATTATTTTTATTTTTATTACTACCACTATTATTATTATTATTATTATATTATTATTATTATTAAATTTATGTATTTAATGTTGAATGTTTATTTTATTTTTATTTACTTTTTAAATAGACTCTACTTATTTTTATTTTATTATTATTATTTTCATTATGATTATTATGTTCATTATTTATTATTTTATATCCTTTTATATATATATGCGTTCAAATATTAGATTATTTATTTAATTATTTTCTCTACTATTATTATCATTATTATTATTACTCTTATTTATTTTTATTATTATTATTTGTTTATTAATGTATTTTTATTATAATTTATTACTATTATTATTGTATTATTGTTATTATTATTATTATTTTATTATCTTTAAGTTATTGTACATAGTATTTTTTATTGATTTACTATTAGCTTTTACTATTTTTTTTTTTTTTGCTTTCACCTATTATTTTATATAGATTGTTGTTTTAGCTTTTATTTTATTTTATTTTTGCCTTTATTATTTTTATTTATATTATCGCCCTCATTGCTATTCTATTATGCATATCGGCTATAATTCATTTTCCAATTTACTACAATCGTATTACATTGTATCCGATGCATTAAATTTTTTGAAATAAGCAAATACGCCGCGTTCTAAGATTCGAAAGAAATCGTACCCTAGCTTACTGGGTTTCGATTTTTCTCATCGAGTCTAAAGAACCAATTATTTTTTTAAAAAATCAAAACATATAAGTTAAATAAAAACTTATTCTCGGAAATTCAAAAATGTTGTGTCCTAACTTATTGGATGTGAAATTTTGTTATCTCGAGGTAAGGATTTCTAAAAACAAAGGCAATATTCTGTATTTGGAATTTTGAGAAATTATGCCCTAACTTACTGGGTTCTGTAACAGTCTGATTTAGGGGCTAGTCGGAACAGTGGTCTCGGGACCACTAATTCGGGGTCGGAGAAAATTTATTTTAATTTTATTTTATGGTTTATAGCATGATTATAAGGGTGCATGAAAATTTTGGTGCTTAAATTTTAGCGATTTCATGCTTAATCGCGAAAAAGGACTAAATCGCATAAAGTGCGAAAGTTCTATTTTAATTGCTAGAGGTGCCAATTGGCTAAGGAATATTAATTGGAGGTCCCTAATGTGCAATTAGGCCTTGTTTTAAGAGGTGGCCGGTCATAGGGGACAAAGAATAGACTTTGTCATTTGGTTAGGTGAAAGTTGGTGATAAAATTTTTTATCATAAAATAAAGAAAGGAAAATATCACCTTTTCTCTCCATCTTCTCCACCGAAAATGAGCAGAAAAAATGGGGATTGAGAGCTCAAAATTTCATCCAAGCTTTCTTCCTTGCAAGTAAGTGATTTTGGTGGCCTTTCTTGAAATTTTTTGTACTTTTGGAACCCATAAAGCTTAAGCTAGCTAATGAGGGGACTATTTTGCAAAATGGTTAAGAGTCTAGGGTTTTTCCATGAAAGTAATTAAGTTGTTTGCTGCATTTTTATGGAAGAAAATGAGTCTTAGTTGTTAGATGAACAACTTTTTTGAAAGGTGTTACCATGAAAACACCTAAAATGACCTTTTTGTAAAGATTATAAAATAAGTGGTAAATGTGTGTAATAGTTGAAATATTGAGTTGCTATAGAAGAGAATATGAATCGGCTATGCTTGGTTAGCAAATAAGTTGGATGAAAATCGATATACAAGCCTAGGGGCAATGTAACATCCCGAAATTGGGCCTAGTAGGATTGGGCCCAATGGGCCTTGATTTAAAATTTTTTGAGAACGGCATTAATGCAAGTTAGACTTATTAGGTAAGTTATTTTGGAAGGTTAGAGGGCTTCTATGAAGTCCCGGGATCAAATATTAGCTTTGGGGAAATTTTGGTTTTAGGTGAAAAAAACCTGAAGTTGGCGGTAGGCCTTAAGAATAAAATGTGGGAAAAATGACACAAGTGGAGTGTGTGGTGTAGTGGCAAAGTGACGCCACTTAAGAGGCAAAGGAGTGACGCCACAAGGAAGGTAGGAGGTCCAAGGTTCAAGTCTTGGCTTTTGCATTTTGGTTTTCTTTTTACTTGGACCTCGAATTTGGCTATAGATTTATATTTAGTTGCGCATGGTTTAAGACACAAGAGGAGCTTGTGGCCAAGTGGCTAGCAGCGTGGATTATGTTGCAAGGGAGCACAGGTTCGAATCTCATGAGAAGCAAGGGAGTATTTATTTTGCGATGCGGACGCAAGAGTTTCATTGAATTTAAACTCTCTCGACGAAGGGATCCCACATCGGAAAGATACAAAGAAGGAAGGTGAAGAACTAGCTATATAAAGAGCATTCCAGAGGAGGGTTGACACACCTTGGAAGGCGTTTGGGCACGAGAGTGGTCGGAGCGCGGATTAACACCGCAGTCCTATCGGTGTGTAACTCTCTCTACTCTAGTTGTAGAGCGGCAATGCCGAAGTCGCCATCCGCGGCAATAGTAGCCACACAAGCGTGCGAGCGCGTGCGTGTGGGGCTTCGACGCGATAGTTGAGGCCATCAGTAGTATTCTTGTGGGTTGGGGCTGCTTGGGCCGCGATGGGCCGAAGTGGGCCCAATGGGCCCGTAGGCCCTTATGAGTAAATTGTGTGATTGTGTAGAATATAGTGAACTAGACTAGGTGGAACTTATATACATGGCTAGATTTGTGCTAGGTGGGCCACACGAGCGTGTGGGCCCGAATGGGCCAGAATCGAGTTTTAGGCCCAATTGTCCTAGATGCGATGGGAAATGGTAGCCGAGTCGCTCGAGGCGACATTTGGGCCTTTGGGAAAGGCCATTGCAGTGCAAAATTACCAATATACCCTTGGTGGGTAAATTACTTAAAATGCCCTTGGTGGGTAAATTACCGATATACCCTTGGTGGGTAAATTACGAAAATGCCCTTGGTGGGTAAATTACTAAAATGCCCTTGGTGGGTAAATTACCGATATACCATTGGTAGGTAAATTACGAAAATGCCCTTGGTAGGTAAAATTACTGGTTATACCCTTAGAGGTTGATTAGGGTTATTATGTTGTTTTATGTCTATCCTGATTATGATGGTAATTCATGTTATACTTATATTTGATATATGTCTAGCATACATGACATAACGCATACACGAATTATTATGTCATATTGCATGGGTTATATGAGTGGAGGCGCAAAGATATTCGTGTCGACGGGCACCAAAGTGGTTTGGTACCACATTGTGACTACGGTCCACCAGAGGTTTGGCACCTCCGCAGGTTTGGCACCTCATAGTGACTCGTCCCGTGGTTAATACCACCGTGGGTTGGCCCCACTTTTGAGATATGGGATCGTCGCCGGTGATTTGGTATCACACGTGGGTTGGCCCCACAACTTGATGATTCGTGTCTTCTGACACCAAAGTGGTTTGGCACCACCGGTGATTTGGTATCACATTCGTGTCTTCTGACACCGAGGTTTGGCACCTCCGGAGGTTTGGCACCTCATAGCGACTCGTCCCTCGTGGTTAATACCACCGTGGGTTGGCCCCACTTTGAGATATGGGATCGTCTCGCGGTGATTTGGTATCACACGATGGGTTGGCCCCATCATTTGCTTTGTGACTTCGGTCACCAAAGTGGTTTGGCACCACCAAAGTGGTTTGGCACCACATGTATTGACGGATATTGTGACTTTAAGTCACCAAAGTGGTTTAGCACCACCAAAGGTTTTGGCACCACATGTATTGACGGATATTGTGACTTTAAGTCACCGGTGGTTTGGCACCACCAGTGGTTTGGTACCACACGGGGTAGAAAAAGGAGTTGCGGATGGCTAGGTTTGGGTGCATGATATGCATATTTTCATATGAAATTGTGTAAGGGCTCATTGGATGGGGATTTACACACCGAGTCTCGATGACTCACCCCTTAGTTAAATTTTGCAGTAAATCATTAGATCGCGAATTTGGGAGCCGAGGTGGACTCGTGGAGGCCATACATATGTTTACTCGTAAATTCGTTTCTTTTATTTGGACTTATTTTTATTTGAGTTTTTGTTATGTAATAAGGCCTTGGGTATTTTATTTGGTTTCACTTTTCAATTTGTTTATTGCTTATTATTAAATGATCAATATGGGATTTTCTTAAAATGATAATAAACCATTTCTTATTCAAAATTTCTTAAACTCGATTTCTCACCACAACTATAAAGAATATGAGCTTTTAACGAATGCACGCTTTTAGACATTCCTTTCATGTGACATGCCGTTTCTGGCCGTAACGCTTTAGGCCGGGTTTGGGGTGTTACAATTATGGTATCGAGCCTAGGTTCAAAAACTCTACTGTGGGTTTGGGTTCAAAAATGTTTTCAAAAGATGGTTTGGAAAATGGTTTAGAAAAATATATATCTGCTTTTTTAATATGGCACCCGAGTCTCAGGCACCAATCCATACGATAAGTTTCTGATACTTTGCTTTGTTATATCTTTGTATTTTGAATATCTATTCGTGTGTTTGGGTTGGATGTGATGTTCGGATATAGAGTTGATTGCATACGAAATATTTATCCGCTTTAATGGTTAGGTTTTTTTAGTATGTGTAGGGTTTCTAAATTCTAGTTAAAAGTATATTAGGGTTATTGGAATCAGAGTGCGCGAGCGTGAGCACACAGCGTTGTAGGTTAGGTGGTACGAATGTTCCTGTAGTTGGAAATTTCGAGGACGAAATTTCTTTAAGGAGGGTAGATTTGTAACATCCCGAAATTGGGCCTAGTAGGATTGGGCCCAATGGGCCTTGATTTAAAATTTTTGAGAACGGCATTAATGCAAGTTAGACTTATTAGGTAAGTTATTTTGGAAGGTTAGAGGGCTTCTATGAAGTCCCGGGATCAAATATTAGCTTTGGGGAAATTTTGGTTTTAGGTGAAAAAAAAACCCTGGAAGTTGGCAGGTAGGCCTTAAGAATAAAATGTGGGGAAAAATGACACAAGTGGAGTGTGTGGTGTAGTGGCAAAGTGACGCCACTTAAGAGGCAAAGGAGTGACGCCACAAGGAAGGTAGGAGGTCCAAGGTTCAAGTCTTGGCTTTTGCATTTTGGTTTTCTTTTTACTTGGACCTCAGAATTTGGCTATAGATTTATATTTAGTTGCGCATGGTTTAAGACACAAGAGGAGCTTGTGGCCAAGTGGCTAGCAACAGTGGATTATGTTGCAAGGGAGCCCAGGTTCGAATCTCATGAGAAGCAAGGGAGTATTTATTTTATGTGATGCAGACAAAGAGTTTCATTGAATTTAAACTCTCTTGACGAAGGATCCCACATCGGAAAGATACAAAGAAGGAAGGTGAAGAACTAGCTATATAAAGAGCATTCCAGGGAGGAGGGTTGACACACCTTGGAAGGCGTTTGGGCACGTGGAGTGGTCGGAGCTGCGCGGATTAACACCGAGTCCTATCGTGTGTGTAACTCTCTCTACTCTAGTTGTAGAGCGGCAAATGCCGGGCGTGCGGTCCACGGCAATAGTAGCCACACGAGCGTGCGAAAGCACGCGTGTGGGGCTTCACGCGATAGTTGAGGCCATCGCAGAGTATTCTTGTGGGTTGGAAATTTGCTTGGGCGCGATGGGCGAAGTGGGCCCAATGGGCCCGTAGGCCCTATGAGTAAATTGTGCGATTGTGTAGAATATAGTGAACTAGACTAGGTGGAACTTATATACATGGCTAGATTTGTGCTAGGTGGGCCACACGAGCGTGTGGGGGCCGAATGGGCGAGAATCGAGTTTTAGGCCCAATTGTCCCAGATGCGATCGGAAATGGTAGGTTTGAGTCGCCTCGGGCGACATTTGGGCCTTTGGGAAAGGCCATTGCAGTGTGCAAATTACCGATATACCCTTGGTGGGTAAATTACGAAAATGCCCTTGGTGGGTAAATTACCGATATACCCTTGGTGGGTAAATTACGAAAATGCCCTTGGTGGGTAAATTACGAAAATGCCCTTGGTGGGTAAATTACCGATATACCGTTGGTGGGTAAATTACGAAAATGCCCTTGGTAGGTAAAATTACTGTTATACCCTTAGAGGTTGATTAGGGTTATTATGTTGTTTTATGTCTATCCTCGATTATGATGGTAATTCATGTTATACTTATATTTGATATATGTCTAGCATACATGACATAACGCATACACGAATTATTATGTCATATTGCATGGGTTATATGAGTGGAGGGGCGATGATATTCGTGTCGACGGGCACCGGTGGTTTGGTACCACATTGTGACTACGGTCACCGTGAGGTTTGGCACCTCCAGAGGTTTGGCACCTCATAGCGACTCGTCCCCTCGTGGTTAATACCACCGTGGGTTGGCCCCACTTTTGAGATATGGGATCGTCTGCGCGGTGATTTGGTATCACACGTGGGTTGGCCCCACAACTTGATGATTCGTGTCTTCGGACACCGGGTTTGGCACCACCGGTGATTTGGTATCACATTCGTGTCTTCGGACACCGAGGTTTGGCACCTCCGGAGGTTTGGCACCTCATAGCGACTCGTCCCCTCGTGGTTAATACCACCGTGGGTTGGCCCCACTTTGAGATATGGGATCGCCCGCGGTGATTTGGTATCACGAGATGGGTTGGCCCCATTATTTGTTTTGTGACTTGGTCACCACGGTGGTTTAGCACCACCAGGTGGTTTGGCACCACATGTATTGACGGGATATTGTGACTTTAAGTCACCAAAGTGGTTTAGCACCACCAAAGGGTTTGGCACCACATGTATTGACGGATATTGTGACTTTAAGTCACCAGTGGTTTAGCACCACCAAAGGGTTTGGTACCACACGGGTAGAAAAAGGAGTTGCGGATGGCTAGGTTTGGGTGCATGATATGCATATTTTCATATGAAATTGTGTAAGGGCTGTTGGATGGGGATTTACACACCGAGTCTCGATGACTCACCCTTAGTTAAATTTTGCAGTAATCATTAGATCGCGGATTTGGGAGCCGAGGTGGACTCGTGGAGGCCATACATATGTTTACTCAGTAAATTCGTTTCTTTTATTTGGACTTATTTTTATTTGAGTTTTTGTTATGTAATAAGGCCTTGGGTATTTTATTTGGTTTCACTTTTTCAATTTATTTATTGCTTATTATTAAATGATCAATATGGGATTTTCTTAAAATGATAATAAACCATTTCTTATTCAAAATTTCTTAAACTCGATTTCTCACCACAACTATAAAGAATATGAGCTTTTAACGAATGCACGCTTTTTAGACATTCCTTTCATGTGACATGCCGATTCGATTAAGTAACGTTTAGGCCGGGTTTGGGGTGTTACAGGCAAAATCGTAATTTTGCCAAAGTCCAAGGGCAAAATCGTAATTTTGCCAAAGTAGAAATTTTAAAATGTATTGATTAGTGTGGTGATTAAATGAGTAAATTTTATTTTTCTAGATCAAATAAAATGAGATTCGGATCTAGAACGAGAGAAAAGAGAAATATGGACAAATAGGTCTATTTTTACCCTTCTGATATCGAGGTAAGTTCGTGTGCAAATAATGCAATCTTATGTGAGGTATTTAATATTTTAATGTTGTATGAGTATATTAAATACGTTTTTGACGAGATGCCAAGAAATGAAAATCTTCAATTGAACTTAAGAATGGACGGAATGCGAATATCATGATAATATGATAATTAAGGTCCCGTGTAAGACCATATTTGGAATATGGCCTCGGTGTGAGATTTCGTATAAGAACATGTCAGGGGCATGGAATCGATATGATATTTCATGTAAGACCCTATTGAGGGTACGACGTTGATATAATACTACATGTATGAGACTCAAGAGTATCCTTTAGCATTTTGAGTGATTCATCAAGTATGTTGAAAATGAGAAAGTATGAGGTTATGTCATGAGAGGTACAGGTATGTGCCCCGAACTCGTTTGATGTGAATTTAGTATAAGATAAACCAGTAATAAGTTTATGTGTAAACGACGCATCTTGATTGCATATGTTATATTTATTAATGCATTGCGTGAATGCAAATGATTATTGTAGAAATCTAGTTAAGAATGATAGTGTGTGAGAATATTCCCGGATAAATATTCGAGATAGGAAAATGTATGTATATAAATACCACTGTGTTAATATTAATGGTGGGCTGTGTGCGATACCACCTTATTAATTATTATCGATGGGCTGTGTGTAATACCATCGTATTAATATTAATGGTGGGCTGTGTGCGATACCACCTTATTAATTATTATCGATGGGCTGTGTGCGATACCATCGTGTTTAATATTAATGGTGGGCTGTGTGCGATACCACCTTATTAATTATTATCGATGTGCTGTGTGCGATACCATCGTGTTTAATATTAATGGTGGGCTGTGTGCGATACCACCTTATTAATTATTGAATAGTGGGCTGTGTGCAAAACCACAGAGTATTTATTATTATTTCGGGGTGATTTCGAGAAACTTGACTAAGTGAAATTTGCATGTGGCCTTATGGTGATAAATGCAGGGTATAAATGCAAGCAAAGATGAACAATGTTTTATGATATGTGTTTGTGATAGGTGAAAGTTTGGAATGAGTAAGTATTATGAATGATTGAATGGGTAACCATGAGCTTAAGTGTAAATCTCATTATATTACCTTTGTGGTTGAGTAAGATAAATGAATGTCAATAGTTGATTATTATTTGCATGTGAACTTACTAAGCGTTATTGCTTACTCCCCTTCTTTTCCATCTTTTATAGGTTAACTTAACTAGCCCGGGTTGGAGACCGTCGGAGATGTTTTCACACTATCGAGCAGTCATTTGGGTATAAGGTTTCAAGTCTTCTTGAGATATGGCATGTATAGAGATCTTATTCTTTGTTTAATTAAGTCATAGTTAAGGTAGCCAAATGTGTTGGCCTAAAACAGTTTATGGTTCGGTTGTGCATAGCCATGGATGATGGCTCATGTCGATTGTAATTGTGCTAGTAATAGTTCCCCCTCGTATATGGGAAGATAGTTTGGTTTTCATGGTTCAAATGTGAAAATTCAAGTGTTAAAATTGATGATTTGAGAATAGTATGTGATGATGTATGAATGTGTGCAAGTGAGGGTGGATAAATGGCTTGGAAAATAGCCTTGAATTGGTCCACACGGGTAGACACACGGGCGTGTGTCTAGGCGCAGTGTGACACACTGATGCCCGCCCATGGGGTGTGACTAGGCCGTGTGTCCCCTGCATGTTAATGTTGCAAGTCAGTGTCGACCACGGGCTAGCCACACGGGCGTGTGCCTAGGCCGTGTGCCCCTTATGAGGTTGCTGACGATACAAACAGAATACCCAGGTTTTTTCACATGGGTGAGGACACGGGCGTGTCTAGGCCGTGTGAAGGACACGGGCCAAAGACACGGGCATGTGTCCGGCCGTGTGAAAACCCCTGTAGGTTCGAATTGAGAAATAATTCTACACGGGCATGGAACACGGGTGTGTGATATGTCACACGGCCGTGTCCCACTTTTCACACGGGCGTGTGGCTCTGTTTTATGACAAAATTTTCTAAGTGTTTCAAAAGTTCCGGTTCGGTCCCAAAGCATCTCGAGTATATGTATAGGGTCTCGTAAACCCATAATGGGGACATTATGAATGTAAATGAAAAAAAGTTTTAAGTTGGAACGAAATTTTATAGCCTAAAGTTTAAATGTTCAAGCAAGTCAAGTCCGGTAATGCCTCGTACCCGGTTCCGGCGTTGAATACGGGTAAGGGGTGTTACAGGTTCTGATTTTTCATTTAACCCAAATGACCGAATATCCTTTTTGAATTTAAATGCCCTAGTTTTAAAAGTCAAAAGACAAGGTTAGTTTCGAGGATTTGAAACGTTGTATCCTAACTAACTGGGCATGACATTTTACTTCTTCTAAATAAGCGGGTCTCAGCATCCAATTTAATTTATACAAGTTTTTTTAAAAACAAAGAGGATCGTATTTTAAAATCTTTTCAAATTTTCGACATTAAGACAGTAATCAATCAATTCAGTACCAATTTTGGACGTTACGAGGGTGTTAATCCTTTCTCGTGCGTAACCGACTCCCGAACCCATTTTCTCGAATTTTGTAGGCCAAAATCATCGTTTTAATAAATTAAATGTATTATTAAAATGAACAAATTACGAGGTGATCCGATCACACCTCATTAAAAAGGATTGGTGGCGACTCCATTTTCGATTTAAAGTCGACCCCGTTTTTCAACGAAAAAAATGGTTTCGACACAAATAAATTGAAGATAAAATTTAATAAATTTTTTTATTTTTTCAAGTATTTATTTTATGAAATAAAAATTATAAGTTAATTTAATAAGTTATGATTTATAAATTAAATTATTTTTAAATATTAAAATAAAATATAAAAAGAATTTTTCTTATTAAATCATGTTTTCAAATAATTAAAATCAATATTGAGAAGTAAATTTTGATTAAAAAATCAAAGTTGCTGATTTACTTTAATAAAATTCAATTAATAAATTTACTTATATTTTTAAAATATAATGAAAATATAAATGAAAATAAAATATAATGATAAATTTAAATATTCATCTATAATATTATGATAAATTTACACTTTAATCCATTAAGTGGTATGGATTATCTAGTGATGGAATTCACAAATGAAGTTAATTAAGAATTTGATATAAGATCATTTATCACTCCATCCCTGATTTAGTCTAATTTAAATTAATTTGAGTGCTCATACATGCTAATTTTATTCAATTTGACTGAGAAAATACTTGGGGAAACTCGGAAAAATCTCATTTTAACATTTAAAAGTACATTAAATTATCAAAATTATTTTATATATTTTATAAGTAAATTTAAATCAATTATATTTATTAATTAAATAGTAATTCATGATTAATTAAAATCAAAACTAGAGTATTATATCCCTTGTCTGTCAAATTCAAGCAGACTCTTTTATAGGTATATTTGGAGGCCGCTTTCTGGAGAATTCGGGTAGGTTGGTGCTTTTCCAAGTTGGAGTTTGTTTGTGTTGGGATGAATCCGATTAAGTAACGAATAAGTAAAAAATAGTAGAAGAAATTGAAAACACAAATTTAACGTGGAAAAACTCCTCCAAAGAGGATAAAAAAATTACGGGTAAAAATAATTTTACTATAATAGAAAAAGAACAAAGAGTACAAAATATGGAGATAAGAACTAAACTCCAAAACCGAAAATAAAGAACCCTCAAAACGTAAACACAAAATTCTCTAAAAGTGTTATGAGTTATAATTTTTGGATGAGTGTTTTTTATAAGGTTACAAAATAGCCTATTTATAGGCTAAATTCGTAAATAAAATAAATTATGCTAATAAATGTCAAATATATTATACTAATAAATACTAAATCTTTTAGAAAGAAGATATATTTTGTTTAACCTGACTTGCCAGTAATCTCTTATTTTATTTAATAGGAATTTGGGTCAACAACTCTAGCAATTTAAATTCAAATTTTTTAACTTCAATTTTTTTCGAGTTCAGATATTTTACAAGTTTAAGTTTTTTTTTAGTTTATACCTCTTCGGATTTGAGATATTCTAAATTTGGTCATGGGTTCGTTTCAGATTCGTTTTATATTCGATATAATTATATATATCTACATAATGTAAATATTTACATCTCAATATAAAATTTTAATTTATATATTTTAAGTAAATTTTTACTGTAATGTGATAGTTTTATTTATATTTTGATTAATTAACTTGGTTGACATCAACATTGTCGCCAGTACAGGATGACGTGGGTTTTTTTATTTCTTTTATATATTTAAATAATTAATTTTTTTTAAGATTACAAAGGATATAACTTGACATTCAATTTTTTTTAGGGCTAAAATATAATATTTATTAATAACCCAAAAGAAGGTTAGTGAAAGATAAGATTCAAAATACAAACACCACCTTAAAATAATCAATAACATTGTTACAAATACATCTAAATGAAAATGAAAAATAACTTTGAAGCTAAAATAAACAAATAAATTGAAGAAAAAAAAAACACCTAAAGCAAGCATGACATTCCAGTAAACACCAAAAAATAGCATCTTAGAAAATTATTTAAATTAGATAGTGGGAAGAAGATCTGATATAATTTCTATAAATTAGATAGTGGGAACCTAATATACCTTTTGGTTTTTATAAATTCTATAAATGTTTTATCAATAGTGGGAATAAGATATGTTATTTGATAATATATATATATATATATATATTTTTAAATATAAATCATTTAAATTAGGAATTAGATATATAATATAAGGTTGTGTTTGTTTCATTGAAAATAATTTTTTAAAAATGATTATTGGAAAATAAATTAATTTTTTTTGGAAAAGATGATATTATTTGTTGTTTGAATGATTCTGTGTAAAATCTTTTTTCTTGTTTGACAATTAAAATTGTATTCTAAAAGTTTTTCTCTAATCAAAGAAACACATCCTAAATATATTTGTTACATAATATTATAGTAGCATTTTCTTTTGATTTTTTTTTTTAAATTAGTTACTGTCATATAGCTATAATAGTGGTAATCTCAATTTCTCAAAATTTATTGTTTAATTCTATGTAAAAGATAATTAATTAATTTATGAAGAAAAATATTTGAATAAAACTAATACTTAAAGTTTTTATAAAAAAAATATATTTAATTATAGTTTGATTATTTTATTTTTATTACTAAATTTAGGTTTATATACAAATTTTTTCGAGTTCAAGTTTTTTTTCAAATTTAAATTTTTGACTTTTTGGTCAAATTAGATTTAGACGTGTTCAAGCTCTAGTTTTTTTAAGTTGAGTTCTTGAGTTTGGCCTCATTTTGCCACCTCTAAGTATATTTATTGACTCGTGATTTAAAATTTAAAATTTAAAATGTAGATAAGTAAATTTATCTTTAAAAATTCTAGATAATAAGTCATTGTCTAGTTTATTGACAACATAGAATTATATATTATTATTGGATGAAATATTAAGCTGATAAAATAATATGTGATTGTTGAACTAAAAATAAATTTATATGTTGATATATATTAAAAATTAAGTTCATACTTTGTCATTCCTTCCCCTTCTAGAACACAATAAAAATAAAACAATTTCACTCTTTACTACGTCTAGTCGCACTTTATGTTGGATTAATTATTTGTTTGTGTCAAAATATAAAATAAAAACTTGAAGATTAAAATATACTCTAAGTCCCCTATACACTTTATTATCTAGAATTTAGTCTCCCTACTTTATTATCAAGAATTTAGCTCTTCTACTTTTTAGATTTAATAATCGCTATTTGGAATTTAATTGAAAAGTTAATAATATTAACTATTTGGGCTAATTAACAACATTTAGAGACCGAATTATGTTAGAATTTGAAGTATAAGAATTAAATATTAAATTTAAGCATTATAGAGACACCAAAATTAAAATTTAACCATTTTTCTATATTGTGGTTGTTTGAGATTAAGCCTGAACCTAACTAGTGGGTAGTAATTGGGTCCGGGCTTAACGAAGATCATGTTAAAATTTAATTATTCTTCTTTTGTTAAAATCTCGAAAAGAATTTTAACAAAAAACGAAATTGAAAGGAAAAAAAAGTTGTTCAAATTTTTTTTACAAAATGAATTGTAGATAACTCTATGTTTGGATTGAATAAAAAGAAGGGAAAGGAAAGGAAAGGAAAGTAAGGGAAAGCTCTTTGGATTATTATTATTTTATTTAAACAAGGGAAAGTAAAGGGAGTTGAATATTGTTTTTTTTTTCTTTGAGTACTCAGTTTTTAATTACCCCAATTTGAGAGAAAAGCTAATAAAGGGAAGTGATGTTTCCTTTGCACTATGTTTGGACTAATAGTAAAGAAAAATAAAGAAAGTAAAAGAGTGAAAGCTAAAGAAAAGAAAGTAAATAATTACCTATTATTTTGTTTGGATGGTTAAAAGTAGTGAAGGAAAGGAAAGTTAAGTGATTTTGTTTGAATAAACATCGGAAAGGATAAGAAATGGTTAATTATAATAAATTTTTATAATTATAATTTTATCATAAAACTATTTACAAAATAAATAGAGGACAACAAAAGACATTTTCACATATTAAAATTTTGTTGTCCTTTTCTTTCCTTAGCTTTCCCTCCAAATTGAGGTAAATAAAAAATTGAACTTTTAAAGGAAAGTAAGAACTTATAAATTCTATCCAAACAAAAGAAAAGATTATTTCCCTTATTTTCCTTTGCTTTTCCCTATGCTTTCATTCCAGACATAGGCTTAAGATAGAAAATACCATTTTTTTTCTTCATATTAACACTTTACTTAAGTTATTTTATACGAAAGATATAATTAAAAAATTATTATAAATAATAATTTTCTTAACTTTCCACGATTTAATCAAATATACATCATTTTCTGGGCAAAATACCCAAATATACCAAAAAATATATATATTTAAGGAAAATGGCCGATTTTTTTAAAATTTACGGAAAAGGGCCATTTCCCCACAAAACGCGTCCACGTCAGCGCATTTTGTGGGGATGCAGCAGGAAAGTGCCCCCTTGGGGGCGCGCTTTTGCCACATCAGCACAAAACGCGCTGACGAGGACGCGCTTTGCTGATGTGGAAAAAAGCGCTCCCCCGAGGGCGCGCTTTTGCCCTCCTTCCCCGTCTACCTTTCAGCTATTTTTATTGTTTGGGTATGAAATTTTAAGGTTTCTGGGCTAGGGTTTATGATTTTTTAGGGTCATTAGATTTAGGATTTTTAGGGGAAATTTAATTAGGATTAATTAGGGTTTAGTAAAAATATATTTAGGGTTTCATCAGAAAAAAAATTATTTGAATTTTTTTGACAGTTGTATCTGGCAAAATAATTTTGAGAAGACGTTTCTGAACAAACAGTGGCCAAAAACGCTTCAAGCAGGATGCACTGTCAGCAGGAGTACTGAAAAGAGCTCACACGTGCTACAGTAGTCTCCGGTAAAATAATTTTGAGAAGACGTTTACAACAAACAAAGTTACCCAAAACGCTTCAAGCGGATGCACTTTGTCGTGAGAGTCTCAAAAAGAGCTCCCACATGGACGCTCTTTTGCTACAGTAGTATGTGGCAATCCTTAGACTATAAATCAGCCAAATTTCATTCTCAAATTGCATAACAGAAATTGAGGCAAAAGAAAAATAGAAACTGAAAATGAGTGAACGTATTAATGCTGTTATTTACTACGATTGTGAGGTTTGTGACACCGAAAATGGTGTTGTTTTTTTATCGGAGAACACAGCGCGACTGGGTTTTAATCGGAACATAGATTTGTTAGAACTTCGCAAAAGAATTAGGCGCAAAATATTCGGAACAACGCCAATGAAAGTTCAGTCTATTAAGTATAGATTTTGCGCTTCGGTTGATCCGGTGAGATATGAATCATTCGACATCAAAGGTCCTCGGAGCTTTGAGGCAATGGTGGAGACTCATCTTGCCAGTGGATCACCCTATCTTGAGGTATATGTACAATTTTCATCGCCAAGTGATCTTCCTTCGACCTCAACATCTACTTCTGTTCGAGGGGAATACACAACCCTAAGCCGACACTCTGTTAATGGGAGGCAGAATACGAAAGTGCCCGTGTTTGGTGGTAGTATGGAAAACATAACCCCCGCACGACACTCATTTGGTGGATGGGACATGCATATCCTTCCTTCGAAGTCCGATGATAGAAATACGTATTGGGGAACGTCATCAACTTCTAGTGGTTGGCAATCCACATATGATTGGGAACGTTACGAAAGATGTTTAAGGAGGATAATATACTCCCCATGACATCCACCGGTGAGGGGCCCTTGTTCGTTGCAGATTATGGTGGATCGGATGATGAGTCAGATGTGGATCCACCTCGAGAGCCCGGGCCCGATGGTGCAGAAGTTGGATTATTTTCTTAACCGGAGCTGCTCCAACGATGCACGAAGATGTTGAGGCGGTTCGACGAAAGAAGAAGATCCACTATTCGTATGCACTCGCCTCCAGCCCACATGCATAATGTCGATCTATCTCAAGACGATGCATTGGAGTTTCCTAAACTACCACACCGGACTCGTGACCATACAACTTCGTCGTTGGATTCGGGCGAATTAGAAGTTGGTAACGAGTTTTCCAACAAGAATGCTTTTCTTGCTGCGTTGAAACAATATAGCATCAAGAACGGGGTTAACTATAACGTGGTTAAATCCAAGCTCGATAAGTACGAGGCAAAGTGTGCAGTGCAAAACGGTACATGTTCATGAAAAATCATGGCCTCGTTGAGGAAAAGGACAGGCTTGTGGGAGATCAAAAAGTACAAAGGTCCACATACATGTCTTGCCGGTACAGTATCACTATGTGTTCAATGTTTTTGAATAATACTAATATTACGTAATGTTGCATTATTTAACGTACTTCATTGACAGGTGTTACACAAGATCATCCGAAGATGGATTCAGACATGTTGGTTGACTTAATAATACCGACGGTGAAGGCCAATCCCAAGACTACAGTGCCAACCTTAATTGGCAATATTCGTAGCCAATTGGGGTACACGCCCTCTTACAGGAAGGCTTGGATAGCCAAGCAGAAGGCATTGGAAAAGTTGCATGGTCGGTGGGATGCTTCATATAATGAAGTGTGGCAGTGGTGTCAGGTGCTGGAGAGATATGTCCCAGGCAGTATAACAGACCTTGAAACGGAACCGGCGTACTACAATGATAGTTTGCTCCGTGGATGCGCAGTGTTCAAGCGTCTTTTCTGGACATTTAAGCAATGCCGATGTGCATTTATATACTGCAAGCCATTGGTACAAATTGACGGTACCTTTATGTATGGTAAATATACGCATCAGCTATTGCTAGCTGTGGCACAGGACGGCAGTGGGAGAATCCTTTCGATTGCGTTCGCAATAACACCGGGGGAGTCAGCTGATGACTGGGATTTCTTTCTATCTAGGTTAAGGAGGCATGTCTGCCCCCAACCTGATATATGCGCTATATCGGATCGGGGCCCTGGAATACTAGCCGCAATAGAGCGCCAGGGAAGCCTGTGGCATCGTACACACTATCGATATTGCCTAAGGCATGTTGCATCTAACTACTACGGGCAACATCGATCTAAAAGTCAGTGACAGCAAGTGACCAATATGGGTATGTAATATCTATTAATATAATTTCGTTTGTAATATTTAATTTATTCTCAATTGAAGAGTGGTATGTAATATTCGCTATCAACGTATATTGGTAGGGTATGAGATCAATAAGGACCGTTTTCAGGAGATGTTGGCGAGTTTACGATCAGATAACGAAGAAGGCGCAAACTACCTGTGCAATATTCCTCTCCAACAGTAGACACAATCATACGACGGCGGCCTACGATATGGTCATATGACCTCAAACCTGGCAGAATGCATAAATTCTGTTCTAAAAGGAATGCGTCATCTGCCGATAACATCGGTTGTGCGAGAGACATATTTTCGTTTAGCGGTATTATTTTTGAAGCGAGCAGCGAGTTATAAAGGCCAAATGCAAGGAGGCCATGTATGGAGCGCGAAGGTCTTGCAAGAAATTAACAGGGGGAAGGCACGGGCTTACACCATGCATACAGTGTGTCACGATCGCGACAACCTATGGTTTCGTGTGACGGAGTTTGACAGACCGAACCAAGGCATTGTTGGCGGGCAGTATCGTGTACACTTGAGAAATAGGACCTGCGACTGTGGGATATTTGATGCACTTCGTTACCCATGCGCTCATGTACTTGCGGCTTGTCAGAATCTCCTTCTGGATCCCATGAGCTATGTCGACGAAGTGTATAAAATAGAAAACATGTACAACATGTGGAGACAGGTATTCCCACCAGTCCCAGATGAACGTAAGTGGCCGTCTGTATCACTTACTCCGTATAAGCTATTGTCGGATAGAGAACTGAGGCGCAAACCAAAAGGTCGACCTTGCTCGACTAGAATACGCAACAATATGGATATCCGAGAAACGAGCAACCAACATAGGTTGTGCGGATGGTGTAGGAACCCAGGCCATACATCTCGCTCGTGTCCAAGTCGAAATAGTTGACAGTCTTCTTAACTTTTTTTTGTCTATTGGTGTCTATGTAAATTCTATTTATTTGTTGATGAAAACGGTGAACTTTTGTAGAAGGACTAATTTGGAAAAAAAAAACCTTTAAGTTACAATAAAATTACAAATATTGGACTTTTATTTTTAAAATTAAATTTCAATAAAAAAATTAAACAAATTCTTTTTTATTAAAGATATTAAAATTAAATTACAAAAAAATATAAGCAACCATTATTTATTAAATATATTAAAACTAAATTAAAAAATAAAAAATAAAAAAACTTTTTATTTATTAAATATATTAAAACTAAATTACAAAAAATTAAAAATAAAAAACAGAAAATAACTTTTTATTTTATTAAAAAAATTCAAATTAAATTACATATAAAAAAATAAACAACTTCTATTTTATTGAAGATATTAAAATTAAATTACAAACACAAATAAAAACAACTTTTATTTTATTAAAGAAATAAAAAAATTTATTACAATTTAAAAATAAAAAGCCCGTCCGAATCAATGTTGATGCTGGGTGAGAATCGAGTGCCACACGGGGTGGTCGGCGATTCTGTACTGGATTCCTCCTTCTTCTAGCTTCCGCGGGGTCGTGGAACCTCGGGCGGGGATTCCTGTTCCTCGGCGGTGGAGTCCAGTTGTGGGTGTTGCGAGGATGACCCACCTTGATAAAATAACGACCGAGGTGTTTGCATAAACCACGGCGGGGTGTCTCAATCCGTATGGCGAAGGAGACCGTAAAAGAAGTGCTCCCGACGGGCGCCTCTTGTGATCCTCACGGAATGCGGCCTCAAGATCACCGCGGTCGAGTAGTCGAGAACGGACTCGAACCCGCCATGCATTCCAACTTTGTGGTGGGGCTGGGAAAGGAAACATATATGGGTTAGGATACATATAAGGGCTAGGGTACGCACTTTTTGGCATAAAGGCTAAAGGTGTGATGTCGGTGTCATCGGGGCTGAATCCCGATGGGCCCGGTGGATCGTGTGGGCGCTATTGATGGGCCTGGATGATCGTGTCGAACCACCGTTGATGGCCCCGTCTCATCACCCATTCTCTTTGGATTTAAAGGGCCCCGACGTTCCCTTTGTTCACGAAGTTGCCGTCTCCTCTCTTCTTCCGACAACAAATACGGCTTACCATGGATCCTAAACCATGCCATGTATTCTGGCACGCATGCTAACCCAGGAACGACGATCGGTTCCCAAATAGGTATATAATCATACTGGTTCTCCCACATTTCGATATACACTGACCAAAATCTTGGCCAATCCGTGTGCAACTACCGTAAGTCGACTTTGTGCTCATCATCGAGCACCTCAGGTGGCACAGGAATCGATTGTCGGAATCTAAATTGTCGCAGAACCCGATCTGACTGGTGCATCTCCATGGTGGCATAGTTGATTAATGGGACCTTCACATGCCAAATGCTTAGATTTTGCAAGAACTCCTCCAGAATTACTGCCCGAATTGCCGGATCCTCGTACGGTGTCTATTGAAACTATATTAACATGACCAAAATATTAGTTATATACATAATACTAAACACTAAATATGAAATACTAAGTTATAAATACGAAATTCGAAACTTACTTGTGATTCCGACCGTTGGTCTAATAGAAGCCGTATATCTTCAAGCGAGGTAGGTATTCCAACATAACTCGCCGAATGGTTCCACCTAATTAAATAATTTTTTAGCATACAATTATACTATAAATCTACATAATAATTGTAAAATATAACATTAAATTTACCTCGTTATCAGTGGGAATGTATATGGGTGATCGAGTCGAGGACGTAAAAATGGAAATCGTAAATCGTGCCCATGATCGCAGAGTGATAGGCAACCTCCGATTTTTGCTTTACTCTCCGCGCGTCACCCCGCACATCTCCCGATACAACTTTGATAGCACGGCGGACCCCAACTCAATTCACCGGCACTCTAAAATCAACAAGTTTCAAGAGACCATCTCAAGTGTACGAGGTTTCTAGACAGGTCCGGCATCGATAGCCTCCAATTATCTCAAGAATGTATGCCCGAGCATACCGTATTCTTTCTATTTCTGGTCGAACCATCATTCGGCTCGGAATGTGTCTCGTAACCGTGCCATCTCGATCCGACCTCCATGAATGTTATCCGAATGGCACCCGTAAGCTCGTAGCATACGGCCATCCAATCGGTAGAAGTTGTGGACCCGGTGACTACCGACCGTCCACCGACAATCCCAACTGCAACTGCACATCTTCCAGAGTGATGGTACACTCTCCGGATGGAAGATGGAAAGTGTGCATCTCGGGTCTCCACCTCTCTATCAACGCACTGATCAAGTTCGGCTCCAACTTAAACCCCCGGCCTATCGTGGCCACGTGCCAAAAACCCACTTCCCGCAGGTAATTCTCGATCAACGGCGATGGGGGACCATGCATATTGCGAATATAACATTGCAACACCCGATCTACATCATCGCTTTAAAAAAATTATAAAATAAAAATTAATTAAAATTGCATAAACCTAAAAAATATTAAATAATATTGAAAAATTAAAATTAAAACTTACCATTTGCATTTGATCGACGGAGATGTGCTTGTTGTCTAGACGAATTAATTCCCCGGCCATTGTAATACGATCAAAAATTTTAAAATTTTCCAAAAAAATATATTAAAAAAAATAAAAAAGGGCTTTTTTGTAAATATTAAAAGACTATTTTGAAATTTGAGAGTAAGTTTCAAGGACTTTAAGAGAATTTTGAGAGGAATTTGAGAGAAAGTTGAGAGAAAGATGATAGAGGACTAATGTGTGAAAAAAATAAAAGGGTTGGAGGGTTTTTATAGGGTTTTTTTTACTGTTGCAGGGCTAAAGCGCGTCCTTGGGGGCGCGCCCTTGCCACATCAGCAAAGCGCTTCCTCGTCAGCGCGCTTTGTGATGATGTGGCAAAAGCGCGCCCCCAAGGGAGCGCTTTCCTACTGTATCCACACAAAACGCGCTGACGTGGACGCGTTTTGTGAGGAAATAGCCATTTTCCGTAAATTTTAAAAAAACCGGCCTTTTTCCGTAAATATATATTTTTTTTTGTATATTTGGGTATTTTGCCCTCATTTTCTTTCCTTAACTTTCCCTTCTTTTCCGTTACTTTCTTTTCTTTTTCTTTACAATTATTTATGGTGTAATGTTATTTGCAATTCATCTTAAGATGTTATAACTATATCACGATAAGTTGACATGAAATCATCAACGGCTTTACCAAGGTTGGCACCATTTTTGCAATTGACATGAAATAGAACCATATCTTCTCAATTTTACTTCTCCAGTACCCAGCAACTCCTGGATTGCAAAGATCACTCACTGATCTTTCTCGGACATTATCTTCCAAATTGTAGCTCGGCGGACTTGGATTGTTGATACAAGCAGAAAAGCCTTGCCTAGCATAAGCATGCCTTTTCATGAATTCTTCTTCTTCGTTCTCGTTGTTATGTGCCAGTAAATGTGGCGGAGGCAGCTCGTCGTCACGCTCCCATTCTTCTATGCCTAAACCCCATTCAACATAATCCACCCCCGCCATAGCTATAGCTTCTATTGAAAGTGACATGACAACAAAGTACAAAACTATGGCTTCTTTTTTTAGATATTTGAAACTTATTGGACGGTTTCATATTTTTACAAGGACCTGATATCTTGTATTTATAGACCACTTCCCCTCAAATAAATTTCTTTACGAAACTCACGGGCTATCCTCCTGAAAGTAGGGTGGGTTACTTTGAGAGTGAATATTAGTTTTAATTATTATGTAATCCATAAAAAGAGGTAACGTTCTCGTGATCCAATGCTTGGTTTTTGAGTTAATCATGCTCTTCAATATTGACCAATGTTGATCAAAGAATTGGGGAAAGTCAACACGATTGCATGCAATGCAATTCCATAGCTGAAAATTTAACTGATGATTGTCCCACGAAGCTGAAATTAAATTTCAAGTGCAAGGCATGAGATATTATTAAGCTTGACGTAAGTAATGACGTTAACAGCATACCCTTGATTAGGTCAGAAATTTTATGATTAATTATTAGGTAAATTACACCAACAGTCACTCAATTTTGGGATAGCTGACAAAACAGTCACCTAGGTTTCATTTCAGTCACTCAACTTTTGAAAAATAACAAAACAGTCACTAACGTTATAAAAAAGTGACAAACCAGTCATAGATTAATAGTTTCTGTTAGTGTCTTAACAGGGCCGCTGATGTGGCAAGTTAACTAGCTAATGTGGCCAGTTAACTTTTTTTCTTCTTTTTGACACCAAGCACGTCGTCATCTGCCATGTCAATTTATCGTGACGTCTGTGATGGAAAACGGAAAAAAGGACTATTTTGTCACTTTTCCAAAATTGAGTGACTGAAATGAAATAAAGGTGATTTTTTTGTCAACTACCCCAAAATTGAGTGACTATTAATGTAATTTGCCCTTAATTATTATGGCATGAAAAAGTTAGTCTTGATACAATATTTGAAGAACATATATGTATATATTAGTAAGCCATTGGAAAAATATATCATATAATGAAAATAATTATAAAACTCATTTTTATTCTTTTGCATCGAAATTCTAAAGGTGGAACTTTTTTAATACAAGTCATCTATATTTATACCGATATTTTACATTTTACAACTCCTGGAAATATATATATATATATATATGTTGAAATAGGCTACCACAATCTAGTATAAATAACCCTTGCTTCTCAACCACGAAACACAACAAAGGAGAGTGGATGGGGCAAATTAGTAAGCGGCTAATTTGAGAGTAAAGTATTGTAATTTTTTTTTTGGTGAGTTGTAAGTTTTTGAATTTGTTTTTTAGCGTCAAAATATAAGTAATCCTTGTTATAGGGTGAAGTTAGAATTGTCGACTAGGGAGGGGGTTGGATATTTATACATGTTTAAAGTAGGTCGGAATATTTTTAAATTTAGGATTATCTTGATCACCAAAATTTATATTAGCTATTATAATTATTAAAATTTAATTTTTACTTAATTAATATTTAAATACAATTTATATTTAGATATTGCAATTACTAATCTTTATTTTACCAAATTAATATTTAGAATCTACATTGTATTAGTTTAACAAATTAAAATAAAAATGTTACTAAATTTATCATCAAAAATTATAAATCCTATAAAATAAATCAATTAAAAAAAACTTTAGGGGTGCCAAACACAAATTTATCTATTTTTTAAACACTAATTATAATATTAAATTAACTTTTTTTTATTACAAAATTTAGGAAGACTAGGTGTTGCGAACGCCTGAATTTGCCCCTACCTATGGAGGTAAATTATTAAAACCAAACTGTGTAAATTATTGTGTCTTTTTATTTATTGTTTTCGGGCATTATTTATTATCGGGTGTGTTATTTTTTCTCGAATAAATTTATTTTTAATCATATCAAGGCGAATCCATTCTTAACATAGACGTTTAGCATGAAACCAACTGGAAGTTTCTCATCGGATTTTGAAGGGAAAGGCATGCAAAAATATTGGTCGAAGTGAATATAGGTTAATATGAACGTAGGAGAAATATCTCGTAGGAGAAAAATATTGGTAGTCGTACAATGTTCATCGAATGTGTTAATTTAATACAAATCAAGGGAATAGCACTCCCTCCAACTCAGATTTGTAGAAAAATCAACTAAGTTGAGGGAAGCCGTGATGCAACCCAATATTGTTACTTTTATTCTCTTTTTTAACTAAACTGGGATGTCTATAGTTTTCTTGTATTTTCATATTTATTTTACTGTTCATTTTTAAACTTGTATTATTTATGTACAGGCCCAAATTTGCCCGGGGCCCGTTAGAATAAACCAAACCAAAAAAATCAATAAAATAGTGTCCAAATTACAAATAGCAGTCCAATTACAATGGGCCCAAACAGATTAAAATCAGGAAGCGGCCCAAAAGGCCCAAAAAGATTAAATTTTTTTCAGAAAGCTAGGGTTTCTGAAAACCCTAGTGCCGCAGCCCACTTGTCTGCCTTCTGACCCTGCCCGCGCCACTTGCCTGCCACCGTGGTCTTGTCCACCGCCCAGCACCGCCCAAGCACCTGCAGGTCATAAACGAGAATAGACAGAAAGCAATAGAATGTGGCTATAAAAGCCGATTGAATTTCTTTGTAAAAGACTTTTTTTTGGATCAATACAAGATTAGTTTTCAAAATACAGATATAACAGAGAATAAATACAAACAAAAGAGAAAATTGAAAACAAAAAGAGACCAAAACCAGAAGGCAAAAAGGTTGTCCATTTATCTTCTTTCCTTTCCTTTTTTCGAAACCATTCATAGACATACTAAGATTTTCATTTCTTTCTCCTAAACTATACCCATATATATATATATATATATATATATATATATATATTAATATAGTATAAAAAAGAAAAGAAAAAAAATCTACCATTTTTGGGATCCGCCACCAGACACACGTGCAGCGCACTAAGCAGTGGTCGGTGGTGGTCGACGTCGGATCTTGGCCGGAATTCGGTCGGCGGCCATGGGGGTTTTTGAGAGAGCTGAGAGCTTTCTCAGATTTTTTTTTAAAGGGAATGGAGAAATGCTTTTTTTTTTCTTATTTAGGCTATTTATATAGGGCACAAAACGACGTCGTTTTGGACTCAAACACCAGTGCCAAAACGACGCCGTTTCGATTGACCCGATTTCGACCCGACCCATTAAAGAAGGATCCGCGTGTTTTTAAAGGGAAGGGCTAATTGCGTTTTTAGCCCTTCCGCTTTTTAAGTGTTTTATAATCAGATTTTTATTATTTTTAAATCGCGCCCAACAATTTATTTCGGATTTCAATCTAGTCCCCCTAGTGCTGCGCGTTTTGGAGGAGAAGGGAAAATTTCCTTTTTAGCCCCTCCATGTTATTCGCGCGTTCAATGGGGTCCTTTTTCTTTTTATTTATTTCAAACTTTGCCCCGAACTTTTGTTTTAAGCGCAATTTAGTCCTTTTGGTTATTTTCACCATTTTATTATTAAAATTTATTAATTTAATTTTCTTATTATTATTTTTTATCATTATTGTTATTATTTATTTGATATTATTATTATTTACCATTATCATTATTTTATTATTAACACCATTATTATGTTATTATCTTATTTATTTTACTATCATCTATTATTATTACTATTTATTATTATTATTAATCAATATTATTTTTGTCACTATTATTTCTTTACCATTATTATTGATATTAGTACTAGTATTATTACTATATTTATATCTATATTTATTTTGTTAGTTTAATACTATATTATTATTATTATTATGTTTATTACTACTATTTATTATTATTGCTTTCAATATTATTATATCGGTCGTTATTTACCATTTTATTTTAATATTATTTTTACATTACTTTTACTCTTTGTATTTATTATTATATCTATTTTACCTATTATTATTTATTTCATTTTTGATATCATTACTACATTGTATTCGTTTTTTATACGTTATTATTATTATATTTATTATTTTATTATATTGCCTATCATTATCATTTTATTATATTTTTGCTACTATTGCTAATATACTACTATTATCATTAATTAACATATTATTTTCATTTTATTATTATCTATATTATTATTTTCACTTTATAATTAACTTATTAGTATCACCCGTATTAGTATATTATTCAAATTTCATAATACTATTTTATTAACGCATTTATCCAGTCATGCATGTAGCATCGTATTTTCACATTAATACTTGTCACATTAACCTTTATCCGATACATCAAGTTTTAAAATAATCGATATTTTGTATTTAGAAGTTCGAGGAATCGTGCCCAATCGTGCTGGGTTTCGATTTTCCGTTCGTCCAAATAACTGAATATCCTTTTAAGATTTTGACCGTGTTTCCTTAAATAAGGCAATATTTCATGTTTGAAAATTAGAGGAATCGTGCCCAATCGTGCTGGGTTTCGGTTTTTTGGTTTGGCCGAATAGTGGAATACCCTTTTAAAATTGCAATGCATGAATTTTGGAAATCATGAAATGATCTTGGTATCGAGGGTTGAAACATCGTGTCCTAACGTCCTGGATGTGGTATTTCATCTTTTCGAAACAAGAGAATTTCAATATCCAATTCAAATTATCCAAACATTTTCTAAAAGGATCGTATTTTAAAATCTTTTGAAATTTTAAACATTAAGACGTTAACTAATCAATTAGGCACCAGTTTTGGGCGTATCGAGGGTGCTGACCCTTCCTCGTGCGTAACCGACTCTCGAACCCGTTTTCTGGATTTCGTAGACCAAAATCGTTGTTTTGATAAATCAAACTGTTTATTAAAAACAACTGTTTTATGAGGTGACCCGATCACACCTCATCAAAAAGGATTAGTGGCGACTCCCATTTTATTTTCATTTTCAAAACCCCAAGTCGACCTCCGTTTCACAAAAGAATGGTTTCGACAGCTTGGCGACTCCACTGGGGACCTGAGAGAGTCGAGCCGTAAAATTGATTATTTTTTGTCTTATTATTGAGAATTTAAAATCTGATTTGAAAAGTTACGATCCTTTCAATTGCATTTGTTCGTATTGTCAATTGCTGTAGTTTGAGTCTTGCATCATATTGCATAGGGACCATTTTTTTGGTCTTACCTCTTTAAGTGGGAGTGAGAAGCTACTCCTTCGTGAGGTTTTCACCTCCGTGCAGGATAGTGGATCACTTTCAGGATACATCCGTACCTATGTCTTCGTGAGATTTTTGTCTCCGTGCAGCCATAGGGAAATGTATTCCCCTGAACTGAACTCAGTCCGTATGAGCCTATAATGAGTGAAGATCGAGGAATCTGCTAGTTCGGGTACCTCTCTTTAGAACCAAACCACATATAGTGAACCCTAAGAGCCCACCTTAGGTAGAGCCACGCCAAACCCTAGTGGTTACCCGAGTAGGTGTTTTATTTCTTGCTTGCTTTAAGCTGTGTGTGGAATACTGACTTGTTTTGTTTTATTTTGATTGAATGGCATTTTCATCAAACTTAGTTCACTTTCACGCATTATATTGCATAATCGTCAGATTTTTACCCTCTTAAGTGGGAGTAAGAAACTATGCCTTCGTGAGGTTTTCATCTCCGCATGGGCTAGTGGATTACTTTCGGGATACATTTGTACCTATGTGCTTTGTGAGATTTTCATCTCCGTGTGGCCATAGGGAAATGTATTCTCCTGAACCGAACTCGGTCTATATGAGCCTATAATGGGTGAGGATCGAGGAATCTGCCGGTTCGGGTACCTTTACCTTAGAACCGAACCACATATAGTGAGCCCTAAGAGCCTACCCTAGGTAGAATTGTACCAATCCCTAGTGGTCACCCGGATAGGTACTCTATTTTGTTTATTTCTCCTGTTCTAACATGTTTTGTTTTGTTTATGATTGCATTGCATTGCATCGCACCGCATCATCTTAGAAAGGAGGTGTTGATTCATATTCGATTGCTAAATAGAAGAGTTTGTCATAAGGAGATGGGTTACTTGATAAAGTGGATTATAATACGGTCGTTCGAACATAGTCCAGGTAAACAACGAGAGAGGGCTGATAGTCCGAAGAAGAATACAAGACATTACTCGAGGATTAAAGCCGACAAGGATTATTCGAGAGTCATCATGTCTCAATTTTCTTAGAGAAGCTTATGAACATCGCGGAGGATAAGTGAGTGAAGAGGTACGGCCTGGACCAAGCAACAAGGAGCTAGAAGAGGCATCTATTGAGAAAGTTCACGGGACACGACCATAACATCTGGATACGAAGAAAAGGATTGGTGTTTTCACCTGGACTATGAGGACAAAGCCGTATATGCAATCCGTTTTATGTAAAGAAATTTATTTTCTAGAAAAGTTCTTCTAATGGAATTGAATTTATAATCAACGCCTCTATTTCTTTTTGTATTCATTCCATGCATTTGCATTGCATTTCATGCATTTGCATTACATCATATCACATGCATTAAAATTCGTAGAAAGACCCTAATTAGGTGAAATTATTTCAGTTAACCTAGAAGACATGGAACAAAGGTTGGAGAGATTAGAGCAAAGGTAAATACTGATGTAAGAGCAGTTGGCCAAAATTCAATAGGATATGCGAGATCAAATGAATATGATGTGCCAGTTAACCCAATTACTAGTCAGAGGGCTCGAAAAAATGAAAGGCCCGGTGGTCAACAATGAGGATAGTAATGAAGTCTTCATTTATCCTCCAAGTTTTACTCCAATAGGCGTCTCGGCCCAACCAGACGTGCCTCCGCAAGGGGCACCTATCATTATCAAACCCCAATGTCAGATTGATACCTTGGCACTGTTAAACTTCCCGATGGGCTCAGGTTTTAACCCGGAGGATGATCGAGGCAAACCGGTGGTACTGGAAGAAACAAAAGGAAAAGGAAAGTGGACTTTAAAAGCCCCGAAACAAAAGGAAAATAAAGCAAATAGTACGAGAATGTATAACAAGGGCCATTCAGAGCCGATTACAGTAAATTAGCCAAGGACGATAACTACCAGCTATCAGGTCTCCCCAAGGCAAAAATCCAATTCAAGTCCGAACTCAGAGAAACCCAAGTTCACACCTATTCCAACGACGTATAGGGAGTTATACCAGAGCTTATTTGATATGCATGTTGTAGCTCCTCATTACCTGAAACCAATGCAACCCCCGTACCCCAAATGGTATTATTCGAACGCTCAATGTGAGTACCATACGGGAATAACGGGTCACTCAATCGATAACTGCATTGCATTTAAGAAGTTGGTCGAAAGGTTCATTAAAATGGGAATTGTGAAGTTCAATGATTTTTCAGAACCTGATCATTCTGACGAAGCAGTAAAATGTGATAATTGAAACTGGATGGGGCAGGAGAGTGCATTTTCTTGAAGAAGTCCTCAGAAGCCTAAGAATCGGGAAATCAGAACACTAATAACATATTTGAAAAGGGAATCGCAGAATAAAAGTTTCCAAGCCCTTACATACATGGGAAAATTTTGAACAATGGGACTGTGGAAGGGATCCCTGTATTTTTAGCTAATCTAGAGTAATATTCAAAACAGGCTTGTTGCTTTAAGCCTAGAGGCAATAAGAATCTTTTTGTGAAATAGGCTTGTGTCCATAATCTTTATTTTAATAAAATGCATCTTTTTGGGCAAGTATTCTTTCATTCCTTCTATTTATAGATTCTTTCATTCAAATATTTTTTCATTCTTCATTCATGATCATACCATAAATAATCATCCTTAGAGTTATTTATTCTTTGGAATTTGCCTTCGCACCTACAATAGGTACCTAGATATCAAGACATAAGCGATGCTGTTACTGACTCCCTTTTGAGTGAGATATGGGTCTAGAAGGATCTAAGGATTTTGAAGATGACAGAGATTGTAGCTTATCTTTTTATTTGTTAAGGATGGCAGAACAAGATGAGAATAGACTCTACCTTGCAAAGGGTCAGTAGGCGTTGCGAGCTTAGGAAAGGGGCAAAGATCGAAGCCTAATTCATCACAGAAATAAGGCGAGACATCATTGAGCTATTTTCAATAATTCAAAAATGTTTTCGCACAATCATATCAAGGCACACCAGGCTACTGAAACGTGGGTATGCAGTTAAGATTGGTGTTTAAAGAACCCATGTTAATGGTTCTTCAATGGCCAGGCTAATCAAGAGATTCGGGCTACTGGTTTACCGAGAAAGGGAAATTGCATCAGTTATGTCATAAATGCCAGATGGATGAATACAGGACTTATGCGCCTCCTCTATTTCCTTATAGATTCCATAAATATGGGGCATGGACGTTATCAAGCCAATCTCCTCAAAGGCTTTTAGCCAACATCGATTCATATTCATGGTCATTGGTTACTTCACCAAAAGGGTGAAAGTGCTTCTTATGCCAACCTTACAATGTTGGCAGTCATCAAATCTCACTCTCAATGCAAAAAAAAAAGGGATAGCCGGAAAAAAATTGAGACTCGTAAAGACTGGCATCTGTACTTGTCGAACGTCTGGTAGGACCCTCACTGGGGCAACACATTTCTCATTGATTTATGGAATAGAGACAATTTTGCCCATGAAAGTCAAGATTCCTTCTATCTGAGTTTTATCAGAGATGAAGTTGGATGAAGCAGAATGGATCAAATCCCAATATGATTAGCTGAACTTGATCGGAGAAGAGAGGCTAAAAGCCATCCTCATGGTCAAGTGTACCAAAGGAAAATGATACGGGCCTATAATAAGAAGGTTCGCCCTAGAAAATTCCATGAAGGATTCCTAGTTTTGGAAAAGATCCCTCTCATACAAAATGACTTCAAAGGAAAGTGGATGCCAAACCGGGAATGACCTTATGCACCAGAGAAGGCCTGTTCTGGGAAAGCATAGATATTGACCGAAATGGATGGCAAGGACTTGCCCAATCCGGTAAATTCAGATTCAATAAAATTTTTCCAAAAAAAACACAAAAAAGAAAAAATAAGAAATAAGAAAAAGGAGAGGCCAAGGCGAAAACCCGCAACAGGCGCCTTGAGACCAAAGGGGATTTGAGCTGAAAACCCGAAAAGGGCAGCTCAATTTTTGATCGAAAGTGGGGCATACAGTAGTCTTGCTATGCTTGAATTAACAATGAAGAAGTATGTTACGTCTTGGGGCATCGACAAAGTACTCCGGATCCCCTAAACACATATTGAGCTTAAAATGATCCTCAAGAAGTTTGAACAGAGAAGCTCAGGCTGTGATATCTAGGGCACCTAGTTTCCATTTTAAATTTTTTATTTGTGATTATCTTATTCTTTTCAAAATACACTACCAATAAATTTCCTTCTTGATTGCATTTACTAGCTTTGATTAACTTGTTTTTTTTTAGCTATGCTCCCAATAAATTTCCTTCTTGTCCATTATTACAATCTTTTTCAGGCATTTTGCATTGAAATAACGATTGGTGGACTAATAATACTTTCATAAAAGGAGTTTCACATATTACTCTGGAAGCTTCTGAATAATACAAGGACCTGAAACAGGACTATTGTTTAGAACTCACTCAGCTTAAGATTTGGAAATATTGGAGAAAGATGATTATCTCTTTGGACTTTTTATTGGTTGAACAAAAGACAAGACATTTCATCGGTGAAACATCCTCGACAAATAACGAGTAATGTCAACCCAGGTGTACAAGGGGATCATTCTCGGGAAAAGAAAAATGATACTTTTCATTCATGCAAATATCAAGCATATACATCTGGTCATTACACCCAGCGAATGGTGTAACAGATCAAATTGATCCTATACCTCGGAGTTGCAGCAGGATGGATGGAAGAAACCAAATGTTATTCTCCTAAAGTTGCAGTGGGAGGTACAAACTTTATGTCCCAGAAGGTACAATGGAAGGGACTCTGAAATTACAGCGGGGCAAGCTTGCTGAGCAGAATACGATCGTTTCTTTGGGTTTTCTGTCAAAGATACCAGCTGAACGAGAAAGCATGGTAATGCATCAGTGATAAAACCTTGATGAACAACGAGCAATGACAACCCAAACATTAAAAATGGATCATTCTCATGCATTCAAGTAAATATCATTTATACACATCCAATTAGGAGCATTTGATTCATTCCGATCATTGCATCCTAATCGTTGTACAAAAAAAAAAGGGAAATCATTCTTATGAAATTCTACATTCATGCAAAACACATTTAGTTAGGAGCATTCGACTCATTCTAATCATTGCATCCTAATTTTTGTAAAAAGATTATTCTCATGACATTCTGCATTCATGCAAATATCGTCCATAATGCATTTAGTTAGGAGCATTAGATTCCTTCTGATCATTGCACATAAACATAAGCATATAAAACCAAGTCTACAGGATATGTCCCGTAGAGGAGAGTGTAGCAACATTGGTGAATTCACCAATCCTATTGCCCTGACCAGCAGTGGAATAGGTTGAAGATTGTAGATCTTGTCGCCCTAAATAGTAGTGGGGGCAAGATCGAAGCCAAATCTTGTCTCTCTAAACAGTAGGGAAAACATGATTTAAGCCACCATCCTATTGCCCTGACCAGCAGTGGAATAGGTTGAAGATTGTAGATCTTGTCACCCTAAACAGTAGTGGGGCAAGATCGAAGGAAAATCTTGTCTCTCTAAACAGTAGGGAAACATGATTTGAGCCACATCCTATTGCCCTGACCAGCAGTGGAATAGGTTGAAGATTGTAGATCTTGTCACCCTAAACAGTAGTGGGGTAAGATCGAAGGCAAATCTTGTCTCTCTAAACAGTAGGAAACATGATTTAAGCCACCATCCTATTGCCCCGACCAAAGAGTGGAATAGGTTGAAGATTGTAGATCTTGTCGCCTCTAACAAAGTAGTGGGGCGGGATAGAAGGCAAATCTTGTCTCTCTAAATGCAGGGAGACATGATTTAAGCCACCATCCTATTGCCCCGACCAAAGATGGAATAGGTTGAAGATTGTAGATCTTGTCGCCCTAAACAAAGATATTGAGGCAGGGATCGAAGGCAAATCTTGTCTCTCTAAACAACAGTAGGGAAACATGATTTAAGCCACCATCCTATTACCCCCGACCAGCGGTGGAATAGGTTGAAGATTGTAGATCTTGTCGCCCTAAACAATGAGTGGGGCAAGATCGAAGGCAAATCTTGTCTCTCTAAACAGTGAGAGACATGATTTAAGCCACCATCCTATTGCCCCGACCAGCGAAGTGGAATAGGTTGAAGATTGTAGATCTTGTCGCCTAAAAAATGAGTGGGGCGGGATCGAAGGAAAATCTTGTCTCTCTAAATAGTAGGGAGACATGATTTAAGCCACCATCCTATTGCCCCGACTAGCAAAGTGGAATACGTTGAAGATTGTAGATCTTGTCGCCTAAAAGCAGTGAGTGGGGCGGGATCAAAGGCAAATCTTGTCTATCTAAACAAAGAGGGAAACATGATTTAAGCCACCATCCTATTGCCCCGACCAAAGAGTGGAATAGGTTGAAGATTGTAGATCTTGTCGCCTCTAAACAATGAGTGGGGCGGATCGAAGGCAAATCTTGTCTCTCTAAATAGTAGGGAGACATGATTTAAGCCACCATCCTATTGCCCTCACCAAAGAAAGTGGAATAGGTTGAAGATTGTAGATCTTGTCGCCTAAAATAGTAGTGGGGCAGATCGAAGGCAAATCTTGTCTCTCTAAACAAAGAGGGAAACATGATTTAAGCCACCATCCTATTACCCTGACCAGCAATGGAATAGGTTGAAGATTGTAGATCTTGTCGCCTCTAAACAATGAGTGGGGCAAGATCGAAGGCAAATCTTGTCTCTCTAAACAGTAGAGAGACATGATTTAAGCCACCATCCTATTGCCCTGACCAGCAGTGGAATAGGTTGAAGATTGTAAATCTTGTCTCTCTAAACAGTAGGGAAACATGATTTAAGCCACCATCCTATTGCCCTGACCAGTAGTGGAATAGGTTGAAGATTGTAGATCTTGTCACCCTAAACAGTAGTGGGGCAAGATCGAAGGCAAATCTTGGCTCCTTAAACAGTAGTGGAACATGATTTAAGCCACCAATCCTATCTCCCTGACCAGCAGCAGAATAGCCCTAAAATTGAAAATCTTATCTCCCCACAGTTACAGTGGGGCAGGTTGAAGTTACGATTCTCATCTCCTTGAGATTCCAGTAGAGTAGATCGAAGCTACAAATCTCTTCTCCCTGAAATTACATTCGAGCAGATTGAAGCCAGCAATTCCTAAACTTCTGAAGTTGCAGTGGGTTAGACCGAGGCTACTTAAAGAAAAAGAAAACAAGCGCCAAGGCTCAGCAAGACCGGACAAAATTGGTCCTTTTAAAGTCTTTGCTCCATTTTCGTTACACGACCATGAGCAAAGAGGGGCAGCTGTACAGGCCCAAATTTGCCCGGGGCCCATTAGAATAAACCAAACCAAAAAAACCAATAAAATAGTGTCCAAATTAAAAATAGTAGTCCAATTACAATGAGCCCAAACAGATTAAAATCAGGAAGCGGCCCAAAAGGCCCAAAAAGATTAAATTTTTTCAGAAAGCTAGGGTTTCTGAAAACCCTAGCGCCGCAGCCCACTTGTCTGCCTTCTGACCCTGCCAGCGCCACTTGCCTGCCACCGTGGTCTTGTCCACCGCCCAGCACCGCCCAAGCACCTGCAGGCCATAAACGAGAATAGACAAAAAGCAATAGAATGTGGCTATAAAAGCCGGTTGAATTTCTTTGTAAAAGGACTTTTTTTTGGATCAATACAAGATTAGTTTTCAAAATACAGATATAACAGAGAATAAACACAAACAAAAGAGAAGAATCGAAAACAAAAAGAGACCAAAACCAGAAGGCAAAAAGGTTGTCCATTTATCTTCTTTCCTTTCCTTTTTTCGAAACCGTTCATAGACATACTAAGATTTTCGTTTTTTTCTCCTAAACTATACATATATATATTAATATAGTATAAAAAAGAAAAGAAAAAAAATCTACCATTTTTGGGATTCGGTTGCCGTACACGGCGGCGCCGACGGCGGTGGTCGGTGGTGGTCGACGCCAGATCTTGGCCAGAATTCGGTCGGCGGCCATGGGGGTTTTTGAGAGAGCTGAGAGCTTTCTCAGATTTTTTTTAAAGGGAATGGAGAAATGCTTTTTTTTTTTTTTTCTGATTTAGGCTATTTATATAGGGCACAAAACGATGTCGTTTTGGACTCAAACACCAGTGCCAAAAATGACGCCGTTTCGATTGACCCAATTTCGACCCGACCCATTAAAGAAGGATCCGCGTGCTTTTAAAGGGAAGGGCTAATTGCGCTTTTAGCCCTTCCGCTTTTTCAGTGTTTTATAATTAGATTTTTATTATTTTTAAATCTCGCCCAACAATTTATTTCAGATTTCAATCTAGTCCCCCTAGTGCTGCGCGTTTTGGAGGAGAAGGGAAAATTTCCTTTTTAGCCCCTCCATGTTATTCGCGCGTTCAATGGGGTCCTTTTTCTTTTTATTTATTTCAAACTTTGCCCCGAACTTCTGTTTTAAGCGCAATTTAGTCCTTTTGGTTATTTTTCACCATTTTATTATTAAAATTTATTAATTTAATTTTCTTATTATTATTTTTTATCATTATTGTTATTATTTATTTGATATTATTATTATTTACCATTATCATTATTTTATTATTAACACCATTATTATGTTATTATCTTATTTATTTTACTATCATCTATTATTATTACTATTTATTATTATTATTAATCAATATTATTTTTGTCACTATTATTTCTTTACCATTATTATTGATATTAGTACTAGTATTATTACTATATTTATATCTATATTTATTTTCTTAGTTTAATACTATATTATTATTATTATTATTATTATTATTATTATTATTATGTTTATTACTACTATTTATTATTATTGCTTTCAATATTATTATTATATCGGTCGTTATTTACCATTTTATTTTAATATTATTATTACATTATTTTTACTCCTTGTATTTATTATTATATCTATTTTACCTATTATTATTTATTTCATTTCTGATATCATTACTACATTGTATTCATTTTTTATACGTTATTATTATTATATTTATTATTTTATTATATTGCCTATCATTATCATTTTATTATATTTTTGCTACTATTGCTAATATACTACTATTATCATTAATTAACATATTATTTTCATTTTATTATTATCTATATTATTATTTTCACTTTATTATTAACTTATTAGTATCACCCGTATTAGTATATTATTCGAATTTCATAATACTATTTTATTAACGCATTTATCCATTCACGCATGTAGCATCGTATTTTCACATTACTACTTGTCACATTAACCTTTATCCGATACATCAAGTTTTAAAATAATCGATATTTTGTATTTAGAAGTTCGAGGAATCATGCCCAATCGTGTTGGGTTTCGATTTTCCGTTCGTCCAAATGACTGAATATCCTTTTAAGATTTTAACCGTGTTTCCTTAAATAAGGCAATATTTCATGTTTGGAAATTAGAGGAATCGTGCCCAATCGTGCTGGGTTTCGGTTTTTTTGGTTTGGCCGAATAGTGGAATACCCTTTTAAAATTGCAATGCATGAATTTTGGAAATCATGAAATGATCTTGGTATCGAGGGTTGAAACATCGTGTCCTAACGTGCTGGATGTGGTATTTCATCTTTTCGGAACAAGAGAATTTCGATATCCAATTCGAATTATCCAAACATTTTATAAAAGGATCGTATTTTAAAATCTTTTCAAATTTTCAACATTAAGACATTAACTAATCAATTAGGCCCCAATTTTGGGCGTACCGAGGGTGCTGACCCTTCCTCGTGCATAACTGACTCCCGAACCCGTTTTCTGGATTTCGTAGACCAAAATCATTGTTTTGATAAATCAAACTGTTTATTAAAAACAACCGTTTTATGAGGTGACCCGATCACACCTCATCAAAAAGGATTGGTGGCGACTCCCGTTTTATTTTCATTTTCAAAACCCCAAGTCGACCTCCGTTTCACAAAAGAATGGTTTCGACAGTTTGACGACTCCACTGGGGACCTGAGAGAGTCGAGCAGTAAAATTGATTATTTTCTCTCTTATCGAGAATTGAAAATCTGATTTAAAAAGTTACGATCCTTTCAATTGCATTTGTTCGTATTGTCAGTTACTGTAGTTTGAGTCTTGCATCATATTGCATAGGGACCATTTTTTTGGTCTTACCCCTTTAAGTGGGATTGAGAAGCTACTCCTTCGTGAGGTTTTCACCTCTGTGCAGGATAGTGGGTCGCTTTCGGGATACATCCGTACCTATGTCTTCGTGAGATTTTCGTCTCAGGTGTGCATATAGGAAATGTATTCCCCTGAACTGAACTCGGTCCGTATGAGCCTATAATGGCTGAAGATCGAGGAATCTGCTAGTTCGGGTACCTCTCTTTAGAACCAAACCACATATAGTGAACCCTGAGAGCCCACCTTAGGTAGAGCCACGCCAAACCCTAGTGGTCACCCGAGTAGGTGTTTTATTTCTTGCTTGCTTTAAGCTGTGTGTGAAATACTGACTTGTTTTGTTTTATTTTAATTGAATGGCATTTTCATCACACTTAGTTCACTTTCGCGCATTATATTGCATAATCGTCAGATAGTTCACTTTCGCGCATTATATTGCATAATCGTCAGATTTTTACCCTCTTAAGTGGGAGTAAGAAACTATGCCTTCGTGAGGTTTTCATCTCCGCATGGGCTAGTGGATTACTTTCGGGAAACATTTGTACCTATGTGCTTCGTGAGATTTTCATCTCTGCATGGCCATAGGAAAATGTATTCCCCTGAACCGAACTTGGTCCATATGAGCCTATAATGGGTGAGGATCAAGGAATCTGCAGGTTTGGGTACCTTTACCTTAGAACTGAACCACATATAGTGAGCCCTAAGAGCCTACCCTAGGTAGAATTGTACCAAACCCTAGTGGTCACCCGGATAGGTACTCTATTTTGTTTATTTCTCCTGTGCTAACATGTTTTGTTTTGTTTATGATTGCATTGCATTGCATCGCACCGCATCATCTTAGAAAGGAGGTGTTGATTCATATTCGATTGCTAAATAGAAGAGTTTGTCATAAGGAGATGGGTTACTTGATAAAGTGGATTATAATACGGTCGTTCGAACATAGTCCAGGTAAACAACGAGAGAGGGCTGATAGTCCGTAGAAGAATACAAGACATTACTCGAGGATTCAAGTCGACAAGGATTATTCGGGAGTCATCATGTCTCAATTTTCTTAGAGAAGCTTATAAACATCGCGGAGGATAAGTGAGTGAAGAGGTACGGCCTGGACCAAGCAACAAGGAGCTAGAAGAGGCATCTATTGAGAAAGTTCACGGGACACGACCATAACATCCGGATACGAAGAAAAGGATTGGTGTTTTCACCTGGACTATGAGGACAAAGCCGTATATGCAATTCGTTTATGTAAAGAAATTTATTTTCTAGAAAAGTTCTTCTAATGGAATTGAATTTATAATCAACGCCTCTCTTTCTTTTTGTATTCATTCCATGCATTTGCATTGCATTTCATGCATTTGCATTAAAATTCGTAGAAAGACCCTAATTAGGTGAAATTATTTCAGTTAACCTAGAAGACATGGAACAAAGGTTGGAGAGATTAGAGCAAAGGCAAATACTGATGTATGAGCAGTTGGCCAAAATTCAACAGGATATGCGAGATCAAATGAATATGATGTGCCAGTTAACCCAATTACTAGTCGGAGGGCTCGAAAAAATGAAAGGCCTGATGGTCAACAATGAGGATAATAATGAAGTCTTCATTTATCCTCCAAGTTTTACTCCAATAGGCGTCTTGGCCCAACCAGACGTGCCTTCGCAAGGGGCACCTGTCATTATCAAACCCCAATGTCAGATTGATACCTTGGCACTGTTAAACTTCCCGATGGGCTCAGGTTTTAACCTGGAGGATGATCGAGCCAAACCGGTGGTACTAGCAGAAACAAAAGGAAAAGGAAAGTGGACTTTAAAAGCCCCGAAAAAAAGGAAAATAAAGCGAATAGTACGAGAAGGTATAACAAGGGTCATTCAGAGCCGATTATAGTAAACCAGCCAAGGACGGTAACTACCAGCTATCAGGTCTCCCCAAGGCAAAAACCCAATTCAAGTCCAAACTCAGAGAAACCCAAGTTCACACCTATTCCAACGATGTATAGAGAGTTATACCAGAGCTTGTTTGATAAGCATGCTGTAGCTCCTCATTACCTGAAACCAATGCAACCCCCGTACCCCAAATGGTATTATTCGAACGCTCAATGCGAGTACCATGCGGGAATAACGGGTCACTTAATCAATAACTGCATTGCATTTAAGAAGTTGGTCGAAAGGTTCATTAAAATGGGAATTGTGAAGTTCGATGATTTTTCAGAACCTGATCATTCTGACGAATTAGTAAAATGTGATAACTGAAACTGGATGGGGCAGGAGAGTGCATTTCCTTGAAGAAGTCCTCAAAAGCCTAGAAATCGGGAAATCAGAACACTAATAACATATTTGAAAAGGGAATCGCAGAATAAAAGTTTCCAAGCCCTTACATACATGGGAAAATTTTGAACAATGGGCCTGTGGAAGGGATCCCTGTATTTTTAGCTAATCTAGAGTAATATTCAAAACAGGCTTGTTGCTTTAAGCCTAGAGGCAATAAGAATCTTTTTGTGAAATAGGCTTGTGTCCATAATCTTTATTTTAATAAAATGCATCTTTTTGGGCAAGTATTCTTTCATTCCTTCTATTTATAAATTCTTTCATTCAAATATTTTTTCATTCTTCATTCATGATCGTACCATAAATAATCATCCTTAGAGTCATTTATTCTTTGGAATTTGCCTTCTTACCTACAATAGGTACCCAGATATCAAGACATGAGCGACGCTGTTACTGACTCCCTTTTGAGTGAGATATGGGTCTAGAAGGATCTAAGGATTTTGAAGATGACAGAGATTGTAGCTTATCTTTTTATTTGTTAAGGATGGCAGAACAAGATGAGAATAGACTTTACCTTGCAAAGGGTCAGTAGGCGTTGCGAGCTTAGGAAAGGGGCAAAGATCGAAGCCTAATTCATCACAAAAATAAGGCGAGACATCATTGAGCTGTTTTCAATAATTCAAAGATGTTTTCGCACAATCATATCAAGGCACACCAGGCTACTGAAACGTGGGTATGCTCACAAAAAAAAGAAAAAGAAAAGAAAAGGCTCAATTATTTTTTTGTCCTCAGCTCGGTTTAGTCCAAATTTCAATTAAATAAATTTAAAAACATTTTATTTAAATTTAATTATAAAAATATATAGATAATAATATAAAATTATATATTTTTTATTTTAATATTGTAAGTTATTAAAAATGAAGTAGATGTAAAAAAAATTCTATTTTCACCAAAAATTACATCATTATTTTCTTGATAAAATAATGTATTTGTTTGTTTTAAAAAACAAATGTATTTACTTTATTGTATTTATTAATTAATATAAATTTTAATTAAAAACGAACTTTTAAATATAAAATCCACTTTAAATATAATTAAAAATATTTTAAAATTAAAAAATTAAATTAAAACTTAAAATTTCCAATGTTAATATTCCTTACTTTACATTATATATATGATTAAATCATTAAAGTTACATTAATTCACGTGACCTGAACTTGACAAGAAATTAGAATTTTATTATAAAATTGGATCAGGAAAGGGCCATTTTACCCAAAAACGCCCAATTTTAACGTTATTTACGAAAATGGGTCAACTTTTTGATTATTTACTGGAAAGGATCGAATTCCCCGAAAATGCATCCACGTCAACACGATGTTAGGTGCTGTGTCAGCAAAACGCGTCCCTGGGTGAGCATTTTGTGCTGACGTGGACAAAACACTCCCTCAAGAACGCATTTTGCCCATTTTTTAGGGTTAGGGTTTTCTGCTTGGTTTTAGGGTTTTTAAGGAAAAAATTAATAAAATTAGGGTTTAGGGTTAATTAATGAAATTAGGGTTTAGGATTTTAAGGTTAATTAATTAAATTATGTTTTAGTGTTTTTAAAATAATTATGTGTTAAGGGCTTTGGAAAAAATATACTAGCAATATAAAAAAATTTTGTTTTTTTTTCTACAGTAGTATCTGAAATAATAATTTTGAGAAGACATTTATGAACAAATAGTGTCCAAAACGCTTCAAGCAGGATGCACTGTCAGCAAGATTACTGAAAAAAAACTCCCACGTGGACGCTCTTTTTCTACAGTAATGTCTGAAAAAATAATTTTGAGAAGACGTTTCTGAACAAATAGTGTCCAAAACGCTTCAAGCAGGATGCACTGTCAGCAAGATTACTGAAAAAAGCTCCCACGTGGACGCTCTTTTTCTACAGTAGTATCTGAAAAAATAATTTTGAGAAGACGTTTCTGAACAAATAGTGTCCAAAACGCTTCAAGTAGGATGCACTGTCAGCAAGATTACTGAAAAAAAGCTCCCACGTGGACGCTCTTTTTCTACAGTAGTTCCTATTTGGCCTTAAACTATAAATGAGCCAAATTTCATTCTCAGGTTGCATAAGTTATAGCAAGAGAAATTGAGGCTAAAGTAGAATAGAAACTGAAGATGAGTGAACGTATTAGTGTTGTTATTTACTATGATGGTGAGGTTCATGACACCGAGAACGGCATTGTCTGTGCGATTGGTTTTTAACCAGAACATAAATTTGACAGAACTTCGTAAAAGAATTAGGCGTAAAATCTTCGAAACGACGCCAATGAAAGTTTTGTCTATTAAGTATAGATTTTGTGCTTCGGTTAATCCCGTGAGATATGACTTATTCGACATCAAAGGTCCTCGTTGCTTGGAGGCAATGGTGCAGACTCATCTTGCTAGTGGATCACCCTATCTTGAGGTATATGTACAATTTTCATCGCCAAATGATGCATTTGCGACTTCAACATCTACTGCTGTTTGAGAGGAATACACGACCCCTAGCCGACACTCTGTTAGTGGGAGGCAGAATACGGAAGCGCCCGTATTTGGTGGCAGTATGGAAAACACAACCCCTGCACGACACTCGGTTAGTGGATGGGATATGTACATCGGTGGGTCGATGTTTGATACTGGAAATACGTATTGGGGAACGACATCAACTTCTAGTGGTTGGCAATCCACATATGATTGGGGGCGTTACGAAACGTCCACAAGAATGGATGATGTACTCTCTACGACGTCCACCGGTGAGGGGACCTCGTTCGTTGCAGATGATGGTGGGTCGGATGATGAGTCCGATGTGGATCCACCTTGAGAGCCCGGCCCCGATGGTGCAGAAGTTGCATTATTTTTTGAACCGGTGCCTGTTCCAACCATACTTGAAGATGTTTAAGGGAGTTCAGATGAAGAAGAAGAAGATCCGCGATTCAGGGCGTACTCGCCTCCAGCCCACATGCATAATGTTGATCTATCTCAAGATGATGCGTTGGAGTTTCCAGATCTACCACACATAAGGCGTGATTGTACAAGTTCGTCATTGGATTCGGGTGAATCGGAAGTTGGTAAGGAGTTTTCCAATAAGGATAGTTTTCTTGGTGCATTGAAACAACATAGCATCATGAACGGGGTTAACTAAAACGTGGTTAAATCCAAATCTGATAAGTATGAGGCCAAGTGTGCAATGCAAGACGGTACATGTTCATGGAAAATCATGGCCTCGTTGAGGAAAAGGATAGACTTGTGGGAGATAAAAAAGTACAAAGGTCCACATACATGTGTTTCCGGTACAGTATCACTAGGTGTTTAGGGTTTTTGAATAATACTGTTATTACGTAATGTTGCATTATTTAACGTACTTCGTTGATAGGTGTTTCACAAGATCATCCCAAAATGAATTCAAATATGTTAGCTAGCTTAATACTACCGACGGTGAAGGCGGATCCCAAGACTTCAGTGCCGGTCTTAATTGCCAATATTTGTAGCCAATTGAGGTACACGCCCTCTTACTGCAAGGCTTGGATAGCTAAGCAGAAGGCGTTGGAAAAGTTGCATGGTAGGTGGGACGCTTCATATAATGAAGTGTGGCAGTGGTGTCAGGTGCTGGAGAGATATGCCCTAGGTTGCATAACAGACCTTGAAACGGCACCTGCGTACTATAACGACCAATGTCTCTATGGATGCCAAGTGTTCAAGTGTCTGTTCTGGAGCTTTAAGCAATGCTAAGACGCATTTATATACTACAAGCCATTGGTATAAATTATACCTATCGGCTATTGCTAGCTGTAGCACAGGATGGCAGTGAGAGAATCCTTCCAATTGCATTTGTAATAACATCGGGGGATTCAACTGATGACTGAGATTTCTTTCTTTCTAGGTTAAGGAGGCATGTCTGCCCCCAACCTGATATCTGCGTTATATCAGATCGGGGCCCTAGAATACTAGCCGCAATTGAGTGGCGGGGAAGCCTATGGCATCGTACAAACCATCGGTATTGCCTAAGGCATGTTGCGTCTAACTACTACGGGCAACATCGATCTACAAGTGAATGACGAAAGGTGACCAACATGGGTATTTAATATAATTTTGTTTGTAATATTCAATTTATTCTTAATGGAAGAGTGGTATGTAATATTCGCTATCAACTTATATTGGCAGGGTATGAGATAAGTAAGGACCGTTTTCATGATATGTTGGCAGTTTTGCGTTCAGTTAACGAAGAAGGCGCAAACTACCTCTGTAACATACCTTTCGAACAGTGGACACAAGCATACGACGGTGGCCTACGATATGGTCATATGACTTTAAACCTAGCTGAATGCATAAATTCTGTTTTAAAAGGAACGCGTCATTTGCCGATAACATTGGTTGTACGAGAGACATATTTTCGTTTAGCGGCACTATTTCCAAAGCGAGCAGCGAGTTATAAAGGCCAAATGCAGGGAAGCCATGTATGGTGCGCGAAGGTATTGCAAGAAATTAACAAGGCGAAGGCACGAGCCAACACCATGCACACAGTGTGTCAATATCGCGACAACCTATGGTTTCGTGTGACGGAGTTTGACAGACCGAACCAAGGTATTATTGGCGGGCAATATCGTGTACACTTGAGAAATAGGACCTGCGACTGTGGGATGTTTGACGCACTTCGTTATCCATGCGCTCATGTAATTGCAGCTTGTCAGAATCTCCGTCTGGATTCCATGAGCTATGTCGACGAAGTGTACAAAATAGAATACATGTACAACGTGTGGAGACACGTATTCCCACCAGTCCCAGATGAACGTAAGTGGCCGTCTGTATTGCTTGCTCCATTTAAGCTGTTACCGGATAGAGAACTGCATCGCAAACCAAAGGGTCGCCCTTGCTCAACTAGAATACGTAACAATATGGATATCCGAGAAACAACCAACCAACAGAACTTGTGCAGATGGTGTAGGAACCCAGGCCATACAACTTGATCATGTCCAAATCGGAATAGCTGATAATTGTTGTAATAAAATTATGTTGCATTATTTATATTTTATTAAAAATATAAAAATATTAAAAATATTGCCTTATTTAAAAGAAATTTTATTTTATTAAAAATATAAAAATTAAATTACAATTAAAATATTAAAAACAACTTTTATTTTATTAAATGAAACAATATAAAAAAGTTTGTACAAATATATTAACAAAAATCAATGTTGGTGCCGGTTGGAATCAGTGCCACATGGGGGCCGTCGACGGTTACGCACTGGATTCCTCCTTGGTTTAGCTTCTGGAGGGGGTTGTGGTTGCTCCGGCGGGGATTGTGGTTCCTCCGGTAGGGGATCTGGTTATGGATGTTGGGAGGATTACCCACCTTGATAGAATAATGATTGCGGAGGTGTTTGCTTCACCCATGGCGGAGTTGTTTGAATCCAATAAGGTGATGGGGATTGGTAAAAAGAAGAGCTCCCCGACGGTGACTCGTGCGATCCCTCATGCAACGGCGGCCTATAGATCGGCGGTTGACTCGGAGTAATCGGGAATGGAGATGAACTGGGCCATACATTCCAACCTGCCATAAGACTGGGAAAAGGAAACATATAAGGGTTAGGATACATATAAGGGCTACAACACGCACCTGGCATAATCTGAAAAGGCTGTGATATGGGTGTCGTCGGTTGAAGTGTTGGGCCCGGTGATTGTGTGGGCGCTGTTGATGGGCCCGTGTTGTCATCCATTCTTCTTGGATTTAAAGGGCCCCGTCATTCCCTTTGGACACGAATTTGCCGTCACCTCTCCTCTTCCGACAGTAAATATGGCTTACCATGGATCCTAAACCATGGCATGTATTCCGACACGCACGCTAACTCAGGAACGATGATCGGTTCCCGAGTAGGTATATAATCATACCGATTTTCCCACATTTCGGTATATGCTGACCAGAATCTCGGCCAATCCGTATGCAACTGTCGTAAGTCGACTTTGTGCTCATCATCGAGCACCTCAGGTGCCACGGGAATCGGTTGTCGGAATCTAAATTGTCGCAATACTCTATCTGTCTGGTGCATCTCCACGGTGGCATAGTTGACCAATGGGACCTTCACATGCCAAATGTTTGGATTTTGAAAGAATTCATCCAGAATTACTGCCTAAATTCCGGATCCTCGTATGGTGTCCATTGAAACTATATGAACATGATAAAAATATTAGTTATATACATAATACTAAATACTAAATACTAAATACGAAACGACTATTTTATTATGTATATATATTTTATTTAATACTTACTTGTGCTTCCGACCGTTGGTCTAATAGAAGCTGTATATCTTCAAGAGAGGTAGGTATTCCAAAATAACTCACCGAATGGTTCCACCTAATTAAATAAATTTTTAGCATACAATTATATTTTAAATCTACGTAATAATTGTAAAATATAATATAAAATTTACCTCGTTATGAGTGGGAATGTATATGGGTGGTCCACTCGAGGACGTAAAAATGGAAAGCGAAACTGTGCCCATGATTGCAGTAGTGATAGGCAACCTTTGATTTTGGCTTTATTCCGTTGCGTCGCCCCGCACATCTCCTAGTACAATTTTGCTAACATGGCAGACCCCCAACTAAATTCACCAGCTACTCTAAAATCAACGAGTTTCAGCAGCCATCTCAGATGTACGAGGTTTCGTGAAAAGTCCAGCATCAGATAACCTCCAATCATCTCAAGAATGCATGCCCGAGCATATCGTATTCTTTCTAGTTCAGTCGAATCATTATCTAGCTCCGGGAATGTGTCTCGTAACTAGCCCATCTCGATCCGACCTCCGTTAATATTATCCGAATAGCACCCAAAAGCTCGTAGCATACGGCTCCCAATCGCCAGATTAGGCGGACCCGATGATCGCGTACCCATCCACCGGCAATCCCAATTGCAATCGCACGTCTTCCGAGTGATAGTACACTCTCGCATGGAAGATGGAAAGTGTGCGCCTCGGTCTCCACCTCTCTATCAACGCACTGATTAGTTTCGGGTCCAACTTGCACCCCCGGCCTATCGTGGCCACGTGCCAAAAACCCGCTTCCCACATGTAATTCTCTACCAACGGCGATGGCGGACCAGGCATATTACGAATATAGCATTGCAACACCCGATCTACAGACTGTTATAAAAAATTATACAATAAAAATTAATTAAAATTGCATAAATGAAAAAATATTAAATAGTATTAAAAAATTAAAATTATCACTTACCATTGTCATTTGATCGACAGAGATGTGTTTATTATCGAGACGAATTAATTCTCCAGCCATTGCTAACACGATCGAATATTTTTAAATTTAAAAAAAAACTAATTTTAACATACTAAATTATACTAAATTACCAATTTGTCCTTTAAAAATTAACCAAATTTCATGTATTTACTCATCAAAACCATCCACTAATATATAATTTGATTTAATTACCATTTAAGTTCATTAGTTTTCCTTTCCATAGCTAATTAGGCCATTTAACTAATAGAATTCAACTATTTCTTCTATGACGATTTAGTTCTTTTTACCTAATTAACCATTTAAACTTTGAAATTTCTTAACAAAAAATTAATACTACCTTAAATTAACCCTATAAAATTAAATAAATATTAAAATAATAACTCACTTGTCAGAGCCGTGGTCTCGAAACCACTATATTTGACACCACTGAAATTGGGCCGTTACATTTTCTCCTTTCAGGTAAACCGTATGCTTAGGTCTCTGACTTAACGAGTTGGAGTATCTCGGCGTGTTACGTTCGGGTTTGAATTTAATTAAGTTTACTAAAGTACTTTGATTTGGTTCATTTGGGTTGTAAATAAATTTTAAGTGCTCTGCGGTACAGGGTTTTCAACTTTGAATAACCTAAATGTTTTTGTGGTTTGACATTTGATTTTAAGTTTGTTATTTCGGAAACTACGATATCAAAAATCTTTTTAGTGTCAATCGAGTTACCGATTGTATAGTCTAAAGTAGAGGTCTCTAACAAGCAAAAGTGGTTTTTGAAATGGTTTTGAGAAATTTGTATGACATTTTATTCTGAGCCATCTTGGTGGCCAATGTGACCTCTAGAACTTGGTCGAAACTTCTAGGTCGAGTTTAGGGTGTTACAAAAAATGCAAACTTACCAAACATCAAACGATAAATCATTCAACCGTGCACAATAATTCATATAGATATTTTATTTTCCTTTTCACAATAATCCACATAGTTAATAGATAACTTAAAAAAAACATAACATATATGAAACATGGTAAATAACATGAAATGAATTACATACATCCACCTTTCTTCACATGTTTGATTAGTGCCATTTTCCATTCATTTGCACATACCAACTTTCCATTTCTTATGATCATTAATACAAATAATTTCATATACAAGTCTTTCCATTAAACTTTACTTACCCATTTAACCATATAGAATAACATTGGATACTCGGGAATGCTCACACAAAGTGTTCCTTTTCATGATACCGTAACCTTTTCAATAGTTATCACACGAGCTGTGAAATGGGTTTGCTCACAGAGTTGTGGGTCGGGATGTTAGCTACACGATGCTGCTCACACGATCTGTGGAGAATCCGCAACAAATGCAGGACCTCAGCCATCGGTAGGACATCCATGACTAGCACTTGAAACCATATAATCCCTAATGACATGTTATTTGTATCCTAAGCATTCTCAAACTTCAAACGGGATTATTAAACCGTCAAGTATTCAAGCCATCATAATATTACTGAATCAAATTATATCTAACATATCATTAACTAATAATCAATCAAAATAATAATTAATAAGTATATAACTTATACGAACTTACCTCAATCACCACGGTTGTTACAGCTAAGTCGAAAACTAATCTGAGATTTTTTCTTTCCCTTGATTCAAGTATGGTTGATTCTTTTATTTATATAAAAGTAATTTAACTCAATTAAGTATTTCAAATAGTCAAAAATCATTAATTCCAATTCATAACTCATTTTAATGTGAAATTACGAAATCACCCCTAATATTTTACCCTTTGTGTAATTTAGTCCTTAAATCTGAAACTCGCAATTTAACAATTTATTTAACCAAAACCATGCTAATAGATTTTATTAAAGGTTCCATACAGCCCATTTTTACCAAAATTTCACATTAATATCAATGAATTTTACACTTTCAACAATTTAATCCCCAATACTCAAAATCACTAATAATTTCTTAACAAAATAAGCTTATTCAACAATCAACCTTAATATTCTACCAACCAACTTCACAGACACATCAAATTCATTCATGGCAAGTCCCTCAACCTTTCACATTTTTGCAAATTAACTCCCAGGCTAACTAGACTAAGCTAAAACGAGCTCAAAAACATAAAAATCACTAAAAATGAGGCTTAAACACATACCATGCAATTGAATAACCCTAGCCGAAACTTCAAGCTCCTTCTTTAATGGTGTTTTCGGTTGAAACAAAAGTAAAAAAAAAAAGATGATAGCATTTTAGTTTTTTGTTTTGTGTTTATTTAATTAATTACTATTTTACCCTTAGTTTAAAAGCTTATAAAATAAGTAAATCATGTCCATCATTGTCCACCATTAATATATATGGCATAATTACCATCTATATCCATTAATTTATATTTCCAAATCCATTTAATCTATTTAACTTGGAAACTAACTTTTGCATCTTTTACGGTTTAGTCATTTTTACCTAATTAACCATTTAAACCTCAAAATTTTTTAACGAGAATTTAATACGACCCTAATATAACCCTGTAGACATTAAATAAACATTAAAATACTAAGTCACTTATCAAAATCGTGGTCCCAAAACCACTATTTCTGACACCACTGAAAACAGGCTGTTACAACCCAAACATTTAACAGATAATTCACCCATGTTTTTCTACCTGGCTTATTAACTATACGCCAAACAACATATCGAAACGGTCTGCACCGAGTGGGCTGTTACATAGTCTATATGGTGGGATACTATTTTTTCAATGGATTTATCATTGTAATAATTCCTTTAAAAAAATTATTTTGTTATAATTTGTTACTTGAAAATAATCTTGTATCCTTTTACAACACCAAGTGGTGTCGTTGCTGGAGATGAGATTTAAAGTAGTATTAGGTTGCCCGAAACAAATACAGATGATTTTGAAATTAAACATATTGAGATGTTTGTTATATTTACAAGTCTACTAAAATTTGATGATATGATAATATTAACTATTTTTTTCTTTTTATCACTCAGAGAAAAAATAAAGTCATGGTTATTATTTACAAAGATCCATTAGTTCTTGGTATTTTAATAAAAAGAGGTAACAGTCACGTAATCTAACGCTTATGTTTTGTGGTAAGTAACACACAGAAGATAGGAAAATAAGGGAGAAAGAGGAAAAAGAAGAGAACTTTAGAGAAGAAGATGAAGGATAGAGAAGCTAGAATTCTATTCTGTTCATTCATAACCATTTTCTGAGCCTTATTGCTGCTCAAATAGAGACAAACAATGGGTACAAGGTAACAACCAAAAAATAATTGTCAAAACAGTTATCAGCTACGCATTGTTTCACTAAACAAAATGCAGAGTTTTTGCCTTAATTAAACAAGCATTAAATGAATCATCTAATTAATGAAATTACAGTAAATTAAAAGGTAGACCATTGTGTTAAAGCAGCATTCTGTCCCATATCAATTACTCCTCCCTCGAACATGATCATTGTCCTCAAGGATCAAAGTCTAGAAATTTCTTGCGAAGTTTGTTCAAATTCTCCCATGTTGAGTCCTCCAGAAAAGTGTTTGTCCATTCCACTAAAACCTCAGTGACTACCTGATTACCCCTTTTGACCATTTGCCTGTCCAGGATCTTGGTTGGAACTTTTAGTTGAGTACCCTCAAATTCGACTAAGGGTAGCAATGGAGAATGAGGTGTTCGACTGATATGTTTTTTCAGTTGTGACATGTGGAAGGTAGGGTGAATTCTCGAGCCAACAATAAGGATAGTCTATAAGCAACTCGTCCCACTTTAGCTTCAACAAGATACGGGCCAAATTATTTGGGGGATAGTTTTTTATTCACTATGCATCGAATGGAGTGTTGTTGATAAGGTTGCAATCGAAGATAAACCAAATCTCCCACCTGAAATTCTCTATCTGATCTTTTTTTTTATCAGCCAACTATTTCATTCTTGCTTGAGATCTTTTCAAATGAAATCTGAGTAGCGGTCGAGCTGCTTCTCTTGCGTGCAAGCTATGATCCGTAGTAGCCACTAGTGAAGAGCCAGCAAGATAAGGTAGCAAAGGAGGTCTTGACCATAAAGTGCTGTGTAAGGGGAAGAGTATATGGTTGTGTGATGTATGGTATTATACCACCACTCGACTAAAGGCAGCCAACTGATCCAATCGGTAGGTCTCTCACCTGTCATGCATCGTAAATAACCTTCCAAACATCTATTCAAGACCTCTGTTTAACCATCCGTTTGTGGGTGGTATGCGGTGAAGAGATGCAATTTGGTTCTCATATGTTTAAATAGGTCCTGCCAGAAGGTGCTAATGAAAATTTTGTCACAGCTAGAACAATGGATTCGGAGGCTCTATGGAGTTTGTAAATGTGACAAAAAAATTCTTGGGCAACAGTGATGGCAGTGAATGGGTGAGCTAGTGATAAGAAATGTCCATACTTAGTGAATCGATCAACCACGACCATTATTGTGTTCTTTCCTTTAGATGTGGGCAATCCCTCAATAAAGTCTATGCTAATGGAAGACTAAGCCCGATCGGGGATAGGTAGAGGCTGAAGGAGACCAATGGAGGCTACGAGGTCTGCCTTACATCTTTGGCAGGTTAAACATTCCTGCACCCAGTTCTTAACATCCTTCGATAGACCCTTCCAGTAATGTAAACTGAAGATGCAGTACCGTGTGGCATGTATTCTAGAGTGGCCTCCCAATGGACTATCATGGAAATAGTAGAAAAGATCCCTCCTGAGATTTGTATTGTTGCCAACTACCACTTTTCCCTTTCTTCGCAATACAGTTCCATCCCAACTATATTTAGGGTGAGCATTGGGTTGTTGATGTAGCTCATGGATTACTTGCTGCAGTTTCGTGTCCACCAGTATTGAGCTAATAATTCTATTCCAAATATCAGACCAGACCCTACGAATCTCACATTGGAGCATCTGCCCCTCTTGTACATAGGACCTTCTGGATAGAGCATTGGCTACAGTATTTAGAGAGCCTTTTTTGTAGAGAATAGAGTACTCGTACCTTAACATTTTTACGACCCACATTTGTTGGTAAGGTGTGATGGTCTGACCATCCGAGAAGAATTTGACACTTTGTTGGTCTGTTCGAATCAAGAAGAGCCTCCCAATTAAATATGCATGCCATTTTTTTACTGCAAGCAAAATAGCTAACATTTCTTTTTTGTAAATGGATAGTGCTTGGTGTTTAACACCTAACCCTTTACTAAAAAAGGCTATAGGTCTCCCATTTTGTTGTAAAACAGCACCAACACCATGGCCACATGCGTCTGCATCTAAGCAAAATTGCTCTTTGCAGTTTGGCAGAGCGAGAATTGAAGCTTGGCAGATTGCTTGTTTCAACTGCTCGAATGCTGTGCGTGTCTCATCAATCCATTGCCACACATTGTCTTTCTTCAGTAATGTTGTTATGGGTCTAGCCAACACTCCATAATTCTTAATAAATCGTCGGTAGTATCCCGACAACCCCAGAAACCTTCAAAGTTCCTTGATAGATTATGGTGGAGGCCAATTCAAAACACTTTCGACTTTGGTAGGATCCATAGATACTAAACCTTGATGGATGACATGTCCCAAATATTCTATCTGTGAAGTACCGAAATTACATTTACTCAGCTTTGCGAAAAGTTGGTTATCCCTCAAGATTTGGAGAACCTCTTTTAATTATGTTAGATGTTCCTGCCAACTAGTAGAATATACAAGTATGTTATTAAAAAATACAAGTACTGACCTTCGAAGGAGTTTTTTGAAGACTGTGTTCATTAGTGATTGGAAATTGGATGGGGCGTTTGCGAGGCCGAATGGCATGACCACAAATTTATAGTGACCTTCATGGGTTTTGAAGGCTGTCTTGTGGATGTCGTGATCCCACATTCGAATCTAGTGGTAACCTGACTGGATGTCCAACTTGGAGAAATGAGTTGCTGCCCTGAGCTCATCTAACATCTCCTCAATTAGATGATCAAAAATTGGTCTTTGATAGTGAGTTGATTTAATTGTCTGTAGTCAATGCAAAGTTGCCAACTGTCATCCTTCTTTTTGACCATGACCACTGGTGAAGTAGAAGGGCTGTTGCTATTTCGAATTACTATAGTTTGTAGCATTTCCCCTACAAGCCTTTCAATTTCTATATTTTGAAGGGGGTACCTGTATGGTCTAGTTTTCACTACTTTAAACTCATCCAACAATGGAATTCGATGATCATGTAGCCTGTGAGGTGGGAGTTGCTTAGGCACCTTGAAAACATCCTTGAACTCGACTAGGAGTGTGCTAATTCATTAGGAATTTGAAGTGAAGACATTTTAATAGATGTTTGATCTCCTGCAACCAATAACATGGGATTTGGTCCCTTGTCAGTCATGGTAAAGCTCTTAGAAACTTGAGAACCTGTTACCAGTTGTAAAGCCCTAGGAATGATTCCTTGCAAAACACATGACTTCCTTTGGTATTCAAACAGCATGGTGAGAGTGGTGAAATTCCAGATAATTGAGCCTAAGGACAACAACCATTGAATGCCTAATACAAAATCGCAGCCTTTTAATGATAAAAACAGAAAATCGGTTTCAAATATGTTCCCTTGTGCTTCCCATTTGACTGACTTGCACACTCCTTGTGTAGTTAAACTACCCCCATTGGCAATCATAACATTGAGTTGCTCATCTGGTTCTACTAGTATATGTAGCCTTTTGGTCAAATTATGGTCCACAAAATTGTGTGTGCTTCCTGAGTCAACCAGTATAATTACTTCTTGGTGGTTAATTGTTGCTGCCAACCTCATTGTGTTATGTCCTTGGAACCCCTTGAGAGCATGTATGGATAGAACTGGTGTGGTGAATTCATTTTCGGGTTCTGCTCCCTCCAACTGTTCAGGACAATCCTAAAAAACTTCTGCAGTTTGTGCTTTAGGGTCTTTTGTTGATTGTATAAAAGCTTCCACTACTAATTGACATAATTGTGATTTAAGGCACTTGTGACCAGGGGTGTATTTAGAGGGACACCAAAAAAAAGGCCTTTCTTTCGGCGTTCTTCCAATTCACCTTGTGAGAGGGACTTAATAAGGGCCTTATACTATGTACTAGGTGGTTGAATCTTTCTCGTGTCTACAAAGGTTTGCACATGGTGGTATTCTTTAGAGCTAGGTAGGAAGGGTTTTGAGTAAGTGGTACCTCCTAAGAAGTGAGTCTTCCTTTGAGTGTTAGCTATAATTTCCTCAACTTGTTTGGCAATCTGATAAGCTTCCACTAGTGTCTGAGGCTTAAAAAATTGTAAGTATTGACTAATGTCCCCTTTTAAGTTGCTAATAAAAATGCTAAGGGCGTAGCTTTCAGGTAGGCGTAACTGGTTTAAGAGACTCACAAATGTGTCATGGTGATGCTCTACTGTGCCTTGTTATTTTTGAGTAACTAGTTCAGTCATAGGATAATTTGTCTTGTAGACCTCTTGCATAAACATCCCATGGTAATATGCTGTAACCTCCTATCTCTATGAGAAAAAATGATGCCGGTTTAATGCTTTCCCTTCAAATGCAACATAACTGCCCGAACCTTAGAGTGATCAGAGATTGCTTCTGATTCCAAAAATTGTTCTAACTTGGACCACCACCCTCTAAAATCTCCCCCATCAAACTTTGGACACTCCATTTTGTAATCCTTGCCCACTGATTCTACTTAGTTGGTTCGAGATGGAAGACCATAGTGCCCTACCTCTGTTACTGGAGAGACTAGAAGTGGTTCCCTAGTTGAGCCAGAAGGTTGCCCTCTTAGGATACCTTGCCCTTGTCATGTTGGACCCCTAAAGCTGCTACTGGAGAATACTACCCTAGATATTGTTCCAAAATAGCTTGTAACTCTGAATGAAGCTCACTTTTTAGTTCTGTTTGCATGGAATGTATTTCTTCTTTTAAGTCTGTATGCATCTCTTTGCATTTGGTTTCATGTTTAGTGTTCATTTGTGTCACTTCGAGCTGCAGTTGGTTCATCTCTTTTTGAAGGCGTGTGGTGACTCCCTCGGTGGCCATGAAGAAACCTGGCTCTGATACCTTTGGTAAGTAACACACAAAAGATAGGAAAATAAGGGAGAAAGAGGAAAAAGAAAACTTTAGAGAAGAAGATGAAGGATAGAGAAGCTAGAATTCCATTCTGTTCATTCATAACCATTTTTTGAGCCTCTTTGCTGCTCAAATAGAGACAAACGATGGGTACAAAGTAACAACCAAAAAACAGTTGTCAAAACAGTTATCAGCTACGCACCGTTTCACTAAACAAAACACAGAATTTTTACCTTAATTAAACAAGCATTAACAGAATAATCTAATTAACGAAATTACAATAAATTAAAAGATAGACCATTATGTTAAAGCAACATTCTATCCCATATCATTTTGACCAATGCTGATCATAGAAAAGAAACATTGACCAGTATTGGTCAAAGAATTGAAGAAAGTCAACACAATTCCATAGGTCAAATTTCAACTGATGTTGTCAGATTGAGATATTATTATTTGTTCCTAAGCTTCCTCACTTTCATACGACTAGAGAGAAGGAAGAGAGAAAATCTAATAATTTATTGTTATTTTTTTGGATTTTTGAGGAATTTACGTGGGTCTCAAAGAGAGGTGTTTTTTTTTTTTTTTTAACTATACAAAGTAAATTTTTGTGGAACATGTAATATTTTAATAGTCCATTATAAACATGTCAGAAATTGAACTTATCCAACTAAGTAATATTTCCTATTTTGTGATTTCGTACATCACATCTTTAGTAAAATTTCTATTTTTATTATATTTAATATTACGATATTTTTAATAAAAATCTTAATATTGTTATGGTGAAGTTGTATATATATATATATAGTTATTGAACGTTTATAAAAAAAATTAATTGAATTCAAAATTTATAAATTCGTTTCTATATTAAAATTTGAATATTTATATATGAACGAATTAGATTATTAGAAAATCTTAATATTATTATGATAAAATCTTAATAATAGAGGAAACTATTTGAAGTTTATTCCGTGTATTATTATGATAAAAAGATTGTTTGACCTTTTTTTTTTTTGAATTTTCAAAAAATCTTCGTTTGACTTTTTTAGGATTTAAGGTTGCTGGACTTTTCATAGGTCGTGTCTTAGGAAACAAAAGACTATAAAAATGTTGATATGGCAAACAATAGAACTACCGCTTGTGAGAAGAGTAACTATGCCAAATATAAAAATGGAGACTATGATGGTGGACATTTATCTTAGAACATTGAAGAATTTATTCATTCCTCATTTCCCAAGGAGACCCACCACTTCTAAAAATCTTTCTTAGTTATATCATTTTCTTCTCCTCACATTAATTAAATATTTAAATATTGTATTTTTTATTTTTCTGTAATTGCATCTTAATTTAATAATGTATATTTTTGAAAAATTGTATTTAAAAACAATATTATAATAAATTTACAAATTTTTAATATATTTTAATGTCTATTAAATATAAATATTATGATCAATACTTTAGTATGGTTAACTTTTTTTTCCTTCAATAAAACATTTAAGCTAAAAAATATAACTTTATCATAAATTTATTTAAAATTTAATTTATGTTGTAATTTAATCTAAATGAAATTTCTTGAAGTGTTTCCTAAATGCAATATTGATTTAATTTATGTTGAAAATTTTGATTTAAAAGATATTTGCAAATTAAATTTATTTAAAAAATAACATATTAAAAATATATATTCCATTCAAATTCATAACTTATGCAAAATAATAACAGAAATATATTACGGGGTGTTTGGTAAACAGAATGTTGGGCCTTTTTTTAGCTAATTTGGGCACAAATAGAGGATTGGGTAGTCAAACCCTCTAATTGTAGTGTTTGGTGAATGGAGGTTTGCAAGAGCTTATTGAGCTAAAACTTTCAAAACAAAAAACACTAAAATGGGCAACTTTTTTCAACAGTTGATTGGGAATGACATATCGAACCATGCTTGCTCAAAAATTAGAGTTGGTTTGGATGGGCAGTGGGGTACAGTGCGTTTAGCTTACTTTTGTCTCACGCTACAGTATCGCTACAGTATCTAATCTCATTGCCACCATTGTTTTTACACTAACCGCAGGTAAATGCACCGCCCATCCAAACCCACATTTACTCCCTTTACCACATGTTCTCAAACCTAATAGTGTCAAGATATTAGTAGTCTCAATTATCCCATTTTCACTTTCACCTCCAAAGTACAAAATAAATCTCAAAATAAAATAAAATAAAAACCATCCACCGTGAATTTACAAAAATCAACATTGCCACGAGAAATTTTCAAACGAGCCCATTCGTCATTGAATATTTTTGTACTCTTAATTTATTTTCAATTTAGTTGTGTAAAATGATTTCTTATGCAACTTTATATTATTTTAAATATGCTACTTGACAAGTTTATTTAGAGTGTAACATAATTATTACTAATTTACATACTAAGAACAAGACATAATTATCACTAAGAATATAGTTTACAATTAATTGATACACTATTAATATTTATCAATTTCCACAATGTTAATATTCACAAATAAAGAACTTAAGAAATTTGTTTATTTAAATTTTCAAAAATATTCACTAGTTAATTTCTATAATGGATGTTTTAATTCCTTAGTAATAGTGTTTTATTTCAATAATTTCACCCAATAAATACTAAAGTATTATAAACAAATAAATACTTTAACAATAAAATGTGTCATGCCATTATTTGTCATTTTATACATATTAGCTTTCTGCTATCAGCTAAGTTTTACCAAACACTTTTAAATAAACAGTTAATAGAATCAGTTAATCAAATCAAATAATAGAATCAGTTGATCAAACCAGCTACTATAATCAACAATCAGCTATCAACTAATTATCAAATATATAATAACTATAATATAAAGTAATTATGAAATGTGGATTTCGTAATTGTCACATCCCAAAAACTGGGTTAGAAGAAATTGGATTAGTGAAACCAAGAGTGGTCACGCCCTGATTTTTGAGTTAAGATTGTGAATTTTTTATCAAGTGAATTAATTTAGTTTTGTGGTTAAGGGTTGTGTTTATGTGTGGAAGGTTTTGGGTTCGAATCATTTCTGTTGAATTTTTGTTAAATCCCTATTTTTTAACATCTGATTTATGAATTATTTTGACTCAATTGATGACAATGATGAGCTTAGTGGTTTAGTTGTAAGGTCTTAGTATTAATAAAGGTCTCAAGTTTGAGTCCTGTTATGTTAAGGCAAAATTTATTTTTATTTTTCGCCGTGGGCCGTCCTAATATTGGTATACTAGATGAGTTAATTTCTAATAATTTGTTAGGATATATTGGAACTTGGTTGATTTGGTAAAATATCAATATCTTTTATTATTATTTTTATTCAAAAAATTTACTATTATCTCCAACTAACTCCTGGCTTGTCATCCCACTTTCCCACGGTTCTCATTTATTTTTTTTTAATGTTTTTTTGGCTTTTTGAAACCGCAAAGAAAAGTTCATCCAGTCATTGCTTCTATTTTCTGTTTCTTTTTCTTTGTTTTTTTGTTTGTTCCATCTTGGCTTGCGGTTCCTTCTTTTCATCTTGCTATTTTTTTTGTTTAGTTATTTTATTTTATTTCTCAATATGTTCTTGATTCTTGGATTATTGTGCTTCCAATTTCATTCTTGCATTTGGTGGATCAACTTCTGCTCTCTGTTGCTGTTTCAATTTTCCGAGTATTCGTAAGTAAATGTTTTTCGTAGATTTTTGTAAGGGTTTATGATTAATGCTTTAATCATTCTTTTGGTAAATGGATTAATTTCATGAAACTTTCGTTGATAGGTGTTAATCAAGTAGGTCGGAACTTCCCTTCTGAGATTAAGTTGTGCTAGGCTTGTCGTGTCTATTTGGGTACGTGGTTGAGCATTGGAAGACTCAATTTCAGTTTGTTAAAATTTAGTACCACCGATTGTGATTAGATGAGTTTTTGGAATTTGGTGAATCCATACTAAAATTAATTGTTTGATTACTGAATTTAGGTTCTTGAAGTCTCATGGTCGATTTCGCATCAAAAAATATTCAGATTGGGACTGTTGACGCCATACGGCTTTGTGTCACACGGTCTGGACTTTTTGGAAAAGTCCATGTGGGTCACACGGGTGTGTGGGCTCATTTTCTGAAAATCTTCATTTTGGCCCTTTTGTTTTGTGAACTATATTGAGCCTTTCTGTAACGCCCATACCACTTAATTGAGACCTAGAAACAAGGTATCGGTGAATATGCTTCTGTGTTGAAGTGTTTAGGGTATTTGTAATATGTATATTTGCATGTCATGATACTAGTAATTTTGATGATATGTTTTGGTTCTCTATGTCTATATAAGTTTGTATAATGTATGATTATGTTAAATTCTATCTCTGAATCTGTTATATAACCATGCATGTGATTTTATCGCAAACTGATGTATTTTTAAAATGTTTAAGAAATCTGTTTTGTAGAGCATGGACTTCCATGCCATCGGTTTCTGTTACTATTCATCAACATGTCTTACATGCTCACCATTTTGATTTTGTACATGCATGCCATGACATATTGCATGGGTTTCGGGATTATGTTAAAGGAGGAAGACTCTGTACTAACAATTTAATGATCTGCGTATTTAGTGGCTCAATCACATATTTTGCTTCAACAACTGGGCTGCAATACAGTGGCTTGACCACATTTATTTGATTTGGCAGTTTAACTGTAAATTGATAAGTTATCGTTCCCGGGCAATCTAGGGTGGCAGGTCATCGTTGCCAGCCAACTCGAGATGAATTTAGTGGTGTGTTTGGGATGAATGAGTTTGGGGGAGAACTCTATTTTGGTGTGTAGCACAGTTGGGTAGGACATTTTCTGAAAAATCCGCAGTATGATTTTCTTAAAAATATTGCATTGGTATAATCATGCATATTTAATACTGTTGACTGATTGTTATGAAATTTTCTGTTTTGTATATCGAAATGTGTGTGATCTCAATTTGAGTTTTAGTTATACACTAAGCTCTATAGCTCACCCTTTTATTTTATTTCTGATGTTTCATGTAATTGGTAAGTTAGAATCGAATAGCGTGCGAGAGCTCAGAGGATTTTATCAGTTAAACTAAAAATGGTGATTTTCATAACTATTCATTTTGGACTTTTAGGACTGTGATTTATTTTTGGTTTCCATTTAAATTCATTGATTTTGATATTTGTTTACGTGATATTGCAAAACCTAGCAGGTTAACAATTTATAAAATTTGGTTTTCATAATTAAAACTCTAAAGGTTTTCTGCTGCAAGTAACCCTTCAAGGATTTTTCTGTAAATACAAATGGTTTATAAGGAGTGTTTGTTTTTTAAGCTGAAAACAATTTTCCAAAATGCTTATTTTTGAAACACGAGTTGAATTCAAATTTTGGGGTTGAGATAAGTGATTTTGTATTTAAGTTTTTTTCTAGACATTTGTTAAAGTGTAGCCAAATTTTATGATTTCGAAACGTGTTTTTAGTTTGATCGAGACAAAGGCTTTTAACAAGCTAATGTAATTCCTCAACATCTGGCCAGCACTTCTAGGCCGGGTTTCGGGTGTTACATTTAGTGGTATTAGAGCCAGGTTGCAAAACGCGAGCTGTGTATGCATAATGTGTTCTAAAATTTCTGATTTTTAACATAATTTTTTGGAAATATGATTTGGGTGAATTTCACCAAAATTTACTAAAGCTTTGAAAATGTGAATCAAAGACTCCATAACCGATCCAAGTAAGTATGAATTCTTCTGTTAACTTTACTTTAGTTACCTTTACTTTAATACTTCGGTAAGATTGTTAAATTTTGAGAGTGTAAAATAGGACATCTCTACCTTAAGATAAGTATATCGACTAAACTTTATACTTAGGGTTTAAAGATAAACCTAAGTTAAATTTTAACACCTTTGAACGATAAAAAAATAGGATGAGTTTCTGTGGCATATGTGTTTATGGTTCGCGAGGATGTAGCGTACGTTGTCTAATGGCTCACGCTGAGTTTAATTCTCTAGGCAACGTGCCCAATTTGGAAATTAGCGATATTGTTGATATGCTCATTTCTAAGGGCGGTAGTTAGGAAGTTGGAGATGACGTTGTGTCCCAAGATATGTTTAGAGATCTGCAAAGGGCCGCTGAGGTCCAATATGTATTCGTAAGTCGAAGGTTTGTGATCGAGCGACTTCGGTCGAGTAAGATTAAGTTAGCGGAAGAGATCAATTGCTTAGAGAGCGAGAAAAGGGAAAGGAATAAGTGCGGAATAAGAGGAGTTATGTTCCTGTTTATTTGAATTCGCAACCTAGGGAACGATTCAGAATAGTTATGCCTCAGCGAGTTGAGGCAACTATAAGTGTGGATCGAGTTTCGATTTATACTTTCTGTGTTAGGTGTCATCCGGGCGAGTGTTGGTGGGGAAATGGGAACGTGTTTTGGATGTGGATATGATGAGCATCATGTGAGGGATTGTTCATGATCATCTCTTAGTAGGGTGCAAGCTTCGGTTCAGAGAGGGGAATCAAAGACTAGTTTGTGCAACTAGGTGTCGAGAGGATTGAGATGCATCTGTCAGCAATACAATTATATCTGAAATTGTACTTTGCATTGGTTAAGTATTTTATGATACTCAAATGTTTGATTGACATTAGAGTTTCTAAGACATTGGGACCGTATTGTCAGCGGTATATTGTCTGGTTTGCATTGAAATCAAAGTTGCACAGTGACGACGTGGTAATCAATTTGGAATGAGAAATTTCAGATTTTGGTGGTTAAGTGTGTGGTGTGATAGCGAGAATTTTGAGGACGAAATTCTTTTAAGGAGAGGAGAGTTGTCACATCCCAAAAATCGAGTTAGAAGAAATTTGGTTAGTGGAACCAGGAGTGACCACGCCCTAATTTTTGAGTTAAGATTGTGAATATTTTATCAAGTGAATTAATTTGGTTTAGTGGTTAATGGTTGTGCTTGTGTGTGGAAGGTTTTGGTTTAAAATCCTTTCCCTTGAACTTTTGCTATTTTTGCTAAATCTCTATCTTTGAACATCTGATTTATAAATTATTTTTCCTCAATAATAATAATAATGAGCCTAATGGTTTAGTGGTAAAATTTTAATATATTTAGAGGTCCTGAGATCAAGTCCTGTATTGTTAAGGTGAATTTATTTTTATTTTTCGTCGTGGGCCGTTCTAATATTGGTATACGAGATGAGTTTAATTTCTAATAATTTGTCAGGATATATAAGAGCTTGGTTGGATTTGGTAAAATATCAATATCCTCATTATTTTTTTTTATTCAAAAAAATTATTATTATCTCCAACTATCTCCTCGCTTGTCGTCCCACTTTCCCATAATTCTCATTTGTTCTTTTTTTTTTTTTTTTTTTGGCTTTTTGAAACTGCCAAGAAAAGTTCTTTCAGTCATTGCTTCTATTTTCGATTTCTTTTTCTTATTTGTTTGTTTGTTCCATCGTGGCCTGCGGTTCCTTCTTTTCATCTTACTATTTTTTTATTTATTTAGTTATTTTATTTTATTTCACAATCTGTTCTTGATTCTTGAGTTATTGTGCTTCTAATTTCATTCTTGCGTTTGGTGGATCAACTTTTTATAAGGGTTTATGATTAATGCTTTAATCATTCTTTTGGTATATGAATTAATTTCATGAAGCTTTTGTTGTTAGGTGTTAATCAAGTAGGTCGGAGCTCCCCTTCTGCGATTAAGTTGTGCTAGGCTTGTCATGTCTGTTTGGGTAAGTGGTTGAGTATTGGAAGGCTCAATTTCAGTTTGTTAAATTTTAGTACCATCGGTTGTGATTGAATGAGTTTTTGGAATTTGGTGAATCTATACTAAAATTAGTTGTTTGATTATTGAATTTAGGTTCTTGAAGTCTCGTGGTCAATTTCGTATAAAAAAAATATTCAAGTGTGTAACGAAAATTCGAGAAATTAACAATCGACGAAAAGCCGAAATTATGACTGTCAACGCCACACGGTCTGGGCTTTTTTGGTCAGGTGGGCTCATTTGCTTAAAATTCCCATTTTGGCCCATTTTGTTTCGTGAACTGTATTTAGCCTCTCTGTAAGGTTCGTACCACTTAATTGAGACCTGAAAACAAGGTACATGTGAATATGCTTCTGTGTTGAAGTGTTTAGGGTATTTGTAATATGTATATTTGCATGTTATGATACTAGTAGTTTTGATTGTATGTTTTGTTTCGCAATGTCTATATAAGTTTGTATAATGTATGATTATGTTAAATTGTATCTCTGAATCTGTTATATAACCATGCAACTGATTTCATGGCAAACTGATGTGTTTTTAAAATGTTTAAGAAATCTGTTTTGTAGAGCATGGACTTCCATGCCATCTGTTTTTGTTACTATTCATCAGCATGTCTTACATGCTCACCATTCTAATTTTGTACATGCATGCCATGACATATTGTATGGGGTTCGGGATTACGTTAAAGGAGGAAGATTTTGTACTAGCAGTTTAATGAACTATGTATTTAGTGGTTCGACCACATATTTTGCTTCAACAGTTGGGCTTCAATACAGTGTCTTGACCACATTTATTTGATTTGGCAGTTTAACTGCATTTTGATAAGCTATTGTTGTCGGGCAACTCGGGGTGGCAGGTCATCGTTGCCGAGAAACCTGTGATGAGTTTTGTTGTGTGTTTTGGATGGATGAGTTCTAAGGAGAACTCTATTTTGGTGTGTACCGGAGTTGGGTAGAACGTTTTCTGAAAAATTCACATTATGATTTTCTTAAAAATATTGCCTTGGCATAATCATGCATATTCAATTCTGTTTAACTGATCGTTATGAAATTTTTTGTGATTTTTGTTTTGTATATCGAAATGTTTGATCTGAATTTGAGTTTTAGTTATACACTAAGCTCTATAGCTCACCCCTTTATTTTATTTATAATGTTTCAGGTAATTGGTAAATTAGAATCGGATGGTGTGCGAGAGCTCAGATGATTTTATTAGTTAAATTAAACATGTTGATTTTCAAACTATTCATTTTGGACTTTTGGGACTTTAATTTGTTTTTGGTTTCCGTTTAAATTCGTCGATTTTGATATTTGTTTACTTGATACTGCAAAACCTCGCGGCTTAACAATTTATAAAATTCGGTTTTCATAATTAAAACTCTAAAAGTTTTCCACTGCAAGTTAAGTAACCCCTCAAGGATTTTTTTTGTAAATAAACAAATGGTTTATAACGAGTGTTTGTATTTTAAGCTGAAAACGATTTGGCAAAATGCTTATTTTTGAAACAAGAGCTGAATTCAAATTTTGGGGTTGAGATAAATGATTTTGGATTTAAATTTTTTTGTTAGACATTTGTCGAAGTGTTTCTAAATTTCTTGAATTCGAAAGTGTTTTTAATTTGATCGAGACAAAGGCTTTTAACAAGCTAATGTAATTGCTCAACATCTAGTCAGAACTTCTAAATCGGGTTTTGGGGTGTTACATTAATAGTATAAATTTAAAATTTAGCATCTAAAATTAATACTTTAAAACATCTTAGGAAAAATGAAATGATGCATCATATATATATATATATGATCATAAAATATGTATCATAATATAATAAGCAATTGTTTTAATTGAAATATTAAGAATAACTTATAAATTTATTGTTAGATTTAAAATATTGAATGTAGTTTGATTTAAAATTTTTAATATTTTCATATGTAAATGATTGAAATAAGAAAGTATCTAATTTATTTTATCTGCTAGTCAAATAATTAAATAGTTAATCAAATAATTTCCTAAATTTATGTCCCATAATAATAGCACAATCTTTCTTTTAACACCCAAAACCAACGACTAAATTTTGTTCTAATTACCAAGTATTCTTTGCAATTCAATAAATGTATTCCTTGTTTAAATTATTTTCCATCATCCATAATCAGTAGCTAATTTCAAGGGAGAAGTTGGTAAACTAAAATTGAATTTCAATGATCCACGTGGCAACTAAAGAAGTAAGCCAACTTACCATATTTACAAGAATACCTTGTATATAAATATATATATATGATGTCATGGCATTGAAAAGGAAAAGACAATTTGGGAATCAGCTTTTAAATCTTTGAGGTTCATATTTTCTATGTATTCATGTTTATAATTATTAATCATTTCCTTCTTAAACTTGATCTTCTCTTCAAAAGTTTTGATATTTTGAGGTTGATCTGCACACAGTTGGTTGTAGTGTAAAAGTTGTTGGTGTAGCAAATCATTTGTGTGGTCTGATATCCATTATCTCTGTTTTAATGTTTTGCAGTGAACGCAAATGATGTTCTTGAAAAAGGAAAAAAGGGACTAACAATAAGTATATACCATAAGATTTAAATATAATTAGATAAGAAACATTGAAATTGAAAATTCAAACTAAGAAATACTTAAAATTTAAATATTATTGAGAAGTATGCATGGTTCAAAATACAAATTTTGGTAGTGCTCAATTTCTTGACATATTTTCGCATTCAAACCATTAAATGCATTGTGAAATCACCAAGTTCCATTCAAATTGCTATAAATTCAATTATATGTTTGAGTATAAAAAAAAAATGAAAAGATTTTAGTTTTATGCATTAAATATAAGTGATGTTTGTTACGTAGTAGGCATGTTGAATTGCCAACCATTTCATTATCATCAAACTCAATTAAAATAACTTTCATTATAAAATAAACTGTAAAGATTACCTAAAGAACCTATTCTCTAGGTTAAAAAAAGCCACAAGATTGCTTAAAAAGTGCAATACATACCTTTGGGGAACCATTACTTTCGGTGGAAGAATAGAGTTTTAAATGAGAATATTCTATTTTCTTTGTCAAATTTAGTCTTAAGGTTTTAATATGTATTTAAGAATATGATGCCAAATATTTATTACGTGAAATGTTATTACATATTTATTGTTTTTGGTTGGATTATGCATTGGAAATTCATGTATCAATTTTTTAATAAATATAATACAACATAGTTGAATTAATATATATAATTAAATGCACGAATAATAAAATTAGTATATATAATATACATACACTAAAATTATATATGATAAATTAATATTTATCTATACATACATACTAAACGCAATGTTCTATTTAACAATTAAAAAAATTCCTAAAACAAGTAATGTTCTATTTTATAATGAAAAATATATATTCTCAATATCTACAATATGATGTAAAATACAATGCCTCGTTTGGCTTGGTTGATATCCACGTATTGTATTATTTAATACGTTAGTATTGCCTAACTTCCAAATGATTATCTGTTTGGTGGAAATGTAAATTAATACATCAGAATTTTTTCGCAAGTTGGGCGACATTTATCACTGATGTAGAGGTAGTATTCATTTATTTAACACAACGGTTTTGTGATTTGATTCTAAATTTTTTTCAATTATACCCTCATATAATTAAATGAATTACAACTCTCATCTTTATTTCTAAATTTCTTAGATTTACCAAAATCTCTCAGATTAAACAAAATTTCTAACTTATAATACCAATACTAAAAATTTTCACTATTTCATCATATTAAATCCATATCCCATTTCCATTTTTATATTGTTATTAACATGGCATAAGAGATGTCGGTTCTAATCTATCTTTTTCTATATATATATATATATATGGAAAGTTAAAAAATCATCATATAATAATGCACAAATAGAAAAGGAAAAAAGGGAGGTTAATGATTATTTAAAATATTTTATACCAGGGAATTTAATATCCTTATGCATGATGGTAATCAATTCATTCGTTATGGTCGAACTCTGTTATGGATTTTTGACCACATTATCCATAGGTCCCTCTTATAGCTTCCTTCTATGAGCTCGAGTTATGGAAGAAGGAGAAGAAGGAACCGAGAAGAGGGTATCAACAACAACAGTGTTTATTTCAGGACAACTCATGATGTTCATATCAATCTACTACATACCTTTGCATTTAGCATTGGGTAGACCTCATACAATAATTGTGCTAGCTCTACCGTATCTTTTGTTTCATTCCTTTTGGAACAATTACAAATACTTTTTTTTTTTTATTATAAACTTCCTACCAGAGATTCAATGCATAATCTTAGCATTCAATGTGTATTCTAGAATAATCTCACTATCCAATTATTCAACCATTCCATTTTACCAACTTCAATGTTAGCCAAATTAGTCAATATTTATATGTTTCAATGCAACAATTGTTGGTGTGAGCAATCTAAGGGATAAAAAACTATTGTCAACTTTGACAGATTATGTAAATGATTTGTTTACTTATTTGTAATTAATTATCTTATGTTTAGGCTATAAAATAGGATCTCGTTTTATAAAAATTAGTATAAATATGTAGGTTGTAATTGCTTGTAAAAAACATAGAATTATTCTCTATTATCTTTTCTACATGGTATCAAGAGCAATACCTAACTTAGAAACTGAAGTTTTTCTTTTAATTTGCAATCATGAATGAAAAAGACCCCTTTTCTTCTATCATCCCTCATGAATCTCGAATTATTGTTCAAAAGAATACCCTTTTTTTCCATCTGGAATCATATTAGATGATACAAATTATCTGTTATGGTCACAACTTATGGATATACGCGTTAAAGCTTGAAACAAATCTGGATTCCTTACAGGTATAACACCGAAACCACTAGTAGATGAAAATAAATTGGAAACCATGCTTATTGATAATAATCGGGTTAAGAGTTAGCTTATTGATTCTATGAATCCGCTTTTGATGCAACAATTCATCCACCTTCAAACAACCAAAGAAATATGGGAAATTGTTGCAAAGACGTTTTATGACAGTTCGGATGAAACACAACTCTTTGAACTGAATCGGAGATCACTTACCACTCATAAAAAAGGCAGACGGTTATCCTTATATTATAATGAACTGATTGGCATTTTTCAGGAAATTGATGCTCGTGTTCAAACACAAGAAGATAATGATGCTGTAATCATATCGCTGCATAAGTATATAACTCGACTTCGAGTTCATATTTTTTTGGTTGGCCTTGACCCAAAATTCAATCAAGCTCAAACTGAAATTTTGATAAAAGATCCACCTCTTGATCTTGAGTCATGTTCTGCATATGTTCGCATGGACCACAACCAGAGGCAAACTATAGATTAACCTAAGGTTCAGTCGGATGGTATGGTTAAGTTAGATCTCTCTCCTACAAAACAAGAGAGATGTTTGTTCTATTTTTCAGGATCTACATTGAATGGTGACTTCTCAGTATCAATTTCGAATTCAAGTTCTTCAATCTGATAATGGTGAGGAGTATATAAACTCTGACTTGAAGAATTTTTGTCAAGAAAATGGTATTAAACACTAAACTTCATGTGTTGGTACACCACAACAAAACGATTTGGAAGAACGAAAGAATCATCAAATACTTGATGTTGTTCGAGCTTCCTTATTTGGAATAAAAGTGCATTGAGAGTATTGGGGCGAACCTATTCGCTCTGATGCATATCTTATTAATCGAACGCCATCGCGAGTCATTGATTTCAAAATTCTACATAAAAAACTCCACAAACTTATCTCAGCACCAATTGGTCTGAATCTTGAACCACCTATGTTTGGTTGTACTTCATATGTACATCAGGCTACAGGAAAGCTAGATCTACGAGCTGTCCGTTGGGTATAAGTTGGGTACGTAGATTTCAAGAAGGGATATTGGTGCTATGATCCTAATGAAAACAAAGTGTATGTAACCCGAGATGTTACATTCCATGAAGATATTCCTTTTTTTGGTGGTCATGAATGCTCACTTCAGGGGGAGATAACACTTAATTTAGGTGAAGACAACATTCACAAATTTTTCCAGGAACAAGCACAAATTATTATACAACTAGATAAAGGTTTCTCAATGACAATTTTACATTTAACGAAATTGTTATATAAAAATGTAAATTTTGTTTGGTTAGAAAAGTGCCAACAAAGTTTCGAACAGTTAAAAGCTATGTTGATAGAAGCTCTAATTTTAACTCAGCCTGAATCTAGGAAAGAATTTTTTGTTTTCAGCGATGCTTTGCTTAACGGATTGAGATGTGTACTGGTGCAGAATGGAAAGGTAATAGCATATGCTTCTCGACAGCTTAAGCCACACGAGAACAATTACCCGACTCATGATCTGAAATTGGTTGCAGTTGTTTTTGCTTTGAGAGCAATGAACACTCATCTGAATTTGAAATGTAGCAATTTAATTTTAACTAAATTGAGAGCTAAACTGGTAGTCCTTCAAAGAATTCGAGAGTTACAGAAAGATGATTCAGTGTTGCTAACAAAAAGGAAGCTTGTTGAAAATGAACAAACTTCAGAGTTCAGTATTGATGGTAGTGGGAATCTCTATTTTTGAAATTGTTTGTGTTTACCGAAAGATTCAGAGTTGAAACGAGACATTTTATACGATGCTCACAACAATACTTATTTGAGACATCCAGAGAGAAACAAAATGTATAACAATTTGAAACAGATGTATTGGTGGCCGTGAATGAAACGAGAAATCTCAAAATACGTGACTAAATGTTTGGTATGTCAGCAAGTTAAAGCTAAGCATCAGGTTTCGTCAAGTTTGTTACAACCTGTGATGATTCTGGAGTGGAAATGGGAATAAGTCATGACAGATTTTGTATCGAGATTATCGTTGACACCAAAAAATAAAGATGCAATTCGGGTAATTATTGACAGATTGACTGAATTCGCACACCTTATTCCAATCAAAACAAATTATTCACTAGAGAAGCTAGTCGAGTTGTACATTGATGAAATTGCCCGATTACATGGTGTGCCACTATCTATCATTTCTAATCGAGACCCAAGGTTAACTTTCAAATTTTAAGGTAAATTACATGAAGCCCTAGGTACGAAATTGAATTTCAGTACACATTTCCATCCCCAGACTGACGGACAATCAAAACGGGTGACTCAAATACTTGAGGATATGTTATGATGTTGTATAATAGCGTTTGAAGGCAGCTGGGAGAAATATCTATCATTGGCCGAGTTTGCATATAATAACAACTATCAGACAAGTATCAAAATGGCACCATACAAGGCTTTGTACAGTCAAAAATACAGAACTCTGTTGTACAGCTTTGAATTGAGTGAAGGAAAATTAGTTGGGACTGATTTGATAGGGAAACAAAAAAAAAGGTCAGAGTTAATACGAGATTGCTTGAAAGTTGCTTTAAATCGATAGAAATCATATGCTGATTTGAAAAGAAAAGATATTGAGTTTTAGATTGATGATAAAGTTTTTCTGAAAGTCTCACCTTTGAAGAAAATTTTGCGTTTCGACAGAAAAGGGAAACTTAGTCCAAGATTTATCAGGCCATATGAGATCCTCAAAAGAATCGAACTTGTAGTATATTCTAACACCCCCTCACCCGTATTCAACGCCGGAGTAGGGTTACGGAGCATTACTGGACTTATAACACATTTTAAACATACATTTCACATACAATTAATCAAATCATATACATTTCATTCCCAAACAATCATTTTGTCCCTAATACGAGCCTACGAGACCCTAAACATGCATTTCGAGTGGTTCGAGACTAAACTGATATCTTTGAAAACTTTTTGAACACTTAAGAAATTTTCTCAAAAATAGGGGACACACGCCCGTGTGGCCCAGCCGTGCCTCTCACATGGCCAAAGACACGCCCGTGTCGCAGGCTATGTGGACATTCAAAATGGGAGCACATGGTCGTGTCCCAGCCCGTGTCCGACCCCGTGAACTCTCTGACTTAGGTCACACGGCCAACACACACCCCTGTGTGACTAGCCCATGTGCCCTAAAAATGGCCATACACGCCCGTGTGCCAGGCCGTGTGCTAGGCCGTGCCAATCTTGTAGGGTATATTGACTTATGCCAACACTCGATACCGATGTAGCTAGAGCTTTAGGACTTGAGTATTGTTTTCCACGATCTCTGCTCGAATGCCTGATTGAAACATTTGGACGAGTGAACGAATCTCTGAATTTCTTTGATGAAGACTGATATGGTTTATTCATCGGTCTTTTTCTCGAATCTCTAGCCTCTGAATCTACTTTTCTCTTTTCTTTGCTAAGCTCCTCAGCTTTGCAACCTCTATCAACCAGGACAACAAATTCTTTCAATTCTAGAATTCCAACTAGAAGTTTAATATCCTCGTTCAACCCATCAACGATCCGCTTGCACATGATTTCTTCAGTAGAACTCGAGCATACTTGCTCAACCGTACAAATTCTCTTTCGTACTCAGCTATAGTCATTTGACCCTGTTTTAATTCTAGAAACTCTTTGTGCTTTTGATCGAGAAATCTCTGACTTATATATTTCTTCCGGAACTCAGTCTGAAAGAATTCTCAGGTCACTCTTTCTCTCGGTGCCACTGATACTAGAGTATTCCACCATTGGTACGCAGTGTCCCTCAATAACGATATGGCACATTTTAAACACTCGGCTGGAGTACATGACAGTTCATCAAATACCCAAATAGTGTTTTGTAGCCAAAATTCAGCTCGCTCTGGATCATCATCAACTGTAGCTCTGAACTCTTCAGCCCCATGTTTTCAGATTTTATCTACTGGCGGATTATTCAGTCGTTGAAGTTCCACAACTTGAGAAGCTACGGAAATCGATTGGGGATTAGGTGGGGGTGGAGGTTGTTGAGCAGCCAGATTTGTCCGGACATATTGCGTGAACCATTCGTTCATCATTTGGAAAAAAGCTTCTTTAGCCTCTCCTCCGTGACTACTCGATATATTTCTAGATTCAAAATGCGCTACCCCTTGAGCGGGAGCTGGCGCATTACTCTCAACATCGTCAGCAACAGCTCGATCGGGATCCATTTATTATATGAAAACACAGTTTAAATTGTCAGGAGTAATCACACTATCACAAGTTATATATGGCATGTATAGCTAGACTCCCACACACGCTACGTTAGTCCGAGAATCGATTAAATTTTAGCTCTGATACCAATCAATGTAACACCCTTCACCCGTATTCAATGCTAGAATAGGGTTGCGGAGCATTAGCGAACTTATAACACATTTTAAACATACAATTAATCAAATCATATACATTTCATTCCCAAACAATCATTTTGTCCCTAATACGAGCCTACGAGGCCCTAAACATGCATTTCAAGTGGTTCGGGACTAAACCGATATCTTTGGAAACTTTTTAAACACTTAAGAAATTTTCTCAAAAACAAAGGACACACGCCCGTGTGGCCCGGCCATGTCTCTCACATAGCCAAAGACACGCCCGTGTCGCAGGTCGTGTGGACTTTCGAAATGGGAGCACATGGTCGTGTCCCAGCCTGTGTCCAACCCCGTGTAACTCTCTAACTTGGGTCACACGGCCAACACACAAGCCTGTGTGACTAGACCGTGTGCCCTAAAAATAGCCATACACGCCCGTGTGCCAGGCCGTGTGCTAGGCCGTGCTAATCCTGTAGGGTATACTGACTTATGCCACACAGCCAAGTCACACGCCCATGTGTGAGGCCGTGTAGAGTATACTGACTTGATTTTAATTTCAACACCAGGGGACACACGGCCGTGTAACATAATCGTGTGTCACGCACAGCTGAGACACACGCCCGTGTCTCTGCCCGTGTGGACAAAAATAGGCTATTTACCAAATCATTTTGCCACCCAAACATGCATGTACCTACACCACATCAATTGGCACAAATACATAGCATTAAAAGGCATTTCAATTCAACCAAATCAAACATAATTCATGCATATTCAATACTCCCATTCTCCATACACATTAATCTCAAACAATTATATGCATTACTTCAACCAAACATTTTACCTTGCCTAAAATCACTAACATACAATAGCCATTTCTAACCATTAGCTACCATAAATGCTAAATTACCCCAAACCATTTGCAAGCAATTATGGACCACATTATAGACCATTCTCACATATATACATATACATCCAAAATAACCAACTTAAGCCAAATCTCATGGCTATATATTTACAACCAAAATATAAACATTTACAAACCAATTCAAATGGCCAAAATCATTATCAACTCATAACCACAATGACTTAAAATACCTATACATGCCATATACCCAAAACATAAGTTCAAAAGTACCAAAGTAATAGTAAGATAGTGTGACGATGTCTCCGACAATCTCTGAGTCTGAGCTAGCTTTAAAGTCACTATAAAACATAGAAAATTTAAACAAAGTAAGCTATATAGCTTAGTAAGCTCGTATGAAATAAACTCAATCTTAACATGAATATACAAATCATCAATTTGAACATATCAACATGTAATTCATTTAACTAACAAACCTTTTCACGTTTTCAATCATAATCATATCTATGAACTTCACAACTTCTTCGATTTAAGCTTATATGGTTTATGTACATACCTGTACCAATCTCATACACAATCACAACCCGTTGAACCATTCAGAATACTATTGGATGCTCGGGAATCTCGCACACTAAGTGCCAATATCATGGCCCAAAGCCAACTCAATGCATCACATATACTGCTCACACTAGAGCTATCAACGGGCCTGCTCACACAAGCTGTCAGTCACGATGTAGCTACACGGTGCTACTCACACAAGCTGTCAAGTAACTGCAACACATGTCGGTATACTCAGCCACCGGTAGGACATACAGGACCAGCACCCGGATCACATAATCACAGTAATCCCTAATGACGTGTCACTAGTATCCAAATCTATTCCTAAGGTTCAACCGGGATTTCAAATGCCAAATCGTTGTCGAATCATTGCCGAATGTGTCCGTAGTCTCGTATTCACAATTTATGCAATATCAAAGCATTTAAAACATAATTATAACAATGCTTATAACATACAAACTTACGTCGGATGTAAAATCGATGAAACGAATCGATCAATTGAGTACTTTGTTTTTCCCCCGTTCTAGGTCCGGATTTTATTTTTCTTAATCTATATAATATCAAATTCAGCTTATTAAATTATATCTCTATTCAATTTAGTCCAAAATCCACTTTAAGGCATTTTTACACAATTGCCCCTAATATTTCACATCTTTTACAATTTAGTCCATATTACATAAAAACACAAATTCATGCAATTTAACCACAACCCATGCTAGCCGAATTACTATTATGCCCCTAGTAGACCATATTTTTCAATTATCTCACATTTTAACCACAAAGTTTTCACATTTCACAATTTAATCACTAATTGATCATTTTACTAAAAATCACTTAACAAAACTTGTATAACTATCAACAAACATTCATAATCTATCATCAAACATCAAAACACACAAGTATTCATCAATGGAAACATTCAAAATCTTTAACAGTTTTGCAAAATAGCCCCTGGGCTAGCCAGACATAGTTGCAACGATATCAAAAACGTAGAAATCATTAAAAACGGGACAAAAACGGACTTAAAATTGAGCTAGGAGATGACCGAATCCTAAATAGCTTCCATGGCTTCTTCTTCTTTAAATTTTCGGTTAATGAAGATGATAATGTAAGAAATTTTGTTTTATTTTACTTATTTTAACTTTAATTTACAATTTCCATAATTAACCTTTATTAAAATATTAACATTTCATATAAACCATGTCCATCTTTGTACACTCATGTTTCAAATGGGCTAATTGCAACATAAATCCATTAACTAATTAAAATTTCATAGCCATTTAATACTTTTAACGAATAGAACATGCATTTTACACTTTACGCGATTTAGTCCTTTTTACCGAATTAAGCACTCAAATGATAAAATTTCTAAATGAAACTTTCACACAATTATATTTTCATGCCGTAGACATTAAAATAATAATAAAATAAATATTTTGAATTTAGATTTGTGGTACCAAAACCACTGTTTCGATTTGACTAAAAACGGGCTGTTACACATATCAATTAGCTCTACCACCGAAACTTGAAAAGATTCATAATCTTTTCCATGTATCGATGCTACACTATTATTGTTCTGGTCGTTCTTATGTGATATCTCCCGGTGAGATAGAGTTACAGATTTGGCATACTGCCCAAAGAGGAAGACTCAGCTCGAGTCCCCTTACGGCGCCCGACGTGGCCACGAATACCATGACCGCGAGTTCCACGAGCACTCATTGTTTCAAAATTTTATCTACATTACGAAATTTTATGCATCGGTTTCAATGTTTATTAGCAAATTTTTTATGCTTCAAATATTTATTAGAAGTTCAGAAATCTTTCAGAAATCACAGTTTCAAGCTAACTCAGTATAGTTTCAAATAGTTCTAACTACAGCATTTCTAAGTCCAAAAGTACTTATAGGATCGGCACTGGAGACTCGGTGTACTACATAATTTACACATAAGAAACAAACTTTGTTTGAAAATCGTTTCTTTTACAAATTCAATTTTGAACCTAAAATTTACATCCCGAGTTTTGCAACCTGGCTCTGATACCACTAAATGTAACACTCCAAACCCGGACCAGACATTATGGCCGAATGTGGGAATGTTCGAGGAAGGGTTTTGAAACAATACTTTCATGTTAAAACTTTTCGTATTAATTGTTCTTAAAAATAGTCCACATTATCGGAAAAACTTATTATTATTCTCTTAAAAGAAACTGTCATTAATTGCCTTTTTAAGTAAAACATAAATTTTCAGCGAAAGTTTATAAGTCGTTATAGTTAAAAACTGAGCTTGTACTTTCAAAAGTATTTGTTTGCGTAAAACCATTGTTTGCCAAACGTCGTAGTTTTAAAATCAAAACGCATCCAAAGCCAAAATTATAAATAACAGTCCAGAGAGTCCCAAAATTACAAAACACTCAAAGAAAATCTCAAAAATTTAAATAGTTTAATAATTAAAAATAATTTTCTAGTCTAGTGGTCACCGCTGAGCCTTTGTCGTACCGACCCGCCTATGCCTGAGGATTACCTGAACAGAACAGCCAAAAAGATATGAGTTTTCAAGAACTCAGTGCATAACTTAACAAAGACATACATGCATATATACCCAGATTTTTCATATACAAAACATATACAGATATGGACATAAGTCCTTAACAGAATCAAATCAACAGAGTCATATAGATATGCAAAGTCCTACCCCCATTGTAACACCCCTAACACGTATCCGTCGCCAGATTAGAGTTACGAGGCATTACCAAGCAATACACAACTTTCAAACAATTATGAATACATACATGTCATGTTCGTATAAATAAAACAAATGGCTGTTTAAATAATGAACATACACTATTAATCACAAAACAAATACAATTCACTTGCATATAATCATATTATTACTTAAACAAATTTGCCTCAAATCCATACAAAATTATATGCATCCAAAATATAAGCATGCATCCAAAATATAAGCATGAATCATGTACTCATCACATCAAATTTGAACCATTCTATCATAAAATATAAATATATATACATTGCCATTCACTTTATACTCAATTCAGCTAACCATTTAAAAACTATAAAAGCTAAACCTAAAACTTTCATTACACATTTAACTAACATTGCTCGAATTAGCATATACATTGTCTATTAACTTTGAGCACATTTTTAAAGACAATTATACTTCATTTATAAAACCAAAACATACATATTTTCTTATTATTATTTTGTGCATATATACATACATCATTTGAACCAATGCCATAAATCCATATAAAACATATCATCTTACACTTATTAAGACACATCAATATTACTCACATGTACAAATCAAATATTTATCAAATACATCATAAGCTTATATAACATGTTTATAACTTAATTAGTACATAACTACCTTAACCAGCATATGCGCAAGTTATAAATCAACAACCCATTATTCACCATTCATTGATCAAACATGTAAACAACTTTGGTAACAATTCATAAGACCAAATATACATTAATACCATTTATTAAATACATACTAATTTATTTCATGAAAAATCAGCAACCAAAAGTAACCTCATAATTTGTACAAGATATAACCATTAAATCATAAGCCAAAATAAACCATTTCCTATTCAAATCATATCAATTCATATAATAAAATCATACATATCATTTCACATTTTCCAAACTCAAATTCATATACTCATTTATAGCGTAAAACACACTTCTAACACAGGTCTAAATCATGACCGAATATACACATGTTCTTCCATATCTTATAATCGAACTTAACTATCATTTCATCTATAATATACTTAGTATTTTACCCATTTATTCAACCCACATTACAAGACCTTAACACCAAGCATAAACTGAATATATATCACATACATATGAAATACATATTACTTTCAATACAAACTTAATCCATGACTAAATTCAGACAAATCATTAGCAAAGCATACCAAACAAATCTCACTTAATATACCATGATCGAATCTAAATAACTCAAGCATTAAATATATCCATTATATCAAAAGCATAGAAACTAAGCTTAACCAGAAGAAATAAGCCATTTTCGCATGGCTCATAATTACATATCCCAAAATCAAACATTTTAACTAGACTATACATGCCATAAGTTCAAATTCAAACTTAACAAAATACTGAAAAGAGTCGATAGTGTGATAGACTTCTCTGACGATCCCCGAGCTCGTAACCAACTTCCAAAAATCTATAAAACAAAGAGCAAATACACACACAGTAAGCTAACATAGCTTAGTAAGTCATAAGCAAAAGAAACCTTAAATCATATACACAATTTATTCTAAATAAAGAATAATAAGCTATCATAATTTCATACATATTTTCAACTTATAAATTTCATATAACTTGCACAAACTTTCCTTTGGTTGTATACTCATTTGTACATTAGTATAATTAACCTTCACTTTATACAATAAATTTTCATCACAAGGCCGAACATATATATATCCACATATACTATCACATAATTCACATTAACATGTATCATTATATCATTAATTCAAACATTCAACTTACCTTATTTCCATAATTAGTATGAGTACATACCTGAGCCTTTCTAACTTGGTTTTACACTCGATCTTAACTTATCATTGCCCGTTGAACCATTCGGAATTAAAAAGGATACTTGGATAGTCGAACATATCGTACAATGCCAACGTCCTAGACGTGGTCTTACATGTAAGCATATAGCGATGCCACTGTCCCAGACAGGGTCTTACACGTAAATCACAAGTCGATGCCAACGTCCCAAACGTGGTCTTACACGATAACACATAACAGAATCCTATGTCATGACATATGTATCCTAGCTATTCCTAAGGTTTGTACGGGACTTTCGGACATCATATCTCGATCAAATCAACTCGTAAACATAGCTTCCAAGCTTATAGACATTCGGTCATCATGTATATATATAATCAAGAATTCAATTCGACATATAAAATTCACATATATTTAAATTTAACAACATTTAAATGCTTATAAACTTACCTCGGATATCGACGGAAGGAATTAACGACTATTCGATTATTATTTTTTCCCCCGATCCAAATCCGTTTTATTTGGTTCTTGATCTAAACATATTCAAATTAAACCTATTTAAACACCATTTTATTCAATTTAGTCTAAAAACACATAAATGGGCAAATTACCATTTTGCCCCTGACATTTTACACTTTTTGCAATTTAGTCCCTATTGCATAAAACACAAAATATGCAAAATCTCAATATCCCATGCTTAAGCCGAATTTAACCCATGATCATGCAAGTCCATCTATTTCATTTATTTCACATTTTAGTCCCTCAATTTATTATTTTTACAATTTAGCCCTAATTACTCAAAATCATCAAAAATTCAAAGACAAAACATTTTAATCTTTCACATATCTTTAATATTTTATCATCAAACAAAAAAAAATCACAAGATATCATCAATGGCAAAACACAAAATCATCATCAAATTCAAAAATTAGGACATGGGCTTTGTAGTACTCGAAGCAACGATTACAAAAACGTAGAAATTATCAAAAACTGAACAAATTACATACCTTAATTGAGCAAGACCAATGCTGAACGTAGCTTTTCTTTTCTTTTTATTTTCCTTAGCTAATTTCGGCTACTAAAGATGAACATGCATTTGATGTTTTTGCTTTATGTTTTATTATATTATCATAATTAATATAATTACCAAAATAACCTTTATAATTTAATATACACATTTTATATACAATGTACATAACCGTCCATCAACATAACTCATGGTATAATTGCAACATAAACACCTCCCATTTAAAAGAACAAATCAATTTAGCACTTTAACAAATAGTTAGCAACTTTTACTATTTATGTGATTAAGTTCTTTTATTAAATCGGACACTCAGACGATAAAATTAAATCACGAAATTTCACAGATATAAATTCACACAGTATAAACACAGATAATAATATTTAAATATTTTTCTAACTCGGATTTGTGGTCCCGAAACCACTGTTCCGATTAGGGTCGAAACCGGACTGTTACACCCATCCTCTACACACTATCTCCGTCCATCCCAACACACCACGTGGGGTATAAAACACCCACCCAGCCCTACAAACCACATAGTGTCAGTACGACACTTATCAGAATAATTTGCTGGTGTGCTACCAGTATAATGGCAAAATATCGCCTCACAGAATACTTCCTCCACATATACAAAACCCACCCCATGTACAGATACAAAATACAGATATATAGATATAACAGAGTTAACATGTTCCGCATGCTCATATACAGACAACATACATGCTATTACGAACCAATCAGATCATACATATCAATTTCTAAATGCTCAACTCAGTCTATCAGAATAGCAGATATCATGCATTAGGGTTTGTTTTGCCCTTACCGACCCTATGGAAGGCCCACAGTCGATCGGAACGACGTATGTGACCCTAGGGAAAATTTCAAAATTTTGGGTTCACATGCCCGTGTGGCTTGCCCCTGTGGCCCACACGGCCTGGCCTACAGCCCACATGCCCGTGTGACATATCTGTGTGGGCCCATATGCCCAAATCGGCCTAGCCCGTGTGACCTACACGGCCACACACTTGCCCATCACACGGTCGTTTGTTACATACGGCCGGGCACACACTAGTGTGGCATCAACAGGCTACTTTTTTGGCTTTCATTAAACCTCATTTTCTCATGTTTTCGTACACACCTGGTTTGTTTTTTATGTGAAACCAATCCCGAGACCTCAAAAACCTAAAAATAGTATACCAAACACCGTTTTAGTAATTGATTTAAGAATCTAAACTAGAATTTGATCTCGAATTAAGGCTTCTCAAAACCGAACTACTTGCGAAACACTTAGCACCAACGAGCAGAAACCACTCAATACTCAAATCTCTAGAGGTACAATAGCCGCTATGTAACACCCCAAACCCGGCCCACAAGCCCTGACCGGATCTGGTATGTCACTACGGAAAAACGGTTTAAAATTTGTTAACACTTAAAATAAAACTTTAGAATCTGTGATCTCTTGGAAACCATGTCCAATTAAAATCTATTAAATAATATAAGCTCGATATAAAATATCCTAATTAAAACTTTATTATAAGTTATTATAATATAAATCATTTGTAAAAAAAAACTTCTAAGTAAACATAAACTTCAACAACCATAAATAGAGTACTTTAAATCAAAAGTGGCCCTTATTACATCAAATAAATTCCCAAAATACGGATAATATAAAAATCATTATTAATTAACTAAACAAGTAAAACATCTACTACATGAAAATCATCGCATGGCCACCTTTGTATCTACTCCAACACGGTCCATTAATCACGACTCACTGCGATGTTTAAAAGTTGGGTGAGTCACACTGATTCGAGTGTGTAATTAAACCACCGATATCCACCCACATGTTAGCCACAAATCAACCCAATTATAAAATGCGGCATGTAAATATAATCATTTAAACATTACCACAATGCGGGCTTGGCCTGAATCAAATCATATTCAAGCACCGGGCTAGGCCATTTTCTCATCAATCCATCGATCATTGGCTTGGCCCATTTCCACGTATGTTCTCAAAACATACCTTTCCACATGTCATATTGGGCATGGCCCATTTCCATATCATTTCATAACGGAATAATGCAACATGAAACCCAACCCAATCCTAAGGTCCATCCGCTACACACCCCCCCTATCCAAATTTACCACACACTGGGGACTATCGAGTCACCCTCTCCTTTTCCCTCCAAAAAGGCAACCAATGCCATCCACGATGTAGCGTATAGCTAACATCAAACCACGATGGAGCACACAACAATCCATCAAGCCACGATATGGCATAGAGCCGATATCAATCAAGGTAACCACGCGAACTAAATCGCAAAGATCCACAACGCGACCTCAGTCAGCGCCAATCCACGATGTAGCACAAAGCTGACATCAACCACGTACTCGAAGTACACCCGGTCCTTCTTTCATAACCCACCCATGCACATGTAACATGATATAACGACAATATGATGCATGTGCATGTCATTCACAAATATAGGCATACACTTATATTTAAATAAATGACAACAATATTTACAATGTGCTACTTACCTGATCATCGTTATACCCCTTTTAGGGTATCTATCACACTTTTACCACTGCACTTATTAGTAAGCATATAACATAAGCAGATATCACACAAAACCCGGAAACAATGGCTAACTACACACCTTATTACTTGGAGTTCTAGACTCTCGATCCTCGACGCTATCGCTAAAGCGAGACTACGACTATTTGCCTAACGTTTCTGTGCACGTCCACACCCCATGTGGCCAATCCCGAATCGCCGAGACGGCTCTTTTCTTAAACTTCGGGATAGGAGCTTTCTCTTGCCCTCCTTGACTGGTATTGGTCTCCATCAAAAAGCTTAATCAGGTAAACGGGTTAAACCTCCAAGTCATAAACCAAATGTTGAACCTTTACCAAATATTGCTTACCAAAATATCTTGAATCCCGGAGAATTGATCTATGTCCCTAAATATCCTTGCTCCTACACCAACCAATCACTAAGATGAGCAACATAGGTCATTCGACCAAACCAAGCGAATCTCAAAGGGTTAACACATATCTCCCACCTCAAGGCTGATTTGATTTCCAATCAAATCTCAGGACTACGGAATGGTCCTTTTTGCAATCGACCACACCCTAAAACGCATAAATGATTAGCCTTAATTGTAACAACCCAAACCCGGCCCAAACATTACGACCGAATTTGATTTGTTACGGAGAAAACCTTTGTGAACACCATTTCAATACCTATTTAAGTTTTATTGAAAGCTTCTCGTTTTTGGTCATCTTGCCAAAGCTACACTTAGATTTAATTCGGAAATTTAACTAAGTCCGGTTATTATACAAGTTTCAAGTGTGCCCGATGGCACGATAAAACATTTTCGTGTTAATTTAAGAAAACATGTGATTTCAATTCAGTTTTAATAATATAGTTTAAAGTAAATATCCAACATACAAAAAAAAACGAATAAAGTTTAGGGAGGCCTTATTACAACCAAAATAAAAATAACCAAATTTAAAGTTCTATAAATTTAAATCCACTGCATGGCAACCTCGAGTCCAACCGGCTCCTCAACCGCCATCTACGGGTCAACTGAAAAATGTTAAAGGAGAAGGTGAGTCACCAAGACTCAGTATGTAACCCTTCCCCCGTTTAAAAAAACAACATTTCATACACAACATGTAACAGTGAATATGCAGAGTATCGTGTGCCCAACCTAGCCAACCAAACGCCTTTGTCTACCCCATGTGGTACCAAACCACTGGTGACCGTAGTCACGATGTGTTACCAAAACACCGGTGGTGCCAAACCACCGTGACGTATAGTCACAATGTGCTACCAAAGCACCGGTGTCCGTAGACACAAATCGGGTGATGGGGCCAACCCATTGTGTGATACCAAATCACCGCGCACGATCCCATATCTCAAGTGGGGCCAACCCACGGTGGTGTTAACCACGAGGACAAGTCGCTATGAGGTACCAAACCTCTGGAGGTACCAAACCTCTGGTGACATATAGTCACGGTGTGTTACCAAAACACCGGTGCTCGTCGACGAAACATCACTCGCCCCTCCTCTCCTATAGCCCATAGTAGGTAAACAGCTTAACAACAGATCTCATGCATTTATCACATGTATCAATAAGCCATGCTTCCCAAAAGCATTAAAGTAATCTCATATTAACGAGAGACTTACGGGATCCTCACTTGTACCGTTAAGGTACCAATCTGCATCTACATCAAGCGATTTACATACAAAATATATATATATAACACAACATTAATCGCTATACGTGTGTATGTACACACCGATATCGATGATAGTCTTAATCCCGAAGAAAACCAATCGGCCACACTCTAAGTCCTTGCCCCTATATTCGGCCAACTACCAAAGTTAGTGAAATGGGCCATTCGGCCAAACCAAATAATCCTTTTAGGGTTATTGCTTGAACCCGAATCCTTACCTACTCGCTTTGAATACTAGCCACAGCACACATTTTGGTGAATCTACTTTACTACCCTACAATCGGCAATTATTAGTAGCCACTATGATAGCCTTCGGCTTTCGATTACTTAAAAGAATTAATGATCTTAAAATGAATCCTTACCACCCTTACCAAAGCCGATTGTCAGAGAATAGAGGTTTGGATGGTGTACTTCGAAATCCCGGAGCACCTTCTAAGAAATCGGTTTCAAAGGAGAAGAATAGTTAGCCACACCATTAACATGTGCCGAATTTCGGCTTCCCATTCATCCAAGTCGACCAAGAACAAAAGATTGTGGGAGGAGGGTTTTCGCAATACTTACCTTCACCAATCGTTTGAAAAAAAGAAATCCCGAAGAGACTTATGCTACTCTAATATTCGGCCAAAGTGCTTCTAGATAGGAGAAGGGAATTTCGGCACAAGGTAGGGAGTAGATTCGGCTAATAGAGAAAGAGAAGAGAAGGGAAAAGAAGATAGGATTCGACGAAGAAAGGGTAGAGAGAGTTTGGTTTTTACAACAAGAAGAAGAGGGTAGGGATTAATGGTGGTTTCGGTTTTGAGAAGAGATGAAAAAGAAGGAAAAGGGGTGGAAGATGAAAAAATGCCTAGCCAAAATTGTCAAGTAAGAGACTAAGAGAATTCGGCCTCCCCTCTACATAGTTCCCTTGCCGATTACTCCTCTCCAACAAGGAGTCCTAGATTCGCCAACACCTCGAATTACTCTTGGCCAATTGTTTAAAATCATTCAAAAGAATTTGAATTAATCAGTTCCTACTTTTTCTCTCTGCCAACTTTTAAACAAATATTCAAATAAAATCCAAATAAAATCCTTATTATCCCGAAGTGTTTGAATTGAGCATTTCTCTCCCTCTTTTGCCGTCCAAAATAAAGAGCAAAAAGGAGGATTTTGTGACTCGAACCAAGGCTCTCCCTTGCTCCTTGGTGGCATCACATGCTAGCTCTTAAGTGGGCTTGCTTTGCCACTTATCCAAGGCCTAATTAGTGTCAGATTACACCCATTTATTCTTATAACACCCCTCTTGCTAAGGCTCCCTTCTTTTAAAATTAAAAACTGAAATTTTTTTCTATCAAACCGGGCACACTCAAAGCCTTAAATTAAGCTCTATTACTCCATTAACAATATCACAGCAGTTCATGATAAGAAAATAATCAAATTCCAAATAACCCCATATTTGGGATGTTACAGTTCTACCCCCCTTAAAATAAATTTCGTCCTCGAAATTCCTTGATCAAAAGAGATGGGGGTATTGCTGCCGCATCACCTCCTCGGGCTCCCACGTAGCTTCTTCCACTCCGTGGTTCCGCCATAGCACTTTCACTAAAGGCACTGCTTTCCTACGTAGAACCTTCACATCTCGGTCTACAATTTGAACCGGTTCCTCTTCAAAAGATAAATCCGAATTCACCTCAATCTCTGCTACTGGCACAACGTGCGAAGGATCTGACCGATACCGTCTCAGCATTGATACATGAAATACGTCATGAATCGATTCGATTCTTCACGGCGACTCTAGGCCGATAAGCTACCGGTCCTACTACTAAACTACAATCAGATATGGTCCGATGAACCTTGGGCTTAACTTCCTTTCCGTCCAAATCTCAACACCTTTTTCCAAGGCGACACTTTCGAAAAGACTTTTCTCCCACAAAGATACTCCACTTCCTTGCGTTTGAGATCGGCATAAGACTTCTCGCCTATCCGATGCTTCCTTGAGACGAGACCTAATCACCTTGACCTTGTCTTCCGTCTCGGTTACCACCCTGGACCCAGAACTTGTCTTTCTCCCAACTCTGTCCAACATGTAGGAGTCACGGCACTTTCGTCCATATAGAGCCTCATATGGAGCCATTTGAATACTCGCTTGATAACTATTGTTATAAGCGAATTCGCTAATGGTAGGTACTCCTCCCAACTACCACTAAAATCCAAGACACAACCTCTTAACATGTCCTCTAAAATCAGATCACCCTTTCCGATCAAAAATCAATTTGTGGATGGAAAGCGTCTTCGAATCTAACTGTACCCAAAGCTTGATGCAACGCTTTCCAAAACCTTGACGTGAATCGGGATCCCTATCCGAGATAATCGATCTTGGCACACCATGCAACCTTACTATTTCCCCACATACGACTTTGCTAGCTTCGGGTGAGTAATCCATTCTCACCGCATGAAGTGAGCTGATTTTGTCGAGCGATCCACAATTACCCAAATCGCATCCTTCTTGGTGGGCGTAAGGGGTAGCCCACTAACGAAATCCATGGTGATCCTCTCCCATTTCCATTGAGGGATCTTTATCGGTTGAAGTAGTCCCGATGGTAACTGATGTTCAGCCTTAACCTGCTGACACGTCAGACACTTCCCTACGAACTCCGTTATCTCACGCTTCAACCACAGCCACCGAATCAAGCTTTCCGCAAATCTCTATACATCTTGCTTCCCCCGGATGCATAGCGTATGGGCTGCTATGTGCATCTTGGAGAATTTTCTGCCTTAATTCTGTATCCTTTGGCATACAAGCTCGTCCTTGAAAACAAAGCACTCCATCACTAGACAGACTGTACCCTTCCAAGCCACCATCCTGAACTTGTACTCTCTTAGCGCTCAAGCCTGCATCCACTAACTGCTTTTCCTTAATCTCCTCAATCCAAGTCGGCTTTACTTGAAGTTCCGCCAAAAGACTCCCATCATCATACAGACTCAACCGAGCGAACATTGCTCTTAAGTCCGTCACCACCTTCCGGCTCAATGCGTCGGCTACCACATTAGCCTTACCGGATGGTACTCGATTGAACAATCGTAGTCCTTTAGTAGTTCAATCCACCGTCATTGTCTCAGATTCGGATCCTTCGAGTCGAAGGTACCTCAAGCTTTTGTGATCCGTAGACTATCGACTTCTCCCCATACAGTAATGTCTCCATATCTTCGAGAGCGAAGACGACCGCTTGCTAACTCCAAGTCGTGCGTTGGGTAGTTAACCTCATGCGGTCTTAATCGACGGGATGCATAGGCTACTACCTTCCCACCTCGCATCAACACACATCCCAAACCGGGTGTGAGATGCATCACAATAGATCGTGAATAACTTTCCCGCTTGGTCCGTACTAAAACCGAGCTTCCACAAAATTTTCCTTAACTTATCAAAGCTTCCTTGCTGCTTCTCCGTCCATACAAATGGGACACCTTTCCTTAGCAACTTAGTTAACGGCGCTGCTATTAGAGAGAATCCTTCCACGAATCTCCGATAGTACCTGCTAAACCCGTAAAACTTCGTATTTTTCACCACCGACCTAGGTGGTTTCCACTCCAATATTGCTTCAATCTTGCGGGGTGTACTCTAATTCCTTCCACGATACTACATGTCCTAAGAAAGCCACTTCCTCACCAAAAATTCGCACTTCATCGAATTTGGCATATAATCGCTTCTCCTCAATACTTGCGACTATCCGTAAATGCTTGTCATGCTCCTCTTCTGTCTTTGAATAAACCAATATGTCGCTCTATGAACACCACGACGAATCGGTCCAAGTATCTTTGTTGAAATACTCTATTCATCAAGTCCATAAATGCCGCGGTGCATTGGTCAACCCGAATGGCATTACCAAGAACTCAAAATGCCCATACCGAGTTCGAATGCCGCTTTGTGAACGCCGGCCTCCTTCACCTTTAATTGATGATATCCTCACCTAAGGTCTATCTTTGAAAACACCGAGGCACCTTTCAGCTTGATCAAACAAGTCGCCAATCCGAGGCAACGGATACTTGTTCTTGATCGTTAACTTGTTTAATCGACGGTAGTCGATACACATCCCCATAGAACCGCCCTTCTTCTTGACAAACAACACAGTGCTCCCACGGGGATATACTTGGTCGTATAAACCCTCTATCCAAGAGCTCCTGAATTTGAGCCTTTAGCTCCACCAATTCCTTTGGTGCCATTCGGTATGGTGCTATGGACACAGTGCCGTTCTGGTAGCAAGTCTATACCGACTTCGACTTCCCGATCCGAGGTAAACCCTAAGTTCTTCCGGGAACACATCAAGAAATTCCCAACCGTTCGGACCTTTTCCATTACTAACCCCTTAGCTTCCAAAGCACAGATTTGAACCAAATACGCCTCACAACCCTTCTTGACCATCTTTTCACCTTTCAAGGCGCTCACTACATTGGATAGATAATTCCTTCTATCTCCTATCATAACCACTTCATCACCTTCACCGCCTTAAGGACCATGCGCTTAGCCACAAGAATCCAAATTCGCTTGGTACTTAACCAACCAATCCATACCAAGGATCAAATCGAACTCCCCAAACGGTAGTTCCATTAAATCACCGCAAATACTACCCCCTTGAAGTTCTAGGGTACGCCTATAAAGTCTATCTACGACTACGGAGTGACCTAAGGGGCTAACTACGGTCATCTCCTAGAAGTAGTTTCAGAGTTTAGGTCCATAGTTCCTACCACACTACTAGCAATGTATGTACGAGTGCGCCGAGCCCACATCAATCAATGCAACATAGGGAAAACCAAAAATTAGAAACGTCACAGGTTATGACATCCGGTGAGTCACCTTCCTCGCGACACCTCGCCACGTAAACCAAACCAGCCGCCTAGCCTGCAGTGTTTACTGAACCTCTCGCCTTGAGTCCCACGGCCTCGGTTAGGACCATTGTTTCCTCTTCCATTACCACGACCCTCTCGTGGTCCTACATTTCTATCCCGAGCACGGTTACGCCCCTCTCGGCGCTTCTTAGCTAGTTTACGAGGACAATCTCTGACGTGATGCTCCAAAGACCCACACTCAAAACATCCTTTGTCACCGGTCCAACAACCTCCCCAATGGGTCTTTCCACAAATGATTGCACCGAGTCGACCTGCGATTAGCGATCGTGGGCCTTGTTTGCCGATTGGGCCCACTTGGCCTAGCCTTTTTTTCTCGAGCACTAGCGCTGATCCAAATGACCCAAAACTTCTCTTACGATTGTTCTTACTATAGCTCGCCTCACGACCTCCTTTGATCCCTTCGGCTACCTTAGCCTTCTCCACTAGAGATGAGAACTCACGAACTCTTTGTGGGGCAATCAAGAACCTTAAATCATCTCGAGTCCGTCCTCAAAGCGGACGCAGCTGCGCTCATGTTCGATGAGACACGATGCCTCTCGCATACCTACTCAAATTAGAAATTCGCCCTCATATTCGACACGGACTTAGTTCATTGCACTAATCCCGCAAAGCCTTTCTCTGCGCATCGGTGTAGCCGATGCCCACATACTTTTTCCGATAGGTGGTTCTCGAAATACTCCCAAGTCAAATCATCTGCTGTAGCCCCATCTCGAACAGTAAGCCACCACCGATCGCTTCATCCTTTAGAAGCGACACGCCCTTTTCGACTTTTCTTCCTCGGTCAAGTCAAGGTCATCCATGATTCTTTCAGCTTGACTCTAGCCAAGATTCTCACAGACCGGTGCCACTCGACACACCTCGGAATACCTCCGCTCCATTAGATCGGAGTCGCCGGGAACAGATTTCCGAGCTCCTACTTTTCCACCAGCCCCACCACCATCTCCAAAACTCGCAACACGAATTGCGATACCGACTCGCCACCGGCCCGATCCGGCTCCTCACTTCTAAAAGTAGGAGGTGGTGGTGGCGATGGTACCTCATTTTCTCGAACCTTGTCCTCGACTGACGGGTTCGGACACCGTCATCCTACCCCTACCACGTCCACGGCGTCCACGTCCTCTAGAACTCATTCTATCTACCGCGCTTTTAATCGATTAAGAAAAATTTTATGCGTTAGCATTTGTTTCACTTTATTACTCATGCGAAGAAATTTTATGGATAAGGTTTAATCGAGAGATTCTTTCGAGCAAACAATGTTTCAGCTTTCCTATCCTAGTTCACACAAAGAAGTTCATGCATCCATTCCTTAATACTTTCCATACCTATTCGCTCATCTGGACATTTCGCCATTTCTAACCCAGTGGTATTTTCAGTCTTTTTCCTATACAGGTATTTTCGTAATTTTCCAGAACCAAAATATTTTGGCCGATGATTTCCAAAGCTAAGTTATTGAATATTGGTAAAATAGTTGAAATTTTTGGGCAAAACCATTGAATTAATATTTTATGGGTCGTGGGCATTTTGGTAATTTTACTCCTAAGGGTATTTCTGTAATTTTTTTTCACAGTTACGTTTTTTCGAAAAACGTTGTAAAAGTAATGTTCTAGGATTTGAGAGGGTTATTGCGCAAGTTTTGAAATCATTAGGGTTCGTTGTTTCATTCTTTTTCAAACCATGGCTAATTCCCTTCTTCTGGTTTTAATCATTGTGTTTAGCCTATGACCGAGCCCTCCCGGGTCGTGTGAACCAAAGCTACGCACTGTGCACTCGAGTGAAGAGGAGGTGGGTCACGCGGACCGCTTAAATACCAAGCTCTCACCGAACCTTTCTAGACATGCGCACGAGGTTACCACACCACCGAGCCCTCTCGAGTTAGGGTGAACCGGTTACGCACTGTAGGATACTGCGAAGAGGAGGTGAGTCACGAGGATCGCTTAAATACCAGTGCTCTTCCTGGATCCAATCCTAGACATGCGCATCTGGGGTTACCACACCCTAGCTCATTGACTAAGTCATAGGTTGGTTTAGCTCCTTAAGTCTTATGCTTCGCTTGTGTTTGAGTAATCTAACCTTAGGGTCCAAGTCCTATAAGTCTATCTACGCTCCATACTTCCTACCCTTCTACGTAATATAATTCACCAAGAGGTTTAGATATACTTACTCCGGCGGATTGGTGCCGAGACTCGGGCCATGCTGTTCAAAAACCAAAAATCATTCTATAAGGCCTACTAAAACATTTTTGGGCCTTGGGCCCCACACAATGAGTTTTGAACTTGGCTCGATATTAATTCTCAGAATAACCCAAACCCGCCCAAACATTACGACCGAATTTGATTTGTTACTGAAGAAAACCTTTGTGAACACCATTTCAATACCTATTTAAGTTTTATTGAAAGCTTCTCGTTTTTGGTCATCTTGCCAAAGCTACACTTAGATTTAATTCGGAAATTTAACTAAGTCCTATTATTATACAAGTTTCAAGTGTGCCTGATGCACGATAAAACATTTTCGTGTTAATTTAAGAAAACATGTGATTTCAATTCGGTTTTAATAATATAGTTTAAAGTAAATATCCAACATACAAAAAAAAACGAATAAAGTTTAGGGAGGCCTTATTACAACCAAAATAAAAATAACCAAATTTAAAGTTCTATAAATTTAAATCCACTTTGCATGGCCACCTCGAGTCCAACCGGCTCCTCAACCGCCATCTACGGTCACCTGAAAAATGTTAAAGGAGAAGGTGAGTCACCAAGACTCGATATGTAACCCTTCCCCGTTTAAAAACAACATTTAATACACAACATGTAACAATGAATATGCAGAGTATCGTGTGCCCAACCTAGCCAACCAAACGCCTTTGTCTACCCCATGTGGTACCAAACCACCGTGACCGTGAGTCACGATGTGTTACCAAAACACTGGTGGTGCCAAACCACTGGTGACATATAGTCACAATGTGCTACCAAAGCACCGTGTCCGTAGACACAAATCGGGTGATGGGGCCAACCCATCGTGTGATACCAAATCACCGGCGAGACGATCCCATATCTCAAGTGGGGCCAACCCACGGTGGTGTTAACCACGTGGACAAGTCGCTATGAGGTACCAAACCTCTGGAGGTACCAAACCTCTGGTGACATATAGTCACAGTGTGTTTACCAAAACACTGGTGCTCACCGTCAAGACGAAACATCACTGCCCCCTCCTCTCCTATAGCCCATAGTAGGTAAACAGTTAACAACAGATCTCATGCATTTATCACATGTATCAATAAGCCATGCTTCCCAAAAGCATTAAAGTAATCTCATATTAACAGAGACTTACCGGGATCCTCACTTGTACCGTTAAGGTACCAACTGCATCTACATCAAGCGATTTACATACAAAATATATATATATAACACAACATTAACTGCTATACGTGTGTATGTACACACCTGATATCGATGATAGTCTTAATCCCGAAGAAAACCAATCGGCCACACTCTAAGTCCTTGCCCCTATATTCGGCCAACTACCAAAGTTAGTGAAATGGGCCATTCGGCCAAACCAAATAATCCTTTTAGGGTTATTGCTTGAACCCGAATCCTTACCTACTCGCTTTGAATACTAGCCACAAAGACACATTTTGGTGAATCTACTTTACTACCCTACAATCGGCAATTATTAGTAGCCACTATGATAGCCTTCTTTTCGATTACTTAAAAGAATTAATGATCTTAAATGAATCCTTACCACCCTTACCACCAGCCGATTGTCGAGAATAGAGGTTTGGATGGTGTACTTCAAATCCCTGAGCACCTTCTAAGAAATCGGTTTCAGAGGAGAAGAATAGTTAGCCACACCATTAACATGTGCCGAATTTCGGCTTCCCATTCATCCAAGTCGACCAAGAACAAAAGATTGTGGGAGGAGGGTTTCGGCAATACTTACCTTCACCAATCGTTTGAAAAAAAAAAGAAATCCCGAAGAGACTTATGCTACTCCTAATATTCGGCCAAAGTGCTTCTAGATAGGAGAAGGGAATTTCGGCACAAGGTAGGGAGTAGATTCGGCTAATAAAGAAAGAGAAGAGTAGGGGAAAAGAAGATAGGGATTCGACGAAGAAAGGGTAGAGAGAGTTTCGGTTTTTATAACAAGAAGAAGAGGGGTAGGGGATTAATGGTGGTTTCGGTTTTGAGAAGAGATGAAAAAGAAGGAAAAGGGGTGGAAGATGAAAAAAATGCCTAGCCGAAATTGTCAAGTAAGAGACTAAGAGAATTCGGCCTCCCCCTCTACATAGTTCCTTTGCCGATTACTCTCCTCCAACAAGGAGTCCTAGATTCGCCAACACCCTGAATTACTCTTGGCCAATTGTTTAAAATCATTCAAAAGAATTTGAATTAATCAGGTTCCTACTTTTTCTCTCTGCCAACTTTTAAACAAATATTCAAATAAAATCCAAATAAAATCCTTATTATCCTGAAGTGTTTGAATTGAGCATTTCTCTCCTCTTTACCGGGTCCAAAATAAAGAGCAAAAGGAGGATTTTGTGACTCAACCAAGGCTCTCCCTTGCTCCTTGGTGGCGTCACATGCTAGCTCTTAAGTGGGCTTGCTTTGCCACTTATCCAAGGCCTAATTAGTGTCAGATTACACCCATTTATTCTTATAACACCCCTCTTGCTAAGGCTCCCTTCTTTTAAAATTAAAAACTGAAATTTTTTTCTATCAAACCGGGCACACTCAAAGCCTTAAATTAAGCTCTATTACTCCATTAACAATATCACAGTAGTTCATGATAAGAAAATAATCAAATTCCAAATAACCCCATATTTGGGATGTTACATTAATAGCCTTCGGCTTTCGAATAATAAAAGAATAATTACAACATGGATCTTTACCACCACTTACCGAATCTGACTACCAACAGTTGAGGAGAAGAATCCGAAGAAATCCACACCACCCCTAGAATTCGGCCAAGGTGCAAACTAATAGGAGAGGAGAAGTTTCGGCTACCAAGGGATTAAAAGAGAATTAATAAAGAGCAACCACTGATTAAATGGTCAAAGAAGAAATCGGCAAGGGTATATGCTGCTTGGGGGTTTTCGGTTTCAAGAAAGAAAAAGAATTAAAATTTACTTGGAGGTTCGGTCAACAAAGTATAAAAATATAAAAAGGAAATCAAGGAGAAGTATTTTTAAGAAGAGTGAACTAAAATTTGGAAAAAAAAAGAGCACACCACCCTTAAATAATATTCGGCTACTCCCCCACCTGAAGAACCCAAGTTTCGGCCATCACCTATGGCCACTAATTCAAATTAATTTGAATTAGTCTACTACCTAAATTTTCTCTCCAACACTTATTCAAAATAAGTTGAATAAGTCCACACTTATCCCTCTTCTATTTATCACCTAGCTTATTCAAAATGAAATACTACAATAATTATCCTACACTTCTAAATAACTAAATAGATAAATAAAAATAAAAATAAAAAAAAATAAACATTATCCTCATCTAAATAAAAGCCTTCTAGCCGTCCAACACCTCTCCAAACTGCTGCAAAATAAAACCAAAATAAAACACCTGCATCACGCCCATAGGTCTCGAACATGGGACTGCTAGAACCCATGTTTGCAGTGTAGCGCCCAGTGCCATTCGGCCAAAGCGCTTTTTGTGATACAAAGCCCCAACATTTATTTTTAACCCCTTCTTATCTCATCCCATAACCGCATATGAAAAATAAAACGCCAAAATGCTCAAGTTGCCCCCACTCGAACCAGCGCCTTTGCTCTCCTTCAGCCTAAGTGGCGCATGAGAGCCACTTCGCTGATTGGACTTTCATGTCCACCAACCTGCCATTTATTTTAAGGCCTACCTAGCCTAGTCCTTTGGCTGACGCAAAAACAAAAATTTGCTGCCTTAGCACTCGAACCTTGCTCCCTTAGGCGTCCCCTTTCAAAGCTCCAGCGGCGCCTCCATACCACTCCACCCAACTGTTTCTTGTGTCCTAAATTCCACCAATTTATTTTAAGGCCTTCTTGCCCTATTTCCCATTTTTACACTAAAAATCCATAATTTCCAAAGCCTTCCCCTTTCATCTGAGCATTCTTAAAACTCTAAAACACATCCAAAAACACCCCAAAAATCTTCCAACACCTGAATTATACTCAAATTGCATAGCCCCTAAATCAGGGTGTTACAATTCTACCCTCCTTAAAAATAATTTCGTCCTCGAAATTACTTTACTAACAAACGTCCATACAACCTATCTTACCACCTTACGCTTATGCTGCGCACTCTGATCTTACTAAGGCTATCGTACCTACACAATCTCTAAGTTCGCACTCAAACTTCGAAACACCTCTCTTAGCAGCACCAAAACTAATTCACAGGCAAGCAAAGCAATTAAAACATGTACCAAAGCAAAGGAGCTTACCCGTTATCACATCCTTGGTTGACTCTGACTAGAACCATTCCCTCCATGGCTTGAACCACGACCCCTCGTCGCTCGAGGACAATTCTTAACCAGATGTGTCTTAGATCCACACCGAAAGCATTCTTTACTATTTCCCCAACACTCTCCTGTGTGAGGTCTTCCACATCGAGCACAAGAACGATTCCGATCCACTAGTACAAGTGCACTTACAGGGTTCTCGGTCCTTGGTCTTTTCTGGACATTACCCAACGATACTGATGGTCCAACATTTCTCTTATTCTCGCTCCTATTCTTTTCTCGGTTTTCCCTTACCGTCCTCTTAACTTCTTCAGCTATACGAGCTTTCTCCACTAGCACCGCAAAGTCTCTTTCCCTCTGCGGAGCAATCAACTCCCGCAACTCATCTCGCAGCCCATCTTCGAATCGAACACTCCTTTCATAATCAGTAGCCACGATCCCCTTGGCGTACTGACTAAGTCGCACGAATTCCGCTTCATACTCCGCTACCGACTTATTCCCTTGTACTAGATTTAGAAATGCTTTCCTTTGCGAGTCCAAATAACTTGCTCCTATGTACTTTCCTTCAAACTTAACCTTAAAATAATCCCAATCCAATCGATCCGCCGGTACACCTTGCTTGACAGTGAGCCACCAATGATAAGCTTCGTCGCGAAGCAACGAAACAGCACCCTTCAGCTTTTCTTCATCGGTGCAGTCCAAATCGTCCATGATTCTTTCGACTGCTTCTAGCCAATACTCCGCTACGTTTGGAGCTACTCCAGATACCCCTCTAAAGATCTCAGCTCCGTTCAATCTAAGCCTTTCCGATCTCGACTTTCGAGTTCCATTTCCCTACTAGCTCCTCGCTACTCGTTCTAGCACTCGTAACATGGCCCGCGATCATCGCGTCCATCTTCACCTATCCGATCTTGCTCCTCTGTGCCCACTTTGGTGGCGGCACTTCACTTTCGACCCATGGCCGGACCCTATCGATTCCCGATGTCGCCAATCTACCTCTACGCGCCCCTAGAACTCATCTCTATCGTCGCGATTTAACTGATTAACAAGTTTTATGCATTAGAAATTTGGTTCCACTATTTAACCACGAGCATATTTTATGAAAGAAAGATTTTAGAAGTAGTTCTTTCGATCACACAAGGTTTCAGTTCAAATTCGCTATTCTAATTCAGAGAATCACTTTCACACTCATCAATAGAGCCACCTTCATTTCACAATGAAGCCACATTCCTTCCTCAATAGAGGCACATTCAGTGGTATCTACCACACATATTCACTATTCGGACATTTCTGCCCGTTTCTACCCCAGGGGTATTTTCGTCATTTTTCTATAGGTGAATTTCGGTAATGAACCAAAGTGATTCCAAAAACTTTAATAAGTCAGGATCTTTTTGAAATTCCCAAAATTGAAGAGTATTTTTGAAAATTTTGCAAATTGAAGATATAACAGGATTTTGAAAACCAGGGGTATTTTGGTAATTTTTGTCAACCAGGGTAATTTTGTAAAGTAAAAATCATTTTAACAAAAGTTTGAGGGTAATACAGTAATTTACACTACAGAGGCATTTTAGTAATTTTGCCACTAGGGGCATTTTGATAATTTTGTAAATCGAGAAAACGTCTTTCAAAATCAGATTTAGAGTTTACAAACCAAAGGGGTAAATTTTGGAAATTTTAAAACTAAGGATTTTAAAACAAGAAGGCAAATCCCTTTCGAGTTTTAATAATTGGTTTAGCCTATGAACAAGTCCTCTTGGTTAAGGTGAACCGTAGCTACGCACTGTAGGATTCGAGTGGAGAGGAGGTGAGTCACGCGGATCGCTTAAATACCAAGCTCCCACCGAATACCAATCCTAGACATGCGCACACAAAGTTGCCACACCTTAACCCGCGACTTACTTCACAAAGTTTGTTAATAGTCTTTAAGTCTTATACATATGTTTGAGTAGACTAGTCCTAGGGTTCAACAGATCCTAGTTCACTAATCTACGAGCCCAACTAAGCCCATAACAGCTCATAATAATACAAAGACTTCAAAAGTCCAAGTACTTACCCGATGGACTTGGCCTGAGGTACAGTGCCATGCCGAATAACTGAAAAATTTCTTAAAAGCCCATATTTTTGAAAAGCCCATTTTGAAAATGTTTTTGGGCCCAAAACCCTCAAAGCCGAGTTTTGAATCGGGCTCTGATACCAAACTGTAACACCCCAAACCCGGCCCACAAGCCCTGACCGGATCTGGTATGTCACTACGGAAAAACGGTTTAAAATTTGTTAACACTTAAAATAAAACTTTAGAATCTGTGATCTCTTGGAAACCATGTCCAATTAAAATCTATTAAATAATATAAGCTCGATATAAAATATCCTAATTAAAACTTTATTATAAGTTATTATAATATAAATCATTTGTAAAAAAAAACTTCTAAGTAAACATAAACTTCAACAACCATAAATAGAGTACTTTAAATCAAAAGTGGCCCTTATTACATCAAATAAATTCCCAAAATACGGATAATATAAAAATCATTATTAATTAACTAAACAAGTAAAACATCTACTTCTGCATGAAAATCTGCTTCTGCATGGCCACCTTTGTATCTACTCCAACACGGTCCATTAATCACGACTCACCTGCGATGTTTAAAAAGTTGGGTGAGTCACACAGACTCAGTGTGTAATTAAACCACTGATATCCACCCACATGTTAGCCACAAATCAACCCAATTATAAAATGCAGCATGTAAATATAATCATTTAAACATTACCACAATCTGGGCTTGGCCCACAATCAAATCATATTCAAGCACTGGGCTAGGCCATTTTCTCATCAATCCACTGATCGCTGGGCTTGGCCCATTTCCACGTATGTTCTCAAAACATACCTTTCCACATGTCATATTGGGCATGGCCCATTTCCATATCATTTCATAACGGAATAATGCAACATGAAACCCAACCCAATCCTAAGGTCCATCCGCTACACACCCCCTTATCCAGCCTACCACACACTAGGGGACTATCGAGTCACCCTCTCCTTTTCCCTCCAAAAAGGCAACCAATGCCATCCACGATGTAGCGTATAGCTAACATCAAACCACGATGGAGCACACAACAATCCATCAAGCCACGATATGGCATAGAGCCGATATCAATCAAGGTAACCACGCGAACTAAATCGCAAAGATCCACAACGCGACCTCGATCAACGCCAATCCACGATGTAGCACAAAGTCGACATCAACCACGTGCTCAAGTACACCCGGTCCTTCTTTCATAACCCACCCATGCACATGTAACATGATATAACGACAATATGATGCATGTGCATGTCATTCACAAATATAGGCATACACTTATATTTAAATAAATGACAACAATATTTACAATGTGCTACTTACGATCATCGTTATACCCCTTTTAGGGTATCTATCACACTTTTACCATCGCACTTATTAGTAAGCATATAACATAAGGATATCACACAAAACCGGAAACAATGGCTAACTACACACCTTATTACTTGGAGTTCTAGACTCGATCCTCGACGCTTATCGCTAAGTGAGACTACGGCTATTTGCCTAACGTTTCACAACACGCACGCCCACACCCCCTGGTGGCCAATCCCGAATCGCCGAGACGGCTCTTTTCTTAAACTTCGGGATAGGAGCTTTCTCTTGCCCTCCTTGACTGGTATTGGTCTCCATCAAAAAGCTTAATCAGGTAAACGGGTTAAACCTCCAAGTCATAAACCAAATGTTGAACCTTTACCAAATATTGCTTACCAAAATATCTTGAATCCCGGAGAATTGATCTATGTCCCTAAATATCCTTGCTCCTACACCAACCAATCACTAAGATGAGCAACATAGGCCATTCGACCAAACCAAGCGAATCTCAAAGGGTTAACACATATCTCCCACCTCAAGGCTGATTTGATTTCCAATCAAATCTCAGGACTACGGAATGGTCCTTTTTGCAATCGACCACACCCTAAAACGCATAAATGATTAGCCTTAATAGCCTTCGGCTTTCGAATAATAAAAGAATAATTACAACATGGATCTTTACCACCACTTACCGAATCTGACTACCAACAGTTGAGGAGAAGAATCCGAAGAAATCCACACCACCCCTAGAATTCGGCCAAGGTGCAAACTAAATAGGAGAGGAGAAGTTTCGGCTACCAAGGGATTAAAAGAGAATTAATAAAGAGCAACCACTGATTAAATGGTCAAAGAAGAAATCGGCAAGGGTATATGCTGCTTGGGGGTTTTCGGTTTCAAGAAAGAAAAAGAATTAAAATTTACTTGGAGGTTCGGTCAACAAAGTATAAAAATATAAAAAGGAAATCAAGGAGAAGTATTTTTAAGAAGAGTGAACTAAAATTTGGAAAAAAAAAAGAGCACACCACCCTTAAATAATATTCGGCTACTCCCCCACCTGAAGAACCCAAGTTTCGGCCATCACCTATGGCCACTAATTCAAATTAATTTGAATTAGTCTACTACCTAAATTTTCTCTCCAACACTTATTCAAAATGAGTTGAATAAGTCCACACTTATCCCTCTTCTATTTATCACCTAGCTTATTGAAAATGAAATACTACAATAATTATCCTACACTTCTAAATAACTAAATAGATAAATAAAAATAAAAAAAACATTATCCTCATCTAAATAAAAGCCTTCTAGCCGTCCAACACCTCTCCAAACTGCTGCAAAATAAAACCAAAATAAAACACCCAGACTGCTGCCCATAGGTCTTGAACATGGGACCTGCTAGAACCCATGCTGCAAGTAGCGCCCCAGGCCATTCGGCCAAAGCGCTTTTTGTGATACAAAGCCCCAACATTTATTTTTAACCCCTTCTTATCTCATCCCATAACAGCATATGAAAAATAAAACGCCAAAATGCTGTTGCCCCCACTCGAACCAGCGCCCTTGCTCTCCTTCAGCGCCTAAGTGGCGCATGAGAGCCACTTCGCCAGTTGGACTTTCATGTCCACCAACCTGGCCATTTATTTTTAAGGCCTACCTAGCCCAGTCCTTTGGCTGACGCAAAAACAAAAATTTGCTGCCTTAGCAGCTCGAACCCTTGCTCCCTTAGGCGTCCCCTTTCAAAGCTCCAAGCAGCGCCTCCATGCCACTCCACCCAACTGTTTCTTGTGTCCTAAATTCCACCAATTTATTTTAAGGCCTTCTTGCCCTATTTCCCCTTTTTACACTAAAAATCCAAAATTTCCAAAGCCTTCCCCTTTCATCCGAGCATTCTTAAAACTCTAAAACACATCCAAAAACACCCCAAAAATCTTCCAACACCTGAATTATACTCAAATTGCATAGCCCCTAAATCAGGGTGTTACACGCTACTTGTCTTTCCCTTAAGCAAGAAATACGAATATTATCAATGGATTTGATTAAACATAATCAAATTCCCCCACAATCCAAAACGAAAAAAGAAAACCACTTGATAGCTTACCTATTCGGAACGAATCAAAGGACCCCAAAAGCATGATACGACAACATGTACGACGACCAGAATTGAGGAAGAAAAAGAAGAAACGAAAAAGAAGAGAAAGAAGAACAAAAAGAAATAACGTTAGAGAAAATAAAAAAGAATTTTGGGAAAACAAAAGAATTAAAATTAAAAATTAATTCTACCAAAATCCGACCCCTAACCTCATCCAACTACCTCAGAATTCCAACTCTACCGAAACTCTATTACACAACCGAGCAAAAATTGTCATCCACGCTCACACGAGGATTTGAACACAAAACCACAAGGTAAGTTAGCATCTTACCACTCGAACCAATAGGCTCATTCTGATATGAGTTTACCAAGAATATAACATAAGCCCACCGAAAAGGGATAAGGCTAAGACCAAAAGTAACATATTTTTCCAAAAATGAGACTTAAACCCAAGACCTCAAACACACAATCAGAACACCTAGCCACTAAAGCAAATACATATTTATATCAAAATTCTCAGAATCAAAATTAAATAATTCAGGGCGTTACAAAACTGTAAAGAACTTTAATGATGGTTTAAATTTTTTATTGAAAGTTAAAATAAATATTAAAAGGTGGCATTTATACTAAGAGAAAAGAAGAAGATTCTAGATATTTTGATCCTAGACTTGCATGGAGCTCTAGGAGACCAACCCTACATGGCCTGGTTTAGTTAATAACAATCCAGCAGTAGCTAGGTCTACCTTTAAGAAAGATTATGACCCATAATTGATGTTCTATTTTCTTCTTTGCCTATTTACATGAACTTATATATCTGTCGTGATGTATATATTTAGTATTCTTAATATGTGGTTAAATATCAAATGATGATTGTGTTGATATTGAATTTATTTTTTAGATAAATATGATAACTATTGACATTTTTTTTAGAAGGCATTTATTTAGTTTTCTTACTTAAAAGATGCAATATAATCGTGTATTTTAATATTTATTCACAAAATTAAAATTAAAATTAGCATAAAAATTTTTATTAACATTTTGATCAATTGATTTGAATTTTTTTAAAAAAAATTAAAATTTTAATTAAAATTTTGAAAATAAAATAAAATAAGATATTAATATTTGTAATCAATAACATAAGTATAAATATTATTTGTTTGGTCATAGCTCATAATACAAACTTTCATGTAATTTTATACAAAATATTCACTTAAAAAACTGAAATTTTGGAACATTAAAAATAAATGTTCCCTTTTTTTTAATTATAAACTTTTAATAATAGATTTCCTAATTATCAGACATTAAAAATTTTGTACAAAAATTTAACAAATAAATATATCATATTTTAATAAATAGTATGGAAACTAGAGGTGTACATGGGTCGGGTCGGGCCGGGCTCGGCCCAACTAAAAATTTAGGCCCGTTTCGTAGGCCCGAGCCCGGCCCGGCCCGAAATATGGGCCTGAAAAATTGCCCAAGCACGGCCCGACATGGAATTGGTAAGCCCGAGCCCGGCCCGTATTATTATTTTTATTTTATTAAATAAAAAATAAAAATAATGAATCAAATTCATTTAAAGAAAATAGATGCTTATTTTTTACTTTGAATCTCATAATGATATTATTCTACCATTTAATTTTCTACTTTAGGAAAATAGATGCTTAATTTGTTTAGCTTAATTTATTAATAATTTTTTCATATTCTCAAAAATTCAATTTTAAAGAAATTAAATATGGAATAAAATAAACACATGCTCTAAAGTTAAAATTTTATTAATAAAAAAAATAAAAAATAATACTAAAATATTTCGGGCCGGGCCCGGGCCCAAAAAATCATACCCGAGGCCCAGCCCATTTTTTAAACGGGCCTCATTTTTTTGCCCAAGCCCATTTTTCGGGCCTATATTTTTTACCCGAACCATCCCATTTTTCGGGCGGGCCTTCGGGCCGGGCCGGGTAGCCCGGCCCATGTACAGCTCTAATGGAAACTAGTGTATATAAATATAACATTTTATTAAATTACAAAAATAAAAAATTCCAAAATTCCCAAAAAAAACGAAAAGGAAAACATTACAAAAGGAGAGGTCCCTCAACTTTTGAAATATTTTCATTTTGGTCCCTACTCGTACCTCTGCGATCAGCCACCCTATTTCCTACTACTAGCTCCCATCACCCATGCTCCTAACACTTACCATGGCCACCTACACTGCTCTTAACGCTACCTCCCTTGAGGCATTCAAGAAGCCCAACCTCCTCCATTCTCGAGGCTCCTAGGGATTGTTTCTACTCTCTCTCGATCACCACTAAGGTGTTTTTTCACCTTTTGTTTTTTTTTTCTCTTTTCTCCAATCCTCTTGGCCATCATCAACCTTTCCCACCATCAACTTCGACAGCCACCATTGCCCCTCTCACTCAAAACATCCTCAACCCGTGTTCTCCACTATGGGGTTATTTCTAGGTTTTTAACATTATAAATAAAAAAATCAATTGAACCCTGCATTAAATTCGCATAAAATCAATTAAAAACAAAAAGAGTGTAGTTTTGTGTAAATTTAATGTAGGAGCTCAATTAATTTTTTTAAATTATTTTGTTAAGAGTTTTTTTAACCTCTAAGCGGTTTTTAGTTGAATGAGAGTTGATATGATTGTACATCCAAATAACCCTTATTTCTTAAACAAAATTCAATAGTGTTGGTCTCACTTGTTTTACTTGTATGATTTCTCCTCACATTATCGTATGTTAACCTCTATCGGAGGTTGATAAATATAAATTGAAACGACATTTAAAGCAAAGGAATGGAAGAAGTGATAAGTAAAGAAAGGGAGCTTTTTAACTTCTAAAGTTGATTTGCAATTTTTTGATTTTCCCCTTTTATGGTTCGAAAGTTTTTAGAGAAGGATTAGGCTAGAAGTTTTTTTTCTGCTCGTATAGATGTAACTAATTAATTGGCCCTTTTGTTTCTTTTCACAAAAAAAAAAAAAAAAAGGTTCGAATTTCCAGAACAGCTGGAATTGTAGCTTAACAACAATTATTAAGGAAACCTTTTTATTAGCGACGAGATTAACGGCTGAGTTAACAGTCAATCCCTTGTAAGAAAAGGAATAAATCCAACCACTCTCCCAAATAAAACCTCATTTTCTACTCTAATACTTATATCATCCTCAACCTTAATTCCATCTTTTAATGAGAAAAAAATATTTTATGACAGCACTGTAGAGAAATAGAAGAGCGAACAAGAAACAATCAGAATTTGTTGATCAACGGCGAACTGAAAACAATTTTCTAGGAGGCAAAATTAATTTTTATATTTCTATTATAGTTATAATGCAATTTCACTTATATATTTATAGTTTTTAGAAAGACTAATCAATTTTTTTTTTTTTTACTTTTTAGGTTAAACTATAATTTTATTATTAAGTTAAAACTTTATAAATTTTAAGGAGCTTAAAATAAAAAATTTCTCATTTGGAGGCGAGGCCCTTGCCTGTTCCCTTGTTGTTGATCAAGCATGCATTTTCCATTAATGTTTGGTCAATTTTTGTTAATAATCACTGTACTATTATTAAGCTAGCTGTGGATTTAGTGTCTGTAATCTAATTTGATTGTTTTTAATCTCTACATTTTTCAAATTTTAAAATTTCAATCCTGATATAAATAGTAGCTGTTAAATTTATTTAGTTAATTATATTTTCTTTCAAAAGCTAATGCTATATTAACTTACTATGTCCACAAAATACTAAAAAAACATGTTATTTTGTTAATAGATTTTAACAGTTATTGTTTGAATCAAAATTGAATTTAAAAAAGTATAAGGACTAAAAATGATCAAATTAGAGAACAAAGACTAAAATCATAACTTATATTTAACTTAGCAGATTTAACTGCTAAAGTTTGGTTAAGACTGAAATTACAAATTTTGAAAAATACTATACTTAAATTAATCGAACTAAAATTTCAACTAATTCGACAGGTTGATTAATAAGATTTGGTAAAATTGTTTGTGATGTGAAAAAGAAGAAGTTAGAATATAATTTTTAAACAAGACAATTACTTGGAGTCGAGAGCGGCACCAAAGATTCAAGGGTCTTAGCTGCCTTTATTTGATGATATTGTCTTTTTAGGCCTTTAAAATTTGTAATATTATAATTAAAAAGTTAGTAAAATTTCTATTTTGACCCTCAGTTTTGTCTTTCACTTCACCCTTTGTTGGAGTGGTGAACAAAGGACGTAGCATTGACGACGTTTACATGATGCTTAAATCAAACTTTGAAAATAAATTTGGATAAAAAAATTACAAAAATGAAACTAAAGAATGGTATGGTAAGTATATGAGCTTTAGGTTTACGATATTTCCCATGCAAATTACGGGCAGCAACCATTTTTATTCTTTTAAATTCTCAACCATTTTCGACTTTGGGCTCTCCTCATATTTAGTCAACTTTCTTATCAACTACCATTTCCATGCTGTTGCCTTATTTTCTCATAAAAAATATATTTATTTATAATCATTTCCCTTTTTTAACAATGATGTTATATTATGTGTAGTTAATTCAATAATTCTAATTAATTGTTGATATACTTTAATAAATAAATCATTTTATATATTTTTTATAATTAAATTTATGTCATGTATATTTTTAATTCTAAAAACGTTTGGCCCTCCAAAAAGGTTATATTTCAAATTTATATCCACAAAAGGGGCAAATCACAAGTGATCAAAATGTTAAAATTTACAGGTTTGGTATATTTACTATTGTAATTTTCAATTATCTTGTCGAGGATTTGAAATTGTAATCCACTAATGAGAATACCCATATCATCTATCATTTTCTAATCGCTAAATAAGCAAAACATTAAATTTATAGACATTGAAGAGAATAAAAGAGTTAAATTTTTATTTTCATTACATAATTCTTCTAAGTGGTTGGATCAAAAGGTTTGGTCAATGTCATGATCCCAACTTACCCTAAATTATTTAAGTTACAATAGGAACATATAAACATCAAAAGTAGGGCAAGCAGAAAGGAAACACTTTTTATTAATTATTTTCTTTGGTGGGCTAAACCTGAAAATGAAGTAAATTAATTGGGTTTCTTCTTTGTTTTTCCCTTCAATATTCATCTTATATTTGTTTACTCCAAATGATTGTTTGAATGTTCCAAAAGCATTCATTAACTAAAACTTGTCACCAATTTAAAAGAAGGGAATGTCAGAAAAAGTTTTTCTGAATTGTAAGAATGCTAATATGAACATAAAACTAGCTAGATTCCGTTTACCCACTCTAAATAAATATATGTGTTTGTGGGAAGTTTTTGTTATTGGTAGGTCCACTGCTCAGTCTGCTCTTATAGTAAAATAGCAATTGACTTTACCAGTTTCCACCATTGCTGCACCTTGGACCCTATCTCTATGTTTATGACTGTTTGGAAAAAGGAGAAACATTTTTACGTAAAAATATGCAAAGGCTGTCTTATATATACATAATTCTATATATTAATGTACTCTCTGATGTTTTAGAAAGGATTATACATAGGTAATGAACAGTATGGGTGCACAAGCAAGTAAGCAGAAAAGAGAAATGGAGTAGCTGCAAACCTTTTCTTTTAATCTCAAACATATTCAAAACAATAAGCTACAACAGATTGTGAAACAATGGATCTTGAAATAGTTGATGATCATCAAGCCAAACTGAAGGAGCAGCTACGTCAAAGTTTGAAGAACATGAAGCATCCCCCAAATTGCTGATCAAAGTCTCTGTTACAGATGGAACCGCAGAAGGTGAAGGGAGCCACGTTGAGTTGCATGTATTCTCTCCTTGGCTCAACACAGCATGCTCTTGAGCTTGAGCTTGAGCCTGAGCCTGAGCCTGAGCCGTGTCGTCCTTGCTCGAAGACGATATTCGATGATCACAAGGGATTTGTAGGTCAGGTAAACGAGAGAAAAGGTTTGAATCATCGAGACCTTGAACCGAAGCCAGCTGGGGTGGTGAACTTAAAAGTGAATTTGAGATATCCATGGTTTCCATATCCGCGAAAGTGGTGTGCATGTTGTTAGAGGGAGATGAAAGGGAAGGTGGGTTTTGAAGAAGATATTGCAAGCATTGCAACTTAGCCATTTGAGCAGCTTCCTCCCATGGTTGCTGTTGATCCATAAGCTCTTTCAGGTTGGCCAAAGCTATCAGATGAGGCAAGCTTGAGAAGATATCAATTCGAGGCCTATGAGTCATAGGATCAATTCCCATTTGGATAAGCTTTTTCCTCAAATGGGTGTTCCAAAAGTTCTTTATTTCATTATCTGTTCGCCCCGGTAGGTGGCTTGCAATTGCTGACCATCTTGTCAAATATCAAACAAAAAACAAAGTCATAAATGATTGAAACAACACTCAAAATATGCAAAAAAAAAAAACTAAAAATTCATAATAATTACTTGTTTCCAAGGATGGAATGGAGATTGAGAATTGTTTGCTCTTCTTCCTGGGAAAATTTCCCTCTCTTAATATCAGGCCTCAAGTAATTTGTCCATCTTAGCCTGCAACTTTTCCCACATCTATTAAGACCTGGGAAATTACAAAGAGAACATTAATGAGATAAATTAGAGGGTAGTGGAAGAGGTAGGCAGCTAGTTGATTCAATTCATAATTTCATATATATACCAGCAAGTTTTGGGAGAGCTCTCCAGCTACCATGGCCACTTTCTTTGATATATTTGACAAGTTTCTGATCTTCTTCAAGAGTCCAAGGACCTTTCTTAAGACCATTTTCATCACAACAAGGAGACCTTCCCATTTTTCAATATCTATGCAACTTCCTTTGCTTAAAACTTTGCAAGCTTCCTTGCCTCCCTTCAATCTCCACAATCAACTCAAAAGCTTACCATATTTATAGAGTTTGTGTTCCCTAATAAATCACGCGTACGTGCTAATTTCCTATTTGTGGGGGAAAACAACATTGTCTTTTATTTCTTTTAACTTCTTAAAACGTCAAATTCTCCTATCAGTCCTTAGTTACATCTTAAATTTTAAAATTTCAATTATGACCAAACAGATTTCTAAAATATTATACAATAAATAAATTGTCAAATGCAAAATGCCATATCAACTCGTTATTCTTACATAATACTCATAAAAAAAAGTCATGTTATTTTAGTTAATGGAATTAACTGGAGATATTCATGAGTCGGATCGAGCCTAAGCATGATATTAACACACTTTATGCTTGTTCAAGTTCAACCCAACTCGAAATATGGCCTAAAATTTTGCTCAAACCCACGTATATTTGCAAATAGCTAACTCAAACTAATTTTAAGATTAGTGGCTCACCTATATTATTTTTAATTTTTTTAAATATATATTTATATTAATTTAATTTAAAATTTAATAATTTTAGCAATTTTTTATTTATTAAAATTGTATATATAATTATCTTAACACTCTTAAATGTTTACACTATAGTAGTACTATATATTAGTATAGATTTAACTTTTATGAGTTATAAATTACGTAATATATAAAAATAACATAATATAAAATATTAAAAACTTAAAAAACGGGTCGGACCGAACTCAAACATTAAATGTTCAAGGTCAAGCTTGACCCATTATTTTAAACAGGCCTAATTTTTTTGTTCAAGTTTATTTTTCAAGTCTAATATTTTTACCTAAACCCTCTGAAATTTCGAGTGAGCCTTCGAACCTAGATAAGTAGTCCGCTCATATATATGTTTAAAATTAACTACTATTATTTGAGTTAAAGATTGAAATTTTCAAAATTTAATAGTAGAGAAAATATAACCTTAAAATCTCAACCAAACCCTTATCATTTGTCAACGAGTTTCCCTTTTTGTTGTTAATTTAATTGTAAAGGATGTTTGTTTCGATTTGACCTTTGGTGTTTTCAGATTTCTAAATGGAGCCTCATGTTCATAAAGTAACTCCATAACATCAATGGCGACCCACAATCATATTACAGAAAAAGGATGACAAGTTGATATCGTAACTCATCCATCATTTCTTCATGTTTTATTGAAGTACTAAACCATCTCTTATAAATGTCAGAGAAGCAGGTCAAGAATAGGGGCGAAGCCAGGACAACTTTTTAGGGGGGCTGGATGAAATTTTAATTTTTTATAGTTTATATTTTTCTAATTTGTAAAGGATTAAATCGAATTTTTATAATTTTAGGGGGGTCAAAGTGCAATTTTATCTTTACTAATTTAAAATTTTTAAAAAATTTTAAGGGCCTAAATAGAAATTTTACCTTTTAGAGGGGCCGGCCCCATACCAGCCCCTGGCTTCGCCACTGGTCAAGAAGAGTGGCTGGTTTCACAGTTATTGCATTAAATCAATAATTCTTTAATTCAGTTTGAATTGTTTACTAGGTTAGCGGAAAAATAATCCCAAATCTTAATAAATTGAATTGAAGGTCAAAGAAATAGTTGTTAAAGGCTACAATTTAGGATAGAATAAAAGAGTATGTCAATTGACAAAGTATATACATACTGACATTTATTGTTAAACCTACCATTAGATAGAAATGACTACATCTATAATTTGTATTATATTATTAAATTAATATCAAAATAATATTTTTTTTTATTTGAAGACTCGTATGATTAGATTTTTAATTAGTTTTCACTTAAGTAGTATTATAATTGTTGAAGGTCGGATCCTAACACGTTAGGTATTGTCATTGGTAAGGGTTCGCTTCTTGATTTTGTCGTGAGTCTGAATACTTAAAGAAGCGACAGATTCATTAAGCGAGAGTGCCCAGTAAATGCAAACACTTTCAAGAATTCAATCATGTCGTATCAGAAAAATGAATTGAAAATAAAAAATGTAATGATATTTACGCCTCTAATCGTCTCATTAAGCAGGACATTCTGCTTTATCACTTAGTCTTTGTCGATTACTTTATAACTAACCCGAGGGACTTAGTTGGGCCTACCCATGGGCCAAATGGCCAATTCGGCTTGGCTTAGGTCGAGTTTGGACAATAACTTTTATCCTCGAATAGGCCGACCCAATTCAAATTTAAATTAAATGATTTAAAAAAATATATTTTTATTTAAATTTAACTATAAATTATATAAATAGTATTATATTTTATTTTTTTTAAAATAGTAATAGGTTTTTTGAGCAAGTTGGCTCGAGCCAAGTCAATCATAAGCATGAATACTTTTTTGGAATCAGGCATTGACTCAACGCGGCTCATGGACACCTCTAGACCAAGGGTGGTTAATATATGAGCAAGGCTACAACCTTATACCAAAGCACATCACATCCCAAAGACAGCAGAAGCCTATAAGGGCCCAAGCATTCAGCAGTACTAGCTATTGACAAAGAGCAAGCCACTTTTGTAACACCCCAAAATCCAGCCTAGAAGTTTCGACCGGATTCTGGAGGTCACATTGGCCACCGAAATGGCCCAACCAAAACGCTGATCATCAATATTCCAAAATTTCCTTTCGAAAATCATTTTCTCTAATAATTTACTGAAATCGAAAATAAGCTTTATTTATATGCTTTGCAAACGTTAAATTTAAATATCACTTAAAATTTATTTGAAACCAATTTCACATCTTATGATCTTTTGTAACCAAAATGGAATAGTGATTTCGAAAGCTGGAACTTCAAACTAGAAATTTGCAATGTAACAATAAAACCTTTTATCCTAATAGAAGACCAAAAACGGTTACTTTAAATCTATACACGAAATCACAGTTAGTTCGAAAATGAATGTCCATGTGCAAAATCATATAGTGTCCCAAAACTAAAAGCCATAACTTTGCGAGTCCAAAATCCAAAACTCATACCACAGTTTATATAATCTTCCTTACATACCAATCGAAAAGAATTTACTGAGTTTCAAAGAAAACTTATTAAACCAAACCAAAAAATTGATGAAACTCCAAGACCCCCAGTTTGCTGAGTCCATGACCTAAACACGTAGATTACCTAAAAAGGTGGAAACTAAGGGATTTAGCTACGAAAGCTCAGTGTGAGTCATAAACAAATGTAATTAGACAATGTTTAAACAAACACACATTTTTCATACCAAATCCCTGAAAATCTCATGACAGCTAACACATCACATAAACAGATAATTCCACAAATTTTATTAACAGTCTCATACTTGGTACTAACTTTTATTCGTAATAGATACAAATTTCATAATCAAAGAGTCATAAATATAGCACTTACTCAAAATAGAACAAATGCAATTCATGCTCAAATGTACCAGTCCCAATTTCAACCTATCCAACCGCTACACACTATCTTCAACCATCCGACGCACACCAAATAGGGTAAGTTAAACCCTTCCATCCTCTACACACCAAGTTTTGGGTTATGGTGGACCCATCAAACCAATCACACCTTATAGTGGTCATTTGCCACATAATTGTTATGCAGTCGAGCTACTAACTTTATTGCAGATTTACCGCTGAATTTATAGTAATACAGTTTAACTGCCAAATCAATATTCCTTCACTTCATATCCCAAACCCAACCACAAGTGCAAATGAAAATAAAAAAATACATACGGTCATTCACACATTTGGTTTCCGTACTCGATAAAACTTTTTGCAACCAGATCAGTTGTGCAATAACATAATCAAACATGTTCATGTTCAGTTATAATTCACCACATTATACTCTTAATCGACATTTATTAACGGAATCCATGGCATAAGTAGGTCTTAATTTACACATCCATTCAAACCCATATATCAAAATTGTCATAACAAGGTCGCATTACAACTTATACAAATAACAAATTAATACATAAATTTGTTTATAACAATAACGTCCTACAAGAAAACACACTTCCTAGTCATTCAACATTCAATACTCGAGTCCCAATTACCCTTGTAGAAGCTTAAACGTGCAAAGGAATATTCCAAGATTAAAACTATTCATTTACCAAATAAGAAGCAAAAACTAACGACATGACCATGTGGGAGGGTCCAGACCGTGTGACAGGGGTACACAGCCGTGTGGCTGAAGGACACGCCCGTGTGGCTGAGAAACATGCCCGTGTTACAGAGATACACGGCCATGTGGCCAGACCGTGTAACTCTCTAAACCATGTGACAAAATTACACAACTTTACAAGCAGGGACACGACCATGTGACTGAGGCACACGGCCCAGGTGTGGTCGAGCACACACTGCAATGGTGTGGTGAAGGACACGTCCTTGTCCGATCGATAAAATCCCTAACAGAAGTCACACAGCCATGTGGCCAACCCGTGTGACCCACTCTAGGCTGTGTGACAGGAAAAATTAATCTAACTTCTAAAACGAGACACGGCCGTTTGGACTACCCGTGTGTGGAACACTCCCGGGTGGCTCAAAAACCACTCCAATCCTTGTTGCAAAACCCAAAAATTCAACACCAAATTGACCCCTAATTACGAATTATTTAGAAACACACCTGAAAGACAATGCCCACGCACTAACGATCAACTAATGCACCTCAATTAAACGTGTCTGAAACTCAATTTTACAAATACACTTAACCTTAATGAATTTTGACTTAAACCACATACAAGAATCAAAGAACCCAATGTAACCCTCAAGAAATTAACAGAGATACACAGCCATGTGGCCAGACCGTGTAACTCTCTAAACCATGTGACAAAATTACACAACTTTACAAGCAGGGACACGGCCATGTGACTGAGGCACACGGCCGTGTGACTGAGGCACACGGCCGTGTGACTGAAGGACACGTCCTTGTGCGATCGATAAAATCCCTAACATAAGTCACAAAGCCATGTGGCCAACCCGTGTGACCCACTCTAGGCTGTGTGACAGGAAAAATTAATCTAACTTCTAAAACGAGACACGGCCGTTTGGACTACCCGTGTGTGGAACACTCCCGGGTGGCTCAAAAACCACTCCAATCCTTGTTGCAAAACCCAAAAATTCAACACCAAATTGACCCCTAATTACGAATTATTTAGAAACACACCTGAAAGACAATGCCCACGCACTAACGATCAACTAATGCACCTCAATTAAACGTGTCTGAAACTCAATTTTAAAAATACACTTAACCTTAATGAATTTTGACTTAAACCACATACAAGAATCAAAGAACCCAATGTAACCCTCAAGAAATTAACACTTACACTTACTCGATTCGACACTTGATTGAATAGAGAACACTTTGAGGAGCAACAATTCACGATAATAATGTTGAAATCAAAAGAAAAATTGAAGGACAAAGGAGAAAGAAGAGACTAAAAAAAACAATAAATCAAAATCTGAAATTTTTGGGGAATGAGTTTGACGTAAGAGAAAAAAAAGTTAGAGTAGTTAATTTTGGGATTTCTTATCCTTTTTGAAAATATTAAAATAAGATTAAATAATTAAAAATTACTTTTAACAAAAGACCAATCGAATTTTTTAATAATAAAAAAATGAAACCAAAGCCAAAAATAAATTTAATTCTCACTTAGCGCACACAAGGATTCAAACTCGAGATTTAAGGAAAACTAACACTTAACCACTGAACCACTAAGCTCATTGTTGTCTCTAAAACGCAGAAACTCACTTAAAGGTCTATCCGAACCACTGACCCTAACCAACAAACCTTAATTCTTCTAACCCCACTTTCAGAGTGTTACAACTTTGGATAACAAGTAGATATCAAAGACCAATTGCCTTGTTAGAAAGGATCCCCAAGCAACCAATGTCATAGGCTAGCAAACTCGAATGCCGACATGGCTAGAAACAGCCAAGTTGAATGAACCTGACAACACAAAGACTAGTTATAAATACCTCAGGTACGACTCTCCTTCTCTCTCTACACTTTTATTTCTTCAAGTGCTTAAGTTCATCTTTCCTTCTTCATTTGTTAACACTCTTTACATACTAGAACATCTAAGAGTATCTTTGAGCACATGCTCTGGCACATTGTAGCTCACCTTCACCCTATAAGAACCTAGACTCTCCAAGTGTAACATCCCGCCTAGCGAAGTCCTAATGATCGAACGATGTTATTGGAAGCGATGCACAAAGAGTAAGAATTAAACGAGTAAGACATAAGGATTTGGCTAAGCATAAAAAATTCCTCGAAAACGCCTGTATGCCCTGACTTAGCAAATTCTGAAAGAAAAGGTCCATAGGAAGAGTATGTGGCAAACCGAAAATATTCTGTCTACAAGGCCCTCTGTAATAGAAATAGTTAGGGGAAAGTCATAAAAGGGAAAGGTAAGATAAAGCAAGGAATAATTGTATGAAAGTACAAATATATGAATCTAGCGTATAGTTATAGAAGGGTATGATTGGCAGAGTAATACTCGCCCAGATACACTTTTTGGCATGTAGCATGGCCGGACTCTAATATGAAATAAGGGAATAACGATTTCCATGTCAGATTATTAAGAGTAGTGCAATGAGACTTATGGTTATGTAAAATGAACAGTAGGATGTGAGTTCACGCTAGTGGCATAGTACCCCAAATAACCATTACAGTCTTGTGACAGCTAAGTTGTGAGGAAAGTTAGATTAGAATTAACCAAACATGAACTGGAAAGGTTAAGGCTAAATGAGTAATAGAGTAAGTTCTTAGAGGTGGCAGATTTTGATAAGGCCACTCAATCATGATGTGATGTTTACCAAGTTCCCATTGTAACATCCTAAACTCGACCTAGACGTTATGACCGAATTCGGAAAGCTACATTGGCCACCCAAATGGCCCAAAAAATATTTCGTAGTTTTCAAACATATTTTTAAACTATTTGCGTAAATCATTCAAAACTAGTGGAATCGAGAATTTTAGAAATTAATGATTTCGGTATTTTACGTATTTGTAAAAGTTTGATCGTTATTCAAAACTTTCATAATTTCAATCATATTTCAAAATCGTTTGTTTATTTAATCAAAACTAAAGAACTTGACTATTTGTCACTATTCAAAAAAAAAAAACATGTTAAAGTCATAAAACATAATGTCTTTTGAAATCTCATTTGTAAACATTATAAATTTTGAAACTAAGTCTAATTTTATTAAGAACTCATTTCTCAAATTTGCAGCAGAAAAATGTAATATTAGCATATTTTTACGAAAATCTCAACGAACCATTTTGTTAAAACCATATTTTGCTAAAAATCAATATTTCATGTAAATTCGATAAAACATCAATAGGCAATTTAAAACCTCAAAAACTAAGTCATATCTTTGTCTAAAACTCATTTTCATTGTCGAAGCGAAAAAGAGTGATTTTGTCAAGTTTTAATAAAAAACCAATTTCCATGCATAATCTTAATCAAATATTAATTTATGCAGTTTTTAAAACTTAATGTCATGCAAGCAATTCATGCAAATTAGAATGAAAAATCCCCAAAGTAAAGTCCTATGCCACAGTCCATACTCAAACTTCTTACAATCCCAAAATAAAAAAATGTTAAAATAAACTTTAATTACTTTAATTTAAAAAGAATTTCGAGAAACTCTTCCAAATACCGTCATCGAATCCTAACCTCGGGGTTATTTGTAAAATCAGAAAACTAAAGGGGGTGAGCTATAAAGCTCAGTGTGAATCTTAACTCAAGTAATAAGCAAGAAACCATTATACAAATCAAAATAACAAGAAGTAAAATAAAAATGTGCACATACTTATCATACAACATAATCAATTTTATGCACATGATCATGGCAATGCAATCTTCGTAAAACAATTATGCAAATTTTCATAAAACATCCTACCCATCAACGCTACACTCCAATATTGAGTTCCCCATAACTCATCCATCCAAACACTCTAATTTGTGGACAAGCCACGATGTCTGCGATAAATCGCGCGATGTGCGAGATAAGTCGCTAGTAATGTGGACAAGTCATCAGTAATGCAGATAAACTGCCAGTACTTTCTCCTTACACTTGTCCCAACCCCATGCATGTGATATAGCAACAATAAACACATTTTAACTTTGTTACAGAATAACACTTTAGGCATGTAAATCATGCTCATCGAATCATTTAACACTTAGTATCACATAGGCATGCTTTGACATGCAAACCACATATTACCGCGATGTATTAAAACATTACATTTTAACAATCATGAATAATCATTTATACCATAATATCACATAACATGAGAATAAGAACAACATGTTTTTCAACTCCGCAATAAACATAACCACATAATATACTTTAAAAAAATAGTTGGTTCAGAATCACTTACTTGTATTATTCGTTTTGACGGATTTAGTCTCCCATTTTAAAATACTTTAAGTATTCTCATAAGATAAAAATCAAGTAGTAATATTTTATTTAGGAATTTTTAATTATATATATAACTTGTATTAAGTTAGACCCACACCTGATCTAAGCAATTCCAATGCGAAAAACTCCTTCTGACGCCCACTTCCAGATTTAATTAGATCAATCTCATATCTAAACACAACGAATAATCCATCAGTAAATCGTTACTTAAGTTATCATTTTAAATAAAAATGGTTTAATATTGACTTCCAATACCACACTTACACTTATATGACTTGAATCAGAGAAGTGATTCACTTCCCAAAAGTCAAAGGTGTTCCGAGTTTTTAACAATCAATCATTCAACACATGGATAATATACGATATGTTAATATAAAAGAAAACCGATATATAGCAATACTATTACACTCATCCATTGATAAAAATAAGAAAGGAGTGATGATCTGTACCAATATCATCCCATACTTACGTTAATACGATTTGACTAGAAGGATTGACAGTTCACCAGATTCTTGATTCAAAGAAGTAAAGACCATGGAAAAATCAACATCAAAATATAAGAATGAGTATAAGATTTTAGTAATGATTTAAGAAAATACAAGAAAAATAATAGAAATTCAATTTTGACTAGATATTTGAAGAGAAAATGGATAACGAAAAAAAAATGACTAACAATGGTGGTGGTGGTGCAATAGTGCAGCGACGGTAGTGGACCGATGGTGGTGCGACAGTTGAAGAATAGGGTGAAAGGAGAAGGATAGGTGATGAAGTGGTGGTGTTTAGGTCAAATGGTGGTGGCTAACAGTGGAGGAAATGGGGCCAAAATCAAAATAATAGTGGTTCAAGGTGGTGTAAAAGGGGGGAGGAGAGAAAAGATAGGAATGGAGAGGAGAAGGATGAAACAAATGAGAGAATAGACTCTCCCTAGGGCGGAGAACGTCCATAGCAAGTCAACAAGGGGAAAAAGGAAGGGAGTGAAAGGTGGGGAAGAAAAGAAAGGAAGGGGAACATGTGGAGTAAAAAACGAGCTAAGGGGGAAAGGTTAACTACCTAATGGAGGAAAGAATCTTTACCTATATGGCAACACTAGTGGTTGGAAAGAGGGGGTTGACCAAAGATTTTATGATAAAAATTTAAACAAAAATTATGAAAGAGTGGAGAATTGAACATAAGACCTTTAGGAAATTAACTAAACACTTAACCACTTGACTACTTATTAGATTGTTATAATTCCTACAACATTTATTTTAAAAACATGGTGTGACCTTTGCTAAGGCTTGAAGCAAAATTGTACCACATAGAAAATAATGTGAGGGAAATGATTCGAACACATGTCATCAAGGATAGCTCCACCACTACTCAGTCACTAGACTTGATACTTATTTATTATCAAATGAGCAAAAGATTATCTAAAAAAATTCGAGCGTGACCACTCCCAGTTTATTAACCCATTTCTACTAACCCGAATTTTGGGATGTGACACCCATAGAGACTTGGGTTAAGTTAAAAGGACACTCTAGTTGGGTTAAGAAAAGGTTATCTTATTTCTATTTTACCTCTAAAAAATGAAATGGCTTTAGGGCTAAAGAGAGATAGAAACATTGCTCTGAGCTGAGTTAGGAATCCTAGATATATCAAGTGATTTTCTTCACTACAAGGTACGCTTTGTGACTTTGTCTATCAAGAAAGCATAGATATGTAAGTATGATTGAAGAAACATGTCTTAGAGAGATGTTTGGGTTTAAAATGATGATAATGGTTACTCGGATAGGTACTAATGAAGTGATTCTATTCTGTAAGGTAAAGGAGGTTGTAGCATCCTGTTGTATGGTGGATTTGAAGGCTAAGCTGCTCTCTAAGGTTATCAGGTAAGTCCTTAAGCTGACTCTTGCATGTAAGATGTATGTTTAGAATCTTCTGCAAAATTTAGCAAAACCTTAAAACCTAAGCTAAGAAAAGTAATGTATGAAGGATGAACATAAGAGCATTTAATGTATGAAGGATGAACATAAGAGCATGTAATGCATGAAATCTGTTGGTCCAAGTGAGAAATAGAAATATTGAAGTTAAGAAATGGTTAATGTGTCTGAAAGTATGAACGAGTTTGATGTGAAATGCATGTGTGTCTAGTAAGCATGAATATATATGTTATGAGTATGTCATTTGCATGATGAGTCTGTGTCTATCTCCAAAGTCGTCAAAGAGGTCCATCAGGACTAAAAACACAAATCTCTGAAAGGAAAAGTCCATCGCCATGGCACTAAAGGACCATATCGTGTAAGATCGTAACTGATGGGTTATGGCATCATATGGGAAGAATACCATATCATGTAAGACCGTAACTGGTGAGCTATGGCATCATATAGAAAGAAGATCATATCGTGTAAGACCATAACTGGTGGGTTATGGCATCATATAGGGAAATTCAAGGAAGGTTATTACCCAATGTGGTTTTCTGTGTGTCCCAAAAATGATGAGGGGAAAACCTCACTAAGTGTGAGTTTAGGCAAATCCCTATCATTTAAAACATCATTTAAAGGACAACCTTTATGGCAAAACTCTGAACAAGAAAGCCTTTGTGGCGAGTACTAAGTGTTAAGGAATGCCTTTGTGGAAAATCTCAAGAAAGGTAAGCCTATGTGGCAAATCTCTGGACAAGAAAACCTTTGTGGCGAGTACTGTATGTAAAGGAAAACCCTTGTGGCAAAACTCTGGATAGGAAAGCCTTTTGTAGTGAGTACTGAATGTTAAGGAATGTCTTTTGTGGCAAAACTCTGGAAAGGTAAATCTTTGTAGTGAACCTCTCAAAGAAAGTATTTGTGGCAAATCTCTGAAAGGAAAGCCTATGTGGCGAGTACTGAATGAAAAGGAATGCCCTCGTGGCAGATCTATGAAAGGAAATATCTTCATGGCGATCTCTGTTAAAGGAATGCCTCTATGGCAGACAGGAAAGCCTTTGTGGCAAGTACTGAGCGTTATGAAAGGCCTTTGTGGCAAAAATCTATTAAAGGAAAGTCTTTTTGACAATCCTCTAAAAGGAACGCCTTAGTAATGAACCCCTAAACAAGACACCCTTGTGGTGGAGAAAAAGGGGCCTTTGTGGCTATCTAAGTAAAGGAATGGCCCTGGTGGCAACTTATGGAAATGTACTCCTCTACGGTAAACCTTTGGAAAGAGAAAGAAAGAAATGCACAAAAAATTCTGAATGAATGGTTCTATGAAGATAAGGCAAGTGTAAGAAATGATGTATGAGACAAGTAGAAGGAACTTTTATATCCAGCGAACTCTGAAAGAAAGACTCTATATGTAAATGAAATGGCAAACTTGTCTAGTAATTAGAGATGAACAGTGAAACTAGAGGACGCCAAAACATGTGGAAAATTTGGGATGTAAGTTAAGGGAAGTTACAAATAGTAATCTAAAGTAAGGAAGATCCTTATGAACTCTGAGTTAAGTAATGGGCATAGTTTACCTCGCCCAAAGGTAGTGGTAAGATCAATAAGTATGAAATAAGATTTTAAGTTTATCAATAAGGTAAACAAGGTGACTAAGGTTCGTAATAAGATAAGATGTTAAAAAGACACAAAAAGTAATGCTTCAATGAATGTGAAAGTAAGGCAAGTCTTTAAAAGTAATCAAGAGAAAGGAAATGGTCCCGAAAGAAGAAAGATGACGTCAGAATGTAGATGGTAGTCTCAGTAATGTACCCGCGAAAAGAGGAAGAAAAATTTAAAAAATCTCTCAAGGATATGCAAAGTAATAAATGCGATGTAGAGTAAATGAAAAAGGTATTCAAAGGTTTATCTCACAAAGTTCTTATGAAGTTACAAAAGTTGTTTTTGTTTTTCAGGTTCGTAAAGAAGTATGCGCCGAGAGATGATGCCAGGGCTATGCCAAAGGAGCGATGTGTGGGTTGTTATGCATACAGAAGAATTTAAGTGGTGTGCTTAAGTCTGAGCATAAGTGTACTAAGTAGCATTCCAATATGTATACAGTAGGCCGAGAGATAAAATAGAGAATGCTTAAATTTTATTATCATGAATTGTATATGTAATTCATACAATGTACATCCACCAGAGATGTAGTCCTATTCATAGATGAACTTGTACATGGGCAAAAAGTTTAAGTTACATCTATTATAAGACGTAACACCCAATACTCAGATTCAGTTCATCAGGTCAGGTGGAGGGCGTTACACCAAGCCTTTCTCCTCATCTTCGAAGAACATCGTCAAGCCTAGTCAAACATAAAATAGCATCATGTTTTAATAGTGTATTTTCTTTAAGTTTTTTATCGGTTGATTAATTAATATTATAAATAAGGTTATTTTATTAATAAAAGTATTTAATCATAATTTGTTAATAATATAAATTAAAAGAGTTGAATCAAATATGTTAAAATAAACATAAAATAATTAACACATGTATCACAATCAACTTATGATTAGTCTTTGGTAATACTCCAATATTTCTTGTATGCCATGTCATGCTTTCTTTAAGTGAGCCCGCATTTTCAATATCATTATATTAGGCATGATAGAGTGACCAAGCAAAACACAAAAAAAAAAAAATCACCAAATTTTCATTTGACAATAATTTGACTTCCAATTAGTCAAATAGACAAATTTGTTCTACAAGCCATGAGCAACCAACTCAAAATCATACTCCACACCAAAAAAATTATGATTTCATAACAAAATAAGCTCACAACCCCACCCCGCAACAAACAAAATATGGCTTCATACTTAGGGGTGTTCAACCGGTTAACCGACCCAAACTACCATTAACCAAATTAACCGACCCTCTTAAACCCTTAATCGTTAATCGAAGCAATTTTTTTAAAAACAAATAACCGAACCAAACTTTTTTAATTAATTCGATCGATTAACCAAATTAACCGAAATTTATATTTTTTAGTTAAAATAAACTGAATTAACCAAATTAATCAAATTTAATATATGTAAAATGTATATAAAAATATAAAATTTCGATTAATTCAGTCAATTAATCAATTTTGAACTAAATTAACCGTTAGCCGAACTTCCAAAAAATTATTAACCGACCATTGACTAAATTAATTCGGTTAATCGACTGATTAATCGAATCCAAACAGTTAATAATTGCATACCCAAAGTTTGCACACCTGTATTCATACCAAAATGAACCTAAAATCCTAGTTTGTAGCAAGATAACAAGAAAAACTAGCTCACTATCAAGCTCTACAAAAAACAAACTCTAGATCTATACCAAAATCAATTTGTAATCTTGCTCAACAATAGGAAAACCCTGCATCCATGAGCAGGAACCCTTTTACTCATTCCCAAGAGCGAAAGCTTGATTGGATAAATAATAAAATTTGGCATAGAACTCACCAATTGTCTTACCTTCTTGCATCTTCAATGTTTCAAACTTTATGGTCAACATCTGTAATTTTGATTGTTTTATTGTATTTGTACCCTTATGTGTTATTTTAAGGATTTCCTAGGCCTCCTTAGTAGTATTACACTTAGAAATCCTCTTGAATTTTTAGGCATCCATATCATAGAAAATTGCATACAATGTTTTTGAGTTAGCATTAGCAAGTTTCTCTTCTTTAGTAGTCCAAGTCAGCTCATACTTTTGTGTCTTAACTCTAGATGTCTTAGTAAATGGGCACTCCTAACCAGTGAAAATAGATCTATAGGCTTTTCATCATTAGATTTGATGAAAGCCTTCATTTGAGCCTTTTAGTAGACATAGTTTTCACCATCTAACATGGGCAAACATGACATTGATTATCCTTCCATTTCAAGAATATATCAACACTAGGAATTCCACCAGTGTGTTAAGTGGGAGACTCTAATACCAATTGAAAGGACTTAGAATGATAGTACAAAACTAATTGAGCAGTGCCTGAAGCAGTGCTACCAGGAGTGCCAACTAGCATTGCTTCAGAGAATGCTGAAGAACAAAGATGAACACAATGATGTATTTACGTAGTTTGGTTTCCCTACATCTGGTGGGCCTTTCCTAGAGAGATTACAAGTTCTAACACCTCGTACAAAAAGTGATTACAAGTTCTAACACTCTCCAGATTATCAACATCACTTTTGTACCTAAGATCTAAATCACTATCTTCTAAGTTTTTCCACTGAAAACCAAGTAAATTCATTTGTTTTTAAGTTTTTTTAAATATTTTAAATGTTTTTTATATATAAATATATTTATAGTTTATTAAAATATTATTAAGTTTTTTTTTAAAAAAATAATACACAATACACTCTATTGCATATGTTTTAGAGAATTGATCATCTTAAAACTCTATCATATAGTAACGGTTGTTATTATCATAATATCAAATTGAATTAGGACTTTTTTCTAAGAATTGTCGAATTAAGAAGCTGTTAGAAAAACTTTTACATTATTGAATTATCTCAAATAATGAAGACATTATGCAATACATAATCAATTGCACAAGAAAATTCAAGAATTGATTTGGATGAGATATTTATACATTCATGATAAGGATAACAAATAATTTATACGACGAGAGTCTCTTATAACAGATGAGCAAAAAAAATCCTCAAACATATTTAGACAAAAGATAAGAGAAATAGAAAATATTTGAATTTGGTTTTTAATTTTGTATTACCTCATTTTACTTGGGTAAGCAAAACTCGATTTTATTTGAAAAAAAAAATCAAATTTCTAATAATTCGAGTTTCGTCGAGTTGAATTTTACAATTTAAATAATTCGAATAATAGATTGGTGTAAATACCCCTTTGGTCCTTGTCAATTTTTACAATGAGCAAATTGGTGTCTCTCTCAACAAAAAATACAAAATAATTTTCAAAATGGTATAAACTAAAAGAATTATAGAATGAAAAAGAGAGAAGAATAGAAAAATGAAAGGATAATTCAACTTTCACTTGGATACCAAAAAGCTTATACATTCCCTCTATTTATAGGGCCTCAATCATCATAAGTTACAAACATATAATAAAGATAATTAAGGTACCCTATAAATTTTTAGGGGTTACAAGGGTTATAGGTGTTTTATGGACATCCATTTACAACACTCCCCTTGGATGTCCATCAATGAAAGTGTGTCTAGTTAAAACCTTATTAAGAAAAACCATGTGGGATAAAAATCTAATGAAGGGAAAAGAGTACACAATCTCCTATTACAAGTTGCCTCGTTAAAAACCTTTACCAAGAAACCCCAATAGGACAAAAACTTGGTTAAAGGAAAAGAGTACAGTGTGTTTTAGGCTCCTCTAATGTTAATATCACATTACATCTTTGATTTGGCACATTCAAATATTTTGTAGTAATCTTTCAAAAATTGAAGTTGGCAATGCCTTGGTAAAGAGATCTGCTAAATTATCACTAGAACAAAATTGTTTAACTTCTATATCACTTCTCAAGATCATGAGTGAAGAATAATTTTGGTGAAATATGTTTCGTTCTCTCAGTTTTGATGTAACCACCCTTCAATTAAGCTATACATGTTGCATTATCTTAGTATAAGATAGTTGACATCTTTTCTTGTAAAGGCAAATTACATATCTTCTAGATATGTTGGGTCAATAAGCTTAATAAAACACATTCTTGGCTTGCCTCATGCATTGCAATTATTTATGCAGGATCTGAAGAAAAATGTATACTTTGTTGAACACCATAATATAGCAGTACCTCCACATGTAAATAAATATCTGGAACGGTGAAAATGTGCAAGTGTACACAATCGTAACAAGTAATAAAGTGACAAGTAAATGTCGAGTTATCGTACCCACAGGGACTGTAAAAAGACTTATTTATGAAAATGATTTTTTAAACACTTTGGTGAGGGAAAAATATTTGGTTTTGAGAAATGATTAAAAACTAGAAAAAAAAAAGTAAAATAAAATAAAACAAAGTTCTAATGAACGATTTCAAAAACTGATTTTAATCAAGATGACATAATTGTGTTGGATTAATTCCATTTCTTATCTTAGAATTATTAAACTCGTGTTTATACTTGTTAAAACATGGCAACTCAGTAATTTGCTAACTTACAAATAAAAATCCATTCATCTCTTGTACATATTTCTATGCAAATTCGATCGATCGAATTAAGTGATGGCTAAATATTGCAAAGGTCCAAATAAAACTAAGCCATATAGTCTCAAAGTTGGGTTTCAAAGGATAATTTTATCAAGGTTGGCTTGAAAGGCTCAAACGGTCCAAACAATAGTTGCCTAAATCATTTTCAATATTCCATGCTTCCTAGGATTTCGCCTCAAGAAATTACTAAGTCAATTCTAAAGACTTAAACATTCATGCATGCCTAACTTTCCTAAAGAACTAAAAATTTTATGGTTTGAATTGCATGCTTTATTAGAAATACATTTCATGTCATTATTAAGCTAACATAACAATTTATTGAAATAATCAAACTTTATTCATACTTAAATTTAGCATACTTAACAAAATTCAAATTTATTGAACACAAATATATCATATTCATAATTAAAAGAAAAAAAATTATTCTGAGTGGAAATAATTTTAATTTTCGGTCCCCCCAACTTAAAATGAACAATGTCCTTATTGTTTAAAGTGAATAGATACTATACACCAGGTAAGAGTCTAGAAAAGAGGAGGTGAATCAATTTGACTGCTTAAGTACCAAGCTCTCTCTAAATCCAATCCTAGACATGTATATATCCATTGCCACACTTTATACTTTGCGACTTGTTCATTTTTATTAATGATTTTTACCTCTTTTTTTATTATGCGAAAAATAAAAATCATAATAGAACCTAATCCTAAAACATTAAATAACCTAGGAAAGAAAATGAAATAAAGTAAAGATCCCCCCTTTTTATTTATTTGCAGATCCATCTGACTCATCTTTTTCCTTCCTCGACATTAGAGTCCATGGTTCAAGTATAAAGTCTGGAAATTCATGCATAAAAATAAACGAGTTATGAAATATATATTTTAAATGCATCTCTGATTGAGTCATCCCTTATTTTTGAGTATCTCCAGTAATCTTGTTACTGCAATTAACAAAACAAATACTTAAATTCTTTGGGCTACTTAGAAAAATATTTTTTTGAAAAATTACATTAAATTAAACTCCCAGGAAAGACTGGAGGGGTCACAGATGGTCCCGCTTAAGTCCCAATCTCCTAGACAGAGTTTTAATTAATGTAATGAAGCAACGAAAATTTTATCTAAGTCTACCATTTTATTCAAATGAGAAAAAAACTAAAAATATAAAATAACAATAGAGAAAGTGAATAGAACTCCCTCCATTTTATTCAGGATCGTCATTGGCTATGGTGGTGTCAAATGGCCATTTGTCATACCAACCATAACCATCTAGGAAGTAATCATATTCTTTCCCATCAAATCAGTCCAACATCTTATTAGGGAAAGAAAATCCGTAATGATCTTTTCTGGTGGCCTTATTTAACTTCCCGTAATTCCTACAAATCCTCGAAGCCGTGACTCGAATATCTGCAATAATTCATCCGACACCCTTCTTGTGCTTTTCCAAAACAACAAATGACTCTTCTTCATGATTCTTGGTGAACTCAACTGAAATCATGATAGATAAACCCAAACAATCATATTTCAAATGAGGAGGCAAAGTCTTCAGTTCCAATTTGACTGGCTCTTCAATCAACACTTTTGGTTGTGCGTACTCTCGAGATAATAACTCTAATGATTCCAGTGGAACTTCCTAAGTGAATCCCTTCGTTTTAGCTTCTAACAAAGCCAAACATTCCTCGTCTTCATCATCACTTGGCGAATCTGCTAGTAGAATACATTCAAATGGATCATTTATAGAATTGAGCTCCAGCTCTGTAGAAGCCAGTGATTCCATCTTGGAAATAGCAGAATAGTCTTCAACTACATCCGGGGATTTAGCAGTATCGAAGTCATTAAAAGTCACCTTGTCATCAAAAATTTCTTTCAACTGAGTATCTCGTTGCTGCTTCTGGAATCGTTGAGGATATGGCAATGGTGGAATCTTAGCTTTAACCAGACAACTCTTCTATAGAAATTTTTCTGCATCTGAAAAGGGTGTTAGATAATCAGAACTAACTGGTTTAGAGTTTACCTCATCAAGAATCACTGAATCTGACTTCTGTGATACAGGAGTTTCAACACTTGGTTGAACTTCCTCTTTGTCTTGAGCTACAACAGGCTTATCTTCAACCTTGACAGTTTTGGGTTCCCATGTATTCCTCTTTTGTAAAGTTACGATTTTGCAATGCTCTTTGCCCGTGCTTGTAACATCCCGAAATTGGGCCTAGGAGAATTGGGCCCAATGGGCCTTGGGCGTAGTAGTGTTTAAAATTTTTGGGAATAAGAGAATGGCTTTAGTGCAAGTTGGATCTATTAGGTGAGTGATTTTGGAAGGTTAGGGGGCTTCTATGAAGTCCCGGGATCAAACTTTGGCTTTAAGGAAATTTTGGTTTTAGGTGAGAAAAACCCTGGGAGTTAGTAGGTAGGCTTTAAGAATAAAATGTGGAAAAAATGACACAAGTGGAGTGTGTGGTGTAGTGGCAAAGTGATGCCACATAAGAGACAAGGGGGTGACGCCACAAGGAAGGAAGGAGGTCCAAGGTTCAAGTCTTGGCTCTTGCATTTTGGTTTCTTTTTTTTAAAAGGATTCTAGAATTTTGCCATAGGGTTATATTTAGTTGCGCATGATTTTAGACACAAGAGGAGCTTGTGGCCAAGTGGTTAGCTGTGTGGATTATGCTACAAGGGAGCCTGGGTTCGAATCTCATGGAAAGCAAGGGAGTATTTATTTTGCTAAGTTGGGGCGGCAAGAGTTTGAGTTGGATTTAAACTCTGCTAACGGAGGGATCCCACATCGGAAAGATACAAAGAAGGAAGGTGAGAAGCTAGCTATATATAGAGCAGACTATGAGGAGGGTTAAAATACCTTGGTGGGCGTTTGAGCACAGGTGTGGTCAGAGCGCGGATTAGCATCAGATTCCTATCAGGTAATTCCCAGCGATAGAGGATTGGGAGCCGTAGAGGACTCGGGGGTGGCTATACATCGGAGATACTACTCGTGAACATTAGTAATTTCGATTTTTACCTTATTTTAAGATTATTTGTTTTGGGTTAATATTTTGTAATAAGGCCATTGGTTTATTTTTTTCTAAGTTTTCATTTATAACTGTTAAACTTATAAATACAAGGTTTTCTTAAAACATTAGCAATCGTTTTCTAAAATATCATGTTTACGTAACGATGCAAGTTCAACTTTCATAACAAACAGTTTTTCAAAATAATAACAACTTTTAAACGGTCATTTAGCAAATCGTGTTTTGCTCAAACAAACAACGAACTCGGAGTTCAAAAATCCGATAAAACTTTTCTAAACAATTGCTTAGCTTTTCAACTTCCTTCAATGTGACACGCCAGATTCGGGCCTAACTTCTAGGCCGGGTTTGGGGTGTTACAATTAGTGGTATCAAAGCCTGGGTTGCAAAACTCGGCTGTGGAATGGGTTCGAAATTTTTTTTTCAGAGTTATTTGAAATTTGGTTTAAAAAAAAAGTATTTTTATTGGAAGTATGGCACCCGAGTCTCCGACACCAAATCCGTAAGTCCCCTTACTTATTATATGCTATAATGACTGTATTTATTCTGTGTATGTTTTGGATGTGATGTTTGAATGAAATTTTTTTTTTATGTATGAGTGTTAAATATCTGTTTGCTTCTGTAGTAGATATTTGGATGTGTGAAGAGGTTGCAAGCTTAAGTTAGAAAGTGTATTACTGTTTTAGAATCAGAGTGCACAGCGTGAGTGTAGTGTTGTAGGTTAAGATGTGCGACTGTTTCTATAGCTGGAAATTTCGAGGACGAAATTTTTTTAAGGAGGGTAGATTTGTAACATCCCGAAATTGGGCCTAGGAGAATTGGGCCCAATGGGCCTTGGGCGTAGTAGTGTTTAAAATTTTTGGGAATAAGAGAACGGCTTTAGTGCAAGTTGGATCTATTAGGTGAGTGATTTTGGAAGGTTAGGGGGCTTCTATGAAGTCCCGGGATCAAACTTTGGCTTTAGGGAAATTTTGGTTTTAGGTGAGAAAAACCCTGGGAGTTAGTAGGTAGGCTTTAAGAATAAAATGTGGAAAAAATGACACAAGTGGAGTGTTTGGTGTAGTGACAAAGTGATGCCACATAAGAGACAAGGGGGTGACGCCACAAGGAAGGAAGGAGGTCCAAGGTTCAAGTCTTGGCTCTTGCATTTTGGTTTCTTTTTTTTAAAAGGATTCTAGAATTTTGCCATAGGGTTATATTTAGTTGCGCATGATTTTAGACACAAGAGGAGCTTGTGGCCAAGTGGTTAGCGGTGTGGATTATGCTACAAGGGTGCCTGGGTTCGAATCTCATGGAAAGCAAGGGAGTATTTATTTTGCTAAGTTGGGGCGACAAGAGTTTGAGTTGGATTTAAACTCTGCTAACGGAGGGATCCCACATCGGAAAGATACAAAGAAGGAAGGTGAGAAGCTAGCTATATATAGAGAAGTCTATGAGGAGGGTTAAAATACCTTGGTGGGCGTTTGAGCACAGGTGTGGTCGGAGCGCGGATTAGCATCAGATTCCTATCAGGTAATTCCCAGCGATAGAGGATTGGGAGCCGTAGAGGACTCGGGGGTGGCTATACATCGGAGATACTACTCGTGAACTTTAGTAATTTCGATTTTTACCTTATTTTAAGATTATTTGTTTTGGGTTAATATTTTGTAATAAGGCCATTGGTTTATTTTTTTCTAAGTTTTCATTTATAACTGTTAAACTTATAAATATGGGGTTTTCTTAAAACATTAGCAATCGTTTTCTAAAATATCATGTTTACGCAACGATGCAAGTTCAATTTTCATAACAAACAATTTTTCAAAATAATAACAACTTTTAAACGGTCATTTAGCAAATTGCATTTTGCTCAAACAAACAACGAACTCGGAGTTCGAAAATCTGATAAAACTTTTCTAAACAATTGCTTAGCTTTTCAACTTCCTTCAATGTGACACGCCAGATTCGGGCCTAACTTCTAGGCCGGGTTTAGGGTGTTACAGTGCTTCTCAAATTTTCTGTATCACTCGGCCAAATACCTTGGGGTCTACTTTTGAGCTCATTAGCTAGCTGTCCCACTTGGTTTCCTAAATTCTTCAATGCTGCTGCTTGGCTTTGGATTAGTTCATCATTCTTCACTATGTACGCCTTCAGCAAATTCTCAAGATTACTTGAAGATTCAGTTGGTGTGGGTTGTTGCACTTGTTGAGAATATTCTAATGGATAATTTGGTCGAAATGGCATAACAGAGTCGCTATGGTCCGCCCATTGATTACTCCATGGAGAAATTGGATGATTCTTCCATGAAGAGTTGTAAAAATTTGATTGTGGACCATTCCAATTCTGATTTCCTATGTAATAATTTGACTCTTGATTCGATGGGCAATTTTCAAAGAAATGGCCATCTCCACAGTATTCACAAGAAATATTCCCAAACTGGTTCGGCTACTCACCTGACAGATTACCATTGAAACCATTAACAGTTATGTTCTTAAGCATAGAAGACATAGAGGATACCTGGGCTACCAAAGAAGCAAGTGTGTCTGCTTTATGTACTACTGTTGCTCGTCTTTCTGAGGCTACTCGGTTGGTCGGCCACTGATAGTTATTGCTGGCAATTCTTTCAATAATCTCGTAAGCATCGTTATAAGACTTAGAAAGAAGGGCTCCATTTTCCGAAGCATCCACCATCATTCTAGTATGAATATTGAGACCAATATAGAAAGTCTCCATTTGAACGCAGTAAGGAATGCCGTGATGAGGGCACTCTCGTAATAACTCCTTAAACCGCTCCCATGCCTCATATAAAGATTCTTCATCAAGTTGCTGAAATGAAGTGATTTCATTTCGAATCTTGGCGGTTTAAGATGGAGGGAAATATTTCGTTAAGAAACGTTCAACCAACTATTGCCATGTAGTTATGGAACCGGACGGTAGGAAGTTCAACCATGATCATGCTCTATCTCTTAAGGAGTATGGAAATAATCTTAGTCTCAAGGCGTCTTCAGTCACTCCGACTAGTTTAAATGAGTCACTCACTTCCATGAATAGCCGAAGATGAAGATGTGGATCTTCATTAGGAATCCCACTAAATTGACCCATATTTTGCAACATTTGGAACATGACCGGCTTCAGCTCGAATTGTTGTGCCTCAATTTCGGGTTTTTTAATACTCGGATTGAGCTCGTTGAATAGAGGAATGGCATATTGTTGAATGGCACAGTTTCTATCATCGGCAACAATGATCGGATTGTGAGTATTATAAGCGAATGTTCCTCCTGGATTTTGGTTTGGATTTTCGAAATTCATATCTTCGGTCCTTCTTTGGTTCGCTTGTCTTCTCCTTTGTCAGAAAGTCCTTTCAATTTCAATGTTTACAGGAAGTAAGTCAGTAATTTGGCAAATACTCTGAAACAAACAAAAAAAAATGGAATTAAAATTTAACAGAAAAAAAATAGACCAAAATGCAAAATTAACAATTCCACAAATAATGCCTTTTAAAACAGTCCCCGGCAACGGCGCCAAAAACTTGGAACGGTGAAAATGTGCAAGTGTACACAATCGTAACAAGTAATAAAGTGACAAGTAAATGTCGAGTTATCGTACCCACAAGGACTGTAAAAAGACTTATTTATGAAAAATATTTTTTAAACACTTTGGTGAGGGAAAATTATTTGGTTTTGAGAAATGATTAAAAACTAGAAAAAAAACAAAGTAAAATAAAATAAAACAAAGTTCTAATGCACGATTTCAAAAACTGATTTTAATCAAGATGACATAATTGTGTTGGATTAATTCCATTTCTTATCTTAGAATTATTAAACTCGTGTTTATACTTGTTAAAATATGGCAACTCGGTAATTTGCTAACTTATGAACATACTTACAAATAAAAATCCATTCATCTCTTGTACATATTTCTATGCAAATTCGATCGATTAAACAGACTTCTAAAAGTAAACATGTTATTGCACATACATGCTTATTAAATTAAACAATCTCTCACATATTCCTACGTGATTCAACTGATTAATTCAACCTAATAACCATATAAAAGATCATGCGAGTTAACAAAGTATTTTTACCTTGAAACACTTAATCACAAAAATCCTGCAAGTTATGCAAGGCATATGTATCTCCAAATACAATGCTAATTTAATCTTCAGCTACCTTGGAAGAATTAAACATGCACAGATTAAGTATTGTGTCCATTAATTACATATCCAATGCGTTTAAATAATTAATTCATTAGCTATCTAAACAATTATAATGCCAGATAACTTAAGCATGATTCTACTTAATCAAACATTTTACCGAGGCCTTTAACAACATAGATACAATTTTAATAATTTAAGAAGACGAAATGAAATCAAACCAACACAAATTAAATTCAAGCTAAGCTAATTAAATTACCCATTTCAATAGCATAAATATTCATAAACATGTTTGTCAAAACAACAACGAAATTTAAAGAGATAGGGAAAAAGAAGCAAATCCGGTGTTTCTCCGTGGCTTGACCGATTGCTCCGTTCTTCGTTCTCCGTTATCCTCGACTATCAAGGTGGCGTATGAACACTCTACTTGCTGCTCCAAATGGCTGGAAAAACACCTCTTTTCCAAGAGGAGAAATCGACACAAGAACACAAAAAGGGAAATAGAAAATGGAAAATGAGAGAATGTGAGAGAGGATAAGAGAATGAGATGTGAATGGGAAGTGAGGGATGGTCTGAATGAGCAGCAAGGGGTGGTATTTATAGCTGACCATGGCTGCTAAAAATAGCAAATAGTAGCAGCAAAAGAGACCTCCCTTGGTCGGCCATCTATGTGGCAAAGTTGATGGTTTCAACTTTGCTAAATATGGCATGGGCAAATCTACAAAGCCACTAAATTTGGAGGGGTTTGAATGAAACTTTGAAAAGTCTTCAAGGGCTTCTTTGCAGCTTAATTAATCAGCTAATAAGCTGATTTGGGCCAGCAATATGGACGGTTTGGGCTGCCCAGCTCTTTGCTTGGTTCGGTTCAACCGGTTTGGTTCAACTGATGCGGTTCAACTGGGCCTTTTTCATAATTAATTAAGATTAATTTATTTAGCCCAAATTAAATTAGGAATAAATTAAAATTAATTATATTATGATTAAATATTCATAATTGGACCGTCTTGGGCTGGAAATAAATTCGCCTTGACACTTCAAATTGCTTCTCGGGTTTATTCTTCGAGCGATGTCTGTGAGAGCCAATTTTTGCCCTTTGTGCGAATCATTTAAAATAGTCAAAATAAATCAAAATTAACTATAAAATTAATTAAAATTCATCATGTTCATATTTTTAGCACAATTTAATTATTTTATAATATTTAATTATTTTTTGATAAGAATTTAATCGAAACTGCATAAATTTGGGTTAAAAAGAGCATGAAAAAGTGTATAAATTTCCGTGTTTCCAATATCTCATTTGAGATCGACCTTTATGTGGATCCGATAAATATCCAGCATCAACATAGCCGACTAATAAGGATTTTGAAACATTTGAATAAAATAATCTCATATCAATGGTCCTTCTAAGATATCTTATTACATTTTTAATTTCATTCCAATGTCTACGTGTTGAAGAAGAACTAAATCTTGCTAACAAGTTTACAACAAAAGTTATATCACGTCTTATGTTGTTTACAAGATATATCAATGCACCTATGGCACTTAGATATGGTACTTTAGGACCAAGAAACTTTTCATTATTCTCGTAAGGACGAAATTAATTTTTATTCACATCTAATTATCATACAACCATCGAGATACTCAATGGATGTGCTTTATTCATGTAAAATTTCTCTAAGATCCTTTTTGTTTAAGTTGACTAATGGACATGAATTCAATCTTTTAAATGCTCGATCTGCAGGCCAAGACAAAAAATTATTTTCCCAAGATATTTCATCCCAAATTCTTTCTTTAAACAATTTATTACATTTTGAAGCTCTTTAGGAGTTCTAATAATAGATCATTAACAAAATTAGAAATGATCACAAAATTTGATCCAGACCTTTTTATAAAGACACATGGACAAATTGGATCATTTTTTTATCGAGCAATTTTTCCAATAAACTCTATATCCTTCAGGGATTTTAAATCCCTCAGGAATTTTTATATAAATTTCACTATTAAGTGAGCCATACAAATAGATTGTTACAACATCAATTGCAAGACTAAAAAGATATCTAAATGTGATTGCATCCACCACATGAAAGTATGTCTCTTGCTAATTAATGTCGGGCCTTTAAGAAAACCCTTGTGCTACAAGTCGTGTTTTATATCTTACGACTCTATTTTTGTCATTTCATTTTTGCATAAATATTCATTTATATCCTACCGGATTTACACCTTTAGGTGTTTGGACTATAGGTCCAAAAACCTCACGTTTAGAAAATTCAATTTTGCTTGAATTGCATCTTTCCATTTTGACCAATTTTTCTATTTTTACATTCCTCAAAAGATTTAGCCTCAAGATCCTCATTTTATTTTGCTATTTCTATAGAACATTATAAGCAAAATTGTTGTCAACAACTATATTTTTTCAGTTCCATCTTTCTTGTATTAACATATCGTATCGAGATCTTTTTATTTTCATCATTTTCATTTTCACTTTCAGGTATCTAAATATCTTCTTTAGTTTTATAATTAGTTATATCCTAGGTCACTTCAAGAATCCCTGCCTCCACTATATGACCATCTCTAATATTTTCTCATTTCTTTTTACGAGGATTTTGGAATCGACAGGTCTTCCATACTTCATGCGTAGATTACTTTCTTTTATACTAACAATTTGCCCTATTGGGACATCAATTCGCATTGGAGCATTTTCAACTAGTATGTGAGATTTTGTAATTCTCTTTAGGTCAATAAATGAATCTGGCAGTTGATTTGTAAAATGAATTCTCTACTGAACTTCAAGTTCACATTGTTTTTTACGAGGATCTTAGATAATGATAATTCATTCCAAATATTTTATTCATCCAGTTTTTTTATTCTCTCCCCCTAATGTTGTGAAAACTATCTCATAATAATCGAAAATTTATGTTGTAACTAAATCTCAAACTAGTATCTCAAAAAAATATTTAATAATGTAAGGAGACTCATATAAATATACATCCCTAACCTGCTATGAGGACTTATATTTGTGCATTGTGGTGGAGCAATTGGAACATAACACATACGAAAAATTCTAAGATTGGATTTATTTGGCTCCTGACCAAAAGCTAATTGTAATGAGGAGTATTTAATAACTTATTGGATTGATGTATACAAGTGTTGTAGCACGTACATCAATATAATCTCATGTTGAAATAGGAAGCTTTGTTCTCATATAAAGTAATGGTTTCGATATTCAATGGAGGCATTTAGTAATTTGTCTAAACCATTATGAATATAAAAGTAGGCTTTACAAAAAAAAAATTGAACTCATGTACAACAATCAATAAAAGCCTGAGATATAGACTCATTAGCATTAGCAAGAATTGTCTTGATTGCATACCTTGAAATTAATTATTTAAACAAGCAATCTCGCAAATGACAGGTTGCGAGTTGATAACACATATGTGATTATTTTGTAGATACATCTACCAAAATCTTATAATATCATAATCATCCACATGCTGGATGAATGAGTCCATATTCATTTCAGAAATACAAGACATTAAATCTCAACTTTAGTGAGTTTTTAATAATCAATTTTAACTGAGAACAAGCAACAAATGAGAATCTATTGGTTCTTTAATAAATTTCTATATGAATTCTCAATTAATTTTTACATCATATATGATCCAGGATGGTCTAACTAGTCACGCCAAGTACTAAATGTATTTGTATCAGTAAACTTTCATTTTACTTTAACATGCATTTCAACTGTACTAATAATGTTAATATAAATTGTGACCATTGGTAATTTTATTTACATTCATTTTACTTTGTATCCATATATAATTACTATTTTGACATTTACTTCTGGAAATTTCTAAATTAATGTGAAATCCATAATTTCATCAACTCAACAGAAGAAATATAATTTCCAAACAATTATATGCAATATCCGCTTTAGGGAAATATGTCAAAATCTTCAAAAGTCCAATTTGACTTTAATGATAAAAAAGTTACTATAAAATTTATTTTATTTATTGCATACATTCACTTCAAGGAATGTGCAAAAATAATTTGGACAATAATGTAAGCATATATCACATTCATTACAAATAAGATCAAATACTGTTAGGGATCGACCCTATTAAGTAACGAACAAGTAAAATTAGCGGAAGAAATTGAGAAATTGAACACACCAATTTAACGTGGAAAAACCCCTCCAAAAAGGATAAAAAATCACGGGCAAATATAATTTTACTATAATGGCAAAAGAACAAAGAGTACAAAAGATGGAGATAAAACTAAACCCCGAAACCCAAAAATAAAGAACCCTCAAAATGTAAACACAAAATTCTTCAAGAGTGTTATGAGTTCTAATCTTTTAATAGGTGTGTTTTCTAAGGTTGTAAAAAGGCCTATTTATAGGCTAAATTCGTAGGTCAAATAAATTATGCTAATAAATGCTAAATATATTATACTAATAAATACTAAATCTTCTAGAAAAAAATATATATTTTGTTTAACTTGACTTGCAATTAATCTCTTATTTTATTTAACAGGAATTTGGGTCACACAACTCTTACAGTCTCTACATTGACACAAATTCTCATAATTCCATCTTTGCCAAAGCCCGTCACATGCCTATCTTGAACTATACAGGGAATTAACTGAATCGAATCTATGCTTAGAAGCTGGAAAACTTCTAGCATTCGACTTGTGCACTGCCAAATCAAAACTAACCCAGGTCTGATTTTCATGAACACAGTGTCCTAACTTTTCTAAGCTTGTATCCAAAAGAGAATCTATCTTGAACGAAATGATCATATCTTTTTCCCTCTTATGACTAAGTTGTTTCAGCTCCAAACAAGTTGAATTTGACTCCGTAATGGACGAGGGACGTCCTGTTTCACCGGTCATTGTAGAACCTTGTAGAATATAAAGACTATCAGTTCTTTTACCTTTTAACAAAAGGAGAGCCCCATGAAACACCTTAATGCCGCTCGAATTGATGTTGATTCTACAACCTTTCGAGTTTAAAATACTCAAGAAGATGAGATTGTTTCGTAAATCAGGTACATACCTGACATTTGAAAGTGTTCTAATCGTCCCATCGTGCAACCTAATTTTAACAGTACTAATACAGATTAACTTACTAGATGAAGCATTTTCCATGCGCACAACACCACCTTCAACCGAACTGTATGTGGAGAACCATTCTCTGTTGGGGCACATGTGGAAAGAACATCATGAATCTAGGATCCACTCAGACGTAAGGTCAGACCTATCGCTCATTGACACTAACAAGAAATCATCACTGCTTTTTTCATCCAATTAGCACCAGCTACATCTTCCTCGTTACTCCCAGCAGCCCTTTTATTTTGCAGTTTATAACAATATGCTTTGACGTAACCTAACTTCTTACAATAGTGACACCTTTTGTCACGCTTCTTTGATGCTACCAAAACGGAAGCTTGCCTATCTGCCTTGCTATCTGAACCAAACTCATTATCGATTTTTTCTTTACTCAACAAATAACCATTCACATCCTCGAACGAGAGTGTCTCTGCCATAAATCAGGTTCTCCTTGAAAGGCTTGTATGAAGAGGGTAAAGAGCACAATAATAGCATCGCTTGATCTTCATCGTCAATCTTAACCTCAACATTCTTTAAATCATTCAAAAGAGTAATAAATTGACTAATGTGATCTCTAAGAAGCTCACATTCGTTCATGCGAAACGTAAATAGACGTTATTTCAACACTAAACTGTTAGCTAGAGACAGTCACATAAAGAGTTTCTAACATTTTCTACAAGGCGGATGAGTTTTCCCCATCAATACCTTCTGTAATACCCTATTCGCGAGGCATAATTGGATTGTAGATAGGGCTTTTTCATTAAGCTCTTCCCATTATGTTTGATCTAGATTCTTAGGTTTTTTTTCTCGGTAACGACCTTTTTTAGGCAGGTCTGAATTAGAATTATCATCATCCGAACTCGCCATAGATTGAAATTTGTGACACCATCAAACTTCTCAATGTCAAACATTGTTGTTGCCATCTCTAAATTGGCTGATCTATGAAAATTGAACTAGCTCCGATACCACTTGTTGGGGATCTACCCGATTAAGCAACGAACAAGTAAAATTAGCGAAAGAAATTGAGAAATTGAATGCACAAATTTGACGTAGAAAAATTCCTCCAAAGAGGATAAAAAATCACAGGCAAATATAATTTTACTATAATGACAAAAGAACAAAGAGTACAAAAAATGGAGATAAAACTAAACCCCGAAACCCAAATAAAACTAAACCCCGAAACCCAAAAATAAAGATTCTTCAAAACGTAAACACAAAATTCTCTAAAAGTGTTATGAGTTCTAATCTTTTAATGGGTGTGTTTTCTAAGGTTGTAAAAGAGCCTATTTATAGGCTAAATTCGTAGGTCAAATAAATTATACTAATAAATGTTAAATATATTATACTAATAAATACTAAATCTTCTAGAAAGAAAATATATTTGTTTAACTTGACTTGCAAGCAACCTCTTATTTTATTTAATAGGAATTTAGGTCACACAACTCTAACAAATACATATCATCCGCTTCAAGAAATGATTAATTAGTATAAACTATTGATCATTCTATTCTAAGAATGACATTTAGCAACATTTCGAATCATCCATCTTCTTATCTATTTGCCATAATGACAATAGGTTCCATTTTCATAATTATTATGTATTGCTACATTCACTTTGGGGAATGGAGCAAAACCAGTGAAACAAATAACTCGTTATTTTGTTTAGTCATAAAAATGTATAAGATAAATTTAGAATACTTTTAAAACCCTTTTCACAAGAGTTTTGTATCATTAATTAACTAGAAAGGAATAGTCAAGTCATGCACAGAGTTTATTGTAAATCAAATGTAGGATAAAATTGAAATCTAAAATATCAAACCTGATATAATGTTAGTGTTAGCAAAAACTTCATAAATCATTGCAGACATGCATAAAATTCAACTCAAAATCCAACCATTCATGTTTATAGAACTTTTCATTTACAATTGCTCATGTCATTTCTTAAATAATTAACAAATGTAATAATATAAAACATATGAACTACTACGTTTAACAACTCTACAAAAGTAACAAGTATCTCAAGGATGTATAGTAGGAAAATATAAGGCATTTGCAAAATCAAACCACACGAGTTTTTTCATGTTTCATATCAGACAACAATCAGTTAATACAAATTAGGTCCATAGAAATAACAATGACCAAATTAATATAGTAATTCTCATTTGTAAGTATATGAAAAAAAATTTAACCAAAATAATTCAAGAATTAAAAATGAAAACAATTAAACTTGAAATTCTAGAATAGAATCAACCAAAAAATCAAATTAGATATTCCTTAAAAACCATCTTTAGAACCACACAAGTATGAGTACTAAAAAATTTCAAATTCCATAATCAAATTAAGGAGAGGCATTAGAGGAACGTATCTGTATTTGAACTAAATCAAATCCGAACAATCATGAAAAAAAAATAATTTACCAACAAAAAATTATTATTTAATTTAACACAACAACAACAAAAGAAACTGATACTGAATATGTTTTAGGCAAATATATTATTTAATTATAGGACCTACTATAGAGATATAAATAAGTCAATCAATATTCATTTTCATGAATGAATAAGATGCAAAACAATAAGTAATCCATGGAATCAAAATTTAAAACAAAAAAAAACATCTCAAATATTTGAATCATATATCAAGTCAATTTAATATTTAAACATGCTATTGTTGAGAAGGTGTAAAGATAGAGATCTAATTAAGTTGATGTACTTTTCTTATTCAACTTTAAATCTTGATGATTTTATCAAGAAGTAAACAAATTAAACTCTTGTAGTAGACTACGAATCCAATCAAAATTTATCAATAGCAAACTGTAACACCCCAAACCCGGCCTAAGAGTTAAAGCCCAAACCGAAGAGTTACTATAACCATTTTTGAAAACTCCAACTTAAACTACTTAGATTTCAAACAATCGGAAATCCTTTAAATAGTAATAACAACCAATTGAAATCCAATCCTTAAAAACAAGAATCCGAAAAGGGTTGCAATATCATAAATCCAAACAAAATACTAAAATAACTAAAGCGAACAATGACCGAGCTCCTGACACATCATCCTAAGGTTGAGGGTTACCTAAAATTCAAACAAACAAACAAAATGAGTTTACAAACTTAGTGTGTAACATAAATATTCAATTAAGCATCAGAATATCAGACATGTCCTTGAGTTTTCGTAATTCAAACAGGTTTTAGAATCAGATACGGAAATAGAAACAGAGCATTTTAGATACTGTCGTAGAACATATCAGATACAAATGCATAACTTATCAAATACAGATGCAGAATCCTACCCCCATCCACTACACATCAACTCCATCCAGTCTAACACACCATATAGGGTATCAAGCACCCATCCATCCTTACACACCGCATAGTGACTGTATGTCACGTTTCAGAATAATGGCAGACTAACTGCCAGATCAGAGTGTGATAAATCACCATAATCAGATTTGTATGTAACTTAGCCACCAGATTCGGCATATTATTAAATTATCCACACTTCCTCCTTTACACAAATCCTATCCCAATGCAGCTGGATACAAAACTATCAGATATAAGATATGCATATGCTGTAATATATATTCAGATCAAAGTTAAATGATACCGATCATACTCGTTTAGTAGCTTTCATATTAAACGTAAGTACAAAAAGTAGATTATACACCAATAGATCATCGAATACCAAGTTTCATAACTGGTTTTAGATCATACGGACCCTGCGGAAGGCTTACGTTCGATCCGAACAAAATTTACGGCTCTAAGGGAAATTTCAGAATTTTGGCCCACACGCCCATATGGATTCACACGGTCTGTCACACAGCCTGGCACATGGTCATGTGACTCAAGTTAGAGAGTCACACGGTCAGACACCAGGCCTGACACACGCCCGTGTGACTCAAGTCAGAGAGTTACACGGTCTGGTACACGGCCTAGCACACGACCATATGTCACACATGGCTTACCACACGACCTGGCATGCGGCCATGTGGCATCGACAGCCCCAATTTTGGCTTTCGCCGATCGCTAATTTTTCGGGTTTTTGTTACACATCTGATACAATTTCGACTTAGAAGCAACAACAATTATTCCAGAACCGGTAGACGAACAGCAATTACTCGAATCTTAGATCTTTGAAGGAAAGTTAAGCGTCGTACGATCCTCTCCTCTAAAATGCCAACCACCAAACCGAAATAATGGAACCCAAAACAATTTGAAGACAATAGCAAACCAGGATTAAGAACTCAAGAATGAAGGAAGCAAAAAGAAAGAACGACAGTAGTTTCTGGAGAAAATAAAATAAAACATGGGAAAAGGAATTTTAAAAGTGAAAAAATTAATTAAATCATTTAAATAAACTAGCTTTTCAAAACCGCATACAAGAACTTTCTCACTGCCTATGCAAGGACTCAAACACAAGACCAAGAGTACACAAATGCTTAACCACTAAACCACTAAGCTCATCATTGACACAAATTAACACAGAATTGAACTTAAATCGAAGGCTCAAAGATAGTGATTGAGTTAAATAAATTAGCAAAATTTCAAGGGAAGGGACTTGGATATAAGACCTCAAGCACATAAACAGAACACTTAACCAATAAAGTAGATACTCAATCATTGACATATTTAACAAACAAATGTTCAAATTTTGGGGCATTACACAAACTTTGAGAGTGGATCTAATTTCTCAATTTCATATAGATAACTGTGTCAAATCTTTCACCATCCTTAAGAACAAAAAATAAAATAAGTTAATCAAAACAATGATAACGTATATGAAAGAAGAATGAAAAAAATAATCAAATATTAAATATTAAATAAAAGAAACTTCCTGTAAAAACTTTGCATCTTGCCGTTAAAGATTTTGGAAATCATGGAGAATAAATTTGATCGTCGATAAAAAGAACTATCACTTTAAGCAAGATCTTGATGATAATGTGTTATAAACAAATAGAATTATAGAATGAACAAGAGAGAATAATAGAAAAATGAAAGGATGATTCAACTTTCACTTGAATACCAAAAAGCTTATACATTCTCTCTATTTATAGGGCCTCAATCACCATAAGTTACAAAAATATAATAAAGATCATTAAGGTGCCCTATAAATTTTTAGGGGTTACAAGAGTTACAAAGATATGAATTCTTGGGGGTTATGGGAGTTATATGGACATCCATTTTACAACACAAAATAATTTTCAAAAATTCAAAATAATTTTTTAAAATTAAAATATTTATAAAAATTTCAAATTTTATATTTTTTAAAAAATTATAAAATTTTAAAAAAAATCTACATAATATATAAAGAAAGTTAAAAATTTTCTAAAATAATAATTTTTGGACCTAAATAAGTTAATTAATTATTCAAGTTTATCATACTAATGTATCTTTTTTTTTTCTTATTTTGTTTTAAAAAAGTTTTTAAATATATATGGTTTCAAATTTATGTACTCTAACATGAAATTAATTACATTGTAACAAGATTTTAGTTTGACATGTTTAATTTTTTTAATTTAACTCGAACAATTTTAATCGATTTGACACAACTTAAATTTCACTTCACTCGACTCGATTCGAAAAAATTCCAAATCACATTAAGATGATAAAATAATATCCATCAAATTGATTAACTCGAATTTTTTTCAATTTATTTTATAGAAAACTTTTATAGCGAGTTGATCTTTCATTGACACAGGAAGAGGAAACTAGGGATTGGGTTGATGTAGATTTTCGTACATCTGTAAAACACCCTTGCAACCCAATGTGAGTTAAAGTCAGTTTAACATTGCTTTTCAGAAGCACTTTTAGGACAAAAAATACTTTTGAGATAAAAGAATTGCTAAACAAGTTGTTTTTGAGTTTTTTCAAAAGTGCTTTTGGGACAAAAAAAAATGCTTTGGAAAATTATTTTTTTGGCCAGAAGCAGAAGCAAAAGCAGAAAATTTTAGCTTTTACTCATAAGTGTTTTTTTACCTAAAAGCACTTTTGAAAAGCATTGCTAAACTACATCTTACTACATACAACATTTTTAAAATTCTTACATATAAGTTCTAAAATTATTTTTATTTCTTTTAAGTCTTTTTTATATTTACGATAATAGAATATTAAATTTACTGTTTTTAAAAACATTTTAACATAATGTGAATATCATTTTATTTTATACAAGCGTTATTTGCTAGCAAAAAATATTATCACAATCTTATTTCTTTACAAATATATGATTTATTTACTAAAAAATTGTAAACTAACAATCTACATTTTCATTAACATATACGGGTATAGAAATTTATATATATACTATAATAAAAGGCCTAATATGGATGACCCCTCAAATTAACTTAGAAATTATTTAAAAACTTAAATTAATATAATCGATTGAGTCTTAGCTTGATTGGTATCGATATTATTGTCAGTATAGGAGGACGTGGGTTCGAGTGCGCTACTCCTATTTAACAGTCGGGAAATAGCTATGGGTAATTTTAGGCATTATATCAAAAAAGAACATATATGATAAAAACATATAATGAGATTAATATTATAAAAAAAAACTTAAATTAAAATAAAAAATAACAAGGAAGGGCATTTAAATCTTTTTTATTTTTAATAAATAACTATCCACTAAAAGATTTACACAAAAAGTTTTATATTATGACGTGTGTAAAGATATATTTTATCTTAATAATTTTGTAATAAAGTAAAAAAAAAAAATCATTGGAGATAATGTTTTATAAACAAATCAAAGACCAATTGATGAAAAAGTAAGAATTTTTGTTTTTGTTTTTCTTTCTTGTTTCCTGTACAAGGACCAAACAAGCTTTCTTCTAAAATAAAAGTCTACCAATAACGACATTCTAATTATTATTTTTAACTCTTCAATGTTGAAACTATAATTAAATTAATCCTTATTGTTTATGCCCAACAAAAATGGCAAGGCTTTATAAAGCTTCAATTTTATAATAAACAAATAAAAAGTTATTTTAGTCTTCAAACTTGTATTGTTTCTTAAATCACTTCAAAATTAATAAAAAAAGTTAATCTCTATTAATTTTACAAACATGACATCCACATTCCAATCCATGTGTATGCCCGTTAGCAATTAATTATTTTTTTAAAATTAAAATTATTTAAAATATTTTTTTATAATTTTTAATTTTTTTAAAATAATTTTTTGAATTTTTAAATTTTAAAAATCAATGAATTGCTGACATGGCATCCACATGTATGCCGCATCAGCAAAATTAACGATCGTTAACTTTTTTTTCATTCAATTTTAGGTGATTTGACAAATAATGTAAATTTACAAGCTAATAGAAGGCGAAAAATTAAATTAAAAGCTAAAATAACTTTATTTTAATTTTTTATAAAGTTGAAGGGCCAAATAAGTAATTGTGTCTAAAAAAAAAGAAGTAACATTTATTATTCCACATTCTGTTCATGTACATACTAATTTTAATTAATCCTCCCACAAATTTGATTTATAGATAAAAAAAATTAATTTCACCATCAATTTTAAGATATATTATGTCTAAGGATACTTTAAAAAATATATTTTAGTGTATGTCATTTTACTTATATATTTATTGATTCCGTTGTCACACCACTTAATTATAATTAAATTTTAAAATTGTTTTAACATTGTTTAAAATGTGTCAAGATTAACTTTTACGAACAATAACTATACCATAAATGTAAACTAATGAAATTAGTACTGCCCTATTTATAATAATGAAAAAGCAGTAGAGGATTTTCTCCAATGTAGAGCATATTACATCAATATGTATGACAATGAGGAAAGAATTAATTAAATAATGTGACTACCCAATGTGAATATATATGATGAATTTTACACACTACTATACCATGAAACAATGGTGCAACCAAAACAGGTGGCCCAAATAATACTATTTCTTCCTAAAGATGGGATAAGAATATTTAATAATAATTAAGAGGGTTGGGGGGGCATTTCATCATTTTCCTAATTGTCAGTTTGTGAATGGACTTGGTAAATTTTCCAACATTTTCCTTGTTTTATAAGTAGAACCAGTCAATGGCATTGGTTGAGGTACCTATCCTCTTTCAACTTCTTAGGAACATGTATTTTGGTCTATATTATATGGTATGCATGTGTGTATATATAATCTACGTAGAAGCTAAAACAATTATTCCTTGTCAAATCTAGTTAATTTAAATTATATATATTTCATTTACTTGTTCAACATAAATATATTAAACACTTTTTAAGGACATGTTAAGTTTTTTTCCTAAGAATAATGTGACGTGTCACCATCTATAATAGGGTATTATTATCCAAATTATAGAGATGACAGAAATAGCTGTGAAGAGGAAGAAAGTCCACAAGTCAATAGAAAATTCATATGATCTAACTGAAGAAGCAGCAGCTAAGTTCATGAAGATTACAAAGCACAGAATTTGGCAAGGCAATAAAGAAAATGACACTCAACGGGAAAAAGGTATAAGTTATGATCTAACTTTTATATATTATTATAGATACTAACTAGTATCAATAATTAACAATGGCTGCTCTCTCAGTATATTGACCATATATATATATATATATATATATATATATAACTCAGGATCCTTGTTTTGTCCAAAATCAATATTTTCTTATTGGTGAAGTTAGATATTTCTAACCTAAACTGCTTACAAAGCATCACATCAATGCCCACCTACACTCAAACTAACTACAATGAAAATGGAGAATATCATGCATGCCTTCTCTCTCTATTTTTTCTCTTACCTCACAAGTTTTAACCATAAAAGAAAGCAAGATTTTTTGTTCAGAGAAAGGGGAAAAGAGATTAACACCATCATCAAGAAAAGTAGCAGTAGATTTTCTTAGAGGGAAACAAAAGAGATTACTTCTTCAACTAGGGTTCCTTGTCGGCTGGACCAGTCCCTCACATTCATTAAAAAAAAAAAAAAAAAGGTTTTTTAAATGAAGAATTTAGAGAGCAAGTGATGTCACCTAAACAGCTTATTATTTTATCATCAGAGCAAAAAATATATTAAAATTCATAGTTGCAGTGTGAGCTAAGCAACTGATTAGCTTAAGTTTCTACCCAATACATCTAAATTTGGACTTCCTATACTTCCTTTGCCACGTCTATAGTTTTGGGTCTTTCTATCTCCATGCAGAAAGAAAGCAACCTCATAAAATACTCTGTTTTAAACTATCACTATATATGTAACCTATGATAGTCAGGTATATTATATTTACAAAGAGGGTAACTTACTTTCAAATCATAAAGATAACATTATTAAGAGAGACAACCATAAATCAAATATATATATAGATCACCTATAATTTGTTGCAGTTTGATATAGTTTAAAAAAATTTGAAATCACCAAAAATCGATTTAAACTATAATGTTCACTTCGCTTTCAGTTTGATTTTTTTATTTCGATTTGATTATTATTTAAACGTGTTCAGCTTGATTCGGTTCAAGATTCACAAGTTTAAAAATTACAATTATCAAAACCAAGCTGAATTTTATTTCTACTTAATTTAGAATTAGTTTTTAACTTTTTATAATATAAAAATAAATTGTTTATATTTAAATTATTAAGAAATCATTTAAAAGTTCAAGTCTAAAATAAATCTGGACAATGGCTATATGGATTCGTTTTATATTTGGACAACCATATATCCAGATTCATTTTAGATCATTCTTTTAAACTATATAAATTTATTTGGCATAATGACAAAATTAGCCCCTAATGTTTGGGTGTTGGGTCACTTTGGCCCTTAAGGTTTATTTTTGAGCACTTTCATACATAACATTTGTTTTTTTGGTTAAATTGGTCATTTTTTTAACGGTCTTGCTGACGTGGCCGTTAGGGACTAACGACGCTGACGTGAAATTTTTTTCCACCTAGGCGCCACACATATGTAGATACTGACGTGGCATATAAGACAAAATAATGTCACATCAGCAAATGAATTTAAAATTTAAAAAAAATTAAAATTCCTAATTAACACACACGGGCAAAATTAAAAGATATTAGCAACTCCTAAATGAAGAACCCTAAATCTCAAATCCTTTCCCTCTCCATTGAAATTCTTTATAACTTGAAGCTTGAAATTTAGTGGGTTTGTAAAAGAATCGAAAATATTATTTGAAAAAAGTGATTGGAAGCCATCAATGGAGAAGTTTCCTTATTCGAAGTTGGTTTCATCTGTAAGACCCATAATTTGCCAGGCCCAATTACAAAACCCATTAAACCAACCCAAACCCGAATGACCCATTTTACAAACCAAAACAACAGCCCAATAAACAAACTACCCTAAGCCCATTATCAAAACCCAAAACAGAAATTAAACAGAAAAACAAAAAGAAAAAAAACCCTAGCCACTTGCTCTGCCTAGCGCCGTCGACCTTTCTGCGCCCTCGCCATCCGCTAACGCGCAAAGACCGCCCTCACCACCGCCGCAGAGCCACTTGCGTTGCCACCGCCCAAGAACACCTGTAAAAATTAAAACAGAAATGACAGAAAGTTTGTAGGAAACGGCTATAAAAGCCGATTTTAAACCATTGTAAAAGGGGGTTCCCTTTCTTTTTTCAATCAATACAATACCAGAGATTTGAACAAAAGAACACAAAAAGCAGAGAAACACTAAAGGAAAACCATCTAAAAATCAAAAAACAGAGGAGAAAGAGGTGACCTTTTTATTTCGAAGTTTTCTTTTCTTTTTCTTTGTTGCGATATATATATATATATATATATATTACTATTATTATAAAAAAAATCTTTAAAAAAAAAACTATAAAACTTTACCTGTTCGGGGCTCCGGCCACCGTGCACGATGGTGCCGACGATGGAGCCCACAGCGACGATCGGTCGGAATCCCCGCCGGAGACAAGCCCTGCAGAGAAAAAGAGAGGAAAGGGTCAGTTTTTTTTAAAAAAGGAGACGAAATGAATTTTTTTTCAGAAACTTGGGCCTTAAATAGCCTCCTAAAACGACGTCGTTTTGGAGCTGGCCTTAAAAGCCCAAAACGACGTCGTTTCAGGCCTAACCCGCACACGGACCCGACCCGCTCCTAGGATCCGCGTTGTAACACCCCTTACCTCTATCCGTCGCCGGATCAGGGTACGAGGCATTACAGTAATCTTATACACTTCTCCGATACATACATTTCAATTATACATTAAAATCATTCATAGTCACACTCTATGTCCCTATTATGGGCTTACGAGGCCCAAAACAATCATTAAAGTTGGTTCGGGACCAAACCGGAACTTTTCGGCAATTAGAAAATTTTTTTTTACCAAAACAGGGTCACACGCCCGTGCGGTGGCCGTGTCCTACCCCACGGCTGAGACACACGACCGTGTTTCTAGCTCGTGTGGCATACATTAGGCTATTTTTTTCAAACCTTTTGTGTTCTTAACTCTTTGTACTAATATATATAATATATCGATCTTTGTTATACCTTTAGCTAATTCTAACTTAGCCACATCGAGACATTTTTCCATGCATGCATAAAATAAGTTTACTTACCTATAGGCATTATGAGCCACATCTCATGGCTCTATTCAACGAAGCAATATAAGCCTAAACATTTGGCAAATTCATAATAATACATACAACCAATAACTAAATCTCTATACATGCCATTCACTTGAAAATAATTAGGAATTGTCGTGATTCCAACTTGACAAATTGATAGTGTGATGATACTTCCAACGATCTCCAACCCCGAGCCAACCTGACAACACTAAGAGAAATGGGAAAATGGTGTAAGCTTTATAGCTTAGTAAGTTGGCATATTAATAATAATAAGCAATTTAATTAACAATATTAACCCATTTCTTAATAAATATGCTCAAGGAAATAGAATCAATATTCACATAATTTCACCTTTTTCTTAAGTTCAGCTTAGGCTGTTTTTCTGAGTCATAGTCACTGATTTAATTATTTCATAGGCTACAGAATTCGAAATTAAGTTCCGTGAATTTTCCCTGAAATTAGACCCATATGACTTCTTTCCATAAAATTTCCAGAATTTTTGGTCTGGTCAATCAATACCAGATTATTCTTAAAGTTTTCCTTATTTCACTATTCGACGGTTCTGACCTATCTTTACAAAAACTCAGTTATCTACAGAATTAAAATAATGTTTTCGTTTATTCAAATCAAAAATAGACTCATTAAGGATTCTAAGCATATAAACTATGCTCCATGATTATTTTTGTACAATTTTTAATAATTTTTACAAGACAGAACAGGGGATCACGAAGTCATTCAAAACCAGTCTCACTAAAATTTAAATATCTCATAATTTCCACTTTTTTTGCTTACTCTATTTCTTTTATATGAAAATAGCCTCAATGATCTTTCAATTCATATCTCCTTCACTTTCTAATGCAATTTCCACTATTTTCGGTGATTTTTCAAAAGTACACAATTGCGATTGTCCAAAGATCTTGTTTTAATGCAAATTTCACTTTTTCATGATTTCCATGTATTCACTTTCATTTAAATTCAATATATTTAATCATAGGACCGAATTCTCATATTAATCTCACATATACTTATCATTAATATTATCCATGATTTAACATAAAATTTCAAAATATTTACTTACCTTATTTTTTTCATAGATATCGTGGATAATACATACTTGTCCATTTAGCTTGAATAACATACTCAAATACCACATCAAAGATAAATCTTTAAAACACAAACTCATACATAATCACCGCATAAAGCTCGCTAAGCATATAGCCCGATATCTTTCACCGGCACAAAGCCTGCTAGGCATTTAGCCTGATACTATACACCGTCACAGAGCCTGCTAGGCACAAAGCCTGATTCCTTTCACCAGCACAATGCTTGCTAGGCCCAAAGCCCGAATAACAATACTATAGGCTAACTTATACACATTTTATATATTGAATATTTCAGATATTTCACATAATTCATACGAACTTTCAATTATTATATCTTAATCAATATAACTCAAACACAATATTCTCTTTTATGCTATTTCACATATTCGGCAAGCTCACTAACAATTCCACAATTTCAATTCAGCATATTAATAAACTACATTTCAATTTAACGATGTTTAATTGCTTAAAAACTTACCTTTCATTTTCAAACATATTATATATTTTCAACGTACCTGAATCGGAATGTCATTCACTTAACCATTTATTTCTCGGAATGCCCGTTGAAACTCTTGGGATACTAAGGATACTCGGGAAAAAAAACTCATACATGATGTATCGTACCAATGCCATGTCCCAGACATGGTCTTACGCTGGCTTTCATATCGTGGCCGATGCCATGTCCCAGACATGGTCTTACAATAGCACACATATCAATGCCGATGCCATGTCCCAGACATGGTCTTACACTGGCTCTCATATTGTGGCTGATGCCATGTCCCAGACATGGTCTTACACTAGCACACATATTGCCATGGTCCAGCCATGGTCTTTACTGTCAATTCATCACATGTCGAAATTCGATCAGACTCCGCCATGCATTTCTCTTAATTTGATCTTTCAATACAATCTCGTAATTTTTATATTATTCATGATCCAATAATAACATACGAAATAACACATGGTATCGTTAAGCATTTAAACATATCAAATTTAATGCTTATTAACATACGAACTTACCTCGAATGTCGAAACAGTTAATTTTCCCGACTTAGACCACAACTTTGTTCTTCCTCGATCTTAGTCCAAATTTCATGTTTTCTTGATCTAACATGTCAAATTAACACTCATTTAATACATTTTATCAACACACTAATCAATTCAATTCACATAGCAAATTTTGGCAAATTTACAATTTTGCCCCCTAACTTTTCAAAAATTACACTTTTACCCTAAACTCGTAAATTAAACTTTATTCTTTTTTCTTATGTTTTATGACATGCTGAACATTTTTCCCTTCTATAGCAACTTCAAATTCTTACTATAACACATACTTATGAACAATAACAAATTTTACCGATTAGCTCGTTTTACTCGTTTTCACCGAAAATCACTTAGCAAACATCATTCTCCTAACCTTAAACATCCATATTATACCATTAGATATCAAAATACATGCTTATCTAGCATGGGTATATTTTTTAAAACTTTGATTACACTTCAAATTAATGGTAGAAATAGACAAACTAAGCTTCGAGGATTTCAAAAATACGAAAATCATTAAAAACGGGACAAAAACCATACCTATATAAGCCATAGAAGCTTGGCCGAATGGAGCTCATCCATGGCTGCCATTTTTGGTTTTTACAATCGGTTGAAGAAGAAAGAAGAAAAAAAAGATGATAGCTTTTATCATTTTGTCTTATTAGGCCATTTTAGCTAAATTGCAAAATTACCCTTTTTATTACAACCAATTTAACACCTCTAACAAATAGAACTCAACTTTTGCACTTTTTTACAATTTAGTCCTTTTGACTAAATTGAGTGCTCAAACGTCGAAATTTTTTAACGAAATTTTTACGAAATCTTTCCGTAAAATTGTAGACCAAAAAAATATAATAACAATAAAATTTTCCACGTCGGACTTATCGTCTCGAAACCACTGTTCCAACTAGACCCAAATTTGGGCTGTTACACGCGTGTTTTCATTGGAGGGGCTAATTGCACTTTTAGCCCCTCCGCCTTTTTATGATTCTACAATCAGGTTTTCATTTTTTTAAATCTGGCCCCGAACTTTTATTTGGATCTCATTTTAGTCCTTTCAATGCTGCGCGTTCTGAATGGAGGGGTTATTACCCACTTTAGCCCCTCCATCTTTTAGCGCGTGACAAAATGGACCTCCCCTTCCTTTTTTTTATTTTTAAATCTACCCCAACACTCTGTTTTAATTCAACTTTCGTCCTTTTTGGCTATTTTCACCCATTTATTATTAAATTAATTGTTTTTAATATTATTTTTACATTGTATTTAGTATTATTTTTAATATTATACTATATTATCATTTTTATTTATTATTATCTATCTTTTATTATTATTATTATTACTATTATTATTATTATTATTATTATTATTATTATTATTATTAATATATATGTTAATATATTATTGTTAATGTTTTCTTTTATTATCACTATTATATCTATTATTATTACTTTATTCTATACTATTTTTCTTTATTTTTTCTATTTCTTTTATATTTATTACTATTTTTAATATTACTACTATTATATTTATTATTATTATTTACCATTATCATTATTTTATTATTATTACCACTATTATATTATTATTATTTATTTATTTTACTATCATCTATTATTATTTATTTAATTTTCATTTATATATTTTTACTTATATTATTTCACATGTATACTTCTATTTTCACTCATATATTTATCATATTTTATATATTTCTATTTATATTTGTATATCAATATTGTTTTCATTATCATTGTTATTATCATTATTATCATTATTATTTTTCTTTTCTTTTCTTCTCGTAAAACTTTCATTTTGCTATTTATTTCTTTTATTTTTATCTTTTTAGCTTATTAGCTTTATTTATTTTATTCTATTTCCGTTTCATTATCGTCATTTGTATTTAATGTGTTTATTCTATATACTTGCTAGCATCGTAATTCACTTTCTGTATTTTGTTACAAATTCGTGCTGCATTTTGTCTGATACAAAATGGATCCTTTTCATAAAGGTAATATTCAGTATTTAGAAATTCAAGAGGTCGTGCCCTAAAGTATTGGGTTTTGATTTTTCGTTTGACTAAATGACTGAACATCCTTTTAACAAATTTCGTAAGTCAGGAGACGACTTTGATTACGAGGGTTTAGAATATCGTGTCCTAACGTGCTAGATGTGATATTTGTATCCTTTCGGAACAAAGAAATCTCAAATTTTAACTCAAAACAGCCTTTTAACAAACTTCGTAAATCATGAGACAACTTTGATTACGAGGGTTTAGAATATCGTGTCCTAACGTGCTGGATGTGATATTTGTATCCTTTCAGAACAAAGAAATCTCAAATTTTAACAAACTTCCTTTTAATAAACTTCGTAAATCACGAGATGACTTTGATTACGAGTGTTTAAAATATCGTGTCCTAACGTGCTGGATGTGATGTTTATATCCTTTCGTAACAAAGAAATCTCAGATTTCAACTCAAAATTATTTTCGTTTTTAAATCATGTTTTCAAATCTCTTTTTTAATTTTCAACTTTCGACATTAAGACATCGATTAATCAATTAGGTACCAATTTTGGGCGTATCGAGGGTGCTAACCCTTCCTCGTGCGTAACCGACTCTCGAACCCGTTTTTTCAAAACTTCGTAGACCAAAAATCCTCATTTTAGTAAATTTATATTTTATTAAAATGATTAAATAAAGAGGTGACCCGATCACACCTCATCAAAAAGGATTGGTGGCGACTCCCCGTTTTTATTTTCATTTTTAAAACCAAAGTCGACCCGTTGTTTTCAAAAAAAACGGTTACGACAGCTTGGCGACTCCACTGGGGAAATAAAGAGAGTTAGGCCGTAAATTGATTATTTTCTGTCCGATGTCGAAAATTTGAAAATTCAATTTGAAAATTTGAAAATTTGATTCGAAAATTACGATCCTTTTGTTGCATTCGTTTGTGTCATTACGTATAATTGTTACTTTCCTGCGCACATTGCACTACATGACCGTTATGGTCGCACCTTTAAGTGGGAGTGATAAACTATTCCTTCGTGAGCTCTTCACCTCCGTGCAGGATAGTGGATCACTTTCGGGATACATCCGTACCTATGTCTTCGTGAGATTTTCATCTCCGTGCAGCCATAGGGAAATGTATTCCCCTGAACTGAACTCGTTCCATATGAGCCTATAATGGGTGAGGATCGAGGAATCTGCTGGTTCAGGTACCCTTCTTTAGAACCGAACCCCATATAGTGAGTCTTAAGAGCCCACCTTAGGTAGAACCATTCCAAACCCCTAGTGGTCACCTGGATATGTACTCTATTTTGTTTATTTCTCATGTGCTAACATGTTTTGTTTTGCATTGCACCGCATCATCTTAGAAAGGAGGTGTTGATTCATATTCGATTGCTAAATAGAAGAGTTTGTCATAAGGAAATGAGTTACTTGATAAAGTAGATTATAATACGGTCGTTCGAACCTAGTCTGGGCAAACAACGAGAGAGGGCTGATAGTCCGCAGAAGAATTCAAGACTTTGCCCGAGGATTCAAGCTGACAAGGATTATTCGAGATTCATCATGTCTCAATTTTCTTAAAGAAGCTTATGAACATCGCGGAGGATAAGTAAGTGAAGAGGTACGGCCTGGACCAAGCAACAAGGAGCTAGAAGAGGCATCTATTGAGAAAGTTCGCAGGACACGACCATAACATCCGGATACGAAGAGAAGGATTGGTGTTTTCACCTGGACTATGAGGACAAAACCGTATATGCAATCCGTTTTATGTAAAGAAATTTATTTTCTAGAAAAGTTCTTCTAATGGAATTGAATTCATAATCAACGCCTCTCTTTCTTTTTGCATTCATTCCATGCATTTGCATTGCATTTCATGCATTTGTATTACATCATATCACATGTATTAAAATTTGTAGAAAGACCCTAATTAGGTGAAACTATTTCAGTTAACCTAGAAAACATAGAGCAAAGGTTGGAGAGAATAGAGAAAATACAAATACAGATGCAGGAGTAATTGACCAAAATTCAACAAGAGATGCGGGAACAATTGCTAGAATTCCAAAGGAATATGATAGGCCAGCTAACCCAGTTACTAGCCTGAAGACTTGAAAAAAGGAGACGCCCAGTGGTCAACAGTATGGATGATGATAAAGACATCGTTTATTCCCCAATAAGTGTCCCGACTCAACTAGACACGCATTCGCATGGGGTACCTGTCATTATCGGATCCCAATATCAGGCTGATACCTCGGTACTGGTGAACTTTTCGATGGATTCTGGTGATAATCGAGTCAATCCTGTTGTTTTTGGCCTAGTAGAGACAGAGAAAAAGAGAGAGTGGGCTTCAAAGGCCCCGAAGAGGAAAGGCGAGGATGTGAATAATACGAGTGGGTATAACAAGGGTCATTCGAAGTCGTTCATAGTAAGCCAGCCAAAAAAGGCAGTTACCAGTTATCTGGTCTCCCCAAAGCAAAAACCCAATCCAAGATCGAATTCAGAAAAACCCCAGTTCACACCTATTCCTATGACGTATAGGGAGTTATACCAGAACTTATTTGATATGCATGTTGTAGCTCCTCATTACACGAAGCCGATGCAACCTCCATACCCAAAATGGTATGACCCAAATGCCCAGTGTGAGTACCACGCAGGGGTCATGGGGCATTCGATAGAAATTTGCCTTGCTTTCAAGAAATTGGTGGAAAAATTCATCGACATGGGTATTGTGAAGCTAGATGACGCGCCAAATGCAAAAATTTAAGCCTGGGAGATTTTAAACAATAGGACTGTAGAAGGCATCCCTGTATTTTTAGCTAATCTAAAGTAATGTTCAAAACATGCTTGTTGCTTTAAGCCTAGAGGCAATAAGAGTCATTTTGTGAAATAGGCTTGTGTCCAGAATTTTTATTTCAATCAAATACATCTTTCTAAGTAAATATTTTCATTTTTTTACATTTCATATTGTACATTTTTCATTTTTTATCCATGACCATATCATACAAATAATCATCCTTAGAATCATTTATTCTTTGGATTTTCTGCCTTCATACCCACAATGGGTCCCCAGATATCAATGACATGAGCGACGCTGTTACTGACTCTCCTTTTAGTGAGATATGTGTCTAGAGGGATCTGAGGATTTTGAAGATGACAGAGATTACAACTTATTTCCTAATTTGTTAAGAATGGTAGATCCTACCTTACGAAGTGCCAGCGGACACTATGAACTAACGACGGAGATGAAGATGGAAGCTTAGCTCATCACAGAAATAAGACGAGATATCATTGAGTTGTTTTCAATAATTCAAAGATGTTTTCACACAATCATATCAAGGCACACTAGGCCACTGAAACATGGGTATGCTGTTGAGATTGGTGTTTAAAGAACCCACGTTAATGGTTCTACAACGGCCAGGCTAATCAAGAGGTTCAGGATACTGGTTCACCAAGAGAGGGAAATTGCATCAGTTACGCTGTAAATGCCAAATTGAGGAAAGACAAGACTTATGTGCCTCCTCTATTTTTCCTATATGTGGGGCATGGATGTTATCAAGTCAGTCTTATCAAAAGCTTCTAGCTAACATCGATTTATTTTCGCAGATGTCAGTTACTTCACTAAGATAGTGAAAGTTGTTTCATATGCTAAACTTACAATGTCGACAGTCATCAAATCCCATTCTTAATGCAAAAAAAAGGGGGATCGCTGGAAAAAGATTGAGACTCGTGAAGACTGGCATCTGTGCTTGTCAAACGTCTGGTAGAACCCTCACCGGGGCAACACATTTCTTATTGATTTATGGAATAGAGACAATTTTTCCCATGGAAGTCAAGATTCCTCCTAAATGAGTTTTATCAGAATTAAAGTCAGATGAAGCAGAATGGATCAAATCCCAATGTGATCAGCTGAACTTGATCAAAGAAGAGAGCATTAAAGGTCATCCTCATGGTCAAGTGTACCAAAGGCAAATGACACGGGCCTATAACAAGAAGGTTCGCCCTAAAAAATTCTATGAAGGAGTCCTAGTTTTGGAAAAGATACTTCCTATACAAAATAACTTCAAAGGAAAGTGGATGCCAAACTGGGAAGGACATTATGCAGCAGAGAAGGCCTGTTCTGGGAAAGCATGGATATTGACTGAGATGGATGGCAAGGACTTGCCCAATCCGGTGAATTCAGATTCAATAAAAAGTTTTACAAAAAAAAAAAGAAGAAAGAAAGAAAGAAAGAAAGAAAGAAAGAAAGAAAAAAAGAAAAAAGAAGAAAAATGAGAGGCCAAGGCGAAAACCCGCAAAGGGCGCTTTGAGACCAAAGGGGATTTGAGTTGAAAACCCAAAAAGGGCAGCTCAAATTTTGATCAAAAGTGGGGCATACTGTAGTCTTGCTATTAACAATGAAGAAGAATGTTACGTCTTGGGGCATCGACAAAGTACTCCGGATCCCCTAAACACATATTGAGCTTAAAATGGTCCTCAAAAAGTTTGAACAGAGAAGCTCAGGCTGCGATATCTGGGGCACCTAGTTTCCATTTTACCCATTTTAAATTTGTTATTTGTAATTATCTTATTCTTTTCAAAATACACTACCAATAAATTTCCTTCTAGATCGCATTTGCTAGCTTTGATTAACTTGTTTATTTCGAGCTATGCTCCCAATCAATTTCCTTCTTGTCCATTGTTACAATCTTTTTCAGGAATTTTCGCATTGAAACAACGATTAGTGGACTAATAATACTTTCATAAAAGGAGTTTCACATATTACTCTGGAAGCTTCTGAATAATACAATGACCTGAAACAGGACTATTGTTTAGAACTCACCAAGCTTAAGGTTTGGAAATATTGGAGAAAGATGATTATCTCTTTGGACCTTTTATTGGTTGAACAAAAAGACAAGACATTTCGTTGGTGATACAACCTTGATAAATAACGAGCAATGTCAACCCAACTGTACAAAGGGATCATTCTCGGGAAAAGAAAAATGATACTCTGCATTCATGCACATATCAGGCATACACATCTGGTCATGACACCCAGGGAATGGAAGGTGTAGTAGACCAAATTGATTGAATAAGTTACGAATTCTATACCCCTGAGTCATAGTGGGATGGATTGAAGTTGATACAAATTCTATACCCTTGAGTTACAATGGGATGGATTGAAGATGACACAGACCCTATACACCCTGAATTGCAGTGAGAGGGTCTGAAGATGGTATAAGCCTTAAAGTCCCAGAGGCACCATGGAATGGACCTTGAAGTTACATTGGGGCAAGTCATCTGAGCAAAATATGATTGTTTCTTCGAATTTTTTGGAAAAGGTACCAGCCGAACGAGATAGTAGCGTAATACGTCAGCAATAAAACTCTGATGGACAACAAGCAATAACAACCCTAAGCATTAAAAAATGGATCATTTCATACATCATCATTCAAAGCACGTTTAGTTAGAAGCATTCGACTCATTCGGATCAATGCATCCTAATCATTGTAAAAAGACCACCCTCATGACATTCTGCATTCATGCAAATGTCGTCCATAGTACATTTAGTTAGGAGCATTAGATTCATTCCGATCATAGCATCCTAATCATTTGACATAAACACAAGCATATAAAACCGAGTATACAGGATATCTCCCCAGAGGACGGTGTAGCAACACTGGTGAAGCCACCATCCTATTGCCACTGACCAGCAGTGGAATTGGTTAAAGATTGTTCTATTGCCACTGACCAGCAGTGGAATAGGTTGAAGATTGTCCTATTGCCACTGACCAGCAGTGGAATAGGTTGAAGACCATCCTATTGCCACTGACCAACAGTGGAATAGGTTGAAAATTTTTCTATTGCCACTGACCAGCAGTGGAATAGGTTGAAGATTATCCTATTGCCACTGACCAGCAGTGGAATAGGTTGAAGATTGTTCTATTGCCACTGACCAGCAGTGGAATAGGTTGAAGACCATCCTATTGCCACTGACCAGCAGTGGAATAGGTTGAAGATTGTCCTATTGCCACTGACCAGCAGTGGAATAGGTTGAAGATTGTTCTATTGCCACTGACCAGCAGTGGAATAGGTTGAAGATTATCCTATTGCCACTGACCAGCAGTGGAATAGGTTGAAGACCATCCTATTGCCACTGACCAGCAGTGGAATAGGTTGAAGATTGTCCTATTGCCACTGACCAGCAGTGGAATAGGTTGAAGATCATCCTATTGCCACCGACCAAAGAGGGGAATAGGTTGAAGATTGTCCTATTGCCACCGACCAAAGGCGGTGGAATAGGTTGAAGATTATCCTATTGCCACCGACCAGCGGTGGAATAGGTTGAAGACCATCCTATTGCCACCGACCAGCGAAGTGGAATAGGTTGAAGATTGTCCTATCGCCACCGACCGATGAGTGGAATAGGTTGAAGATTGTCTATTGCCACCGACCAAAGCGGAATAGGTTGAAGATCATCCTATTTGCCACTAACCAAAGCCAAGTGGAATAGGTTGAAGATTGTCCTATTGCCACTGACCAGCAGCGGAATAGGTTGAAGATTGTAGATCTTGTCGCCCTAACCAGTAGTGGGGCAAGATCGAAGGAAAATCTTGTCTCTCTAAACAGTAGGGAAACATGATTTAAGCCACCGTCCTATTGCCCTGACCAGCAGTGGAATATGCTGAAGGCTACAAATCCCTTCTCCCTGAAGTCATAGTGGAGCAAGTTAAAAATAAATAAATATCATCCCTTGAAGTTACAGGAGCAGATCGAAGACATCAGATCTTGTCTCCCTGAGTTTGCAGTGGAGCAAGTTAGAAATAAACAAATCTCATCCCCCCGAAGTTGCAGCAGGAGCAAATAGAAGCTACAGGTCATATCTCTCTGAAGTAACGGTGGAGTGGATCAAAGCAACAAGATGCACTGGAATAGAACGAGGCTACCTGAAGAATAAGAGTGTCGAAGAATCAAGACTCAGCGGGATCGGGCAAATTTGGACCTTTTAAAATCTTTGCTCTGTTCCCGTTGCACGACAACGAGCAAAGAGGGGCAGCTGTAAGACCCATAATTTGCCCGGCACAATTACAAAACCCATTAAACCAACCCAAACCCGAATGACCTATTTTACAAACCAAAACAACAGCCCAATAAACAAACTACCCTAAGCCCATTATCAAAACCCAAAAAAGAAATTAAACAGAAAAACAAAAAGAAAAAAAAACCCTAGCCACTTGCTCTGCCTAGCGCCATCGACCTTCTGCCGCTTTGCCATCCGCTAACGCTGCAAAGATCGCCTCACATCACCGTCAGAGCCACTTGAGTTGCCACCGCCCAAGAACACCTGTAAAAATTAAAACAGAAATGACAGAATGTTTGTAGGAAACGGCTATAAAAGTCGATTTTAAACCATTGTAAAAGGGGGTTCCCTTTCTTTTTTCAATCAATACAATACCAGAGATTTGAACAAAAGAACACAAAAAGCAGAGAAACACTAAAGGAAAACCATCTAAAAATAAAAAAACAGAGGAGAAAGAGGTGACCTTTTTATTTCGAAGTTTTCTTTTCTTTTTCTTTGTTGCGATATATATATTACTATTATTATAAAAAAAAATCTTTTAAAAAAACTATAAAACTTTACCTGTTCGGGGCTCCGGCCACCGTGCACGATGGCGCCGGCGACGGAGCCCACGGCGACGATCGGCCGGAATCCCCACCGGAGACAAGCCCTGCAGAGAAAAAGAGAGGAAAGGGTCAGTTTTTTTTAAAAAAGGAGACGAAATGAATTTTTTTCAGAAACTTGGGCCTTAAATAGCCTCCCAAAACAACATCGTTTTGGAGCTGGCCTTAAAAGCCCAAAATGACGTCGTTTCAGGCCTAACCCGCGCACGGACCTGACCCGCTCCTAGGATCCGCGTGTTTTCATTGGAGGGGCTAATTGCACTTTTAGCCCCTCCGCCTTTTTATGATTCTACAATCAGGTTTTCATTTTTTTTAAATCTGGCCCCGAACTTTTATTTGGATCTCATTTTAGTCCTTTCAATGCTGCCCGTTCTGAAGGGAGGGGTTATTACCCACTTTAGCCCCTCCATCTTTTAGCGCGTGACAAAATGGACCTCCCCTTCCTTTTTTTTTATTTTTAAATCTACCCCAACACTCTGTTTTAATTCAACTTTCGTCCTTTTTGGCTATTTTCACCCATTTATTATTAAATTAATTGTTTTTAATATTATTTTTACATTGTATTTAGTATTATTTTTAATACTATACTATATTATCATTTTTATTTATTATTATCTAACTTTTATTATTATTATTATTATTATTTATTATTATTATTATTATTATTATTATTATTATTATTATTATTATTATATATGTTAATATATTATTGTTACTATTTTCTTTTATTATCACTATTATATCTATTATTATTACTTTATTCTATACTATTTTTCTTTATTTTTTCTATTTCTTTTATATTTATTACTATTTTTACTATTACTACTATTATATTTATTATTATTATTTACCATTATCATTATTTTATTATTAATACCACTATTATATTATTATTTTTTATTTATTTTACTATCATCTATTATTATTTATTTAATTTTCATTTATCTATTTTTACTTATATTATTTCACGTATATACTTCTATTTTCACTCATATATTTATCATATTTTATATATTTCTATTTATATTTGTATATCAATATTGTTTTCATTATCATTGTTATTATCATTATTATCATTATTATTTTTCTTTTCTTTTCTTCTCGTAAAACTTTCATTTTGCTATTTATTTCTTTTGTTTTTATCTTTTTAGCTTATTGGCTTTATTTATTTTATTCTATTTCCGTTTCATTATCGTCATTTGTATTTAATGTGTTTATTCTATATACTTGCTAGCATCGTAATTCACTTTTTGTATTTTGCTACAAATTCGTGCTGCATTTTGCCTGATACAAAATGGATCCTTTTCATAAAGATAATATTCAGTATTTAGAAATTCGAGAGGTCGTGCCCTAAAGTATTGGGTTTCGATTTTTCGTTTGACTAAATGACTGAACATCCTTTTAACAAATTTCATAAGTCAGGAGACGACTTTGATTACGAGGGTTTAGAATATCGTGTCCTAACGTGCTGGATGTGATATTTGTATCCTTTCGGAACAAAGAAATCTCAAATTTTAACTCAAAACAGCCTTTTAACAAACTTCGTAAATCATGAGACAACTTTGATTACGAGGGTTTAGAATATCGTGTCCTAACGTGCTGGATGTGATATTTGTATCCTTTCGGAACAAAGAAATCTCAAATTTTTACAAACTTCCTTTTAATAAACTTCGTAAATCACGAGATGACTTTGATTACGAGGGTTTAAAATATCGTGTCCTAACGTGCTGGATGTGATGTTTATATCCTTTCGTAACAAAGAAATCTCAGATTTCAACTCAAAATTATTTTCATTTTTAAATCATGTTTTCAAATCTCTTTTTTAATTTTCAACTTTTGACCTTAAGACATCGATTAATCAATTAGGTACCAATTTTGGGCGTATCGAGGGTGCTAACCCTTCCTCGTGCGTAACCGACTCCCAAACCCGTTTTCTCAAAACTTCGCAGACCAAAAATCCTCATTTTTGTAAATTTAAATTTTATTAAAATGATTGAATAAAGAGGTGACCCGATCACACCTCATCAAAAAGGATTTGTGGCGACTCCCCGTTTTTATTTTCATTTTTAAAACCAAAGTCGACCCGTTGTTTTTAAAAAAACGGTTATGACATCATCATCACGAGGGGAGTTCGTTTATGATGAAGAGAAAAGAAGATGTTTTTGTAACAAGTTAGCTCCGAGAGAGACATCGTGGAGCGATTTAAACCCAAGCATAAGGTCTTATTGTTGCTCAGATTTTCAGGTAAGAATATATTTAACTGATTTGTTTTAGGGTTCATAAGAAATTGGAGATTTTTTATTTTTTTATTATTGTGTCGGCTGGACTAAATTGGTGCTACAATTCATCATAGCATTAGAACTAGGATTGGGGTAGTCATTGTATATTTATCCGATTTGTTTTAAGGTTCATAAGAAATTGTGTGATTTTTTTTTTTTTTGAACTGGATATTAATGAAACATTTCTTTCCCATGCGTTAAATGTATTTGGGTAAGCATATTTAGCCGATGTTTTAGGGTTTATAAGAAATTGGGGATTTTTTTTAATTGGATATTGATGAAACATTTCTTTCTCATGCGTGAATATTAGAGTAGTCACTGTATATGAACTCAGTTGTGGATATTTCATTTTTCTTGAATGGCCTTACCAGATTACGGAGTTGGCAAGTATGACATTGGAACTGCATTTGGTCATTTTGGGATAGGTGTTGAGGATGTAAGCTTAAACATTGGCCTCCATGAATTGTGTTAGGTTTTTCATTTTTAACAAAATGATTGTTCTTGTATTTTTGAAGTGTTGGGTAAATCTGAATTGGAGATGTAGAAATTGTGTCATCTTACAATTTTGTATGTAGAAAGACGAATGAATTTCTCATGGAATTATGATATGTAAAAGAGTATTTGAGTTTTTCTACATATACAAAATTGTATATGGGTAATTTTTATTTTTATTATTATGTCGGCTAGACTAAATTGGGGAATTGTAGAGTTTATATAATAAAAAAGCCGAGTATTTTTTGTGTGAAATATATATTGGTGGATGCGGATTTTTTAAGTGGTATGATGATAAGCTGTGTAACAGGGCGGATGAAGTAATACGTGAATTACGTGATAGCAAAAGAAAACTTATAAAAGAGAATACGAGACTTAGGAAGCAAATAATGAAGTGTGGAAGTGGTGAAATGTTTGAGAGTGGCAGTAGAAGCAGTAATGTTGAGATGTCTGAGAGTGGCAGTGTGCAAAATGTGGGTAAGGACAGCCAAACAAAAGAAATGAATCATGATATTGTGAATAACATTAAATTAAACACAAAAATTAAGAGCTTGAAGCAAAAATGTAAATCACTCAAGAAAGAGAAAGAGTTTTATAAGAAAATGTTTATTTGCAGTGTATTGTTTATCTTATTTGTCACATTATTTAGGAATGTTATAATTTGACCCATTTATATGTACTAAATGTTCAGGGGTTGCAAACATTTTTAATGTTTTTTTAGGCTTTGGTAGCCTTAAGGGAACTTTTTTAATGTTATGGATTATTGTTGGATCATTAGTTGTTTGATGAACAATCTATCCATAATATGGATGATAGTGTTACATGAAGAAAACCATTAGATTAAAACTTCCAGAAACAAAGTCTTCTAAGATGCATTTTGATTTTTATTGGATTAAAACCATTAGATTAAAACTACTCTCTATAATTTAATTTTTATTGGATTTGGTCATTCCATTATGCTTTGTTTTGATTTCAGTTTCATGTATTTGAACAACTTAACTAAAACTAGCAAGCAAGGTTGACATTAGTATAAAAATATTCCCCCACAAAACAAAAATCTAATACACTTGCCAATTTCATGTTCATTCTTTTCATATGTGATGCTTAACCAATTTCATGTTAAAAAAAAAAAGCTACTATAGGAGTAATAGTATACATTTTTCAACAAATCATTTCAAAAAATAAACAAAATATGTTATACTAACAAAATGATCCTATAGCAGTAAAATGTTAACTAACCATTTCAACAAATCATTTCAAAAAACAAACAAAATATGTTATGCTAACAAAATTGATCCTATAGCAGTAAGATGTTAACCATTTCAACAAATCATTTCAAAAAACAAACAAAATATGTTAACTATCTCAATTCATTTCTTCATCTTCTTTGCTGCAATAGATTCTTGTGTGCTGATAGGTTTCTGATATGCCATCCTTTTTTGGCTTCTAGTTCTCATACTCATACCAGACTGAGAACAAAAATCAGAACCCTAAATTAGATTTAAATAATTTAAAATTGACATTAAAAAATTGTTTACGATATACCTGTGATCCAATTGTGTTAGGCTAAATGCATGGTGTTCTGTTGTTCTCTTTTTGGCTTCTAGTTTGTGTACTCGTACCAGACTAAGACCAAAAAAGTCAGAACCTCAAATTAGATTAAAATATTTTTGAATTGGCATTAAAATAGTGTATACAATATACCTATGATCCAGTTGTATTAAGCTGAATGCATGGTGTTATATTATTATTTTTTGGTCTTCTAGTTCTCGTACTCGTACTAGACTAAGACCAAAAAACTCAAAACCCAAATTAGATTTAAATATTTTGGAATTGACAATGAAAAAGTGTTTACGATATACATGTGTTCCCGTTGTGTTAGGTTGAATGCATGATCTTTTGTTGTGACCCTCACCTCCACATTTCCTGTATCTCATAATTAGACCAACCCTACTGAGTTGTCTAGGCTTCATTTTTTTTCGGTTCATTTTTTGTCTTCCTTCTATTCTTCTTTGGCCTACCATGCATTGTTTTCTCAACTGGTGGAAGCACGGGCTCAATACCAGATTTAGTCCATTCATGTGACCCATTTATAGGTTGCAAAGCATATTCATATACTTTCAAATATGTGTCCTTGTGGTAGTACCTATGTAAGTAGTCATCAAGATCTTGTTCAAGATGCCATATAGCACAGCAAGCATGGGGACAAGCAACCATCCAAACCTAGTATGGGTCTACACCCTTCTTTCTAACCTCTTTTCAGTGTTTCAAAACAAACATAAAGCCTCTTGAAATGTGGTGGAGATTCAGGTGTGACTCTATTCACTGCCATCTTTATAGTACTTCTAGGATTCTTTAGTCTCAACAAATCAACATAATCCCACAGCATAGCAAATTCCTGTACGAAGTTCTCTGCCAAATCCTTCACCCTTTTCTTGGCCCTTCTACACCTTGTCATATTAACATTGATATGCATTTTTGAAGTTACCCTTCTTTGTATATCCCTTAGCTTCATTTTTGGGTGGTCCCCAATAATAGCTTCAAAATGTTCTGCAATACCTTTTAGATTGACCATTTTGTTTCTAAAACTAACACAACAGTTGTGCTTATCATGAAAACTTTTCACATGCATGCATCTGGCCATGTTACTGTAACTTGCAAATATTCCCCATTTACACTTTTGTGATGCGATGCATTTAACTCTAACCCTATTTGGTTCATTCCTGATTATCTTAAGTTCCCTTCTACAATACATTAAGTACTTATGAATTGCGGATTTGAATTGCTTACCATCTTTAAATAGCATCCCAATATAAAAGTGTGGACTTGCTGAGTTTGGATTGTATGTGGGAAACCTACTTTTTCTACAAACATCAGAATTGTCATCATCTTCTGACCCAAGTATGCTCCTATGATCATCACTATCAAAATATTCAGTCTCATTTCCATCTTCTTCCTTACCAAAACTATCATTTAGTCCTTCACAATCGACTTCTTCAGGGACCTCAGCCTCAAACTGCTCTCCAAAGATTTCACTTTCAGTCTCATCAAATATTGTTTCCTTACCTTTCCCACTGGTTTTCCCCTCCACCTCCCTAACTCCCTCCTCACCACCTCTATCACTCCCATCACCTTCATTCACAGCAACATCAACCCCCTCCTCACCACATCTATCACTCTCACCACCTTCATTGACAGCAACATCATCACCCTCCCCACTTAAACCTTCAGCAACCTCACCATCCTCTTCCTCACCCTCACCTTCACCACCTCCCTCACCCTCACCACATTTACTACCAACAACCTCACCACCCTCACCCTCACTACATTTACTGCCAACAACCTCGCCACCTTTATTACTATCACCACCAAATTGCAAACATGCTACAGCTAACATTGATTCATCATCGACAAAAACAGCAGTGTCAATCTCATGCTCTACATATAAGTCTATCTCCTTATGCTTAACCCAGTAGTTTATAATGTCAATAATGCTACTATCATTCTACACAACCCTAAGGTTATCCTGCAAAGTCCTACTGCCAAGTACATAGAAATAAATTAGTTGCACTGTATTAGACCCTAACCCATCTTTAACTATTTTACATAACTCAAAATATGATATCGTATCTGGTTCCTCTTTAAGCCTCACCATCTCACCATCTAAATACCTAACATGGGGATCATGTACAAATTTACCCCCAACATGCAAGTTGATATAGTATTTCTCCTCTACAGTCATCTGCAGTTTAAAGAATAAAAAAATATAAGCATAATGACAAACAATGTGCAGCCAAAAAAGGTATATACAAACAAATTATTAAATACTATAAATCATAAACAATTCATATAAAGTTAAATGATTTAATAATTATATATAAGTCATAACAGCACAGCAATAAAACATGGAGGGACCATCAAGAGTTATTACTAAGTTCACAAAAAATCCAAATTTATTGCCCCCACCAAAGTTATCAGCAACAGCAAACAGAAACAACAACCAGCAGACATATTAAACATAAAGCTTCTTCTTCAAAAAGGACATGTTGAAGGCTACATACTGGAGGTTAAGGTTTATAACAGTGCTCTTGAACTTAGAGTTACAAAGGATGGTAGGGAAATAATTGGTGAAGGAATAAGGCATATTTGTCAAATACATTAGCCAAGTCCTTGGAAAATTGTTTGTACCAAGGATGCAGAACTTAATGAAATTACAAGTTAACATTGCAAATGTTGAACCTGCAAAAGATGGGATTTCTAGTTTGGCAAAACAGGTAGAAAAACTTCTTAGCAAAAGAAACTGCATATAGAATTCAATTTAAATTTAAAAAAATACAAATTATTTACTAAACATAAAAAAATATTCTTAAACCAAACAAGAAATAATAGTCTTTTTTATTAGCTCAACAAAATTGTAGTTATATTGGTAAAGTGAGTATAAATTGACAACAATTGTGAAGGCTTAAATACTCTTCAATTGTGGAGTCATTCAATTATATACCATTATAATAACTAAATTTTAGAAATAAATAATAATAATTCAACTTCTCCAATTGTCAGTTAATGATAATTAAAAATCATAGAAAGACAGATAATATTTGAACAAATATAGAAACTAGTACAGTATTAGGTTTTCATTTATTTAATCTTTCCCGGGACATTAGGCCATTCCCCAGTGGATCTATCCTTAAAGTTCTGCCGAGAATGCAAACAAAACTGGAGAGGCCTATAATTTAAGCTCAATTCAAATTCCTAGAATCTTTTCAATTAATAAATAAAATTGTTTTAGTGATATTACTTTTACATTCCTTACAATTTCAACCAACAACACAGCAAAATGATGGAATTCAAAATCTAGCAAAGAAGATATATCTATGTTCAAACCTAAAGGCTTCAAAAATTTTCAAACTTCAAATTTTTATTGTTTTTCCTTCTCCCTCTTTCTCACTTCTCTCTCACTTCAAAGATGTTTTATTGTTTCTTATTAAACATATTAGCCCAAGGGGAATCTTCCTTTCGTCAGTCCTCAATGTACAAAAAGACAAAACACAGACAAGTTTATTGGGGGAAAGATTTATTTAACTCCAAATACATGAAAAAGTTGTAGTAAAGTAAAAAACAAAAAAAAATCTCAACAAATACAAAAAAAAAAAAACAATCATACAAAACAAAGCATTAAAATAAAGAACAGTTTGTTTGTTTGTACCTTTTCTTCTCTATGATTTGGAGTATGAACCTTCACCAATCTTCACTGCAAAAGAGCCAAGAGAAAACACGTTATAAATGAACCCTAAACCCGCAATTCCCCAAAATCAACAATCCCATAACCCGAAAATCCCTAAAAATCCCCAAAATTTTGAAACCTAAACCAAAATCCCCAAACCCAAGAACCCTAAACATTAACCAAAATAACATATATAACAGTTTGAAAGTGAATTATAAAAACATACCCCAATTGTTTCCTTTCTCGAGTTAGAGTTCTAATATTTTGTTTTGATTAACTGATTTAAAAGTTAGACTTCAGTTTTTTGTTGTGATCGATCGCGCTTCTCTTTTTTTATTAGTGTTTAACTTGTTTTAATTTTTTAAATTATTTTAATTGTAGGTAAACCCCAAAAATTTTCTAAATGTTTTTTTAATTTTAATTATTTTTTAAGTTTAAATTCATTTGCTAATATGGTATTATTTTGTTTTATATGCTACATTAGCATCTACATACGTGTAGCACCTAAATGGAAAAAAAAATTCCACATCAGTGCTGTTAGTCCCTTAACGGCCACATCAACAAGACCGTTGAAAATGACTATTTTGACCAAGAAAACAAAGGTTATATATGAAAGTGCTCCAAAAAAAACCTTAAGGCCAAAGTAACCCAACACCCAAAAGTTAAGAGCTAATTTTATCACTACGCAAATTTATTTTAAATTTAATAACTTCTAAATCATTCATTCTTCATACTATTTGATTAATTTTGAATATTTAAGACACCTCTAAATTTAATAAAATTAAAATTCTTCCAAATTGATTTTTGCTCAAATAAATTAAAAATTTTACTAACATACTCAATTGAAATGTTCATGGAACTAGTTTATTTATTTTAGTAAATTGTATAACTATTAGCTGTATATGGTTAGTTACACTTAGTACTGGTAGAATTAAAATAATGATACACATCTCATATTTTTTAAAATTAAAATTATTTATTTATTTTCTAAATTATTTTTTGTATAGCATAAACAATACTATAGAATTAAAACAATGATATACATCTCATATTTTTAAAGAAAATTCATTTTTAATATGTTTTTTAAAACTTTATACAATTTAGAAAAAAATCAACCTAAACGAATCTAGACATTTGGTTGTCCAATTTTATTTTGGACTTATTTTTTAATAATTTTTATATTTTTTATTTTTAAAATTTTTTGAATTTTATTTAATAGTTTTATAAATTTTAAAAATGCTTTACATAAAAAGTAATAATTAGTTTTTTTTAAAATTTTAAAAAAATTAAGTTCAAAATAAACCTAGACAATCATTTGTCCAAGTTCATTTCTAACATAAATTTTAGATATTTTTAATAAAATTTGAATTTTTTTATTGGCGTGACACTATCATATCAACAATTGTTGTTGACATGTGCTACCACGTCAACAGCATGATAATAAAAAACGATAAACGTTGATGAAATGACTTAATTAATTCAATTTAGAAGTTTGAGGACTTAAAAATATTTTTTTGCGGAGGGAGTTATATGATTTTTTTTGTCAAAGTTCAGTAGGTTTTTTACCCCATTAACTGAACTGAACCATTATTACCATATAATCTGCAATGAAGATCCATCCAGCATCTTCCATCGACATGTTTCTGAACTTCCTAAGATCAGCAGATAGTAATCAATGATGTTGATCATGATCCGCTGGTCAAACTAAATAAAAGATAATCTAAATCAAATATTGCAGTGCACCTTCATCCCTCCGGTAAAAGCCCCATAGAATATTACTTAAACAAATAAAAGAAATGCAAGAGAGTGGTCGCCAGAAGCAGTTAACAAGAAATATATACTTGTATTACCATTACACGTGAATCGTATCTGCGAACGTTATGCCACACCAACTTCACCCTCTTCAACTATTTATAACCCAACAAACCTAACAGAAAGCAGGAGAAACATAAAATAAAATGAGGTGGGACCTCAAAATCTATGCTAATTTCATCATATCTTCAATCTTAATTACGTGTACAAAGTTCACCTACGTCCATGCATTGCATCCTATTGGACATGACACACAAGTGCACCCACACCTCTCACTCCATAACCAAAGTTCTTGTAAAGACGAAGACTATATGATTTCTTCTGAAATGATACTAGCTAGAACTTAGGGTCATCAATCCATTTTTTTAAAATGAAAATTTTTAAAGCTTCTTGTTTACTCTTGTTTTCGTTGATTAGTTTTTCTCAACCGTTTTGCTTAATGAAATAGGAATAGGAGTATAAAAAATGTAATTTAAGAATTGATCTTGATGCATCATCCCTATATAATATAACAAATATAGGGTAAAAGTACTATAGAGGCCCCCCATACTAGGCTTTTTGCATTTTACCCCTTAAAAAATAGCAAATTAATCCCTATACATTAGATCAAAAAGCAAATAGTTCTTTTTGTTAAAAATTTCATTTAATTCTACTCTTAAAAACTTGTGTGGCTGTCAAAATAACCAGACAGTTACACTTGTGCCTCATTCTGACATATAAAGACTAGTTTTTAATAGTAAAAATGGATGAAATTTTCAACAAAATGATTGGTTTGCTCTTTGACCTAATGTAGCCCATTTTTTTAATAAAAGAAATAAAATGCAATTCAACTCCTAATACAAGGACCTCTATGGTACTTTTACCCAAATACATATAATAAGGAAATTTTGACAATTTTTTGTAACAGTTGGAATCTTTATATCATTGTTTGCCATCAACAACCATGTATTACTTGTTGACTAAACTCTCATCGGCAGTGACATCATATTCACAGATAAAGACAGTGAAAAAGAAAGTTGAGTCTGATAGTTTATTATTGCATGCTCTAAATACATATAAAACATACCAACTTAGAAAGAATAACCTAAATTTGTTGCAAATTCGAAAATTTCACTTTTTCTACAATATCTAATAAGATATCATGTATTGTTCAAAAAGCTTGTCAACAGATTAATTGCTATCTGGCATATATATTACCTAGTGAGAGCAAAGCAGCAATATACGCAACCAAGTTCATTTAATGAAAAATAATAACAAAACATGCTTAGTATAATACAATCATAGTGACATTAATATATATATATATATATAGACACTCTAAACAAAAAGTCACATTATTATGTTAAAGGGGTTATTCATACTCCACAAGGTCTACTGGTTAATTATAATTTTCTGTATTTGTCGTCTGTTTACATATTTACAATTTAATTTTATCTGATCAATTTTAGAACAATATAAAGTAATTTGATTTGCTGGTTTATAGTACCTGCTAATTCATTTCCTAGATAGAGTAAGATTTTACTAATTTGACAAGTGGCTTTAATTAGAAATCTGTAGTTTCTCTTTGTTGTAACTTTTCCTTCATCACTTTCTAATCATAACTTAGCTTCAGGGAAGAAATCCTGGAAGTCATCCCATCCTGGGCCTAGCTCTTATTAATAGCCAGATATGATTTAACTTAATTAACCCCATTTGACTTATTCCATTAAACTAGCTAGAGGCACATGGCCCACACCCAAACTTAATTTATATGGGATTTAACACCAGCCCAGGTCCTAAGGCCTAGCATATGGATAAGTTAATTATGAAACAGAGAACTTGTTGGCAAATATGATTATATCTTCAATTTTACATAAAATCCAAATATTCAGAAGACCCATGCAAATGACAGGTTAATACTAAGAGCCCCGTTGATTTGGTGACATTTCATCATAAGAATTACTTGCACATTTATGGAGTAAACTAAGCTAACAAACAATTCAATGGTTTGAACTACAACAAAATGAAGAGAAGTAAAACATACCTCAAAAAATTGTAGTCTGCCAAACTGTCTCCAGACCACCTTAAATTCGAGAAAGCATTATAAGGCAATAAGATTGAAGAAGTTGGAATTAATTATATGGGAAGCACACAAATAACTTTTCAAGCAGGGACTAGTTATGGAAACTGAAAGAACGGGAGAGTTGGTTCATGAAATCTGAGTAGCTATGATGAAGTACAAGAGAATCTTAGTCAAACGTAAGATGTCTTTGTATACATCTAGATAACGTGTTTTCAAACCCCACCCAGACGCTGGCAAAACCAAGCATCCCTCAGGTCTACTTTAGCAAATGTCACTCGGGCAGAGAAGTGGCCATGAAATCACGGTCCGACATAAGAAGTTGGTAATAAACTGAGAATTTGCTTGAGCTAGGATCCGTAAATGGTAGAGAAAAGTAGAGAAGCTCCAAAAGTTCCCACAACATAAACTTGGAAAATGAGATAGGCAGCCTAAGGAAGTTCTATTCGGAACAATTTAAACTATTTCGACCCCATCAAGTTCAATGGGATAAGTACATTTTCATTTTTACTACAGTCAAACCCAAGGATCAATCAGACACATGCCTGTCCTCATTTGCAAAATGCAGCATTGCGCCTCTGCTTCAAAGTCCTGGAACTGCTCGGGAAACTGGGAAACAAAGTGAGGGAACGAAGGAATAATATAGAAAAGAAAAAAAAAAGAAAAATGAATACCTGAGCTCCCCATTTGAAATGAAAATTTCAGGGGAGGAAATAAAAAACAGCAGAGATACTAAAATAAGAACTTAAGCAATCGTACTTTAAGTTGTCAGGCCAATTCATTCAACCCAAAAGATAAAAAGGAGACGCTTAAAGCTCCAACAGCCAACTCCGGAAAGCATCTTTGCAGCCATAGAATAGAAACTGGCTACATATTTCAGCTCAATCCATCTAAACCCAGAACCCTCATCATATTTATGATTGCCCTCATCTAATCTCTATATACTTTTAATTGACACTTCCAAAATAAACAGTATTCGTAGTGCACTTTGCGTGGAAAATGCGGAAAATTGAGTGGGACAAACAAACCTGCCACACAGGTAAAGTTCAACAAACAAATAGATTCTACTTTTTTAATCAGGGTTCAATGCAAAATATGTTCTATAAAAGATTCAAAAGACTACAAAATGTATATGAAGTAAATAACCTGGACTGCAGGCACACATGAAACCACAACTAAACAAAGCAGAAAAGGTTGCCATCAGCTTTCATTTGCCATGAGTCTGACAAAATAATTGAAAAGCTTGTAATTAAAAACTGAAAAGAAGAAGAATGACGTAACTAGAGCACTTTTTGAAATATAAAAAGTGCTCCCTTGCCACTTCATTTCCCATTATATTTCGAAAAAAAAAATCTGAGATAACAAACATAAGTTCAAACATGACCATATTAACTCAAATAATTCGAAGACTCTCATTACAAATACAAGCTTTAGCTACCTTCGCTTTAGCTCCCAATATCCTCAGTCCGAACCTTCCCAACCCTCTCATTCTCCGGTAAAACACACCAATTCGGCGACTGCACAGCTCGCAACCACTTAAAATCATCAACATTCCCCCAATTCCCCGTCTCTTCACTCAACCCTGCCTTCTCCAATTCCATCTCGATCCCTTCATAATCCAAACAGTACGGAGCGAACCTCACAACATTGCTGTCCTCAATTATTGGCCTACTCCTCACTCTCAAATAAAAGTCACATCTTTTCGCCAAATGAATCCTTATCTGATGCGACGCCAATACGAAAACACAGCCTTCCACTTCCTCTATCAAAATAGACCCAATTACAGGCCCCATATAAACCTTGCAGTTCTTCAATCTGTTCATAAAAACCGCATTGCAGCTGCCGATTAATCTTACCTCACAAGATTCTAGATCAGATAGCGTAAACTCCCCTATCTCTGTCCCCCGTAATTTCTTCACTAGGTTTTCGTTTGTTTTATTTCTAAACCCTGGGGAATTAGGGAGTTTGAAATTGGACACCAAAACGGTGTCGGGTTTTATAGGTTCAGGTTCTTTGGGGAGTTCCTTTTTCGCTGTGGCTTTGTTTTTGAAGGAGAATTTCTTTTTGGGGATCAATTCGGAGTTTAAGATCTCCAAATTTTGCTTTAAATCGGAGATGGTTTTGAGAGAAGAGCGGACTTCATAAGAAGGAAGGAAATAAGAATTCTCGGCGACGAGTTTCTCGAGGTCCGAGATGGAGGAGGAGATATTGGCGAAATGAGATCTGAGGCGAGATGGATCCGATGTAGCAATGAGACGGGAGTCGGCGAGTTGGGAATCAATGGATTGCTTGGAGGCGGAGAATCGGGAGAGAAAGGAGAAGGTGGACTCGGAGGAGTTGGCTGAGTCGGATCGGCGAGCAAGTGAGGTGTCTAAACGAGCTTGGTGGCGATTGGAGAGGCGGTCGAGCATGGCTTGGTGCTTTTTCTGTACATCGGCGTCGAGATCTAGGGTTTTAGTTGGGAGATTGGTGTGTGGGCGGTCTTCTTCCATGCTGATTTTGAGATTATTTTTTTTTTCCCTATTTCTTCTTTTTAATTGCAGCAACTGCAAATCAGCAAGGACAAAACAAAAGATCTAGTTTCTAGTTGAAGAAAAAGAGTGTTGATTATGAAATTTTCCCGGGCATTCGGTTTTTTTCTTATATTTCAAATAACCTGTATAGATTCAACGAGTTTTTTATAATCTGACCGTAAAATATTTTGTTTATTTATTTATTAAAAAGTAAAAATAATATATATACTTTTTTATTTTTAGAATATTGGTATTTACTATTTTGTGCTATGATTAATACATATGTATCGATTTTGAAAATGTTTTATGAACCCTATTAATAACAACATTTTTTTAATGTTTTGGAAGTGTTTTTTTTTTAATACATATTGAAATAGGATTATAACTAAATTTAAAATCAAATTAAAAAAAATGTTTCATTAGAATATTTTGGCTATATGTCGATTTTTTTAAAATCAGTGTTTTAGATTATTATTTTTTTCAAAAATTAGGGAAATAGGTCATTTTTAGATAAAGAAACAAAAAGCGTACTCAGTTAGAAGTATTTTCCGTTTCTCTCTCCCAAAGATAGGGTTTTTAATATTTTTAGGTTTAAAGTTTGGGGGTTTAGGGTTTTTTAAGAAGGTTTTGGGCTTTCGATTGGAATCACAGAATTTCATAGGTAGTTTTGAGGAGTTGGGATGTGATAATGCGCCTCATAACATATACATTTCATATGTCATGGCGGGATAGGATCATCACCTTAGAAACCCATCCTGGGAAAATCATGATTTGGAGTGATAGTGCTTGAGACAATCAGGGGTCAAAGTCTAGGTGGAAGTCCCAACCAGCGACCGTGATGCGATCACGGGTTCGAGTATAATCGGGGGCCAGTTGATGGCCGTTACGCGAACACAAGTTCAAGCTTTTTGGATACCCCGCAAATGATGCCTTATATATACCATACATAATATTAAGGTCATAATCATAAGGAAAAACGGAGGGATTTTCGATGTAATCAACGTAATTTTTTTCTCTATTTCCGAGCAGTCGGTATTTTTAACCTTCCATTCTTATCCAAAGGTTGACACCGAGGTGGACACAATAGGACTCTCAGGGGGAGAGCAGATGTTTCGGTGGAAGTAGAAGTCAAACTTGGGTCGGCATGACAACAGTTGTAGTTATTAATGGGTTGTTTAATAAAAGCAATCGTCGTTGGCCCGAAAAGAGCATCACCTTTACTCCATCGAAACAGCCACTCCCCACCTGAGAGTCCTTCTGCGTCCACGACGGTGTCGGCCTTCGGATAAGAAGGAAGGTTAAAGGTACCTGTTGTTTGCAACTGGAGAAAAATATTACACCAATTATAGCGGGAAGCCCCACAGTTTTTCTCTATGGTTATGCCCTCAAACTTCTGTATGGTATTTATAATGCAACAATTTTGGGCATCCGAAAAGTTTGAGCTCGTGGCCGCATAATAACCGTCAACTGGCTCCCCCTTTATACCCCGATCCATGATCGCATAACGGTCATTGATTAAGACCTCCACGTAGACTTCCACCCGTAACTGTACAAAGCAAAATCACCCCAGAACTCAACTTTCCCAAGATAGGCTTCGGAGGTAATGGTCCCATCTCGGCACGATATATGAAATGTGTACGACTCGGAGCGATATCGCATCACTAACAACTCAAGAATACCTCAAATATGAACCAAATATTTTTAGCGACCCAAATTTTTAAGACCAATAAATGTTTTATAGTGAAAGAATGGAGAGGCTTGGGGAGAAGTTGTTTGAGGGATGATAAAGCATTGAGTGGGAGAACCTTTTATAGGCGTGGGGGAAGAGTTGGATTGCAAAGAAGAAATTTCTCGCGGTCGAAAACGCGCCGCAGGACTAGCGTGTTTGACGAATATATTCAAAACAAGCTTACAATCGACTAAAAAATACAATAGGTCAGGTACTTTTAACCTGTAGCAGAAGAAAAATGTTCGAGAAAGCACACCGAGTTGAGCGAGCTTCCCTGCTGACATGACAGGAAAGCAGGCCTAGCTGGCCGCGCTTTCTCTAATATTAGAAAAAAAAATTAAATTTAACTTAATTGAAAATAACGAAATTTAAAATTTCGTCTTACCATTACTACTTGAGCAGCAGAAATGTGCTTCTCGTCAAAACGAATTAGAGATGTTGTCATTCGTGAAAACTTAATCCAAACGAATAAAATACAAAATAATTAAAAAACTAATATTTTTAAACGAGAATATCGAAAAGTTTAGAACAAGAGCTTGAAAAAATTGAGAGAATTAAGAGAGAGTTGAGAGAATAGAAAGATTTGAGAGAATAGAATGTGAGTGAAAAAAAGTAAAATTGTGTGGTATTTATAGGGAAAAATTTTGGACTGTTGGCCATTTAAATTTTTTTACCATTTCCCTGCCAACGATCAAAGAACCGTTGGGGGAAAGCCCGACCAGCTGGACACGCTTTCTATTTCTCTTTTTAAAAACGGCTTATTTCCCTAATTTAAAAAAAATAGAGTCTAAAACACTAATTTAAAAAAAAAGGCATATACCGCTAAATTAGTCGAATATTTTATAATTGTTATATATTATATTAAGGTTAAAATATGTTTCAAGTTCTTGTATTGTTCATAAATTTAGAATTTAGTCTTTTTACTTTTATTTTAAAAAAATTAGTTCCTATAATTTTTTCAAATTTCAAATTTCAAATTTCAAATTTTAAATCCAATTGATAATACTACTTTAAAATTCATTTATCAAATTCAATGATGTGTTATTTTGAAAATTTAAAAAAAATACTCACTTAATAATCATGTAACAAAAAAGAATATTGTATTAAGTAAGAATTTTAAAGAAAAACTTCAACGGTTTTAGCAATTGAACTTGTATTTTTAAATTTAAAAAATAAAAGGACTAAATCACTTAAAATAGAAGTAAAAAAAAAAAAACTAAATTTCAAATATACAAAAAGTTGCATGTCTTAAAAGTAAAATTTTCCTGATTTATTGCATTGTCATTAATTCGAAAAGATCGGGAAAAAGGAGGAGGAAAAGTTATCTTTTTCCCTATTCGTGATCACATGAAGAAAGAAAAATACAAATAGAAGGAAAAATGTTTAGTAATTTATACTGATATGATATTCATAGAACAGGAAATAAAATATTTATTTCTTATTTATGGTTATTTGAAAGAAAAAAAAATAAAAGGAAATAAATATTGCTTTTTATTTATTGCTAAAATCTTATTTTAAAATTGATTACTATAAATTTATAGCTCATATTATATATTATTTTATAGATCTTATTGCAAATAATATATTTTTATAAATTATTAAAAACAATTGTTCATATTTTTTTTATAAAAAAATATAATTTATTCTTATAATTACTAAAAACATATGATAACATGTTTTGATTTATAATTCTTTTTCATATCAATTAAAATATTTTTACCAAATATAAAATTTAAATTCATATGCTACTACTAAATAATATATTTTAACTTTTATTATAACATATTTCTATAAAATAAAATAAAATAAATTTATTTTTACTCTACTAATTGATTTGACTTTTCCATAAATAAATATGTAATATTCTTTCAATAAGCATTAAAATAACCCAATTTTCTTTAATTTGTTTTTTTATCGATATGATAAAAAGTAAATATATTACGATAGTATTTAGAAAGTCATTTAGTAATTGAATCTGGATATAATTGTTTATAATTACACAAGAATGACATGTTTAGATAACTACTGTAATTGGTGGGTGCAATCGAGTTGGGTGTCATTGGAACACCCCAATTACACTTTCCAATTATTAGGAGGAGGGTGAGAATTGAAGTAATTACGTAGATAATTACACCCACATCCAATTTTAGAAAATTATTTTTATACAAATTGTAAAAATTATATTATAGGCAATAACACGTATGGGTATTTAAGATGGTTATGGCAAAAAATATATATATTATAAATCTTAAAAAATTATAATATAAAAATAATTTGTGTATTTTATAAAGTTATAACAAAAAAGTTATATTATTTAAATCCTAAAAAATTTCTAAATTTATGTTCAAAAATTTTATTATAAAAAATAATTTACATGTTATAAAATTGTTATAATATGTTTATTTATAAAAAATTATGACTAAAAAGTATAGACATAACTTATTTATGTGTCCATCCTATATATTATAAAAATAATATATTTATTCATAAAAAAATGTTATAGATTTTTTTATCATGACTTATTTATAAAAAGTAATTATTTTAAATTACGATAAAAAATATATTATTTATAAGTGTTATGAAAGTTATTGGACAATTTATAAAATTGTACTTATAAAAATTTTATATTATAAATTTTATATATTTTTACTTAATCTACTTATTATCAAAATGATATAACCTAGCATAAGTTTTCTCCAAGTTAAGTTTATATAAGTTTTTATAATTAAAGCTACATATTATTTAAACTGTAAACCCAAATATTATAAGGTCTATGTTAATTATGCAAATACAAAAGATTTCCTTACACCATATCATGGGATATGATACCATTCGAGAGAATAGTGTTAGATATAAGTACCATAGATAGCTTGCAACTCTTTAATTTGAGACATTTAAAGTTTCAAAATGTGATTGAGAAGACATTTGTTGTTTAGTGTTGTTTGAACCGGACTAGACCGGTCGGCCAGATCGATTGGACAAGAAATTAGCAGGGTATCGATCCAGAGAGTGGCTTTGCACCTGTTAGATCGAGAATTGGTACGAATCAATTGAACCGACCAAAAAATAAGTTGAACCGGGTTTTTTTATTTTTAATATTTTTTTAATCAGACCGGTCAAATCGACTAATCGGTGACCTTACTAGTTTGACTATTGGTCCAATTTAAAAACATTGTTGTTCTAAAAAAAAACTTGTCATGTTAATATCACCTTTGTATAACATAAACAAACAAAGTAGGATCTTACTAGCATGTTGCATATTTTATAACTTCAACCACAAGTGAAATTGAGATGATCCATACTTCGAAAAGTACATGAAAGAAGATTTTAATATATATAAATGTTTTTAAAAAATAATATTCATTTTATTACTACTGTTTAATTCGTATAATCATTTCGACTTTCCAAATTAATTTAACACCACGTTTGGTTCGCTGTAATGGAATAGAGGTGTAACTGAATAGAGGTATAATGGAATAGAGGTGTAATGGAATAGAGCTGTAATAAGTAATTCAACTGTTTGGTTGAATGGAATGGAATAGAGCTGTAATAGAATTATTGTGTTTAGTTGAATGGAATGATGTTGTAATAGCATAAGGAAAAGAACTAAAATGACTAGAATACCCTTAGCAGAATTTTTTTTAGGTAGATGATTATTGTTATTGTTATTAAATTTTAATAAGGTTATTATTGAAAATAATTTAATAAAAAAATAAATAATTTAATCATATTTTAACATAATTATTATTAAATATAATTTAATAAAAAATATAATTTAATAACATGCTTAATATAATTATTATTATATGAATTAAAAAATCAAAATATATAATACTATAAAAATATATATAATCTATTTTATTATTTTTAAACTGCAATACATATATGTGCTAAAATATCATTACTGAAACAAATAATTTAATTGCTCTACAAAAAAAAAATCAGAAGTAATTAATTTGCTTCAAAAATAACTCATTTATTTAAAATAACTCCATTCATGTTACAGAAAAATCAATGCTCAATTTACTTCAAAAATTCATACATCAACCTTCAACTTTATAACCATTATCTCATATTACATTCCTTCCTAAAACCAAATAACTAGGACACAAACCAACTTCTTACTATTCCGCAAGTTAACTGGTCCGTAAATTAATCTGCCATCCCACAACCAACTCAAACTCCACCCAACGTCAACCGGCTACCATAAATGGATCTACCTCTCCAAGGATCAAAGCAACTGAGAGGCCCTATATTTGTTTCATCCTCATCTTCTCTTGCAAAATAAGTCGGAAACGGAAGCATTGAAACATCGAGTTTCTTGTAAATGTAATCCTTTATGAATACAAAGTTCCTTTAGCACTGGGACACAGTAAACAATAACCAACTCCTAAACAATACTGCCGATAAAAAGCTATCAGAATACAACAGATTAGATGGTTAAGAACTTGGATGCAATGTAATTTGTTCCCATCCTTTGAAGGGGGTTAGTCCCTTATTTTTATGACAAACATCATATTTGGAAGCTTGCAACTGTTGTGCAAAGGCTATAGCCTCCTAATTTTTTCCATTCAAAATGCTTAAGCACTTAAGATAAGAAAACCATACCTGACCCCTCACCCACATCAAATTCCTTGCAGGATCTATCTTGTATACCCACACATTTTTAACTATTCTCGTCTTCGCACCCATGCGCCCAGTCATCTTTTTCCCTTTAAATACCTACATAACAATAATTGATTGTCAATTATGACTCAAGGACATTCCATATGGTAAAGACTGATAAAAAAATGGATACAAGAGTTGTAATTAAGATTAGGTTGACAATGCATAAATGCGATAATGCATCAATGCCTTGACCTGGCTCCATGCAAAAGTACAGTAAAACCACAACATCAATGACTTGGTAATTAGAACTGAGTAGTAATCAATCGCAGAGTTTGCAAAACCATTTTTCCCTCAATTAATTACATCACCAAAAACATCGAAAAAAGTCTACACAAAAATAACTATGCAGAATAAAATCAAATTATTGGATTGAATCAATCATATCAACAAGGGCAAGAAAAGAATCCTGCACTTTAAAGTCAGAATAGGCCTAATGATTTTGTTTTCAACAATAAAGTTATTAGTTCGAGATAAACATAACTTCTTCAATGTTTTTGAGAAATATAACTCAAAAGCCCGCTCAAATAGTAAGAGGTGTAGGGGAAAAACAAATCTTGTTACAAGAATGAACCAATCAAATGAACATGACTGGGTGATGTGTCCACAAGGAAGCTTCACAAATAAAGAAGCTTAAGCTATATGGGAAAGGAGTAATTACTTAACCTAAAGCTCCTATTACACGCAATGTTCAGTGGTTAGAAGTAATTTATGCAAAGGGAAAAGAAAGATTAAGAGAATATCGAGATAACTAATAAATGGAACACTCAAAAACCAGAAGATATCCTCCTATCCTAGATTACTCGGATTTGAGTGTTAGTGTCGAGTATGGATAAGTGTTCAATACGAATGTTTACAACTCATCTAAATTTCCAAAGAACTAAATGATTCAATTTGCGATGACTTAAAACAATTCAATTTGCGTGATCTTACACTTCAATTCACAATATTTAAATACTTCAATTTGCAGCACTTTTACACTTCAATTTACAAAGATTTAAACACTTCATTTTGCATCACTTTAACATCTCAATTAACAAAATTTATACACCTCAATCACAAAGAATAAAACATCTTCAATTTACACCATTTAAACACCTCAACTTACAACACTTTAACATCCCAATTAACAACATTTATACAACTCAAATACAGCCATAAACATCTAAATTATTAGAAAACAAAAATACAATTACTACTGCTTTGACAGTTAATATTATACGATATCAAATAAAAGAAATATGGTTATCGTGTTAAATCGGCATCTAATCTGTTTAACCCGTACATTTAACAGAATTTTAACAATTTATACAAAGGCACAATTGCTTAAACAATTTCACTAGAAATGAAGTTATGTGGTCTTAATGAAGTTATGTGGTCTTAGTTGAACTTTAAGCATTATATCCATAAAAGAAATATGGGTATCAGGTTAAAGTGGCATCTAATCCCCATTTATCTCAAGTTTTAGGGCATTAAAGAATGAATTCAAGCCATGGGAGAGAGCATAAGAACATTAAAATTGAAAAGAAAACATACTGGGATAAGAACATTACCGTGCAATACGATGAAGGGAATAGTGTGTCTATTTGGGATACGAATCAATGTAATAGAGAAAATGAATAATAAAGTAGTTGACTGTAAAAGAGAGGCCATGGCTGGTGAAATCTTGCAGAACCAGAATTTCTTTCTTTCCCAAAGCATCCAACAAGAACAACCACACCGACATCCATAAATTTGAAAAGACGAACCGAAACAATATTTCCTAGGGCCGAAAACCCAAAATCTATGGATGAAGCAAGTGATTTCAATATCACAATAAAAAAAAACAGAAACGATTGAGAAGGAAGAGATAAAAGATAAAAACGGACGAGAGAGGAAAATTTTGAAGAGAAAGGAGCCGCTTGAAAAAGAGGGAAAGATCTGAAGGAAATGGGAAAAAGAAAGAAAAAAGGAAGGGATTCATACGACAGAGGATGGAGAAGGGTATTGTTGAAACTTTACAAACGCTGAAAACGCTGAATAGCTATTCTTTGCTTAGAGTGCGGAATGGTAATCAGTGATTTTGCCCTGAATAATGCTGTGTGGAATAGGGCTGTAATAGCCATTACAGCCAACCAAACTAGGGATTGTGTGGGCCTGCAGAATAAGCTTGTAATAGGCATGTAATGGAATAGCCATTACATTGAACCAAACATGGTGTAAATATTTAGATTTCATAGCTAAACTACTATTACTCTAATATATACACTTCCTTTTAATTTAAATTGTATTTATTTTATTAACAATATAAGTAACATTTTTTATCAATTATAATTTTCCACTCTTAAATTTATATCTCATATTTCGTTCTTAACTTGAAATAAATTCAAAGTATTCCTATAGTTTAAGTTTACTTATTTCCTTTGTTATAATTACAATATAATTTAACTTAATTACTTTTTCATTTAATTTTCTTTAAAACACTTTAAATTATTTTTCATAAACCCAATAAATAAATATAGCTTTTCCTCTACCAAACATATGTAGGCTTTCTACACGATGCTGGTAGGTATTTTACTCCTAAGATAATATTTTATTATTTTTATTTTTATCAGTTATATGAATTTCCATTATATTTTTTTTTCTTTATACAGAACTTAAATGGAACTTGGGACTTCTTCAAAAAGTTCGATGACTGATTTTGATGCTAAATCAATTTATGCATTGGATAATGTGCAATAATAATACCCTACTTAAGAATGAAATAAATGTGCCTATGCAAGTTTTTTATCCCAATAATTTTAAAAAATAAATTAATAACTTAAATCATATAATCATCTAATTATTTATCAAAATGGGGCGTTTTGAACAATAACTAGGGATGCCACCTGACAAGGTGGCGACACCACCCAATATTTTGTCCCCATCATAAGGCCATCATTAAATCGTAATTAATTTTTTTAAAAAAATGATATTTTTTTGGTGGTGCCACCCTATACAGTGACACTGGTATGTAACACTTATACCTGCTACAATACGGGTAAAATACAGGTTTATATAGGTTGAGGGGATGGAGGAGAGCTGTCAGGCAACACCCAAGTGGAGGGCCGTTGTAAGGCAACACCAGGCCCCTATTTAATCGTCAAAGTCTTGTGTTTTCCTTGAACAGTTTAGCAATTATCTGATCAAAAGAAAAGGAAGAAGAAAAAATTACAGAAGAGGAGAAAACAAAGAAGAAAAGAAAGAAAGGTTTGTAAGGTTTGTACAATAATTAATTTTTTATTATATTTTTTACAGTAGAATCTTGTTTTTGGTTTTTCAAATAATTACTGAGAAATTTAATTATCTTTAATTATTTTTACAGATTTAGTATTGAAGGTGGATAATCAATTCTTCGTATGCATTTATTTCGATGGAGAAATTTTAAGAACAACAGTTGGTTGTATATTTGAATCTTGCCAACAAATAGCAATGAGATTTAATAGAATTATGTCTGTTGATGATATGAAAGAAATGATCAGTGCAAAAATTGTTAAACGTTGTAGGAGGAGGATGTCGAAACTATTTTACAAATTTCCAGTTTCGTCAAATCCCATCAAATTTAAGGAGATGGAACTTGTAGACGATGAAAACGTGGAGACAATGGTCGCACTTTGTTGTCGGACTGGGAGTGTCAACATTGAACTAATTCAGTTGTTTGCTGAGTTAGCTGATGTGGAGCCAGTTGAAGATTTCACTCCATTAAGTGAACAATATGTAGTTCAAGATCTGTATATGGAGGTTCTGAGAGCGTTTTTCGATAGGCAATCATCTATACGCTGGTTTAACATTTATCTTAATGCTCCACCTGCGTTTGAGAACCTTAACCCGGGTCCTTGTTTACAAATACATCTGATATTGATTGAGATCTATGCGGATGGTGAAAACGGATATGATAATAATGTTTGTTCTGATCACGAGGTTAAAGATTATAGTGATCCCGATCTAGACGAGGTCCCGGATGATATCGACGACGAAGGCGCGTGTAACAACCCGTTTTTAGTAGTGTAAAAAATAATGGTTTCAGGATCATAATTCCGATAAATGAGTCAATAAATATTATTTATTTAATATTTACGAGTATTTATTAAGGTCATATTAAAATTTGGTTAAGAAATTTTAAGGTTTAAATAGTTAATTAAGTAAAAAGGATTAAATTGTAAAAGTTGACGTTTATTAGTTAAATGAGTTAAATAGATATGGAAAGGAAAATTAATGGACTTAATGGGTAAAAATACCATATCTTTAGTTAGTGGATGATTATGGGTTAGTTTTAGTGTAATTTAGATGATTTTTAAATGTTAAACTTGTAATTAGGAAAATGGTAAAATTAAAACAAAAGATGATAAAATAATATCATCTTCTTCTTCCTTTTCTTTTTGTGTCAAAATCGAAAAAGCCATTGTTGTACCTAGGAAGCATTCGGCCAAGCTTTTCTATGGTGCATGGTATGTTTTTTATCCTCATTTTTAATGATTTTTATGTTTTTGTGATCGTTTTAGCTTAATTTGGCTAACCCAGGGGTCAATTCGTAAAAATGTTAAAATTTTAGGGACTTACCATGAATGAGTTGGGTGTGTTTGTGAATTTAGTTGAAGGAATATTAAGCTTGGTTGATAAATAAGCTTATTTTGTTAAGTGATTTTTAGTGATTTTAATGTTTAGGGACCTATTTGAGAAAATAGTAAAATTCAATGAAAATAGGGTGAAATGATGAAAGATATGGGCTGCAATGGACCCCTAGGAAAATCGGCTAGCATGGTTTTTCTTTAAAAATGGTAATTTTGTAAGTTTTCGGTTTATGGACTAAATGACATAATGATTAAAATATTGGGGGCATTTTATAAATATCATTGAAAGGGCTTATTAGCTTAAGAGTAATTAATTGAGAAGTTTGAATGTATTAATTGAGTGGAAATTCTCGTTTAGATCAAGAAACAACTCAATCAGACATTAATCGCGGAAAAGCTAAAGTAGCAGAATAAACGTCGGTTCTGTGTTCGTGACGTATCTATCTAGGTAAGTTCGTATTACAATTAAAGTAATTCATTTGATTTCTAGAAGTAAATTGATACTTATATATATGTCTATAAATTGGTGATTAGATTCACTGATTTGAGAAAAGGGAAAGACCATGATTGAAAGATATCATGGCATTATAATCAAAAAGGAAAAAACCATAGTTGAAATATACTATGACATTAAACTGAAACGGGTAAGACCCTAGTTGAAAGATACTATGACACTATACCAGAAAACGATCAAGATCATAGTTGAAAGATACTATGGCATCATTTCGGAATTGTGTAAGACCTTGGTTGAAAGATACCGTGGCATCCTCAGAACAATGAAATAATCGAAAAGGATATCAACTGAATGGTTATTATATCAATGTTCTAAGGTTCGTTATGTGAATAAGAATTTATGAGTATATAAGTGAGACTTGATATCATGTATGTTTTATGTAAAGTAAATTTACTAAGTTATGTTTACATGTATTCGAACTTACTAAGTACATCGTGCTCATATTATCATGTTTTTCTTGTAGATTACGTGAAGCCTAGTAGATCAGAAATTCAATCAGAGCATACACACTATCCATCTCTTATCTTGGTAGATGTTATGAGTTATTTTGGAAGTTGGTTATGAATGACATGTATTAGGATCTTTTGGTTTAATTGTTTATGTTATTTTGTTTAGTATTTGAAATGGTGTTACTTTGTAGTCATGTATATATATGTTTGGTATTTTGGTTTAATGGTATTGTAGTAAATGCTTTTGATCTTTGATGGATGCTTTATGATGATATGTATAAATGTTGTTTAAAGGTTATGAAGAAATGATATATTTGAGTAGTGTTTAGTACATATTTAGATATTGCTTTAAGATGAAATTGTGTGATTATTGGATATAGTCATGAATGGTTTAAATGAATGGTAAATTAGGTATGTGATGATCCTTGTTCCTTATGAATTTAAATGAAAGATAGCTTGGGGTGTGATAGTTGTTTGATTTGGTTTATTTTGGAAATGAATTGTGGTGTCAATGAAGACACATTGGTTAGGCACCTAGGTTGATTGATTTTGGCATGTTTAGGTGTGTTTGATTGAGTTTTAATGTGTGAATGTGTTTGGAAATGGTATGTCTTGGTATGGAAGAAAGGTCTATTGATTTAGCTTGCTTTAAGGGTTAATTTGGCAGCACACGGCCTGGGACACGGGCTGTCACACTGCCGTGTGCCACACACGGTTACACACCACAGTATTGTGTCAATTAAAATTTAAGTGCAGGTTGAACCATACGGTCACAGAGAGTTATACGGCCTGGCGGCAGGGCCGTGTGACCTAACGTCAAATGCACACACGGTCTGGCACACGGCCTGCGACACAATTGTGTGAATCCATTTTGAATACCCATACGGGCAGACACATGGCTTGAGACACGGTCGTGTGTCCCATACTTCGAATTGTACATGGTTGGCCACACGGCCTGGGCTGGCCACATGGCTGTTGACCTTTTTTTCCAAAATATTTCAATATTTCAATTTTGTTTCAAATTAGTCCATGAATTTTTCCAAACTATTTTTAGGGCATCGTAAGCTCGATTTAAGGCCCATAAGTGTATTTATTCTATAATTTAAATATGTATTCAAATAATATTAATTAAATTGATTAATTATTTTGTTTGAAGTTAATTGTTTCTATTTGTACTGTAATACTCTGTAACTCTAATCTGGCAACGGAGACGGGTTAGGGGTGTTACAATGCGAATAATGATGGAAATGTTTACGCGTCTTCAGTCGGGAACCTGAGTCGAAGCATTGTCATACACAATGATTTTGGGGCTCACATGTTAATCATAGATCCTGATGCGATGCATGCATCTGAGTTCTCTAAGTACCCGATATACTACTTGCTCACCTATTGGTCGTAGATCCTAAATAAGAGGAGTTGTTCGTGGGCCAAAAATTCGCGACCAAGGAAGACTACGTATTTTCCATTAAGTGGTATAACATTAATGTATCGGTTGACTACAAAGTCATTGTGTCTAAACCGACATTATATATTGGGGAGTGTTGGAGGTCGATAGAAGGGTTCGATTGGTGGGTACAAGCTGCATTTATCCAGAGGTCGCAAATATGGGAGATTCAGAAATTTGTTGGCCTCACACATGCACTTCTGCACGGATGACACAAGATCATCACAAATTTAATGCAAAAACCATCTGCAACTGCATCATGCCAATGGTGAAAGACATGTTGACCATTCCTGTATCGGTACTGATTATTGAAATGCAATAACGATTTCAGTACTGAGTGTCATACTGGAAAGCATGGATAGCTAAATAGATGGCCATGAAGTAGTTGTACGAAGATTGGGATGTGTCGTACAATGAACTCCAAGGGTGAATAGCTGTTATGTAGGAGTATGTGCCAGGGACTGTCGTTGAGTTATAGACAGGACCTTATTACAGCCCGGACGACCAACTACAAATAGGAAGAAGAATTTTCCACCGGATGTTTTAGACATTCGACCCATGCGTGCGGGCCTTTCTCCACTACAAGCTGCTTGTGCAGGTTGATGGTACCTAGTTATACGAGAAATATACGCAGATCCTCCTTTTTGCGGTTGCATAAGACGGGAACCGAAACTTGCTACCGATAGCGTTTGCCATTGTGGAGTCGGAGAACATGGAATCGTGAGAATTTTTCCTGATGAACTTGCGGACGTATATTGTTAGAGAAGATAATAGTTGCATTATATTGAATAGATTGAAGGGACTAATTTCCAGCATTGGATATAATACATCGAACTTTCTTTAGAAAGATTGCCCAAAGTTGAAAAATAAGGGTCTAATAGAGGGAAAGCTATAACAGAATCAAATGTAGCTAAGTGTGATGATGAAGATTCAAATCTTTCACTTGTTACATCAATAACTAGCCATTCTGATGTATGGATGTTGGATTAAGCTTGTAGCTATAATATGTGTCATCATTTAGAGTAGTTCTTTGATTTTATAGAACTAAAGGGTGGAAATATCTATACAATAAATAATACTCCTTTTACCACATATTGGATTGGTTCTACACAATTGAGAAATCATGATGAATCAATCAGAACTTTACATAATGTTCGTTATGTATCGGATGTGACGAATAATTTCATTTCAGTGGAAACCTTGGAATAAAAAAGTTTTGAAGTGAGAGCTAAAAACTGTGTGATGAAGATTATTTTTGGTGTACACGAGGTTAGGGGTGAGCAAAATCCGATTCGATTCGATAAACTCAATAAAAAATTCAAATTTTGAATTAAATAGTTCGAGTTATTTGAGTTAATCAAGTTATTCAGATCAACTCGAATAAAAAATTAAGTTTTTCGGTTTAACTCGAATATGAGTTACACAATTCGAGTTATCCGAAAATCCAAATAAGAAAAGGCAAAACTAAGTCGTTTTGATAAATGTTTACCTTTTCTAAAGTTAAAAGTCAAAACCATTAAGTTAAAAGGCAAAACTACGTCGTTTTGATAAATGTTTACTCATTAAGTTAAAAGGAAAAACCATTATATTGTTTATGTAGTTAAATAATCTTATACTTCATCTACTAGTTAAAAAGTCGATCCATGTAAACGCAACATTGAGTATAAATAATAGGATTCGTTAACTTGACTCGACTTGAATCGATTCGATTCAATTCGAAAAAAATTAAATTGAGTTAGGTTGCTAAAATAGGATCCATCAACTCGACTAACTCAATTTTTTTTTGATTCTATACGATTCGACTCGATCAAGTACTCACCCCTACATGAGGTAATGAAGGGGGTCAACAAGAATAATAACATGTACCACTATTTGGGTAGTATAGTTAGTGGGATAGTTGCTACGTTAGTGGGATAGTTGCTACGACATCAACTGAAAATCAGGAGTTAGAAGCACTTAAGCTATGACATATGTGCTTGGGGTATGCAAGTGAAAAATCTTTAAAATTACTCATAAATCAAGAATTATTGAAAGGAGTAAGAACCTGTAAACTGGATTTCTGTGAGCACTGCATTAAAGGGAAGCAGACAAGGGTGAAGTTTAGGACTTGAATCCATGATACTAAAGGCATCTTGGATTATATTCATTCAAATGTTTAGGGTCCTTCTAAAACAATCTCTTTGGGAGGAAAACATTATTATGTAACTTTTGTTGATGATTATTTCTAAAGTGTGTGGGTGTATACAATGAAGAAAAATGATGAAGTGTTAAGAGCTTTGCAAAGTGGAAAAAGATGATGCCCTTATCTTCGCAAATCTTTGTCTTCATTGTATACACACTCTTCAAGAATAATCATCAACAAAAGTTACATAATAATGTTTTCTTCCCAAAGAGCTTGTTTTAGAGGGACCCTAGAAATCTGAGTGAACATAATCCAAAATGCCTTTGGTATCATGGATTCCAGTCTCAAACTTCACCCTTGTCTGCTTCCTTTTGATGCAATGCTCACAGAAATTTAGTTTACAGATTCTTTCTCCTTTCAATAATCTGTGATTTATGAGTAATTTCAAAGATTTTTCACCTACATGCCCCAAGCGCATATGTCATAGCTTAAGTGCTTCTAACTCTTGATTTTCAGTTGATGTTGTAGCAATTATCCCACTATTTGTACTACCCAGATAGTGGTACAAGTTATTATTCTTGCAAACCCTATTCATTACCACGTGTGTACCAAAAATAATCTTCATCACATCATCTTTTGCTCTTACTTCGAAACCTTTTGATTCCATAGTTCCTATAGAAATGAGATTCTTCATCACATCTGACACATAACGAACATCATGTAAAGTTATTATTGATTCATCATTATTCCTCAATTAAATAGAACCAATCCCATATGTGGTAAGAGGAGTATTATTTTTTTGTATAGATATCTCCACCCTTTAGTTCTTTAAAATCAAAGAACCACTCCAAATGAGGAAACATATGATAGCTACAACCTGAATCCAACATCCATACATCAGAATGGCTAGTTAACACTTAGCTACATTTGATTCTGTTATAACTTTCCCTTTATCAGATTTACCATTATTTTTCAACTTTGGGAAATCTTTCTTCTAGTGTCATTTTTCTCGACAGAAAGCACACTCATCTTTACTTAGTTTCCCCTTTGACTTGGATATCCTCTTTTGTACTTTACTCTGGGTGTGTAAATGAACCCAGGCTACCAAAGCTTTTGCATCTTCAGTTGAACTTCCCTAATTTTCCTTCTTTCTCAATTCATAATAAAGTTACACATACTTCACTAAGAGATACAACCTTCCTATGAAGTAGAATAGTTTCGAGGAACTCAAACTCCTCAAGTGACCCTAATAACATTAAAGCCAAATCTTCATATTTGAAAGTCTCTCCATATTCACTAGATTAGTGACTAATTGATTAAAACTAGAGATGTGATCATTTATAATGGTACCTGGAACATAAGTGAAGCGAAACAACCTTTTCTTCATGTGGAGCTTATTTTGACTATTTTTCTTCAAAATTTTTTTTTCTAGTTCCAACCACAACTTATTTGTAGAAGTCTTCTTTGAGAAAGCATACCTCTGCTCTCAAGAAAGACACGATCGAATTGTACCACATGCCAAAAGATTGATAGTCTTCCAATCTTTCTTATAGTTCCTTTTAATGTCTAGATCTTGCTGAAAGAGAGCATCTAGAGCCTCACTTTGCCACATACTGACATGATGTGGATCCTCTTGAAATGTCTACCATTTCAACCATAATATTTCAATATGCCCAAGGGAATCTTTTCTATTGTGGAAGATCAGTTTAAACTGCAACCACAGAGCATACTTCGAATAACCTTCAACTTTGATACCACTTGTTGTGCCAATAGGGGAAAAGAGAGTAAATTATTGTACTAGAAAAACACATTAGGTTCAATTCCCAGGAAAGATTAGAGGGGTCACAAACGGTCCCACTTAAAACCCAACATCCTAGATAGAATCTCCTTACAATGTAATTTAATAGCATAACATATCAGTGCAATTATATCCTGCAAAATATTGAAAGATAAAAAAAAAAAAAAAAACACCAAAAATTTAACGAGGTTTGACAAATTACGCTTATATCCTTAGACAATACCAAATATATTTCACTGTAAAGAATATAAGTGAGATATTACAAATAAGGAGAGGGAAAAGTAACCTTATGAAGAATATGACAAGTTTGGGGATGATTCAAAGATGGAAAAACAACCCTTATTTATAGTAGTACAAAATCTCTACAACTCTGTACTTTCTAGATATGAGATTATACTATTTCAATTACATGTTTTTTTTTAAATTATTTTAATAAGCATAAAATATGGTTATTAAAAATTAATTTAACAAGCATAAAATACGCAATAATTTACGTAATTATTAAAATTTTTCCATAAGCATTCATGCCAATCTCATAAGGATTGTTCGAAGAGTTCTACTTTCGGGTTTTGTACATCCCAAACAATAAGCTCCTGCTAAAGTGAACATGCTTGTATTAGCTCACCCCATACCTGTTTAGAATTGAAGCAAGAATATATATATTTTATATTATACATGTTCATTTTATAATCCATATCCAGACGAAAGATTTCGAACTTCTTATTAGTGCAGTATCACTATATCCAACATTAAATCTCATTCCAATATCTATTCCACGCAATACACACTCTAGTCAAACAATGCATTAAACATAAATTTCATTTAACATCACTTGTTAACCCCAAAAAAAAAAAAAGAAGAAGCTTTAATTGCTTAAAAGCTTTTCTTTTCTTTCTGTAAATTATATAAAGTCATCCTACAATAATATATAAATATATATATATATATATATATGTATATATATGAGTGTGTGTAATATCTGAAATAGATTCTACTGTGTAAGAATACGATGATGTTATCCCAACTCTTGTCACAAGCTTTGTCGAAAGCTTAGTAAAAACCAGAAATGGTAAAATTGAATTTTGTCAAGTGTTTCCCCACGAGAGAAAGAAAGTTTTGAGGTTAAAAACAAAACATTGAAGGAACCCTAGCTTTAACTTCAACCCCAAAACATTATGCACAAAATGGGTCTGAAATAGAAACTGCAACAACTTAAAAGAGCACTTCTCAAAGCCATGAAAATGTGAAAGTATCCAACACTGGATCACTCAAGCAGCTGATTTCTCAGCTTCTTCTGCTGCCTCTTGCTCTCTCAACTTGATCAAAGATGGGGGTGGTTTCACAACAATGCTTTTCTTCCATTGCCGATCGAGCTTTCTTGACAATCGCTTGTTGATGCCCTCTTCGAGCTCTCTTTCCCGTTTAACAGTAAGCATGCGAGCAATCTATAAAAGGAGAATGCTTTCTTCGTTATAATAATATCATACTCAAAGCTTATATACATTGTAAAACTACACTTAATCTTCACAAAAGAGATCAATAATGTATGACTAAAGTTCGAGTAGTGAATAATCAGACAAAATAGAACTGTTTCTGGGTGCTTTCCCAGCTCACAAACTTCGTGGGAGAAACTTTTCTGCTTTCTTTGGATATCGAAATAAAACATAGATTATCTAGCAAAAACTCAAACAATACCAATAACATGTCAAAGGAACTAAGACATCAGCCTTACATCGAAGAAAATTGAAATTTGTTTCCCAAAGCCTCGTGATTTTGATCATTAGACAGAACAAGCATAGGGTCATAATGTTAACCGTGAAATTTTTAGACGAAAGCAGTTTTAACAGATGAAGAAGTCCTATAACCACCTCGGTATCTCACAACCAAAATAAACTTTTAAAATAATAGAATAATAATAAACATGCAAACAAAGGGAGCATGTTCAACTATGGTCAGCAGAAGCTTATCTTGGTCAATATCGGATCTACAGCATGTTTATTCTTCACCAGTAAACTTTAAAAGAAACACATCCTCCTATCACAGACCAATTCTTAGCCATGCTCAAATGACTTCGGTTTTGCCTCTGTTATCTTGCAACTGCCTATAAGTTAAATCAAAACACAACCAAATGGCTACTACTAGTCTACTAGTATATCAACACAGTTTAATTTCAGGTAACATGAAGCTGAGGCAAAGTCATATTCATGTGTTATAATTTAAAGAGTTTAAGGTTACCATTAAATGATTTTATTTTACCATCATATCTGCCCTTCAAATAATGCTATAAGGATAATATGATCATTGTTAAATATATTAAGTATACCCATAAAAGACAATGACAAAGGATCTCTGCCATTAAGTCCAAATAGTGCTCCAAATTTACCAAACAATGATCTCGGTAATTGATTGCCAAAGTACCATACCGTTCACTACTTTCTGCTTCCACTCAATATATATATATTTTGGTGAAAACTTCCACTCAATATTTAAACATACTGTTTTTGACCCTGAAAAGTCGGAGCCCCAAGCCCCGGGCATAGAAAGAAAATGGCATAACCAAAATATCTGGCAAAGATGACAGTCCATCTGCATCTACCCAGTAGACAATGTTAGTGCACTAAGTGTCACTTCAAAAAGCAATTGATTAACTGTAATCCAAATAAAACCACAAAACCTCAGTTGGCCATTTTGTCAACCAATTTTCCCACCATGCAGGTCCAACTAGAAACGAAAATTAAGGCCATAACCTCTGCAAACTCACTAAAACTAGGTCCTTTTATATGTTTCAATCTAAGTCCTCATTGACTTTCCTCTTACTCTCTTGACATTGAAATTCTTCCGCTTTGACGGAAAACAAAGATGACAGAAGTAGAAAACCAGCTAGAAGCAACAAATTCCTCAAGGACAGGCTACCAAAGCCACCACTTGCATAGCCTATCCTCCCCCTTCTCTCCTTTTTCCAACAAGGCCTGGTTTCACAAGACTAGTAGAACACTTCCTCCATTGAGATTTCAGATAAAGGTTTTATTACCCCAAGCCCTACACCCTAGTCTTCCTTCTTAATTTCATAAGAGGACCAATCCCAGTGCCATTTTACCAATTTTGTACACAATGTATGCCAAAGAAAGGCACCCAAAATTTCAGAGGAAAAACAAAAGCAAAGCAGTTGACTTCTCAACCTACTTAATAAAATATGCAAAGCTTTATAACTGGCCAAAATGAATAACAAAAAGGATGATGAATGAATAAACACATACAACACATGCACATCCGAAAAAGATAACTTGACCATGGTTATGTATTAATAACATAAAAACTTCAACATATTCCATCATTCTGTGAAGCTGCTTTGGATTACAATTAGAAACGAAAATGCACTGCTTTGACAACACTACTCCATAAAATGTTTTACCTTTAGTGAATTGTGATTATATTAGAGTTATTGGTTATCTACTAAACAAGATATAGCTATCATTCTCACTTCCATCTTCCAATCAAAGTTTAGATTTTCGGCAACTTGAATCACAAGGATAATAATCCTAAAAAAATAACATATCTGTTCTCAGCCCCTATCTATAGAAACTTGTGACATTCTAGCTCAATGTGAATTGAAATATCCCTTCATTTGATTCTCCATATCTTAAAATAAAACTAAAGTAGTATCCAGATTCTGAAATCCCATTTGAAATTCAATTAAGAGAAGATTATTTAAAACAAGAAAATGTGGGGGGGGGGGGGGGAAGAATATACCCTTTTGCGCATTCGCCCAAACTCGCTAGACTTGAACTCATTACGAACCGATTTCTGGAGACGAAGCATCAAAAGCTCACCTTTTAACTCAACCACTTCATCGTTGATTTCCTCAGTGGTTTTGGCTCTTATTTCCTTCATTTCTTCTTCTCTCTTAGCCATCATGACCACGGAGGACGAAGGTGACGGTTGCCGAAAGGAGGTGACCTGAGAAGGCAACCGTTGGGGACATAAGTGCTGGATTCTAACGCCGGTGAAGGAAGTTTTGGGAATTGAGGATTTGGGTTTTGGAGGGAGAGTTAAGGTAGCTGGGGAAGCAATTGAGACGCTCAACATCTTTGCTTCTTGGAATTCAGCTTTATCTTTGTGGCTGTTTTCCTGTAGGTGCAAAGCTCGCTTCTTGCTTGAGCTTTAGTACTTGGGATGTAGATTGTAGATAAGGCCATTTTTTATATCCTTCTTGTCCGTTTAAATAAAAAACAATTCAATTTCCATTTTTAAGTTCGGTTTTTTAATCAATGGCCGCATTCCTTAAAAGGATTTCAAGCCCGAGCCCATACCTGATCAAGAGTAAATTCATTGGTAACCAAGAGCGAGAAAAATTTTTTGGGACAGAAAATAAGTTATAAATTTCTATAAAAGTTAAAATGAAATTTTATTTATATTTTTATATTTTTTTAAATATTAAATTAAAATTTATTATTTGAAGAGATAGAAAACATAATTTTATCATTATTAATTTATATTTTATATATTTTAAAGAGAAAAAAAATTCGATTTTCCAATTTTTTTTTAGAGGGGTGAGCCGCTGCCTGTCCCTCCCACCACCCCTGTTGACAACCTATAAGTTCTTTTTTGAGTTTTATTTTAAGAGTCATATTTATGATTTAAATTCTTTTAAATTATTTCACCATTCATCCATTGGTTAGTTAAAAAGTCAAGATTTAAGCTAAGCTTTAACGGTATTTTGAATCTTGAGTATCTAGGTTTAAGGCTTACAAAGTGCAAAGTCTATTTTGTGCAGTTGCCGTATTTTAGCTTTAGTTAGTCCAATTTGTTGGTTTTAGCTTTTATAAGAATTGTACCAGTTCTTAGTTTATTTGTATTATAATAATTTGATTTTATTGTGCATTTACTCGAACAATCTATTTGTGCTGTAATAATTTGATACTTACAATTACTCAAACATGTGTTTGTATTATACTTTGATTATACTGTACTTATAGTACTTAAAAAAAGTTAAAAGTTAAGTATCATGTTCATATAAGCATCAATTGTCACATTTGGTTTGTTGTAATGGAATAGAGCTGTAATGTAAAAGTGAAATGGAATTATAAAGGAATGAAATCAACAAAATAATAGTTTGGTTGGATACCAATTTTTAATATATTTTGTGTGACATTATAATTTATAATTTCATTAATATTTAAAAGAGAACAGGAGTAAGGCAAAGGTTATGTGCTAACTTCTTTTAAATGAATTCTTTCATAATAAAAATCCTCACAACCAATTTCATTAATAAATTTTAGAGAAGTCACCACCGAGAAGAAAAACAACTTTAGTGATATAAAAAAGAAATTGGCAACTCAACATATTGTTGGGTTAGCAGTGGAAGAAGGAAAATAAATGCAAAGCCAAATATAAATGCCATAGCTTGCTTGTGACCAATATTGTCTCAAAATTTCAGAATAGAGAATAAAAAAGAATTTGTATCTACACTGCCAGTCTCATAAAATTCTCAACCCAGCATCTTGCTAATTGTCTGCTATGCTTTTGATTTCACCTAAAACCACGTACAAGAGATGGAATGCATGGCCTATTACATTCCATTAATTTATATTAATTTCTTCTAAATTAGTTATGCTCGGTTGTCTTTCATTTTCTGCATAAAAGTTGGTTTAATAATATAGTTGGTTTCGCACCGGTTTTAGTCATATTAGTTGATGCACATTGTTTTAGTATTAAAATGGAATAAGCAATATTCTTTTTCACACCAGTAGTCAGTTCGTTCCGGTCAATTCCGATCACACTAAGTACTAGAACATGATGCAATGAGTGGTGCATGAATAATATTAAAAATATAAAATTTTAACTATTTACTATTATGGTACAAACTTAATTGGAATGTACTGACCAATCAAATAAACAATTAAACTTTAATTTTTTTTTCGGGACATACTTATCACATTTAAAATATAAAAAAACAAAGAAAAAATCCCTACCCACCTTCAGCTTCTTTTATCGAAAAAATCCCCACCTTTCAATTTTTTTTCTGGTTAATTTTGGTTTTGTTCAATGATGTATTTTTATTTGTGAAGTTTACTTGTGAGTATTTTATATAATTGATGAATATTTTATATTTAAAATTTATTCAGTATCATTTATTTGATATTTGTAAATATTTTTATATACATATATTGAATGTATATTTAAAAAAAAATCGATAAATCCAAAACCATACATCAAAACAGATTAGTATCGTTATGTACCGATTCCAATAGAAAAACGATGCATTCACCAGTGCAACATTAACTACATTAAACTTAACTTCAGCTTCAGAACATGCGATAATAGAATCTAATACATCAAAAAAAACAAAAAAAAACTTAGAAATGTAATCGAATGGATGTAAATATATGCACAATGTACATTCTCAAATTGATTACCACTTAAATCCAACTTCTTCAAATTTGTCAATTATGTTTAAATCCAATTAAATTTTTGTTTGATTAATTGCTTAAAGAAAGTAAAAGAATCTTATCTCAACCATCAATAGTTCCTTCTAAATTATTTAGCGCGAGAAGTAAAGTTGTTAAAGATGAAAGGCCACCCAAATGTAACTTGTTCTTCTTTATTTTGGTTCCACTTAAATCAAACGTTTCCAAACTACCAAGTTTTGAAAGCCATTCAGATTTGTAAAATAAATATATGCATTAGCAATACATATAGATATGATATTAAAATTTTACCATTTGTGTGATTTTGTCCGGGCAATAGTTATTCTATAGTTTACAACATGGTTTATTAGTGACAATTAAGTTTCAAAGCGAACAGAGAAACTAAAATGGTCTACATAAATGATAAAAGACATAACAAATGAAGTTGTCCTTTTATCGAAATATGTGCTAAACTCTCATATATTTTGGAATAATTTTTAAGTTATTTGGGTAGATAATCCTAGAATAATCAATTGAGACTTTTTAGGAAGACATTTTTTTTTTTATCTTTTAATAGTTTATTAGAATAAGAGAACTATTTTCCCAGTTATGTTGTGAGTTTTTTTCTATTTAAACTCAGTTCTTTACGTAATAAAAATAGAATAGTTTTATTGAATATGGTCTCTTGAAAACTTTTATGGTATTAGAGCTAAGTTAAATCTCTAATAGCACCATAGTTAAAACAACCTTCACTGGAGATAAGAGATCCAACAACCAAATTTAGGTAGAAAGCTCTGTCGTTGGAACCATTACCGAGAGTGCAATGACTCAAGGGGCAAAAACGTCTCACCTCTCATTTCAGTTGACATCTCACAAGCTGAATGAAAAGAATTACCTCGAATGGTCGCAGTCCGTGAAGTTAGCAATTGATGGGTGAGACAAGCTGAGTCATTTAATTGAAGTCAAGCAACCGCAGGTGGGTGATCCAAGGATGAGCACGTGGAGGTAAAAGAATCTATGATAATTGCATGACTTATTAATTCCATTGAAGCATTCATAGGTAAAACCTTTTCTTTTTCTCCCGACTGTTAAAGATGTTTGGGACGTTGTGAAAGACATCTATTCATATTTAGAAAATGCTTCACAAACCTTTGAGTTAAAAATAAAACTCTGGAAGGCAAGGCAAGGGGAAAATGAGGTTACTCTTTATTATAACGAGATGATGTCTCTTTGGAAAAAACTAGATCAATGTTATAATGATGAATGAGAGTGTCTTGGAGAAAGTGTAAAAGCTATGAAAAAAAGAAGAGAATGAGTGAGCTTATTTATTTCTGGCTAGTTTAAATAGAGAATTTGATGAAGTGAGATCTCATATCCTAGGGAAAAATCGCTTCTAACACTCCGTGAGATCTTTTCTGAAGTTAGAAGAGAGGAGACTAGGAGAAAAGTAATGTTAAGGCCAAGATTTAAAGCTAACGATGATAATTCTGCTCTTGTGACTATTAAAAATGATGATAGTGAAAAAAGGAAGAAACCTTGGTGCGACTACTGCAAAAAACATTGGCGTACTCGAGAAACATGCTGGAAGCTCCATGGAAAATTGACGAATGAGAGAAAGAAGAGTGGAATTGGTCATGGTTCACAATCTGGGGATAGCAGAGCTTTCCAAACAACTAATGAAAATCATGAGCAACAAAATTCACTGGAAGGGTCTCCATTCACTAAGGAACAACTAGAGAATCAATATAAGCTTTTTCAATCACCACAGTTTCGGATGAATTCTTCTATTTCTAACTCATCTAATAATCCATCTTGCTCCTTTGTCCAATTAGGTATTGATTCTTTAGTTGTTTTTTTAGTGTCAAGCCTTGTAAAATAAGCTTGTAGATCGTTGATTTTAGAGTTAGTGATCACATGACTAGTAATCCTTTCCTTTTCTCAAATTACACAACTTGTGTAGGAAAAAAAATTAAAGTAGCAAATGGGTCATTCTCTGCAATAGCTGGGAAATGGACTATCAAAATTTCACCTTCCTTGGTTTTACATGATGTTTTACATGTGCCAAATCTAACTTGTAATCTCATATCTATCTTTAACTATCTCAATCCTCAAATTTTCGTGTAACATCCGATTCCCAATTAACCCAGAAATTAGGAATAATTGGAGGACTAAATAATAAAAACCGCAAGTTGGCGGCCTCTAGTGAAAGAAACGGGAAAGCTAGAAACTAAACTGGACATGGTTGGAAACCAAACTTGGTTTGATTAGAATGAAACCAACTGGTTACTTAGTGGGAGACATAATAATTAGTTATGGACGATTCTCATAAGAGTGGTAATAACGCAAGAATGGCTATAAATGGCTGGGAGATGGCTCACAGAGATGATTTTTCTTCCCGATTATGTTTCATTTTCTCTCTTCTTCATCTTCTTTGGTAGCTTAAAGAAGGAATGACCATGGAAAGTTCTGCATGGAGTAGAATTCATGAGGATGGAAATGGAAACATATGGAAACTAGCAACCTGGTAAGATTCTTAACCCTTCTATGTACATAAAAGTTAAGAAATAAGGTTACAGATCTTCAGAATTACTTTAAGGGTTATGCATGTTAGAAAAGTTTAAGATTTTAAGATGAAATACAAGTTTAACCAGTAGGTTTTTGGTTGAAATGCTTAGCTGCAAGAAGAATGGAAGCTTTGGCATTTGAGAAAGCTAAGTTGTGGAAACGATGAAGATTCAAGTGAGTTCCGACCTCTAAGCCTGCTGTTATGGTCTACACTTTTTGAGTATGCCATGTTTGCATAAACATGAGATATGATGATATGTGTATGCATTGCATGATTGTGGGAAAAACCTTCATGGGATAGATAAAGTTAGGATGGGAAATGGGGTATGAACCTGTTAGTTACCGCATCAGGCAAAGCTCTGGGCCTTGCAGAGGGAACACTACAGTGTTTGAGCAACAAGGTTTGGTGTTATAAAGGAGGTAATGAGAGGAGGACTCAGGAAATAAAAATCATGGAATGGTATTTACCGCGACGGCGGTACTGACTAGTCCTTCGAGGTGACACCACGTTGATGGTATATAGTGTAAGACCATAGATGAAAGACGATATGTGTAACGCCCCGAATTTTTGGGCCTAGTAGAATTGGGCCTATTGGGCCTTGGGCATGGGAGCGTTTAAAATTTTTTTGAGAACAAGAGGACGGCACTAATGCGAGTTGGACCTATTAGGTGAGTGATTTTGGAGTGTTTAGAGGGTACTACGAAGTCCCGGGTTCAAGTTACGCCATAGGAAAAATTTTGATTTTTAGCCTTAGTGGAACCCTGATCTCTAATGGTATAACTCATAAATAAATTAGGGTAAAATAAGACACAAAAGGAGCTGTGGTCTAGTGGCAAATGGTGCCACATGGGAGACAAGGAAGTGACGCCATAGAGGAAGCAAGGGGTCCAAGGTTCAAGTCTTGGCTCTTGAAATTTATTTTGGTTTCTTTTTTAAATAAATCTGGAAACGAGTAGGTAGGCTTTATAGTTAAATGTGTTGGACTTATGACACAAAAGAGCTTGTGTCCTAGTGGTGGTGGCGTGACATGGCTATCGAGAGGACTGTGGTTCGAATCTCTTTGCACGCAAAGGTGGGTTATTTTGCTAAGGAGTCAATTTTTGAGGATTGATAGAGAATCCCACATCGGGAAGCTAGCATGAGGATAGGCAAGAAGTTGGCTTTAAATAGAGCAAACCATGAGGAGAGTAAGGATACCTTGCTTGGCTTATATCCCTTTCGCTTTGTGGCGTGCTCGTTTGGGTTAGGCGTTGGATCATTCGTTGATCTGTATGCCGTTGGGTCACGGTGGTGGTGACCGAAGTTGATCAACACACCCCTTGGGGGTCAAGGGTGCGATCATTGTTGGCTTCTGTGCAGAGCAGTGTTCAGAGCGCGGATTAACTTTATATTCCTATCAGGTGTGCATTTTGCACTACTCTAGCTGTAGAGTGGCAAATGCCGAAATACCGGTCACACGACGATGGTAGCCACACGAGCGTGCGAGCGCACGTGTGGGAGGTTCGACGCGATAGTTGAGGCCCTCATGAGTGTTCTCATGGGTTTAGGTTGCCTTGGGTCGAGTGGGCCCAATGGGCCCGTGGGCCCATGTGAATAAATTGCATGATTGTGTAGTAGATATTGGACTGGTCTATATGAATCTCATATCTGTGGCTAGATTTGGCTGAATGGGCCACACGAGCGTGTGGGCCCATTTGGGCTGAGAATGGGCCCTAGGCCTATTTGCATCATTATCTCTATTTAGAATACTTTGGTTTAACTGGGCAAATCGCAGTTGATCGCTCTAGTGAAGGTGACGACGCTCGTGATTATTTAGTACTCTATGTGACAAGGTGTGTATCCGTATACACTGTTTTGATTGTTGATCGGTTGAAAAGCCGAAGGTGCGTATATTGTACTATTTTGACTGTTGATCGACATTATGCAGAAAAGCTGAAATACCGGCGAACGATGCCATACGAGCGTGCGATCGCGCATGTGGTGAACCGTGCTCACGGAGCGTGAGCGTGTGATGAGAAAGGCCACAATGAGCGAATTCATGGGCTTCGGCCGTAGTGGGTCACTTGGGCTGGAATGGGCCTTGATAGGCCAATGGGTCATAGGGCCCGCGAATGCAAGTCGCACTGTTAAATGGGAAATAGATAGGCTTATCATGTTGCACACATGACTTAGGTGCTTTGGCCGCGTCAGGCTGAAAAGGGGCCGTGTTGGCCTAATGGGCTTGTGGGCCCACACAGATGAAATGTTCGTGATGTGATAAGTTATTGATTTGGGCTGTGCCATTGCATAGCCGTGGTTGTTTTTAGGCTAAATGGGCCACACGAGTGTGTGGGCCCACTTGGGCAGGGTAATGGGCTTTAGGCCCATCTTCACCGTTAAGTCAAGTTAGATTTCCTAAGTCGCTCGAGGCGACGGTGGACCTTCTGTTGGGTCGTTAATACCCTCAATTAGTAAAATTACAAAAATACCCTCAGTTTATAAAATTACCGAAATACCCTTAGTTTGTAAAATTACTGAAATACCCTCAGTTTGTAAAATTACTGAAATACCCTCGATTTGTAAAATTACTGAAATGCCCTCAGTTTATAAAATTACAGAAATACCCTCGATTTGTAAAATTACTGAAATACCCTCAGTTTGTAAAATTACTGAAATACCCTTGGTTTGTAAAATTATTGAAATACCCTCAGTTTGTAAAGTTACAAAAATACCCCTGATTTGTGAAATTACTGAAAGACCCGTGAGTTATGAAATTACTGAAATACCTCGCTTGTAAAATTATCAAATACCCTTAGTTTACAAATTACTTTGAAATACCCCCGTAGGTAGAACTACCGAATTACCCCCGTAGGTAGAATCACCAAATTACCCCGTAGGTAGGATCACCAAAATACCCCGGGGTAGGATTACCAAATACCCTTATGGGGTAAATGACTGCTTTGCCCTTGTGGGTAAATGACCGACTTGTGCTATGATTTGACCGATTTGACTTTGATCGTATGACCGTGTTTTAACCGATTTGATCGTGGGCGTGTGACCGATATGTCGTTAATATGTGTTGAAATGATCACATTAAGCATGGCTATTTTGCATACACGTGTAATGATTGAGCATGACATACACGACATATTGCATGGGGTTGGGATTTGTAATTGGAGGAAGTATCGCACTGCAAAGGGCTCGCCACGCTTTACTACTCTAGTGGCTTCGCCACGTATATCGATTTTTAGTGGCCCGCCACGCTTCATCGTATTAGTAGCTCTGCTGCGTTAGTACTATGTACTAGTGGCTCTGCCACATTTTACTGTTATAGTGGCATCGCCACGTAATTTGATTTTAGTGGCTCAGCCACGTATACTGTTATTAGCAACTTTGCTGCGTTGTTATTAGCGGCTAGGCCGCGTTATTGGTGTCTTTGTTGGGTGGGTCGACTTGGTCCCCACGTGGTGTGTTGGTTGGTACGGGAGGTGTGTTGGTTGGGATCGGTTGGGATGCATCCTCATCGCGTTGCATATCTGCTTATGAGATCTGTCACTTTGACTTGGGCTTAGGCCACTTTTTCTACTATTGGTTTGGGCTAGGCCCACTAATTCGTTATGGGTCGTGACCCAAATGATATTGTAGTGGGCTTTGACTCACGTATGCTTTAAACCGATCAGTCTTCGTTACTCTTAAAGGGCTTTGGCCTGCATCGTTTCGCTTTTTGTTTCAGATACCGATTGTTACTCTAGTAAGGGGATTACACACCGAGTTTTCATAAACTCACCCCGCTTTTAATCAGCAGTAATCCTCACCTTAGGATCGGAGTCGGAGCGAGGACTCAAAGAAGACCACACACTGCTTATGCTTGCTGTTCTGATTATTTTTAAATATTTTTATTTAGGTTGTTATAATGCCTCTCTAATTTTAACTTATTATTTCTGATATTTATTTATGATTTTTTCTAACTGCTAAAAGTGGGATACAATTTCCAAAACGATAAACCGACTTCAAAACATTATGTTTCCGCAACATTTTCAAAATGCTTCTGCTACTCAATTTTTAAACATCACGTTTTCGTATATTATTTATTTTAAATATGCTTTCGCAACAGATAAAGTTTTAAAAGTTACGTTTGCAAGTGGTTAACAATTGCTTAAGTGTTTTGAGTTTTAACAAAGAGGCTTTAACTCTCAAACAAGTTTTAACAAACAAGAAACATGGTTTTGAAAAACACTTCCATGTGACACCACGTTGATGGTATATAGTGTAAGACCATAGATGAAAGACGATATGGTAGTTTGGTATGAGGTACGTAGCGTAAGACCATGAATGAAAGATGCCATCATAGTATGGTACACAATATAAGGTATACTGTGTAAGACCATAGATGAAAGATGCTATGGCAGCCAGGTATGATGAGTAAAACCATGGATGAAAGACTTTGTGGCATATAAGATAGTACGCCAGGATGGCGAATATCGGTGTAAGACCATGGATGAAAGAATCCATGACATCCACTGAGATAGTCCACTGGAACAATAAACACAAAATAGAGACAGTCTGCTGGGATAGTAAACATAGAACATAGATAGTCTACTGGGACAGTAAACATAAAACAGAGATAATCTGTCGGGACAGTAAATATGAGTAAGTCCACTGAGACAATAAACATGAGGTAAGTCTGTCGGGATAGTAAACACAGGGTAAGTTTTCTAGGACATAAGAAATGATATGAGAAGGGTATAAGACCATAGCTCGGCTACGACAACCCTTAAAGTCTGTAAAGACCACAAGCGTGGGGTATACTGCCAGTGCACCAAGAATGAGAAACCACGCAGGTGAAAGAAGAGTTAAGAGAAAGTGTAAGTATGGCAAGCGGGTCAAGAGGTATTCACCAAAAGTGATGCAAGCGGTAAAGGTAGCTGTGATAGTCGACAAGGAATGGGCAAGGGCTAGAAAAGAATTAGAGGAAAATAGGACGTGTGAGAGCATAGGTTTAGTCGGTCCTTTGACCTAAAAGATTGGAAGAAATACCTCTATGTGCATGGCGATCGAACTGGCTAAGTCTCTCAAGTCCTCAGTATTATTAAGAGAATACATACGGTACGTAGATGCATGTGCCTAGATTGGAAAACAAAGAGGTAAGTACCAATAGCTGAATATATGTAGAAAGTATAATTGAGAAAATATGGTGGTAGAAATTCCAGTAAATGCATGTTGAAAAGATACAAGGAAACTATAAATAAGGAAGTGCAAGTGGACAACGATGGAAAATGGGTAGATGTTTTTATTAAAAGATAAGTGTGAAGTTAAAAATGTGTTTAAGTCTTTTTATTCTATGGTGGAAACACAATTTGGTGTGAAAAACAAAACATTTTGGAGTGAAAATGGTGAGGAATTTTTTAGTAACCAATTAGGCATTTTCTTAACCAAACATGGAATAGTCCACCAAAGCTCTTGTACAAATACACCACAATAGAATGAGATTGCGGAAAAGAAAAACCACCATTTTTTGGAAATAACTAGAGCCTTGATGTTCACTTGTTAGGTACCACGTTATCTTTAGGGAAAGGCTTTGTTAACGGCTACATATTTTTATTAATAGAATACCCAGTAAGATTCTAAACTATAGAAATCATTCAGTGTTTTTAAAGATAGGTTTCCTAACTCTAAAATTGATCACAGATTTTCCCCTTCGAGTTTTTGGGTGTAGTGTCTTTGTTCATCTTCACAACCAGGGTAAACTAGACCTTAGAGCAAAATATGTGTCTTTTTTGGTTATGTTTCTAATAAAAAGGGTTACAAATGTTATGATTTGATTGATAGGAAGATGACTGTTACCATGGATAAAATTTTTTTAAAACATAACCTTACTTTGATTCTAATCTTCAGGAAGGGAATTATAACAAGGAAGATTCCATAATAGATCAAGAAGAGACTAGGAATATACAACATAGGGATTCTAATAATGTGAAAGGTGAATTTATGATCAACACAAAAATGAACGATGTTAATGTTGTTAATAAAAAGGAGCCTAAATGTGTAGAGTATGATAATAAGAATAGAGAATAAACAAATGAATTGTTGGTTTACTCAAGAAGAAACCAAAATTAAGAAAGTGGAATCCACCATATTCATCACCAAGAATCTGACTCGTAGGGCCTTGTTAAAAGTCCAAGTAAAAATCTTAATTTGACCAATGAATTTTTTGATTTAGATATTCCAATTTTTTTAAAAAAAGGTGTTATAAATGTTGTCAAATATCCCATGTCTAAATTTGTATCATATAAATCATTGTCTTTAACATTCTCAGCCTTTGTTTCATGTCTCTATACTGTGGAAATACCCAAAAATGTGAAAGATGCTTTACATGTCACACTCAATTTATTTTTATGACTTTTAACCGTAGTTGTCATTGAACTTAGAGTAAATAAAGAGAAAAAATAAAAAAATAAAATTTAAAATACGTATGGTATTTGTTTGTGGCTGGCTAAGGAATATCGGGGGGCAATTACAAAAATCCTTTGGGACTAAACTGTAATTTAGCACAATTTTCACCCTCAATCTGACGGTCAGTCTGAGAGAGTGATACAAGTATTAGAAGATATGCTTCGAAGTTGTGTGATTGATTTCGGTACAATCTGGGATAAATATCTACCCTTAACGGAGTTCGCATACAACAATAGTTACCACTCTAGTCTTGGCATGTCTCCCTTCGAAGGTATGTATAGAAGAAGATGTAAGTCCCTAGTATGTTGGGTGGAATTAAGTGAAAGTAATCTCGTTGGGCTCGATTTGATTCGTGATATGGAAGAAAAGGTCCAACTTATCCGCAACCATCTAAAAGCTACCCAAGATCGACAAAAGGTACATGCGGATCAAAAAAGAAAGGATGTTTTGTACAACGAAGGTGACAAGGTATTTCTCAAAGTCCCACATTGGAAAAAAAAGATCATTTTCTTCGGGATGAAAGGCAAGCTCAATTTGAGGTTCACTGGACCGTATGAAGTCTTAGAATGCATGGGAACTGTAGCTTATCGGTTGGCACTACTGCCTGATTTGTCGAGGATTCATAACATTTTTCATGTCTCAATTTTGAAGAAGTATCATTCTGATCTGGATCATATAGTTCAAGTGGAGACCTTATAAGTGGAATCGAACCTATCTTATGAGGAAGAGCTGGTACAAATCCTGGCTAGTGAGGTGAATGAACTCTAGAATAAAAAGATTCCTTTTGTAAAGGTTCTTTGGTGAAATCACAAGGTCGAGAAAGCTACCTGGGAAAGGGAGAGTTCCATGAGGGAGCAATATACTCATCTTTTTGGTAAGAAAGAAATTTCGGGGACAAAATTCCTTAAGAGAGAGAGAGTTGTCACACCCAATTTATTTTTATGACCTTCAACCATAATTTTCATTGAACTTAGAGAGAATAAAGAGAAAAAAAGGAAAAAAATTAAATACATATGTTATTTGTTTGTGGCCGGCTAAGGAATACAGGGGGCCAAATTATTTTACATGACATTATTATTTTATTTAATGAGGAAAAAGGAAGATGAAAAAAAACACTTCCTTGATTTTTCTGTCTGTTATCTCCATCTTCTTGACTGCTTGGTTTGAATGTTGTGGGAGGGGGAGAGACATTTTGCATGTTGATGAAATTAGAGTATTTTTCTATCAAGAGTAAATCTTCAAGCTCGATAATCCTTCAAACCCATCTACCTTTTGATTGTTAAAGAAAAAGAAGAGTTCAAACCATAATGGTAGTGACTTATGGTATAGTGCTTGGTCGTGAGTTGTGTTGAAAGAATGACCCTTGTTGTTAGTTAAAAATCTCTCATTAATACTGGTAAAATTTAGTTGTTCCTTGTGAAAAATCTTCAATCTCTTTTATGAGAAAATGATTAACTTGTTTAGCTAGCAAGGAAGGAGGAAGTCCAAATGACAAGGGGAAGGCTATGCTAGTATAGGTAGATTCAACCCTTGGAAAATTTACTGGTAAGTTCTTAAATATTAAAATTTTAGTTCCATTTTCATTCAATTGGCTGCATGATTGTTGAATTTGACTGTAAAGGTTGGTTGAAACTATACTTTTAGTTTAACCGGTTGATATTTAATTATTGTTTCTACTGTCCGCATTTGATGATCACTACTGTTCAATCTATGCATAAGAATGTTGATCAATTTGGTGTTTATTTTAGTTCAATTTGTGTATAGTAAAGTTATCCGAATATGAGGTTTATTACTATTTTGTTTTTGTGCATGATAATGCTGTTCAATTTGGTGTTAAATAAAATAGTAATGTCTGATTATGTGAATTTCTATTATCATTCAAAGTTATGAAACGCTATTTTAAATCGAATATGTAAAACATTATCACTTCACAATGTTGGTGCCATATCTCAATAACATAATTCCTTTTCTTACTACTGAACGAATGTGGTGGTGGTTATGTGGTGAATGGTTGAGTGGATGGGAGGACATTGTTGGGAGGATGTAAGTTATCATAATTTAAAAGTTTGCTAAATGTTTTCCTCTGATAGGGCACATGCGTGCAAGCCGTGAATGGCAGAAATAGAACCTTGGCTTTGGAAAGGAATGTATAGGTTTTACTTTTGAAGTTGGCTTTGCGGAGGAATGTATATGCTTTATTTTCAAAGTTGGTTTTGCGGAGGAAAGTTGTTGTGAGAATGAAATTGGTTTTGTAGAGGTATGAATTTCAGTTGTACAATTGTAGAGAGGAAGGTGTGATAGCTGTTATTACCATGCATGTGTGCGAGCTAGTATTACCATGCATGTATGCGAGCTGTTATTAACATGCATGTTTGTGATTTGTTATTACCATGCATGTGTGCGAGCTATTATTACCTCGCATGTATGTGAGTTGTTATTACCATGCATGCGTACGAACTGTTATTACCTTGCATGTATGCGAGCTTTTATTACCATGTATGTGTTCGAGCTGTTAGTACCTTGCATGTGTGCAAGCTATTATTACCTTGCATGGATGTATGCTATTATTACCATGCATGTCGCAAGCTATTATTACCTTGCACGTATGTGAGTTGTTATTACCTTGCATGAATATGAGCTATTATTCCTATGCATGTGTGAGAGCTGTTATTACCTTGCATGTGTACGAGCTGTTATTACCATACATGTGTGCGTGCTATTATTACCATGCATGTGCATAAATTGTTATTACCTTATATGTATATGAGATGTTATTACAATGCATGTGTGCAAGCTGTTATTACCTTGCATGTATGTGAGCTATTATTACAATGCATGTGTGCGAGCTGTTAATTGAAAGTATATGCGAGTTGATTTTGTAACACCCCAAACCCAAATCTGTCACCAAAATAGGGTTACGGAGTATTAACAGAGTTTACGGGTCAAGTAACATACATTTCATAAACATTTAGCATTCATATCAGATTTCAATCATATTTAATCATATAGTCCCTTACATGAGCCCTCGAGGCCCAAATCATGCATTAGAACCAGGTCGGAACTAAACCGGGTACTTTGAAATTTTTTTGCAAAATCTCAAAATTTTTCCTAGGTGCAGAGGTCACACGCCCGTGTGGTCATGTAACATCTCGAATTTTGGGCCTTGTAGGATTGGGCCCAATGGGCCTTGAGCGTAGTAGCATTTAAAATTTTTGAGATCAAGAGATCGGCATTAAGGCAGGTTAGACATATTAGGTGAGTGATTTTGGAAGGTTAGGGGGCTTCTATGAAGTCCCGGGATCAAACTTGGGCTTAGGAGAAATTTTGGTTTTAGGTGAATAAAACCCTGGGAGCTAGTGGGTAGGCTTTAAGAATAAAATATGGAGAAAGATGACACAAGTGGAGTGTGTGGTGTAGTGGCAAAGTGACGCCACTTAGGGAGCAAGGGAGTGACGCCACAAAGAAGTAAGGAGATCCAAGGTTCAAGTCTTGGCGCTTGCATTTCTTTTAGATTATTTTATTAAATGGATTTAGACCTTGGCCATAGACTTATCTTTAGTTGGGCATGTTTTAAGACACAAGAGGAGCTTGTGGCCTAGTGGCAAGATGGTGTTACAGCTGGCAAGAGGTCTGAGGTTCAAGTCTCGGGATCAGCAAGGGAGTATTTATTTTGCGGATTGGACGGCTAGAGTTTTAGTTGGATTTAAACTCTGCCAGCGGAGGGATCCCACATCGGAAAGATACAAGGAAGGAAGGTGAGAAGCTGGCTATATATAGAGCTATCTAGGATTGGAGGAAGGATATACCTTGGCGGGCGTTTGGGCACAGGAGTGGTCGGAGCGCGGGTTAGCACCAGATTCCTATCAGGTGTGTATTTCTCTCTACTCTAGCTATAGAGCGACAATTGCCGAAATGCCGGTCACACGGTGATAGTAGCCACACGAGTGTGCGAGCGCACGTGTGGGGGCTTCGACGCGATAGTTGAGGCCTCATTAGTATTCTTGTGGGTTGAGGCTGCTTGGGCCACGATGGGCCGAAGTGGGCCCAATAGGCCCGTGGGCCCATATGAGTAGATTGTATGATTGTGTAGTATGTATTAGACTAGACTAGGTGAATCACATATACGTGGCTAGATTTGTGCTAGATGGGCCTCACGAGCGTATGGGCCCGAGTGGGCCGAAATCGGGTTTTAGGCCCAATAGTCCGGTAAAGACAAAAAATGGTAGTCGAGTCGCTTGAGGCGACTTTGGGCCTTCGGAAAGGCCATTGCAAGTGCGAAATTACCGAAATACCCTCGGTAGGGTAAATTACCAAAGTACCCTTGGAAGGTAAATTACGGAAATACTCTTGGTAGGTAAAATTACGGTTATACCCTTAGAGGTTGAGTAGCTTGATTATGTTGCAACTTGATATTTGATTATGATGGTAATTCATTTCATACGTTATATTTGATATATGTTTTGCATACATGACATACTGCATACACGAATTATTATGACATATTGCATGGGATTGGGATATGATTGAAAGGGGAAGTGTGATTCAGGGACTGTCACAGTGGTTTGGTACCATGGTGGTTTGGAACCACGTACATATAAATATTCAGTGACTTGTCTCAGTGGTTTGGTACCACAGTGGGTTGGCCCCACGTATATTTATCAGGGATTGTCACAGTGGTTTGGTACCACGGTGGGTTGGCGCCACACATATAATTAGTGACTCACACACGGTGATCTCATCATCACGGTGATCCGGAACCACAATGGCTTGGTGCCACGCGCGCGTTTGGTGATCTGTGATGTAGAGGATGGAAAACTAGGTTGGGTGGGTCAGACATTGCATTCATGTGAAATATGCTGTATTGTGTGGGCTATGGCCCAATGGGCATCTGCGGGCTTAAGGCCCAGATTGCATTATAAGGGGATTTACACACTGAGTTCTCGTAACTCACCCCTCTGCTTAATTTTGCAGGTAATCCCTAGTTCGAGGATTTGGAGCCGAGGAGGACTCTGTGGTGGCCATGCGTTACTTCTTTCGTAAACTTCGTTATTCTTTATTTTAAACTTATTTTAAATTTGGGGAATTTGTTATGTAATAAGGCCTTTGGGATTATATTTTTGGTTTTAATTTTTAATTCGGTTATTATCTATTGTTAAATGTTCAAACGGGGTTTTCCTCAAACATTAATAACTGTTTTCCAAAATGTTAACAAACGGATCACAAGCAATAAATAACAAAACTCGGAATTTTTAAACGATCACAAAGTTTCTCTAACAACCTTTTCATGTGACATTCCAGATCCGGTCGTAACGTCTAGGCCGGGTTTGGGGTGTTGCAAGTCAGGCCGTGTGGTTCACACGGCCAAGGACACGCTCGTATCTCAGGCCGTGTAACTCTCTGACTTGGGTCACACGGTCAAGTCACACACCCGTGTGCTAGACCGTGTGTAGGTGCAGGGGTCACATGGCCAAGCCATACGCCCATGTGCCAGGCTGTGTGATCAATTCTAAGTATTCTGTTTTGACATTTTAAAGATGCAGGGGACACACGGCTAGGCCACACGCCCACGTGCTAGGCCGTGTGTCACACACGGTTGAGACACACGCCCGTGTCTCTGCCCGTGTGGACGAAAATAGGCTATTTTCCAAGCCACATTTCTCACCCAACTTGTCTTCCACCTACACCAACACTTAAACACATTCAAAAATCATATCCAAGCATTTAAAACAAGTCCAAATCATGTCTTAAACATGACATAATTTCACCTTCAACCAATGTACCCTTAGGTACCTCAGATGACGATTTATTTACATGTTAATATATCATTCATACTTTCCTATTTGTCAAATGCATATATGCGTGATCACATTCATTCTTCAAACATGATAGGTCCACTTATAAACATATCAAAATATTTCAAAAACAAGCCATTCCAATGGCTAGTTTCATTTAATACATTCACATACCATTATTGGTTAAATAACCTATACATGCCATTATAACCATAATTGATTTACCACATATATATACCAAAATGGGCCGATGGATAGTGTGAGTGATCTCCGCCGATGCTTCCAATCCAACGAGCTTTCGAATTACTATAAGGCACGGGAAAATAAACAGAGTAAGCATGAAATGCTTAGTAAGTTCGTATAATATGGTAAATAACTTACCATATATTTATATTAAAAATAAACATGCAAGGAACTATCAACCAATTTGGTCACAAGCCCTAAACACATATCCTCATCATGTTAGCCAAGTAATCACATATAATTGTCCTTAATCATGGATGAACAAAGTCATCAAACATGATCCACAAACAAGTAGCAACCAAATCATGCATCATTATATCAGGTAATATCATCTCCATGTATTTCATGTACATACGGATAATAGTTCATTTCTAAGTCATACTATCTCATATAAACATCAAGAAACATGTATAAAGTCAATAATAACAAAATTCCCATATACATATACTTTCCACATCATGAATTCATATAACATATACAAATCATCCCATGTATTTCAAGTACATTTTCATAATATTTCTTCTCAAGTTCATATTATCTCATATCGGGATTTTACTCATTAAATCATTCGAAATATCAATGCCACATGGATAGTACACTCAAGGTGTACAAATCTATAATCATGGATGAACATATTCATCAAACAAATTCCATGTTCATATATCATCATCTTGTATTTTCATAAATCATGTATCATCATTTTCATGTCTTTTAGGCAGATAAGTGTAATAATTCATTTCGTGTTCATATTTTCTCACGTTAGAATTTTGCCCGTTGAATTTATTTGAAATATCGATGGATACTCAGGTAGTACACTCGAAGTGTACAAATCAGAAATCCGTCAATTCATAATCAGGGGTACTCATTAGAGTACATAATCAGGAAGCACTCTCTTGAGCCATATATCAGAAATGCTCATATGAGCCATGTAACAGGAAGCTTATCCGGGCTAAATCAGGAAACTCATAAGAGTTTTAAAAAGGAAATTCACAAAGAACTTTTAATCAGGAAGCTCACGAAGAGCCTATTAGGAATGCTCACAAAGAGCCATGTAACGGGAGCTCCGGATAGCCATATATCAGGGAGTTCAGGCGAGCCATATCAGGATGCTCATAAAGAGCTGCGTTTGTGTCCGCAACATATGCAGAATCACAACCAATCGCATAACAGGACGCTCACAAAGAGTTGCGGTAGTCGCAACACATGCAAGATTACTACCGATCAAGATGCTCGTAGAACTATATAATAGGAAACTCGAGAGTGCTAATAACAGAATGCTCGTCTGAGCTATAGTATGTCTGCAACATATGCAAGATTACAACCATTACATGAAATCCAGTAATCCATCGAATTTCATTTATTCAAACGGGACTTGACATTTTTCGGGCATTATCAATTATCGAGCTTTGTCGAATATGTCTTTAATTTCACACACATATATATATTAATTATACAATTCACATGCACAACATTCAATTCAAGTATACAATTATACATAATTTAGTTACACGAACTTACCTCGACAATTGTTCATGTATGTAAAATCTATTAATCCGACATTTTTCTCTTTTCCTCGTTCTAACTCCGAATTTGGTCTATCCGGATCTATACGAGTAAATTGAAAATCAATTTAGTACAATTCATAATCAATTCAGTCCAGTTCACATTTTAGGTAAAATTACCGTTTTCCCCTAAACTTTTAAATTATGACGATTTCATCCCTAGGCTCGAAAAATTAAATTCATGCAATTTAATCCTTATTCCAAGACTAACCGAATTTTACAAGTAACATTTACAGCCCATGTATTTCATAAAATTTAGAATTTTTCCATGACTTTTCCATTTTTACAATTTAGTCCCTAAATCATAATTTCATCAAAATTCTTTTTGTAAAAGTTGTTTATCTATCAACAACCTTTCATTTTCTACCATAAATTTCAAAATTTCAGCATATTCATCCATGAAAAAATTTCTATACTTTGATAACTTTTCAAATTAATCCCCAAAATAGCTAGATTAAGTTATCCCGATCACAAAATATAATAATTACTAAAAATGAGACTTGAATACTTACCTGATTTGGCCAAATAAGTTTTCTCTTTCTTCCATTCTCCATAGCTAGGGTTTCCATATTTTATTTGGGAAAGATGACGATAAAAATGATGATATTTTATTTATTTTATTATTTATCATCTTTCCAATTTTGTCCTTTTCTTTAATTAAGTTTCCATGGATGAATAATCATCCTTAACAATTAAGCATTTTTAATGGTATAATTACCATATAAGGACCTCAAATTTTGAATTCCATAGCTATTTAATCCCTTTAGCTATTAGAACTCCACTTTTGCACTTTGTGCAATTTGGTCCTTTATCAAATTAGACATATAATCGGTAAAATTTATATACGAAATTTTCATACGACATTATTATCATAATGTAGACCATAAAATAATATTAAAATAATTTTCCTTCCGGAATCAGATTTGTGGTCCCGAAACCACTGTTCCGATTTTACCGAAATCGGGTTGCTACAGATTTTGTGTATGTTAATGTGTGATCTTTGACAAGTGCGAGCTGCGCCAATGAGAGAGCTATAGTGGTCTGCGAATAGAGGAAATGTGTGAGTTTCAGGGTTGAGTACGCTACGTCGATAGTTCCATTTAGTTCCATGCTAAGTGTGGTATCTTATTTGGTTAACTATCGGAGTGCTGAGAGTTTAAAACTTGAATTGGTGTAGATGTCATAAGCGCACTTGTCTGATTGGTTGTTTCTCATGATTTGAAGTTATAGATTTTTGGAACTCACTAAGTTCATTTTGAGCTTACCTAGTTTCTTTCTTTTTGATTTACAGGTATTTCAGGTTACCCACGGGCTATAGAGGACCTAGCCAGATCACAGGCCTCAAGTTATTTTGTGAGCCCTTGTATTTTTGTTATTTTGTAATATGTACATATCGACGTAGTCTAAGTAAATTGTATTCAGTTAGTCGTATGTTTAACAAATTAGAATATTTCCAGGAGCTGAAATTATCAATGCATGGAATGTTGGACACAACTCCTTTATCCGTTTGCTATTAATCATAACTAAAATTTGAAATTTTCTTGGGAAACTGAATTACTAATACGATTAAGCTAATGCAATTGAACAAATTGTTGGGAAATGTTCCCATATTGTAGTAAACATGTAATTGTTTTCTATGTATTTAAATGATGAATAAATAAATAAAGCTAATTTCACATTTCACTATTATGTCTTTTGTGTTTATGTCTTTCATGTTTTGTATGCATAGTGAATTTGTGACAAACAAATATTAGATCATTGATTGTCTAAGTTCAAAATTATGATAAGTGGCACTGTAAGAATGTTTACACTGTGAGAAAGATAACTTACTTCAGTAGATAATCTAAACGAGTCCATAATACTGTAAAAGAATCAAAGTGAGCATTTGATACAAACACTTAGAAGGATAATTATGTTGTATGTAATTTCAATTGGGGAGATGACTAGTCTTGGCTATCGGAGAAGTTGACTCCATGGGTAGAGACATAAATGTATTCATTGAAAGAATGATACATCGGACTAGACCCAGGATGAATTAGTTCTAAATCCATTTGTGAATTAATTCACTTTTGACGTTCATGGTGTGATTTAACTAAATCCTGAGTCAGTCACTAACCATGCGTATGTAACTCATGTGCTTTGATATAAGTGGAGGCTTATGCTCTAAAGATGATCGAACCCATAGCCGATATGTTGGGTACATGACTTGTGTATGGCATGGCTTTACTAGCCACAATGGAATTCATAGATCGATTAAAGAGTTAACATATCCTCTTATTGATATTGTGTGGATTGATAAATATGGAACGTGGCCCCGGGTTGCTTGTTCTCGAACGAGCAATTTATCACAGTCATTTGTTGACAGTGCTCATATTTATCATTAAGAAGACATAATGGTGACAATAAGATAAAATAGGATTGTATTGAATGAATGAATTTAACTTAAAGGAATTAAGAATATCATATGAGGGTAACTCACACATGACGAAGTCATTAGACAAAGTAGTTGGATGAATTGATTTCATAAAGAGTATACAATAAGGAGTTTTCAATCATATTACTTCTTGTGGACTGACTCCATGATTAAGTAAATTGCGAATTATCAAAATGATGCTTCTGGATATAATTACAATTACTCTAGCCTAATTGTATATTTCTGATTGGTCCCCCCACTAGCTCAACAAAAGTTCGATCGGACTGCATTTGAATTAGAAGAAAATTCTATGACTTTGGATATAATTTAATTGAGTCGATTTATTCGATATGGAATTAAACTAGGCAGCCGTGAGAATTGTTTAACTAGAAAATTTGATTAAAGAATTTTCTTAAAAAATTAAATTTGGAAAATCTTAGTGATTTTTGGGAAAATTAAATTTGATCAAGTAAAATTAAATTAATCAAATTAATTAAAATCAATATGATATTTTTGAAATTAAGTTTCAAGTCAGACAATTGACCCAATGGGTAATTGAAATTGAAAATTTGAATTCAGATAAAAAATTGGGCTTGTGAACCCAAAACCAAGACCGAGACCCAAAAATTGGTCGAATCAAGCCTGATATGTGAAATTGAGCCGACGGTCCAACCGGTGGCTAGACCGGACCGGTCGGACCATCACTGGCCCGGATCGAACCAACAACTGCTGAATCGGCTTGGGGTGCCGTGAGGGTCTTGCACCTGTGATGGCACCACCGAGCACGACGGTGCCGGCAGCACATTTCGGTGGCCGGTGGGTGGTTCTTCGGCCGTTGAGCAATGGAGGAATCATACTCCTACTGGGACTCTACCGGATAATTTGATTTCAAATTAACTATTCCACTAATAATATTATTTTAATAGATTTAATATTCAATTAAATTTAATATTTATATTCTATTAATTTAATATTTATCTTATAAATAAATATTCTATTAATTTAATATATTTAATATTTAATATAATCTAATATTTATCTTGATAAGTATTATATTAATATAATATTAAAGTGATTAAGTTTAGTCATAGTTGAACTCTTTAAACTCTCCCTATATAAAAAGAGCCATAGGTCATTATTTTGCACACACTTGAATTTAAGAGAAAGCTGTAGAGAGAAAATTAACTGAAGAAATTATTTAGAAGATTTCTAGAGGTGTTTTTCTTATTTACAACTTGACCCAAAAGTTTAGAGAAATTATGAAATTACCCCATAGTAATTTTTTAGAAAATTAACTTGGTTAAAGCGTTCATCCTAAATGAATCGAAAAGGTACAATTTTGATTAAGTGTTTATTACTTTAGATATCACAACCAAGTTCTTGTTTTTGGAAATTTTTTAAAACTCTGGTTTTCCCTTAAACTTATTTTCCGCTGCATTTTCCAAACTTGATTTTTCAAAACTTGGTAGACGTGAGCTAGATTATGCTCTATCTATAAGTATAAACAGATAATTAAAATAGATTTTTCTTTTAATTACATAGAAAGTGACATTCTTTAGATCTTGTGCATGTTTTGAGTTATATATGGGAATGGATGTGATGTTATATATTTGTCATATAATTGTTATTTTTTGCCAATGTTATGGTTCTTAGGAAATAGACCGTGGACTATCATCTCCATGTAGGACTGTTTTTTAAATTCATAGAATTCTTGCGAGCCGAAAACAAACATACGAGTTAAATGTAATTTTTCCAAAAGGAGTCCATGACGAGGAGAAGATGGAGCGATGGCGGTTGAAGACCCGGAGGAATTCCTTGTGGTGAAAAATTATGTAATTTTTTTCATTTATTTTCTAGAAATAAAATCATGGAAACCTTAGTTGACAAATTTATTTTAATTACCCATCTCCTTATATATCTGTTTTATATATTTTTTAATATTTATATTATGTTATATTATAAGTTTGATATATATGTATGAGATGATCCATAGTTGATTGATTAAAAAAATAAGAAGTGTGGTGATGAGAAAATAAATGTGTTGTATTGTTCCATTCACTTCTTTAGGTTATTCGATTGCTATGAGAAGTGTGGTAATGAAAAGGTGCATGTCTAGGATTGGCATTGACAAGGAAAGACTTGGTTTTTAAGTGGTCAAATAAGACTCACCTTCCTTTCTTGGGACCTTACCTAGTGCACAGTTCACATTCACTTCGGTTTTTCCTTTAAAGAAAAACTATGGAGAATCAAAATTGTTTGTTTTTATAATTGATTGATTCTTTTGAATAAATGATTGTGAATATTATAAAATTTTCATAGCATGCCATGCATATATTGGAAACATGTCGTATAGATTAGGTAAGAATGCCACTAGGACTATTGTATGATCATTCTTGAAATCTAGGATAAAAATCTTGCATGTTTTTAAAATATTGAGTGGGTGAAGGTTCTTAAACAAGACTTACGACCTCCATTGTTAGTCCATAAGTGATAACATGATAAAGGTTCGAGTCGGTTACTACCCTGGCTGCACCCCAAGGTAAACTTTATCATGTGGGTTCATTGGATGAGATTTCCTTTTAAGGATAACTAGTCATGCATGACTCTCAGTGAGATTGTCCCAAGGTGACTCACAAATGAAAACATGTTCACGATGGGTGTTGAGCCAATGGTTACACACTCAAGATCGTCTCTTATTAAATAGTTTCCCAAGAAATGACCAAACGTTAAACGGTCGTTGGTTTCTGTGGAGTCTCGAGAATAAAGATTCACAAACTGATTGGATGTAATCAATGTTCTTACTAGTTAATCATGAGACCCAAGGCGACATGATTGATGGGTGTGAGAATGATCATAGAAATAGAAAAATGTTTTTTAAGGTTTTAATAAAAGACGCATGCATCATATTGCATTCTTGATATGTTGCTTAACTAAAAATATTTGCTTAATACAAAGATAATAATTAGTGAAACTTTATTATTTTTCAATTCAAACATGTCTCTTACTCCTCTTATTAGCATTCTTACTAACAATAAAATGAATGGGGATAACTTCGAGAATGGAAACAAAACTTGCTAATAGTTCTCAACTGTGAGAAACACAAAATCGTTCTTGACAAACCTTACCCACCTGAAGCTCAGCCTAAAGCGAGAAATCGCTGGAGAGATTCTGACTCGATTTCTTGATTTTATATGTTAACGAACATGAGTAGTGTGCTAGAAAAACAACATGAGAATTTCCGTACTACTAAGGAGATCATGAAAAAATTGGAGGATTTACTTGAAGGCCAAGTTACATTAGCTCGACACTCCGCTATTACAAATTTGATGAACTCTTAGCAAAAACCCGACACTATGGTCAAAGAATATATGCTTAAGCTTATGAGATTCTTTGCAGAAGCGAAGGATAACGGAATTGAACTAGACATGAACACTCAGATTGAAATAGTGTTCAAATCCTTGACTAAGGAGTTTGCTGGCTTTAGGACCGCTTACAACTTTAGGAACAAGGCGCTTACCTTGACTTAGCTCATGAAGGAATTACAATCCTATGAGTTGGTGTTGAATGGTGGTAAGCTGGTTTAGGAGAAACCTGAGGCAAACTTAGCCGTAGGCTCCTTGTCTTCTTAGGGGAAGCAGAAAGCTAAAAAAAAGAAGAAACCGGCTAAGTCTTCGGTTCCACCTCGTATGGATAGGTAGAAGACTAATGCGTCGAAGGATTCTAAAAAGATCAAATGTGTAACACCCCTCACCCGTATTCAACCCTGGAATAGGGTTACGGAGCATCAACGGACTTATAAAATAATTTAACAACTACTTGGCATACATTTTCACAATTCAAGCATTCATTATTCAATCTCAATCAATTTGTCCCTAATACGAGCCTACGAGGCCCTAAACATACATTGGGAGTGGTTGGGGACTAAACCGATAACTTTGGAAACATTTGAAACACTTATAAATTTTTTTCTCAAAACAGGGGACACACGCCCGTGTGGCCAGGCCGTGTGTCTCACACGGTCACCAGACACGCCCGTGTCACAGGCTGTGTGGAAATTTGAAATGGGAGCACATGGTCGTGTCCCAGCCCATGTCCAACCCCGTGTAACTCTCTGACTTTGGTCACACGGCCAAGGCACACGCCCGTGTGGCTAGCTCGTGTGTCCTAAAAATGGCCATACACGCCCGTGTGCTAGGCCGTGTGCTAGGCCGTGCCTAACCTATAGGGTATATTGACTTATGCCACACGGTCAAGTCACACGCCCGAGTGTGAGGCTTTGTGGAGCATACTGACTTGATTTCTAAAACCACACCAGAGGACACACGGTCGTGCAACATAACCGTGTGTCACACACGGCTGAGACACACGCCCGTATCTTTGTCCGTGTGGACAAAAATGGGCTATTTACCAAGCCAATTTGCCAACCAAAATACATGTACCTACACCACAATTCAAAGGTACCAACACAAGGCATAATGTAACACCCCTTACCTGTATTCGACGCAGGAACAAGGTACGAGGCATTACCGGACATAAATACACGTATTCATACAAAACCGAGACATAAGGTTCCACTCAAACTTAAAAAATTTTATTTGCATTCATATCGTCCCTATTATGGGCCTATGAGGCCCAAAAAATACATTAGGGGTGGTTCGGGACCAAACCGAGAACTTTAGAAACTTCTGGGAAAAACTTAGAAAATTTTCATCAAAAGGGTCCACACGCTCTTGTGGGTGAAGGGGCACGCCCGTGTGGCATATCACACGCCTGTGCTTCAGGTCGTGTCCAAAATAGGGGACATTCTATTTATGACATCATCAACCAAATAAGGTCACACGGCCAAGGCACACGCCCGTGTCCTTAGGCCGTGTGGGGAATTAAATTCTGAAATTCAAGTGCAGACTTCACACGGCCTGGGCACATGCCCATGTTCTATGGCCGTGTTTCTCACACGGCCGAGACATACGGCCGTGTCTCATGCCCGTGTGTTTACTAATGGGCATTATGTATCTCAAAACTAAGGTGCAGGGGACACACGGCTAGAACACATGCCCGTTGGGCAGACCGTGTGCCATACACGGCCTAGACACACGCCCGTGTGTCTACCCGTGTGGACAAATTCAAGGCTATTTTCCAAGCCATTTTGCCACCCTAACTTGCACACATTCACACAACATCACATGTCATTCTCATATCATCATTTGTCATACTTAACCATCACATTTAGCTCATGGTAACCATACTAGCTTCACATTCACAAGAGAGCACTAACACATGCATAAACATATAATCAACATAAGTCATCGTTCATGGCTATATTCAAATTGAACCATAAAACATTTTAGGCCAACACATTTGGCTACATTAACAATGACTTAATTAATCAAAATACAAAGTCCCTATACATGCCACATCTCAAGAAGGCTTGAATACTTATACCCAAAGTGACAGCTTGATAGTGTGATAGCATCTCTAGCGATCTCCAACCCGAGCTAGCTAAATTAACCTATAAGAGATGGGAAAGGGAGGGGAGTAAGCAATAAAGCTTAGTAAGTTCATATGAAAATAATAAATAACTATTGACATTCATTTATTTTACCCAACCATAAAGGTATTATAATACAATTTGCATTTAATCTCATGATTCCCACTTAATCATTCATAATGCTTACTCTTTTATCTTATAAATACCATTTACGTGCCTTGGCATTAGCCTAACCACCATAGTCTCTCCATTATAACTTATCACATTATTTAACAAGTTATTTCCATCCTCTTAATCACATGCACATCATTTATGAGTAATCATAATTTCAACATATGGTTTATCCACCTTTCATTTGTCAAAGCTCGTATCATACTATATTCTCATAGTGACTTTATTCGGCAATTATGCCTGTCTTTCCTTTCTCTCATATCCAATGAAACACAAATTTAAATAAATAAACTGTACTATATCACAATTCAATTTGGTTCATAAACCTATCACATGATCATTATCACATCTTATCATGTATCCATTCATCATGAATGTAGATCACTAATCACATGGTTGTCAATATTTCACAAGTATAACTTATTCCTGTACATTCTTCCCAAGAATTCATCATATACCAAATTCACTTCACATGAGTTCTATGTATATACATGTACCAATTATAACATAGTCACATACTTTCTCATTTTTAACGTACCCGTTGAACCACTCAGAATGCTAAAAGATACTCGAGAATCTCATACATATAGTACCGTATCAACGCCATATCCCCGATATGGTCTTACATGAAATATCATATCAACGCGATGTCCCTAACATGGTCTTATACGAAATCACATACCGAGGCCATATCCCAGATATGGTCTTATACGGAACCTTAGCAGCCTTAGTGTCATGACATTTGTATTCTATTCATTCCTAAGGTTCAATCGGGGATTTTCATTCCTCGACATTTAGTCAAAATTATCATTAATCAACTTCATAGATACAATATACAATTCATGTAATGTCAAAATATTAAATACATAACATAAGGTTGTATTATTTACACACGAACTTACCTCGATACCAAAATGGCAAAAAGGGACCTAACCGCCAATTACTCGTTTTTCCCCCGTTCTAGGTCCGAACCTCATTTTCTTTGATCTATAACATCACATTTAGCTTATTTATTAGTCACATTATTCATTGTGACCCAAAAACCATACTATGGAAAAATTACATTTTTGCCCCTAAACTTTTTCATATTTACACTTTTGCCTCTTGGCTCGTAAATTGAAATGTGTTCAATTTCTTTACTACCCATGCATAGCCGAATCATTTTCATGCTTATATCAGCCCACATTTTCCATAAAAATTAGATTTTTAACACATATTTCTTAACTTTTACAAATAGGTCATTTTTGACATTTTTACCGAAAATCACTTCGTAAAAGTCATTTCTCTAACCATAAACATCCATTTTATACCATTAAACATCAAAATACATGCATGTCACTCATGGGTAAATTTTTAATCATGAACCCTACTTCAAAATAATGGTAGAAATAGGTAAATCAGGTTACGAGGACTTCAAAAATGCAAAGAACATTAAAAACAGGGCTAGGATGCACTTACTATGGAGCTTGGAAAGCTTGGCCAAACCCTAGCCATGGCTTCTCTTCTAATTTTTGGCTAGAGTTAGAAGATGAGCATAATTTTGGCTTTCATTTTCCCTTTTTAATATTTTATTTACCAAATGACTAAAATGCCCTTAACGCATTTCTTTGAAATTTTACCTAACCATGTCCATTTTTGTCCAACAAATTATCCAATGGTCTAATTACCATATAAGGACCTCTAATTTAAAATCTCATTGTAATTAGACACTTCTAACATGTGGAACTCAACTTTTGCACTATTTACAATTTAGTCTTTTTGGCTAAATTGAGTGCCCAAACGTCGAAACCTTCGAACGAAATTTTCACGAATTCTTTTCGTGAAATCGTAGACCATAAAAATTTAATAAAAATAAGATTTTTCTCGTCGGATTTGTGGCCCTGAAACCACTGTTCCGACTAGGCCCAAAATGGGGCTTTTACAACTCCCCCCTTTAGGGATTTTCGTCCCCGAAAATCTTACCAGAAGAAGTTGCTTTCAACTCTCATGAAACACTTTCACTAACTTTCCAGAATCACAAATCAATTTAACATCGTATATCTCTTTCCAATAACCTTTAAAATTTAGGACACAGTGTCGGAGCACATTGTCAAAATCTGAATTACTCTCTCCGGAATACATATACTCGATGAATCACAAATAAGAACTCAGCATGATCGAAATGATCATACAGATCTTTGCCAAACAATCAACCACAATCCAAATAACATCTTCCTTTTCGAAGATTATGAAAATCTCGATACGAAACTTATGGTAACTCTATCTCATCATCACTCCCTTACCATCACTGACTATATTAGTCCTGCATATACTTGATTTCGGCTTACTTGCTAACAAATAGACATCTGAACATAGAGTCAAAATATCGTGATACATACTCAATCACCAGAACATCTACTCATATAACTACACATTTTATTATTCTTGCATGAACAGACGTGCTACTACTGAGCCTCATACCAAAAACTTCTGCATAAGTTCTGGATTCATCAATACGCAAATTCTATCTCGAAATAACAATAATAACAGGAATCATGTCCGATCTAAATTTTAACATCAGAATTAAACTCACTCTGAACTCATTTAGATTACCATTCACTATCACATTTCTGAGCTTATCAGTTTCGCAAAGAAAAATTTGCTTTAGCATTTAATATAGCTAGAATTAGACAATCATCAAATAAGATCAATCGAGTAACCAACTCGAACCAATTAAACGAGGATTTTCCATTCAGACATCTGTACTATATCTGCTTTTTGAAAGGTAAATCGATAACTACACATACTCTTGCAATAACTCAAGCCATTATCACTATCTTAAATTCAGATTTTTCTGCAACATTAGATACTTTAACTCGTCAGGATTCAGGAAGCATATGACATTTTTCGTTGAACACACTATATCATCGAATTCACAACACAGACATAAAAGTGGTCGTATCTAAATCACCAGTCGAACAGTTCTTTTTGATGTAACTTTAACAGTCTAAAAGTACAAACTACCTCTTTACATTCTTATATTAAGATACATTCCAATTCGTTCAATAGCGTATCGCTGAAAATCATAAATTCCTTACTCAATTCAAACTGAACTCAGAACTAGAACTTTCGATTAATAATACCTTCAATTGTTTTCAACTTTGCTAACATGCAACAGACCATTCAAACTTTTACAAATGTGATAACTTTTCCAATCAGAATAACTTTAACTTGTAATAACATCATCCGATTAGAATAATCCAATAGGCATATCTTTGTATTATGCTTTCTAAAATATAATTTCTTCATTTAGACTATCCATCTTTATACTCGTGAATACACAAAATTTATTCTCTTAGTTGAGGCATGCTTAAATATATATATAACTCGAATCATATCTCAACAAATCAGTTCACGCTAATAAAAACAACTGAGTTGATTTCAACTATCTAATAATAACATATCAAAATACTCTTTTCTTTATGATGAGAAAACAACTCAAACACACAATCTTTCAAAATTCTATTATCATGCTAATAAAAAACCTTTACAATCGCATTAGCTCAAAGTAATAAGGATATCCCGATTGAATGCATTGACTTTAATTAACTTACCTAAAAAAAATCCATCATACAAGTTGGAGCTTGTGATTTCACCACTTATACCTTTGCCGATGTCAACTCCTTATACAAAAATTAGAGAAATCCTGATACTAGAATCACCATGTTTCTATGATCGAACTAAAAGCATAATCATAGTAGACATCGTTATCACAAGCTGAAGAACACACTTTAAAGATAAGCCATGGTGGATAATTCACGAAATAAGAATGATAGAAATACTGAGATAAAGATATCCAAGATACGATACCATACCGGAAGCCCATGAACATAACTCATAAGAAGATAATAAAGATCTTGATAATTCCTTAGAAAAAGTCAGAAGAAAAACACTGCTTACAGACTCCGGACTTCCATCATAACAGAGATAATATATTTCCCGCATATATAAGACAAAATCATAATTAGTAGAAACATAAGAATAGTCTCACATAAATTTTTACCATCGACTTCATTCCAACATATTAGAATAGAATTCCGAAGAGATAAAAAAATGCCGATCATGAACCAACCAAATCAACAGTAGTTTCATCTAACTTTACAGTCAGCTAACATTCTCACACGATAAGAATTTCATCAGAAAATGAACAATCACATGAACCCCTGAAGGTGAATGAATATCTATACAGAATACTCAAAAGAGATCATTGTAATCTATTTAACCATAATTGTTATACTCAGACATTTTTAAAATTCAGACACCATTTCTCTGACTAATTCTGTTATCATGAACCCCGTATTATTCCTCTCACTAACGAAAACCAATTCGGGAGAAATTTCAGCAAACATATCTTTAGACTTCATACTTATTTGAGTCGATTAGTCGAGACTAACTTCTTCTTTATCCATCACATTGCATAATCTGTATAATCTTTAAAATACTCTGATATTCTTCAAAAACTGTATTCACTTTCCAAACTATTCTCATCTCTGTATACATTACTAATTATTTCACCACTGAACTCTTCAGTTTCACACTTATGGACTTATTCAACACAATTCTCATGAATTTTTGTCATAAAGCAACACTGGTAAGGGGGTGCTGTCGTAAAGCCTCTAACTTGACTCTCATGAATACACACATATGACTTAGCATTCATCATTAATGTAATATCATCATAATCACATAACTCACTCCAAGCAAATTTTCACACTTATTCATGTTACAAATGTTTTTTGTCATCCATAATTTCAAATAGTGAATTTACTTACTGAAGCTCAATATTAATATCTAACTAAATACCCAACATCTAACTCCAATTTCACTTACCATCGCTTGTCAAATTAGAGAACGTCTTACGGGTTTGAGTACGTTGTTTACTTGATGCTATAGTCCAACTATAGTCTTACTCATATCACAATGTCATAGCCCAACTATAGCCTTACATGTCGTCACGATGCCATAGTCCCGCTATGGTCTTAGACGAAGTCTCATATCGATGCCAATGACATGTCTCAGACATGGTCTTAGATGGGATCACGTATCGATGCTAATGCCATATCCCAGACATGGTCTTACATGGGATCACATATTGATACCAATGCCATGTCCCAGACATGGTCTTACATGAGATCACATGTACTGCCATGGTCCAACCATGGTCTTATCCGTCAATTTATTATTGAACGGTCGTACTCATCTACTGCGTTCTACTTAATTTGATCTTCCAGTTCAAATCCCATACTATTATAATATTTGTGGTTTCATAACAGAGTCATAAAACAAAACATTATATATTCTCTAATTTAACAATTTAATATGGGATTCAACTATGTGGACATACTGATTATACATTATTCAAACAAGTGTACATACACACATATTCCGTCCATTGGGTAAGTTTACTTATCATATCCACTTAATCAAATATGTTGGGCACATAACATCATATGCATGCCGAACAAACATGGATGGGCTTATCACCATATAACTTTCATTTCGTTCCACGTTTTCACATTTCTCAACTTATGATTACCTCATTTCGTACCTTATCACATACATATCATGAACTTCTATTCATACCTTTCTGAATTTCAACACATCATAAGCACATTTCAATCATCTCAATATCATTTTCAGCATTATCAAAAATAGCTCGGTTGGAAGTCATCTCTGTCTTAACAAAACAATTTCGTTAGAGCCGGGAGATATCACACTATCATGAGTAGTAATATGGCATGTATAGCTAGACTCACATACACTAGGTTAGTCTGAGAATCGACTAAACCTGGCTCTGATACCACAAAATGTAACACCCCTTACCCGTATTCTACGCCGGAACAATGTACAAGGCATTACCGGACATAAATACACGTATTCATACAAAACCGAGACATGAGGTTCCACTCAAACTTAAAACCTTTCATTTGTATTCATATCGTCCCTATTATGGGCCTACGAGGCCCAAAACATACATTAGGGGTGGTTGTAACACCCCAAACCCGACCTAAAAGTTACGATCGAATTTGACGTGTCACATCGAAGATTTGAAAACTGGTCTTGTCAAAGAAAAATTCGTGACTGAAGTTTTAAATTCTTTTTAAAACTAATTACTATTGAAAATGTTGGGGTTGTAAAATCAAAACTTGTTAATCACTTATTGGTCATATCATTTATTACAAGTTTATTAATCTGGATTAAAAATCACAGAAGCTTTTCTAATTGTAAACTTTAAAATTTGAAATGCGTGATTTCCTTTGGAAACAGTTATTATTTTGAAAACCCGTGTTTCCTAATCTAGCAAGTTGAAGTAGAAAGATAAAACCAAATAAAAGTTAAAACCTCAAATGGCCTTAATACATTAATAGTAACCCCAAAATAAAATATTTAAAAAGCTAGGTATAAATTAAAACACTCGCGAACATGTGGCCACCTCCGAGTCCCTCGCAGCTCCAAATCATCTAATTTTGGGGATTACCTGTACAATTAAAAGAAAATGGTGAGTTACGAGAACTCAGTGTGTAATCCCCTATCATGCGGTAACAGTCTGGGCCTCAGCCCTATTCAATAACAGTATAGAATAGTGATGCAACTCAACCCAATCCAGCCAACACACCACCCGTACTAACCAACACACCATGTGGGGACTAAGTCGACCCACCCAGCCAACACACCAATATCGCAGCATAGCTGCTAATAGTAGCACAGTAAAGCTGCTAATAACAGTAAACGTGGCCAAGCCACTAAAATCAGAACACGTGGCGAAACCACTCGAACAGTAAAAACGTGGCAGAGCCACTAGTACAATACTTCCTCCAAATAAGAATCCCAACCCCAATGCAGAATGTCGTGTCATAAATATTACGTGTATGCAGTATGTCATATTCATAACCAGTCATATAGATATCATACACACATCACTAAACTACCACTAGAGGTATAATGGTCGTTTTGTCGGTTAAGGGTAAAACGATAATTTCACCCCTCAGGGATATTTCAGTAATTTTACTCACTAGGGGTATTTCAGTCGTTTTACTTATTAAGGATGTTTCAGTCATTTTACTCATTAAGGGTGTTTCAGTCATTTTACTCATTAAGAGTGTTTCAGTCATTTTACTCATTAAGGGTGTTTCAGTCATTTTACTCATTAAGGGTGTTTCAGTCATTTTACTCATTAAGGGTCTCGGTACAGATGACAACCCTTCAGAAGGTCTACAGTCGTCCCGAATGACTCGAATAACTTATAAGGTCAAAACAGTGTAGATGGGCCCAAAGCCTACCATTTGGCCCAAGTGGGCCCACACGCTCGTGTGGCCCATTCAGCCCAATTTCAGTCATGGCTATGCAAACTTTGCAGCCCAATCCATTATTATTCGCTTACCATGGATTTTACCCATGTGGGGCCCATATGCCCATTGGGCCCACATGGCCCATCTCGGCCCATCGAGGCCCATTACGATCTAAGTCCACGAGAATGCTCGTGGTGGCCTCTACAGACTAGCGCCCATGTTCATAGGCTCGATTCACCACATGCACGATCGCACGCTCGTGTGGCATCATGCGCCACATTTCCAGCTTTTTGGCATTTTGCCGATGCACAATAACATAAGGGCGTGAGTACACACCATTGTCCAACGTTTTAACAGTAACAATACTGGGTGTACGATTACACACCTTTTAGCGACCACTTGCAAAATTCCAATAGCACCAACCTAGATTCATCGAAATTCGATGTTAGTCCTTAATCGTTAGGGTAATGCCCTCTTAATAGCACTTAATCCAAAATATCTCTCTTACCTTTCTTGACGACAGACTTTAATCTCTTAAGGCCACCGATCAGGATTGATCACACGCTTATGCCAAATATCTGTATCAAAGCAGTTCTTATTAACCAAAACAGTGATCCAATATGTGGCCTAAATCCACCAATGCTACTTACCAACCGCCGGAATATTCGGCCTAATCTAAGAGTAGGGTATGATCTTACCCTTAACGAGAGACAGAGTTTGATGACTTGAACAACTTCTACACTTCTCCACTCCTCGAGAATACCTAAACCCAACAATCACCACACCAAGAGGAAGCGATCACCATTCAGCCGTCAAAGAAAATGAAAGAAAGATATAGTCGGCTTTTAGAAAAAAAGGGAATAGGAGAGAACAGTTTTAAATACGAAATGAAAAATATGAACACTTACCGATTTCAAAATGCTTGCAGAACTGAAACAGAGAGGGAAAGGAAACGAAGAATTTGATCTCCACCGAACTAATCAAGAGAAAAGACTCGGTTCACGAGCTAATAGGAAACCAAAACCAAAAAGAGGAGGGATGATATTCGGCTTAAGAGAAGAAAGGGAGAAGAGGGGAGAAAGAAAGAAGAAAAAGAGAAAACAAATGAATGAAAAGGGAGGGAGAGGAAGTATATTCGGCTTAGATTGGAAAAGGGAGAGGGAAGCAAATATTCGGCCAACAAAAGCTTGAAGAAAAAGGTACAAAAATCAAGCAACAAAATGCCCGAGTGGTAAGTTCCTATTTCGGCACTTAGAGAGAAATGAAAGAAACTCTTCAGCAAGGAATTCCGGCACACCCAAAAAGTGCCCAAAACCGAACAAGTGCAGAGAAAAGCACTCAGAAATCCCCCTTTGCCGAAATTGCATGCTCAAGACTCCTTTTTCGGCTACAACACACCCACATTTGAATTTGCTTGATTCTCTCCACAATTCTCTCCTTGATTTGCTCCCGACCTCCCATTCAAAACCATTCAAATTTGATGACCAAGTCTCCAACCACCTCTGCAGAGTTTGAATCAAACTCTACCTCTCACCCCACAGAGATATAAAATAAAATTCCATCCTTGCATGCCATGGGATTTGAACCCACTCCCTCTTAATTGCCCAACACGCCACTTGCCACCACAACACAAGCTCTCTTGTGTCACAAACCAACCACAACTTAATATATGCCCTTCAAGCTAACATCCGAGTTTCCCAAAGAGCAAAAATCAAAATTTTCCAAAGGCCATACTTGAACCCAGGCTTCCTAAATACCCCCATACACACCCTAAACACTTAGCCACTGAAGTAGACAAGCAGTTTTGTCAGAACATGAAAAATTAAAGACCCTATATTTTTGGGGCGTTACAACTCTACCCCCCTAAAAGAAATTTCGGCCTAGAAATTTACCTGGTTAGAATAGGTGAGGATATTGTTGTTGCATCGCCTCCTCAGGCTCCCACGTGGCTTCCTCGGTATTGTGATTACGCCAAAGCACCTTGACCAAAGGAACAGATTTCCTCCTTAATACTTTAACATCACGATCCAGTATCTGTACCGGTTCTTCCTCAAAAGTCAGGTCAAGTCTAACCTCGATCTCCTCAGCCGTCACTACATGTGAGGCATCAGAGCGGTATCGCCTCAGCATGGAGACGTGGAACTCATCATGTATCCTGTTTAACTCAGGAGGCAACTCAAGTTGATAGGCGACCGGTCCCACACGCTTTAATATTCAGTAAGGTCAGATGAATCTAGGGCTCAGTTTGCCTTTCCCGTCCAAATCTCAGAATCTTCTTCCATGGTAAGACCTTCAAAAAGACATAATCCCCCACAGAGTACACTATCTCTGTACGCTTTAAATTAGCATATGACTTCTTCCTATCAGATGCTTCCTTTAACTGATCTCGGATCAACTTTACCTTTTCTTCAGTTTTAGAAACTAACTCTAGCCCCAAAACTCGCCGTTCACCAAGTTCTGTCCAACAAGTAGGGGTGCGACACCTACGACCATATAATGCCTCGTACAGTGCCATCTGAATACTAGATTGATAGCTGTTGTTATATGCGAACTCTGCTAGCGGCAAGCAGTCTTCCCAACTGCCTTTGAAATCAATTACACAGCTTCTTAACATGTCCTCCAATACTTGAATCACCCTCTTCGACTGACCGTCAGTCTGAGGATGAAATGCAGTACTGAAGTCCAACCTTGTACCCAAAGCCTTGTGTAACTTTTTCTAGAATCAAGATTCGAATCTAGGATCTATGTCTGAAATGATAGAAACTGGTACCCCATGCAGTCTCACAATCTCGGCCACATATAACTTAGCCAACTTCGACAGCGAATAATCAGTGCGGACCGGTATAAAGTGGGCAGATTTAGTCAGTCGGTCAATAATAACCCATACCGAGTCCTTCTTCGTCAGCGTTAAGGGTAGTCCACTTACAAAATCCATGGTTACCCTCTCCCACTTCCAGAGTGGAATCTTTACTGGCTGCAGTAATCTAGAAGGTAGTTGGTGCTCAGCTATAATTTGCTGGTATGTTAGACACTTGCCCACAAAATCAGTAACCTCGCGCTTAAGCCCTGGCCACCAGTACCGTTCACGCAAATCTTGATACAACTTGTTTCCACCAGGATGCATGGCATAAGGACTACTATGTGCCTCTTGTAGGATAGATTGCCTCAGCTCAGAACCTCTCGGGATACAAACTCTATCACAGAAACATAGTACTCCCTCACTATTCAGCCCCAAATCCGTAGTCTCCCCCTTCTCAACCAATCGGAAACGAGGAACCAACGATTCATCCAACAACTATTTCTCCTTAATTTGATCAATCCAGGCCAGTCTCACTTGGAGTTCATCCATCAAACTACAATATTCAAACAGGCTGAGACGAGCAAACATTGCTCTCAAATCAGATACAACCCTACAGCTTAGTGCATCAGCTACTACGTTAGCTTTACCAGGATGGTACTAAATCGAGCAATCATAATCCTTAAGCAACTCTATCCACCTTCGTTGCCTAAGATTTAACTCCTTCTGAGTAAGGAGGTACTTGAGGCTTTTATGATCCGTGTAAATAATAGACTTCTCACCGTATAAGTAATGCCTCCAAATCTTCAGTACGAAGACCACCTGTCACACCCCCAGACCCGGCCCAGATGTTATGGCCGAATCTGGTGATGTCACATCAAAGGATAATTCCAAAATGACATTGCTTAGTTAAAAACGTAAGTTTAATATTTAGAAACCCAAAATCCTTGCAACTGGTTAAATTATGATAAAAGCCCATGTTTTAAGAAAAACGTCCATATGTTATAGTTATTTCGAAAATCATGTTTAAACTTTAAAAATTTATTTACGTTTAATAATCAGCCAGTTGAAACAAATAAGAAAACCCAAATGTAAAGTCAAATCGGAGATACAAGGCCTTATTACATCCCAATAAAAATAAAGTAATTAAAATAAAGTCATTCGAAACAATAAAAAAACTTCAAAGTAACTTGCGGTGTGGCCATCCCCGAGTCCTCTCCCACATCGAGCCGTCTCATCGAGGATCACTGAACATTTAATAAAAAGGGTGTGAGTTTCAAACTCGGTGTGTACGACCCTTGGCAATCCAATCATGCAATTATCACATTAGGCCTAAGCCCTAACAAAATCGGTGGTCTTGGGCCTTAGCCCACAATGACCTCATATCACATCGAGATCACATGAATGCAATGCTCCCATCCCAAATCCAACCCCGCACTCCATTTCCTTCCAACCCTACACTCCCGTGGGGATATAAATATCAACCCACCCATCCCTACACTCCAAAGGTAGCACCAACAAATGCACTACTCAAACGTTGCAAGAAGGTCGCTAAGCATATAATGGGCTTAAAGCCACCGGTGGATCCACTATCCGCAGCGACTATGCAATCCTCACATATCTTCCTCCGTATCATCAAACCCACCCAAGTGCAACATATACCTCATGAATGCAACATACACATTTTCACACATTAAGCACCTAGGGGTATTTTAGTCATTTCACTATCCAGGGGTATTTTTGTAAATCTACCCTACAGGGGTATTTTTGTAATTCTACCCTATAGGGGTATTTCAGTAATTTCTTTTACCTTGGGTTTTAGTTATGAACTTTGGCCCATCAACAAATCCTCGCGGTTAAAGGGAACAAACACTATGCACCAGGTAGGATCTCAGAGAAGAGGAGGTGGGTCACTAGGACCGCTTAAGTACCAAGCTCTCCCTAGATCCAATCCTAGACATGCATATGTCGATTACCACACTCTAACTAATCGACTTGTCCACAGACATGTTTGATTAATAAATTAAGTCTTATGCAATTTTAAGAATTTATCAGAACTAGGCCTAGAGTCCATTAAACCATAACATACATTTCTAAAATCCCATAAGGCCCACTAAGCCCAATCATGTTTACATAGCCCATTAGGCCCAATCATAATTAAATCATACAACCATCCATGTCAATTCATTATTCAAGTTCACATATCAATCTTTGCCGATTTGGGCCCACGAGCTCGGTAGGCCCATTTAGCCACTTTCGGCTTTTCGGCTTTTTGGCGTTGCCGACATAGTGTGTGTGTAGTGTTTGTACACACCTGGTAAACGAGACGTGTTACACTCTCCTCAGCCTTGAACCTACAACCAATACCAACCTCCCATCAATCACACACTTAACCACAGTATTTACCAAAAATCGAAGCCTTACCATAACCTTACCGTGTGCCACCAGTTCTAGTAGCCCTTCCTTAGCTACTATTCACGAATAACCCCTAGATCTGCATCCAAACATATACTATCAAAAACAAGTGACTCATATTCCACACAAGTAACCTCTATTCGTCCACTTACTAATCCACAATTGAGACGAGTACACTTACCTCTTGCTAACGATCCTTACTACGCTTGCGATCTTTGAACCCTACCATTGTTAATACAGGGTTAACGACAAGAAAGGGTTAGATAGCCCTTCGGCTTTTACCAAAACACACTAAAGGAGATTGACTAAGTACTTACCGAATCCAACCTTTGATCCTGCAGCCTCGATAGCTACTGAACGAGATCCGACTTTTAAACTTGACAAAGAGTAGATAATATCAACAGATTTGTGATGGAGGAAAATATCAAGGAATCGGCACAAATAGGGATTTCGGCAAGAAAGGATAATGGCAATTTGGAAATGGAAGAATTCAACTATAGGAGAACTCGGCTATGAGAGAACAGAATGGAAGGAACAAGAGAAAAATAATGGAAACCCAAAGAACCTAAAAGAATTCGGCACTCTCCTTTTATAGCCAAAGTCGAAACCACCTTCCCTCAAAGTCCCATTCGGCACCATCACATCCACACCTCAATCCCCTATCTTTTCTCACTTATTTAAACCTTAAATTTCTCTCCTGAACACTCCCTACCAGAGTCCACTCCAGCTCCATTACTTTCCTTTCATGTGCAAAAATAAAACTCCTCAATTTACCACTCTTAAGCCTCGAACCCTGGACCTCTTCACCTGACAATCTCACCACCTTATAGCTCCCCAAGTGACGCCGCCTTGCCATTGGGCCACAAGACCGATTGTGTCCTGTTTTCCCCTTAATCAGCTTAAGAGGCCTAATACCTGAGACTAGGGTCCCACTAAAGCAAAAATTAAATTTTGCCTATGGTCTGCCCTATCCCTAAGACTTCAAATAACCCTGGTAATACCTTAAAATTAATATTCTAAGTGCTACTTAAACATACCATCTTCAGTGCACAGAATTTAGAGTTTCGGGATTTTGGGGTGTTACAATTCTGACCCTCTAAAAAAAATTTTGGCTTCGAAATTTACCTGATTGAAACAAGTAAGGGTATTAACGTCACATCGCCTCCTCAGATAAGGGTATTGACGTCACATCGCCTCCTCAGATTCCCAAGTAGCCTCCTCGGCATTATGGTTACGCCAGAGAACTTTGACCAAAGGGACAGACTTCTTTCTTAGCACCCTAACATCTTGATCAATTATTTGAACTGGCTCCTCTTCAAAAGTTAGGTCTGGTCTAACCACGATCTCCTCGATTTCCACGATGTGAGAAGGGTCTGAGTGATAACGTATTAGCATTGACACATGGAACACATCGTGTATTTGGTTCAGTTCAGAAGGCAATTCCAGCAGATAGGCAATTGGCCCAATTCGCTTCAACACCCGATATGGCCCAATGAATCTAGGGCTTAACTTGCCCTTCCGACCAAACCTTAACACCTTCTTCCAAGGGGAAACCTTGAGAAAAACCATGTCCCCCACCGCATACTCAATCTCTCTCTGCTTGAGGTTAGCATACGACATTTTCCTATCCGCCGCCTCCTTTAATTGATCCCTAATCAACTTTACCTTATCTTCGGTGTCCGTTACCAACTCCTGACCCAATAATCGTCGCTCACCCAACTCAGTCCAACAAGTCAGGGTACGACATCTTCGCCCATATAGTGCTTTATATGGTACCATTCCAATACTTGCCTGGTAACTATTGTTATATGCAAATTTAGCTAATGGCAAGTAATCCTCCCAACTACCTCGAAACTCAATTACACACCCTCTCAGCATATCCTCCAAAACTTGAATTACCCTCTCTGACTGACCATCAGTATGAGGGTGAAATGCTGTACTAAAGTCCAACCTCGTACCTAGGACTTCATGCAGCTTCTTCCAAAAGTGCAACGTAAAACGAGGGTCTCTATCCGATATAATAGAGACCGGAACCCCATGCAACCTCACAATCGCCGCCACATACAACCTTGCCAACTTCTGTAATGAGTAGTCGGTGCAGACCGGTACAAAATGGGCAGACTCAGTTAACCGATCCATAATAACCCATACAGAGTGCTTCTTAGCAGGCGTCAAGGGTAGCCCACTAACGAAATCCATAGTAACCCTCTCCCACTTCCATAGTGGAATCTTAATCGGCTGCAGTAACCTTGATGGTAGTTGATGTTCCGCTTTCACTTGTTGACATACCAAACATTTGCCCACAAACTCCGTAACCTCGCGTTTTAATCCTGGCCACCAATAAATCACTCGTAAGTCCCGATACATCTTGTTACTTCCAGGGTGCATAGCATAGGAACTACTATGCGCTTCCCGTAGCATATACTTCCTTAGCTCTTCATCCCTTGGCACATAAATTCTACCTCGGAAACATAACAACCTGTCACTGTTTAACCCAAAATCCGTCGTTTCCCCTTTCTCAAATTGCTTGAATCGAGAACCTAAAGTTTCATCCAACGACTGCTTAGCTTTAATCTGCTCAACCCACAGTGGCTTTACTTGCAACTCAACTAACAAACTCCCGTCGTCATACAAACTCAACCGAGCAAACATCGCCCTCATGTCTGACATAGCCCTACGGCTTAGTGCATCAGCCACCACATTTGATTTGCCCGGATGATATTCGATTGTGCAATCGTAATCCTTTAACAGCTCAATCCATCTACGCTGCCTTAAGTTCAACTCCTTCTGAGTTAAGAGGTACTTCAGATTCTTGTGATCCGTATAGATGGTACACTTCCCTCCATACAAATGATGCCTCCAAATCTTAAGTGCGAATACCACTGCTGCCAACACCAAATCGTGGGTTGGGTAATTCCCCTCGTGAGCCTTAAGCTGGCGTGACACGTATGCAACCACCTTCCCTTCCTGCATCAAAACACAGCCCAAGCCCACGTGTGACGCATCACTATAAACCGTAAACTCCTTTCTGGGCTCCGGCTGAACCAAAACATGGCCCTCCATTAAAACTTTCTTAAGCTTCTCAAAGCTTTCTTGCTGTTTATCTGTCCACACAAATGACACCCCCTTCCGTAGCAGCTTGGTCGAGGGTGCTGCGATTAGGGAGAACCCTTTAACAAATCGCCTACAGTACCCTACCAGGCCTAGAAAACTCTGAATTTCTGACACCGTCTTCGGTCGTTTCCAATCCAACACTGCTTCCACCTTTCGAGGATCCACTCTAATCCCCTCAGCTGAGACCACAAGCCCTAAGAAAGTGACTTCCCTTAGCCAGAACTCGCACTTGCTAAACTTAACATAATGTTGCTTCTCCCTAAGAATTTGCAACACCATCCTTAAGTGTGCATCATGATCATCATCCGTTCTCGAGTATACTAAGATGTCATCTATGAAAACTACTACGAACTGGTCTAGATACGGTTGAAAAACCCGGTTCATAAGATCCATAAAAGCAGCAGGTGCGTTCGTTAGCCCAAAAGGCATCACCAAAAACTTGTAATGCCCATAACGAGTTCTGAAAGCTGTCTTATACACATCTGCTTCCTTAACCCTCAGTTGATGGTACCCTGAACGCAAGTCAATCTTCGAGAAAACTGAGGCTCCCCTAAGTTGATCGAAAAGGTCATCTATCCTAGGCAGAGGGTACTTATTCTTAATGGTTAACTTGTTTAACTTTCGATAATTGACGCACATCCTCATGGACCCATCCTTCTTCTTCACGAATAATACCGGTGCTCCCCATGGAGACACACTTGGTCTAATAAATCCGCGGTCCAATAACTCCTGAATCTGGGCCTTCAACTCCACCAGCTCCTTTGGTGCCATCCTATAAGGTGCGATGGACACTGGAGCCGTACTCGGTAACAATTTTATTCCAAACTCCACCTCTCTACTGGGAGGTAACCCAGGCAATTCCTCCGGAAAAACATCAGGGAATTCTTTTACTGTTCTCAAATCTTTAATAGTCAAACTCTTAGATTCCATATCACTAATATAGGCTAAGTAAGCTTCACAGCCCTTCCTCACCAACTTCTTTGCCCTTAAAGCCGAAATCACGTTCGACAAGTTATCTCGTCGTTCCCCGTTCACTACTACTTCCTCACCATCCATAGTTCTTAACACCATCTGCTTCGCAGCACAATCTAAAGTTGCCTTGTGCCTCGTCAACCAATCCATGCCTAAGATGAGGTCGAACTCACCAAATGGTAATTCCATTAAGTCCGCTAAGAAAGTAACTCCTTGAACTACCAATGGTACATTCCTAAAAAACTTACTAACTTTCACCGACTGCCCTAAAGGACTTAACACAGTCATTTCATTCGCAAGGGTTTCAAACTCATCTTCCACAGTTTCAATCTTATTGCATGCAATGTACGAATGTGTTGACCCCACATCAATTAGCGCAATATAAGGTAGCTAACGAATAAGTAACTTACCCGTTATCACATTTGGTACATCTCCTTCCTCTCTGCGACGTGCAGCATAGACTAAAGCTAGCTGCCTCGCCTCTGCCTGTCCTGCACCCCTGCCCAGTGCTCCACATCCTCGTCCTGCGCCATTGCCGCCTCTATCTTGACCACGTCCCCTTGGTGGTTGTTGACCACCCCTCTGTGGCTGAAAATTACCTCCGCCATCGGCTTGCACCTGGTCTGGCCTTCTCGGGCACTCTCTAATCCTATGTTCTATAGATCCGCAACTCAAACAAGCTCCGATTCTCCTCCAACATTCGCCCGCATGCCATTTTCCACACACAGCACAAGGTGGTATCCCGGTATTAGCAGCAGCAACAGGGGCCCCAGCTCCAACCAGCCCATTCACTCTGGCCCTCATTGTAGGCCTCTGTCCAGCCCCCACAGCTTCCACGTTCTGTTTGTTCTTGCCCTTCTCCTTCTCTCGTTTGAGGCGCTCCGTGCGCTTTAATTCCTCCGCTATCTTTGCTTTCTCCACAAAGACCGTAAAGTCCCGTTCCCTCTGTGGAGATATGAGTACCCTAAGGTTGTCTCTTAACCCATCCTCGAACCGTACGCATCTCTCATACTCCGTTGCGACTATTCTTTTGGCATACCGAATAAGACGCAGAAACTCACCCTCATACTCTGCTACCGACTTATCTCCCTGAGTCAGACTCAAAAACTCCTTCCTGCGGGCATCCACATAGCTCGCTCCAATGTACTTCCCCTGGAACGTCGATTTGAAGAACTCACAGGTCATTTGCTCCGGTTGGTTGCCCTCCTTTACGGTCAACCAGCACTGATAAGCTTCCTCCCTAAGTAAGGATATCGCTCCTTTTAACTTTTGTTCTACCGTGCAGTCCAGGTCGTCCATTATCCTTTCCGTAGCTTCCAACCAGTACTCCGCCACATTCAGGGCCACCCCTGCTACTCATTTGAAAATCTCCACCCCATTAGCTCGGAGTTACTCCACGATCGACCCACGACTTCCCGTACCATTATCGGGCCCAACGACCCTTTCTAAAATCCTTAACATGGCCTGCGACACTGCTTCTTCTGTAGCGGCAGCCCATTTATTTGGTCCCGTTTTAGTTACTAGTGAGGCCAAAACCTCCTCTACTCCAACGTTGGGCATATGGCCCGACGCCGATGACCCAGCCCTAACACTTCCATAGCCTCTTCCGCGGCCTCTTGCACCTCTTCTAGCACTCATCGTTGCGTGCATATTTCTGGATTAGAATTTTTAATGAAATTAGTTCATAGTTCCACTATTTAAAACACATGTCTTATGCAAGTAACAATTTAAAAGCTGTTCTGCCGTCGTAAACCCACTACAGGCTTAAGTTTCCTATGGGCTTTAGTCTCTAAGAACCTATTGTTTACAGTAGCCCAATATCTAAATACAGTTCAACAGTTTAAACCAGTATAATAAAAGAAAAAAAAACTTACTTGGTTCGACGTCGAGGGCTCGGTGAACCACACTTCAAGAATCCTGCAAAAACTTTTTAATCTACTTGTTTTATAAACCCAAAATCTAAGGCCCATTTCATAGCCGGGTTTTGCAATCGGGCTCTGATACCACTAAATGTCACACCCCCAAACCCAGCCTAGACGTTATGGCCGAATCTGGAGATGTCACATCAAAGGATAATTCTAAAATAACTTTGCTTAGTTAAAAATGTAAGTTTAAGATTTAGAAACCCAAAATCCTTGTAACTGGTTAAGTTATGATAAAAGCCCATGTTTTAAGAAAAACGTCCATATGTTATAGCTATTTCGAAAATCATGTTTAAAATTTAGAAATTTATTTACATTTAATAATCAGGCAGTTGAAACAAATAAGAAAACCCAAATGTAAAGTCAAATCGGAGATACAAGGCCTTATTACATCCCAATAAAAATAAAGTAATTAAAATAAAGTCATTCGAAACAATAAACAAAAACTTCAAAGTAACTTGCAGTGTGGCCATCCCCGAGTCCTCTCCCACGTCGAGCCGTCTACTGAGGATCACCTGAAACATTTAATAAAAAGGGTGTGAGTTTCAAAACTCAGTGTGTACGACCCTTGGCAATCCAATCATGCAATTATCACATTGGGCCTAAGCCCTAACAAAATCGGTGGTCTTGGGCCTTAGCCCACAATGACCTCATATCACATCAGTATCACATGAATGCAATGCTCCCATCCCAAATCCAACCCTGCACTCCATTTCCCTTCCAACCCTACACTCCTGTGGGGATATAAATATCAACCCACCCATCCCTACACTCCAAAGGTAGCACCAACAGCGGCACTACTCAAACGTTGCAGCAAGGCTGCTAAGCATATAATGGGCTTAAAGCCACCGGTGGATCCATGGTCGTCAAGCGACTATGCGATCCTCACATATCTTCCTCCGTATCAGCAAATCCACCCAAGTGCAACATATATCTCATGAATGCAACATACACATTTTCACACATTAAGAACCTAGGGGTATTTTAGTCATTTCACTACCCAGGGGTATTTTTGTAAATCTACCCTATAGGGGTATTTTCGTAATTCTACCCCATAGGGGTATTTTCGTAATTCTACCCTATTGGGGTATTTCCGTAATTTCTTTCACCTCGGGTTTTAGTTATGAACTTTGGCTTATCAACAAGTCCTCGCGGTTAAAGTGAACAAACACTATGCACCAGGTAGGATCTCAAAGAAGAGGAGGTGGGTCACTAGGCCCGCTTAAGTACCAAGCTCTCCCTAGATCCAATCCTAGACATGCATATGTCGGTTACCACACTCTAACTAATCGACTTGTCCACAGAAATGTTTGATTAATAAATTAAGTCTTATGCAAATTTAAGAATTTATCAGAACTAGGCCTAGAGTCCATTAAACCCTAGCATACATTTCTAAAATCCCATAAGGCCCACTAAGCCCAATCATGTTTACATAGCCCATTAGGCCCAATCATAATTAAATCATACAACCATCCATGTCAATTCATTATTCAAGTTCACATATCAATCTTTGTCGATTTGGGCCCACGAGCTCGGCAGGCCCATTTATCCACTTTCGGCTTTTCGGCGTTGCCGACATCGTGTGTGTGTAGTGTTTGTACACACCTAGTAAACGATACGTGTTACACTCTCCTCAGCCTTGAACCTACAACCAATACCAACCTCCCATCAATCACACACTTAACCACAGTATTTACCAAAAACTGAAGCCTTACCATAACCTTACCGTATGCCACCAGTTCTAGTAACCCTCCCTTAGCTACTATTCACGAATAACCCCTAGATCTGCACCCACACATATACTATCAAAAATAAGTGACTCATATTCCACACATGTCACCTCTATTTGGCCACTTACTAATCCATAATTGAGATGAGTACACTTACCTCTTGCAAACGATCCTTACTACGCTCGCGATCTTTGAACCCTACCCTTGTTAATACAGGGTTAACGACAAGAAAGGGATAGATAGCCCTTCGAATTTTACCAAAACACACTAAAGGAGATTGACTAAGTACTTACCGAATCCAACCTTTGATCCTGTGGCCTAGATAGCTGCTGAACGAGATCCAGCTTTTAAACTTGACTAAGAGTAGATAATAGCAACAGATTTGTGATGGAGGAAAATATCAAGGAATCGGCACAAATAGGGATTTTGGCAAGAAAGGATGATGGCAATTTGGCAGTGGATGAATTCAGCTATGGGAGAATTCGGCTATGAGAGAACAAAATGGAAGGAACAAGAGAAAAATAATGGAAACCCAAAGAACCTAAAAGAATTTGACACTCTCCTTTTATAGCCAAAGCCGAAACCACCTTCCCCCAAAGTCCCATTCGGCACCATCACATCCACACCTCAATCCTCTATCTTTTCTCACTTATCTTAACCTTAAATTTCTCTCCTGAACACTCCCTTCCAGAGTCCACTCCAGCGGCACTACTTTCCTTTCATGTGCAAAAATAAAACTCCTCAATTTACCACTCTTAAGCCTCGAACCCTGGACCTCTTCACCTGACAGTCACGCCACCTTATTGTTCCCCAAGTGGCGCCACCTTGCCATTGGGCCACAAGCCCGATTGTGTCCTATTTTCCCCTTAATCAGCTTAAGAGGCCTAATACCTGAGACTAGGGTCCCACTAAAGCAAAAATTAAATTTTCCCTATGGTCTGCCCTATCCCTAAGACTTCAAATAGCCCTGGTAATACCTTAAAATGAATATTCTAAGTGCTACTTAAACATACCATCTTCAGTGCACAGAATTTAGAGTTTCAAGATTTTGGGGTGTTGTAATTCTACCCCTCTAAAAAAATTTCAGCCTCGAAATTTACCTGATTGAAACAAGTAAAGGTATTGACGTCGCATCGCCTCCTTAGATTCCCAAGTAGCCTCCTCGACATTATGGTTATGCCAGAGCACTTTGACCAAAGGGACAGACTTCCTTCGTAGCATCCTAACATCTTGATCAATTATTTGAACTGGCTCCTCTTCAAAAGTTAGGTCTGGTCTAACCTCGATCTCCTCGATTTCCACGATGTGAGAAGGGTCTGAGCGATAACGTTTTAGCATTGACACATGGAACACATCGTGTATTTGGTTCAGTTCAGAAGGCAATTCCACTGATAGGCAATCGCCCACCGCTTCAACACCCGGGAGCATGGCCCAATGAATCTAGGGCTTAACTTGCCCTTCCGACCAAACCTTAACACCTTCTTCCAAGGGGAAACCTTGAGAAAAACCATGTCCCCCACTGGATACTCAATCTCTCTCCGCTTGAGGTCAACATACTACTTTTGCCTATCCGCCGCCTCCTACAACTGATCCCTAATCAACTTTACCTTATCTTCGGTGTCTGCTACCAACTCCGGACCCAATACTCGTTGCTCACCCAACTCAGTCCAACAAGTCAGAGTACGACATCTTTGCCCATATAGTGCTTCATATGGTGCCATTCCAATACTTGCCTGGTAACAATTGTTATATACAAATTCAGCTAATGGCAAGTAATCCTCCCAACTACCTCGAAACTCAATTACACACCCTCTCAGCATATCCTCCAAAGCTTGAATTACCCTCTCTGACTGACCATCAGTCTGAGGGTGAAATGCTGTACTAAAGACCAACCTCGTACCCAGGGCTTCATGCAGCTTCTTCCAAAAGAACGATGTAAAACGAGGGTCTCTATCCGATATAATAGAGACTGGAACCCCATGCAACCTCACAATCTCCGCCACATACAACCTTGCCAACTTCTGTAATGAGTAGTTGGTGCGGACCGGTACAAAATGGGCAGACTTAGTTAATCGATCCACAATAACCCACACAGAGTCCTTCTTAGCAGGCGTCAAGGGTAGCCCACTAACGAAATCCATAGTAACCCGCTCCCACTTCCATAGTGGAATCTTAATCGGCTGCAGTAACCCTGATGGTAGTTGATGTTCCGCTTTCACTTGTTGACATACCAAACATTTGCCCACAAACTCCGTAACCTCGCATTTCAATCCAGGCCACCAATAAAGCTCTCGTAAGTAGCGATACATCTTGTTACCTCCGGGGTGCATAGCATAGGAACTACTATGCGCTTCCCGTAGTATAGACTTCCTTAGCTCTTCATCCCTTGGCACACAAATTCTACCACGGAAACACAACAACCCGTCACTGTTTAACCCAAAATCTGTCATTCCCCTTTCTCAATTTGTTTGAATCGAGAACCCAAAGTTTCATCCAACGACTGCTTAGCTTTAATCTGCTCAACCCACAGTGGCTTCACTTGCAACTCAACTAACAAACTCTCGTTGTCATACAAACTCAACCGAGCAAACATCGCCCTCATGTCTGACATAGCCCTACGGCTTAGTGCATCAGCCACCACATTTGCTTTGCCCGGATGATATTCGATCGTGCAATCGTAATCCTTTAACAGCTCAATCCATCTGCGCTGCCTTAAGTTCAACTCCTTCTGAGTTAAGAGGTACTTTCGACTCTTGTGATCCGTATAGATGGTGCACTTCTCTCCATACAAATGATGCCTCCAAATCTTAAGTGCGAATACCACTGCTACCAACTCCAAATCATGGGTTGGGTAATTCCCCTCGCGAGCCTTAAGCTGGCATGACGCGTATGCAACCACCTTCCCTCTCTGCATCAAAACATAGCCCAAGCCCACTTATGATACATCACTATAAATCGTAAACTCCTTTTCAGGCTCCGGCGAATCAAAACAGGGGCCTCCTTTAAAACTTTCTTAAGCTTCTCAAAGCTTTGTTGCTGTTTATCAGTCCACACAAAGACACCCCCTTCCATAGTAGCTTGGTCAAGGGTGCTGCGATTAGGGAGAACCCTTCAACAAACCGCCTATAGTACCCTGCCAGGCTTAGAAAACTCCAAATTTCTGACACCATCTTCGGTCGTTTCCAATCCAACACTGCTTCCACCTTCCGAGGATCCACTCTAATCCCCTCAGCTGAGACCACATGCCCTAAGAAAGTGAATTCCCTTAGCCAGAATTCGTACTTGCTAAACTTAGCATAAAGTTGCTTCTCCCCAAGAATTTGCAACACCATCCTTAAGTGTGCATCATGATCATCCTCCGTTCTCGAGTATACCAAGATGTCATCGATGAAAACTACTACAAATTGGTCTAGATACGGTTGAAAAACCTGGTTCATAAGATCCATAAAAGAAACAGGTGCGTTCGTTAGCCCAAAAGGCATCACCAAAAACTCGTAATGTCCATAACGAGTTTTGAAAGCTGTCTTATACACATCTGTTTCCTTAACTTTCAGTTGATAGTACCCTGAACGCAAGTCAATCTTCGAGAAAACTGAGGCTCCCCTAAGTTGATCGAAAAGGTCATCTATCCTAGGCAGGGGGTACTTATTCTTAATGGTTAACTTGTTTAATTGCCGATAATTGACGCACATCCTCATGGACCCATCCTTCTTCTTTACGAATAATACCGGTGCTCCCCATGGAGACACACTTGGTCTAATAAATCTGCGGTCCAATAACTCCTGAATCTGGTCCTTCAACTCCACCAGCTCCTTTGGTGCCATCCTATAAGGTGCGATCAATACTGGAGCCATACCTAGTAACAATTCTATTCCAAACTCCACCTCTCTACTGGGAGGTAACCTAGGCAATTCCTCCAGAAAAACATCAGGGAATTCTTTTACTGTTCTCAAATCCTTAACAGTCAAACTCTTAGATTCCATATCACTAATATAGGCTAAGTAAGCTTCATAACCCTTCCTCACCAACTTCTCTACCCTTAAAGCCGAAATCACGTTTGACAAGTAATCTCGTCGTTCTCCGATCACTACTACTTCCTCACCTTCCATAGTTCTTAACACCATCCGCTTCGCAGCACAATCTAAAGTTGCCTGGTGCCTCGTCAACTAATCCATTCCTAAGATGAGGTCGAACTCACCAAATGGTAATTCCATTAAGTCCGCTAAGAAAGTAACTCCTTGAACTACCAATGGTACATTCCTAAACAACTTACTAACTTTCACCGATCGCCTAAAGGACTTAACACGATCATTTCATTCGCAAGGGTTTCAAACTCATCTACCACAGTTTCAATCTTATTGCATGCAATGTACGAATGTGTTGACCCCACATCAATTAGCGCAATATAAGGTAGCTCACGAATAAGTAACGTACCCGTTATCACATCTGGTGCATCTCTTTCTTCTCTGCGACGTGGAGCATAGACTAAAGCTGGCTGCCTCGCCTCTGCCTATCCTGCAACCCTGCCCAGTGCTGCACATCCTCGTCTTGCACCATTGCCGCCTCTGGCTTGACAAAGTCCCTATGGTGGTTGTTGACCACCCCTCTGTGGTTGAAAATTACCTCTGCCATCGGCTCGCACCTGGTCTGGCCTTCTCGGGCACTCTCTAATCCTATGTTCCATAGATCCGTAGCTCAAACAAGCTCTTATTCTCCTCCAATATTCGCCCGCATGCCATTTTACACACACAGCACAAGGTGGTATCCCGGTATTAGCAGCAGCAATAGGGGCCCCAGCTCCAACCAACCCATTCACTCTGGCCCTCCTTGTAGGCCTCTGTCCAGCCCCCACAGCTTCCACGTTTTATTTGTTCTTGCCCTTCTCCTTCTCTCGATTGAGGCGCTCCATGCGCTTTACTTCCTTCGCTATCTTTGGTTTCTCCACGAAGACCACAAAGTCCTACTCCCTCTGTGGAGATATGAGTACCCTAAGGTTGTCTCTTAACCCATCCTCGAACCGTACGCATCTCTCATACTCCGTTGTGATTATACCTTTGGCATACCGACTAAGGCGCAGAAACTCAGCCTCATACTCTGCTACCAACTTATCTCCCTGAGTCAGACTCAAAAACTCCTTCCTGCGGGCATCCACATACCCCACTCCAATGTACTTCCCCTGGAACATCGATTTGAAGAACTCCCAGGTGATTTGCTCTGGTTGGTTGCCCTCCTTTACGGTCAACCAGCACTGATAAGCTTCCTCTCTAAGTAAGGATATCGCCCCTTTTAATTTTTGTTCTACCGTGTAGTCCAGGTCGTCCATTATCCTTTCCGTAGCTTTCAACTAGTACTCCGCCACATTTGGGGCCACCCCTGCTACTCATTTGAAAATTTCTGCCCCATTAGCTTAGAGTCGCTCCGCGATCGACCCACGACTTCCCGTACCATTATTGGGCCCATCGACCCTTTTTAAAATCCTTAACATAGCCTGCGACACTGCTTCTTCTGTAGCAGCAGCCCGTTCATTTGGTCCCGTTTCAGTTACTGGTGAGGCCGGAGCCTCCTCTACTCCAACGTTGGGCATATGGCCCGACGCCGATGACCCAGCCCTAACACTTCCATGGCCTCTGCCATGGCCTCTTGCACCTCTTCTAGTGCTCATCGTTGCGTGCGTATTTCTGGATTAGAATTTTTTATGAAATTAGTTCATAGTTCCATTGTTTAAAACACATGTCTTATGCAAGTAACAGTTTAAAAGTTGTTCCACCGTCGTAAACCCACTCCAGGCTTAAGTTTCCTATGGGCTTTAGTCTCTAAGAACCTATTATTTACAGTAGCCCAATATCTAAATACAATTCAACAGATTAAACCAATATAATAACAGAGAAAAAAAAACTTACTTGGCTCGACGTCGAGGGCTTGGTGAACCACACTTCAAGAATCCTGCAAAAACTTTTTAATCTACTTGTTTTAAAAACCCAAAATTTAAGGCCCATTTCACAACCGAGTTTTGCAACCGGGCTCTGATACCACTAAATGTCACACCTTCAGACCCGGCCCAGGCGTTATGGCCGAATCTGGTGATGTCACATCAAAAGATAATTCCAAAACGACTTTGCTTAGTTAAAAACGTAAGGTTAAGATTTAGAAACCCAAAATCCTTGCAACTAGTTAAATTATGATAAAAGCCCATGTTTTAAGAAAAAACGTCCATATGTTATAGTTATTTCGAAAATCATGTTTAAACTTTAGAAATTTATTTACGTTTAATAATCAGACAGTTGAAACAAATAAGAAAACTAAAATGTAAAGTCAAATAAGAGATACAAGGCCTTATTACATCCCAATAAAAATAAATTAATTAAAATAAAGTCATTCGAAACAATAAACAAAAACTTCAAAGTAACTTGTAGTGTGGCCATCCCCGAGTCTTCTCCCACGTCGACCCGTCTACTGAGGATCACCTGAAACATTTAATAAAAAGGGTGTGAGTTTCGAAACTCAATATGTACGACCCTTGGCAATCCAATCATGCAATTATCACATTGGGCCTAAGCCCTAACAAAATCAGTGGTCTTGGGCCTTAGCCCACAATGACCTCATATCACATCAGTATCACATGAATGCAATGCTCCCATCCCAAATCCAACCCCGCACTCCATTTCCTTCCAACCCTACACTCCTGGGGATATAAATATCAACCCACCCATCCCTACACTCCAAAGGTAGCACCAACAATGGTACTACTCAAACGTTGCGATAAGGTCGCTAAGCATATAATGGGCTTAAAGCCACCGATAGATCCACTGGCCGTCCAGCGACTATGCGATCCTCACATATCTTCCTCTCAGATCATCAAACCCACCCAAGTGCAACATATATCTCATGAATGCAACATACACATTTTCACACATTAAGCACCTAGGGGTATTTTAGTCATTTCACTACCCAGGGGTATTTTTGTAAATCTACCCTATAGGGGTATTTTCGTAATTCTACCCTACAGGGGTATTTCCGTAATTTCTTTCACCTCGGGTTTTAGTTATGAAATTTGGCCCATCAACAAGTCCTCGCGGTTAAAGTGAACAAACACTATGCACCAGGTAGGATCTCAAAGAAGAGGAGGTGGGTCATTAGGACCACTTCAGTACCAAGCTCTCCCTAGATCCAATCCTAGACATGCATATGTCGGTTACCACACTCTAACTAATCTACTTGTCCACATAAATGTTTGATTAATAAATTAAGTCTTATGCAATTTTAAGAATTTATCAGAACTAGGCCTAGAGTCCATTAAACCCTAGCATACATTTCTAAAATCCCATAAGGCCCACTAAGCCCAATCATGTTTACATAGCCCATTAGGCCCAATCATAATTAAATCATACAACCATCCATGTCAATTCATTATTCAAGTTCACATATCAATCTTTGCCGATTTGGGCCCACGAGCTCGGCAGGCCCATTTAGCCACTTCCGGCTTTTCAGCTTTTCGGCGTTACCGACATCGTGTGCGTGTAGTGTTTGTACACACTTGGTAAACGAGATGTGTTACACTCTCCTCAGACTTGAACCTACAACCAATACCAACCTCCCATCAATCATACACTTAACCACAGTATTTACCAAAAACCAAAGCCTTACCATAACCTTACCGTGTGCTGATAAACCGTAAAAGTAACATATTTTAATCCCACATTTAGCATGCTTTTGGATGAATTATCCTTTATTTTATGTAATTTGGTGCTCTTAATCCTTTCTTTTCATGTTTTATACTCAAGAAAGCACCAGAGGATGAAAAGATCGAGAAACAGGCTTAAAACGGGCCAAATGGGCCAAAGCATGAAATCGACACGGCCTGGACCTAAGACCACACGGCCGTGCCTCCTTAATCATCTAGAACACGGCCTTACCATAACTTACACAGCCGTGCCTCATTCAATAGTGTCGAAGACGACCTGAAGACGATTCACACGGGTGTGTGCCATGGCCGTGTCCCTGCCGCGGGAAAGAGGAATTGCACTCGGATTTGGATGCTTCGAGGCAAAGAAACACATTCCTAAGTCTACTTAAACTCCCAAATAGGAATTGCACTCAAATTAGGATACTTGGAGGCCAAGTAACACATCTCAAAGCCTATATAAACACCCTAGGGGGCAACTTAATCGGGGAGTTCGGTAGAAGCCGAAGCCGGCGGTTAAAGCTAGGCCAAGGAGCCAAGCCTAGAAGGTCAGATTTGTGGGAATAACGCGAGGATAGCCAGTTGATCCATCCCAAGAAGTTGGAGTTATACTCAAGACGGAAGAATTCTCCTTCAATTCCTTCAGGGGGTTTTAGGGATTTCTTATGTTTTATTTTATCTTTTCTCTTGAGATGTTTTCTTTATTCATTATGAACTAAACCCTTCGGATACCCGAAGGGGATGAAACCTATGATGAATCTTGTTATTGTTTTCTGAATTATATGATAAATACTTAGTTTGTTCTTAATTATGTGTGCTTAATCCAAATCTATTGTGCTTAGGTGGAGGAGGAATAGACCCTGCCTAAGAGTAGATCCAACATAGTTAAGCGGAGTTGATCGCACGCCTAGAGATAGGGTGACGAGATTTTTCCGGATTAGGGTAAAACCTAATATGGGAGTCCACAGATCGATTTACTGCTATTCTAGGGGGTTACTATAAGAGAAACAGATTTCCACTAGTTAACCTAGGGTTAGACGTTAATCGCCTCGGGAGAGGGTTTAATATATGTTAGGGAGTCTTACGGATCAAACTAAGTGAATAAATCGCATGGTTCAGTGTTAGATAACAAGTGAAGTCTAGGCGGATTCTTCTTAGGGTATCTTCTAAATCAACTGAGTTTTTCCCAAGTTATTCTCCAAATTTATTCTTCTTTGTCTTAGAGTTTTTAGTTTAATAGTTAGCTAATTTCGATTAATAAACAACTCCACTTATTTTTAGGCTAAATAATAAAAAGAAGGTTAGTATTAGTACTTTTGGTTCCTTTGGGTTCGATAATCCGGTCTTGCCTAAGCTATACTACTGTTCGATAGGTGCACTTGCCTCAATCGTTGTCAGAGTTAGTTTTCAGGTTCGATCATTCTTTTATAAATTTTAAAACTCTGATTTACAGTGATCATGTGCCACCAGTTCTAGTATCCCTTCCTTAGCTACTATTCACGAATAACCCCTAGATCTGCACCCACACATATACTATCAAAAACAAGTGACTCATATTCCACACAAGTCACCTCTATTCGGCCACTTACTAATCTGTAATTGAGACGAGTACACTTACCTCTTGCAAACGATCCTTACTACGCTTGCGATCTTTGAACCCTACCCTTGTTAATACAGGGTTAACGACAAGAAAGGGTTAGATAGCCCTTCGAATTTTACCAAAACACACTAAAGGAGATTCACTAAGTACTTACCGAATCCAACCTTTGATCCTGCAGCCTAGATAGCTACTGAACAAGATCCGGCTTTTAACCTTGACTAAGAGTAGATAATAGCAACAGATTTGTGATGGAGGAAAATATCAAGGAATTGGCACAAATAGGGATTTTGGCAAGAAAGGATGATGGCAATTTGGCAGTGGAAGAATTCGGCTATGGGAGAATTCGGCTATGAGAGAACAGAATGGAAGGAGCAAGAGAAAAATAATGGAAACCCAAAGAACCTAAAAGAATTCGGCACTCTCCTTTTATAGCCAAAGCCAAAACTACCTTCCTCCAAAGTCCCATTCGGCACCATCACATCCACACCTCAATCCCCTATCTTTTCTCACTTATCTTTACCTTAAATTTCTCTCCTGAGCACTCCCTTCTAGAGTCCATTCCAGCGCCACTACTTTCCTTTCATGTGAAAAAATAAAACTCCTCAATTTACCACTCTTAAGCCTCGAACCCTAGACCTCTTCACCTGACAATCACGCCACCTTATAGCTCCCCAAGTGACGCCACCTTGCCATTGGGCCACAAGCCCGATCGTGTCCTATTTTCCCCTTAATCAGCTTAAGAGGCCTAATTCCTGAGACTAGGGTCCCACTAAAGCAAAAATTAAATTTTCCCTATGGTCTGCCCTATCCCTAAGACTTCAAATAACCCTGGTAATACCTTAAAATTAATATTCTAAGTGCTACTTAAACATACCATCTTTAGTGCATAGAATTTAGAGTTTCGGGATTTTGTGGCATTACACCACCGCAGCTAACTCCAAGTCGTGAGTGGGGTAATTCACCTTGTGAGGCTTAAGCTGACGAGACGTGTAAGCAACCACCTTACCCTCTTGCATCAACACACATCCCAATCCAGTGTGCGACGCATCACTGTAGACAATGAATTCCTTCCCAGACTCTGGCTATATTAATACAGGGGCTTCAGTCAGAACTTTCTTCAGTTTCTCAAAACTCTCTTGCTGCTTATCGGTCCAATTAAATGGTACCCCTTTACGCAGTAACTTAGTCAGAGGTGCAGCAATTAGTGAAAACCCCTCAACAAAATGTCTGTAATACCCAGTCAGACCCAGAAAGCTTTGAATCACAGATACAGTTTTTGGTGGTTTCCAATTCAATACGGCTTCAATTTTTTGAGGATCAACCCTAATCCCCCTCGGCAGACACCACGTGACCCAGAAATGTCACTTCTCTCAACCAGAACTCACATTTGCTGAACTTTGTGTATAGCTGCTTTTCCCTCAGAATTCGCAAAACAATTCGAAGATGTGCATCATGATCCTCCTTGTTTCTGGAATAAACCAGGATGTTGTTTATAAACACAACTACGAACCGGTCCAAATAGGGCTGGAATAGTCGGTTCATCATATCCATAAAAGTAGCTGGTGCATTCGTCAACCCAAACGACATTACTAGGAACTCGTAGTGACCATAACGATTCCTAAACGCAGTCTTATACACATCCACCTCCTTAACCTTCAGTTGATGGTACCCAGATCGAAGATCTATCTTGGAGAAAACTGAAGCTCTTCGCAGCTGGTCAAATAGATCATCTATCCTCGGTAAAGGGTACTTATTCTTAATTGTCAGTTTGTTCAGTTGACGATAATCGATGCACATGCGCATGGATCCATCCTTTTTCTTCATGAATAACACTGGTGCTCCCCATGGAGACACGCTCGGCCGAATGAATCCCCGGTCTAGTAGCTCTTGAATTTGAGCCTTTAACTCTACCAGCTCTTTCGGTGCCATCCTATAAGGGGCGATGGACACCGGAGCTATTCCCGGTAGGAGCTCAATACCGAATTTGACTTCACGGTCTGGGGGAAACCCAGGAAGCTCTGTAAGAAATATATCCGGAGACTCTTTAACAGTTCTAACATCTCCAACCGAAGGACCTTTAAAATCAGAACTGTTGACATAAGCTAAAATCGTCTCGCAACCCTTGCGAACCAGTTTCTCGGCCTTTAATGCTGAGATTACGTTAGATAGGTAATCTCTTCGCTCCCCTAACACAACCACCTCATTATCCTCAATAGACTTCAACACCATACGCTTAGCAGCACAATCCAAATTCGTACGGTGTTTCACTAGCCAATCCATGCCCAACATAAGATCGAATTCCCCAAACGACAGTTCCATCAAATCAGCCGGAAAGACAACCCCTTGGACCTCTAGGGGAATGTTTCTTAACAACTTATTCACCCTAACCGACTGTCCCAGTAGATTTAACAATGTCATCTCCCTATCAATAATTTTAAACTGAAAACCCAGCGTCCCAGACACAGTGCATGCAACATACGAGTGTGTAGACCTAATGTAAATTAAAAAAGTTGTATGGTACATTATAAATTAGAACGCATCGCTTATGACGTCCGGGCATCGCCATCCTCTCGCGATGACGAGCAAAGATAGACCAAAGCCGGCCGTCTCGCCTCGTTGTTACCAAAGACTCTCTACCCGCCGCTTCACGCCCTCTTCCCAAACCATTTCCCCCTCTGGCCTGATCACGGCCTCTCGATGGCTGCTGACCATATCTCCCTGGCTAAAGATGGCCCTGACCTGCGGCTTGCATCTGAACAGGCCTCTGGGTATAGTTCTTGACCTGATGATCCATGGACCCACATCTAAAACACGCCCAGTTCTTTTCCAAAGACTCACCCCGTGAGCTCTTCCACAATCTGCGCAAGGTCATGGTCTCGACCATAGTAACAGAACTGCTTTGACCGCCCATCAAATCTGGCCTTCTTTATAGGCCTTCCAGAAGAACCCGTGGGCCCTGAATCCCTTTTAAATCTACCCTTATCTTTCTCGCGATTCTGGTGCTCAGAGCGCTTCACCTCATCTGCAATTTTTGCTTTCTCAACAAGGGCAGCAAAGTCTCACTCCCTCTGCATAGCTATTAGTACTCGTAACTCATCTCGGAGGCCATCCTCGAACCGCACACAACGTTCATACTCAGTTGCGACTATACCGTGGGCATAATGACTTAATCGTAAGAATTCTGCCTCATATACTACCACTATTTTATTTCCCTGGGTCAGGCTCAAAAATTCCTTTCTTCGGGCATCCACATAACTTGCGCCCATATACTTCCCTTGAAAGGCCGTCTTGAAGAAATCCCACGTCAAACGGTCAGCCTGCGTACCCTTTCTCACAGTGAGCCACCACTGGTATGCCTCGTCTGGCAGTAAGGACACTGCTCCCTTTAATTTATGTTCCACAGTACAGTCAAGGTCATCCATTATTTGCTCAGTAGCCTCTAACCAATACTCTGCCACATTCGGGGCTACTTCAGAAACACCCCTGAAGATTTCCACTCCATTTGACCGAGTCGCCGTAAATTGACCTCGCCCATCGACCCAATACTCGCTCCAGCAACCCTTTCAAGAACACGTAGCATTGCTTGGGACAGAGCATCATCCCCAACTGCTCGATCATGAGACCCTGTCTCAGTTACTGGTGAGGCTGGTGCCTCCCTAGCAGGCATGTAACCCGATGCTAATGACCCAACCCTAGTACCTCGGCCTCTACCGCGGCCTCGTGTACCTCTTCCGCGAGTACCTCTTGTGCTCATATCGATATAGCGTATTATCTTTTTTAACAATCTTATGAATCAGTTCATAGTTCCAATAATTATTAACGGATGTTTTATGACAATCAGTATTTAAAGTTTTTGTTTTCACAGATTGAGGTATCTCACTATAGTTTTAAGTCTTCTACATTCTCAGTTTACCTTAACAAAAAGTTTTAGCAAAGTACTACTATCTATGGTAGTTTCTCAGTATAACATTTAAATCTATAGCGGTAAACAGTGTCAGAGAACTTACAGATTTGGCGCCGAAGACTCGGGGTGCCACACTTTCAGTAACAACCTTTCAATTTTCTTTCCAAAACCAAAATTTAGACAATTTTAGAAAAATTTTCAAGAACCATTCCACAGCAGAGTTTTACAACCTAGCTCTGATACCACTAAATGTAACACCCCAAACCCGGCCTAAACATTACGACTGGATCTAACGTGTCACAACAAAGATTTGAAAACTGGTCTTGTCGAAGAAAAAATTCGTGACTAAAGTTTTAAATTCTTTTTAAAACTAATTGCTATTGAAAACGTTGGGGTTGTAAAATCAAAACTTGTTAATCACTTATTGGTCATATCATTTATTACAAGTTTATTAATCTGGATTAAAAACCGCGAAAGCTTTTCTAATTGTAAACTTTAAAATTTGAAATGCGTGATTTCCTTTGGAAACAATTATTATTTTGAAAACCCGTGTTTCCTAATCTAGAAGGTTGAAGTAGGAAGATAAAACCAAATAAAAGTTAAAACCTCAAATGGCCTTAATACATAAATGATAACCCCAAAATAAAATATTTAAAAAGCTAGGTATAAATTAAAACACTCACGAACATGTGGCCACCTCCGAGTCCCTCGCAGCTCCAAATCATCTAAGGCTGGGGATTACATGTACAGTTAAAAGAAAAGGGTGAGTTACGAGAACTCAGTGTGTAATCCCTTATCATGTGGTAACAGTCTGGGCCTCAACCCTATTCAGAACAGTACAAAATAGTGACACAACCCAACCCAATCCAGCTAACACACCACCCGTTCCAACCAACACACCATGTGGGGACTAAGTCGACCCACCCAGCCAACACACCAATATCGCAGCATAGCTGCTAACAGTAACGCAGTAAAGCTACTAATAATAGTAAACGTGACCAAGCCACTAAAATCAGAACATGTGGCGAAGCCACTCGAACAGTAAAAACGTGGTAGAGCCACTAGTATAGTACTTCCTCCAAATCAGAATCCCAACCCCAATGCAGAATGTCGTGTCATAAATATTACGTGTATGCAGTATGTCATATTCATAACCAGTCATATAGATATCATACACACATCACTAAACTACCACTAGGGGTATAATGGTATTTTTTTTCGGTTAGGGATAAAACGGTAATTTCACCCTTCAGGGGTATTTCAATAATTTTACTCACTAGGGGTATTTCAGTCGTTTTACTCATTAAGGGTGTTTAAGTCATTTTACTCATTAAGGGTGTTTCAGTCATTTTACTCATTAAGGGTCTCGGCACAGATGACGACCCTTCAGAAGGTCTACAGTCGTCCTGAATGACTCGGATAACCTATAGGGTCAAAATTGTGTAGATGGGCCCAAAGCCCACCATTCGGCCCAAGTGGGCCCACACGCTCGTGTGGCCCATTCAGCCCAATTTCAGTCATGGCTATGCGAACTTCGTAGCCCAATCCATTATTATTTGCTTACCGTAGATTTTACCCATGTAGGGCCCATGAGCCCATTGAGCCCACATGGCCCATCTCGGCCCATCGAGGCCCATTACGACCTAAGTCCACGAGAATGCTCGTGGTGGCCTCTACAGACTAGTGCCCATGTTCATAGGCTCGGTTCACCACACGCACGATCGCACGCTCGTGTGGCATCATGCGCCACATTTCTGGCTTTACAGCATTTTACTGATGCACAGTAACACAAGGGTGTGAGTACACACCATTGTCCAACGTTTTAACAGTAACAATACTGGGTGTACGATTACACACCTTTTAGTGACCACTTGCGAAATTCTAGCAGCACCAACCTAGATTCATCGAAATCCGATGTTAGTCCTTAATCGTTAGGGTAACGCCCTCTTAATAGCACTTAATCCGAAATATCTCTCTTACCTTGCTTGACGATAGACTTTAATCTCTTAAGGCCACCGATCAGGATTGATCACATGCCTATGCCGAATATCTGTATCAAAATAGTTCTTATTAACCAAAATAGTGATCCAATATGTGGCCTTAATCCACCAATGCTACTTACCAACCACCGGAATATTCGGCCTAATCTAAGAGTAGGGTATTGATCTTACCCTTAACGAGAGATAGAGTTTGATGACTTGAACAACTTCTGCACTTCTCCACTCCTCGGGAATACCTAAACCCAACGATCACCACACCAAGTGGAAGGGATCACCATTCGACCATCAAAGAAAATGAAGGAAAGAAATAGTCGACTTTTAGAGAAAAAGGGAATAGGAGAGAACATTTTTAAATACGAAATGAAAAATATGAACACTTACCGATTCAAAACGCTTGCAGAATTGAAACAGAGAGGGAAAGGAAACGAAGAATTTGGTCTCCATCGAACTAATCAAGAGAAAAGACTCAGCTTACGAGCTAATAGGAAACCGAAACCAAAAAGAGGAGGGATGATATTCAGCTTAAGAGAAGAAAGGGAGAATAGGGGAGAAAGAAAGAAGAAAAAGAGAAAACAAATGAATGGAAAGGGAGGAAGAGGAAGTATATTCGGCTTAGATTGGAAAAGGGAGAGGGAAGCAAATATTCAGCCAACAAAAGCTTGAAGAAAAAGGTGCAAAACTCAAGCAACAAAATGCCCGAGTGGTAAGTTGCTATTTTGGCACTTAGAGAGAAATGAAAGAAACTATTCAGCAAGGAATTCTGGCACACCCAAAAAGTGCCCAAAACCGAACAAGTGCAGAGAAAAGCACTCAGAAATCCCCCTTGCCGAAATTGCATGCTCAAGACTCCTTGTTCGGCTACAACACACCCACCTTTGAATTTGCTTGATTCTCTCCACAATTCTCTCCTTGATTTGCTCCCGACCTCCCATTCAAAACCATTCAAATTTGATGACCAAGTCTCCAACCACATCTGCAGAGTTTGAATCAAACTCTACCTCTCACGCCACAGAGATATAAAATAAAACTCCATCCTTGCATGCCATGAGATTTGAACCCACTCCCTCTTAAATGCCTAACACGCCACTTGCCACCACAACACAAGCTCTCTTGCGTCACAAACCAACCAGAACTTAATATATGCCCTTTAAGATAACATCCAAGTTTCCCAAAGAGCAAAAATCAAAATTTGCCAAAGGCCATACTTGAACCCAGGCTTCCTAAATACCCCCATACACACCCAAAACACTTAGCCACTGAAGCAGACAAGCAATTTTGTAAGAACATGAAAAATTAAAGACCCTATATTTTTGGGGCATTACAGTGGTTCGGGACCAAACCGAGAACTTTAGAAACTTCTGGGAAAAACTTAGAAAATTTTCATCAAAAGGGTCCACACGCCCGTGTGGGTGAAGGGACACGCCCGTATGGCATATCACACGCCCGTGCTTCAGGCTGTGTCCAAAATAGGGGACATTCTATTTATGACATCATCAACCAAATAAGGTCACACGGCCAAGGCACACGCCCGTGTCCTTAGGCCGTGTGGCGAATTAAATTCCAAAAATCAAGTGCAGACTTCACACGGCCTGGGCACATGCCCATGTTCTATGGCCGTGTCTCTCACACGGCCGAGACACACGGCCGTGTCTCGTGCCCGTGTGTTTACTACTAGGCATTTTGTTTCTCAAAACTAAGGGGCAGGGGACACACGACTGGAACACATGCCCGTGGGGCAGACCGTGTGTCACACACGGCCTAGACACACGCCCGTGTGTCTACCCATGTGGACAAATACAATGCTATTTTCCAAGCCACTTTTCCACCCTCACTTGCACACATTCACACAACATCACATGTCATTCTTATATCATCATTTGTCATACTTAACCATCACATTTAGCTCATGATAACCATACTAGCTTCACATTCACAAGAGAGAACTAACACATGCATAAACATATAATCAACATAAGTCATCATTCATGGCTATATTCAAATTGAACCATAAACCATTTTAGGCCAACACATTTGGCTACATTAACAATGTCTTAATTAATCAAAAGACAAAGTCCCTATACATGCCACATCTCAAGAAAGCTTGAATACTTATACCCAAAGTGACAGCTTGATAGTGTGATAGCATATCCGTCGATCTCTAACCCGAGCTAGCTAAATTAGCCTATAAGAGATGGGAAAGGGAGGGGAGTAAGCAATAAAGCTTAGTAAGTTCATATGCAAATAATAAACAACTATTGACATTAATTTATTTTACCCAACCATAAAGGTATTACAATACAATTTGCATTTAATCTCATGATTCCCACTTAATCATTCATAATGCTTACTCTTTTATCTTAAAAATACCATTTACGTGCCTTGGCATTAGCCTAACCACCATAGTCTCTCCGTTATAACTTATCACATTATTTAACAAGTTATTTCCATCCTCTTAATCACATGCTCATCATTTATGAGTAATCATAATTTCAACATATGGTTTATCCACCTTTCATTTGTCAAAGCTCGTATCATACTATATTCTCATAGTGACTTTATTTGGCAATTATGCCTGTCTTTCCTTTCTCTCATATCCAATGAAACACAAATTTAAATAAATAAATTGTACTATATCACAATTCAATTTGGTTCATAAACCTATCACATGATCATTATCACATCTTATCATGTATCCATTCATCATGAATGTAGATCACTAATCACATGGTTGTCAATATTTCACAAGTATAACTTATTCGTGTACATTCTTCCCAAGAATTCATCATATACCGAATTCACTTCACATGAGTTTTATGTACATACCTGTACCAATCATAACATAGTCACATACTTTCTCGTTTTTAACGTACCCGTTGAACCACTCGGAATGCTAAAAGATACTCAAGAATCTCATACATATAGTACCGTATCAACGCCATATCCCCAATATGGTCTTACATGAAATATCATATCGACGCCATGTCCCTGACATGGTCTTATACGAAACCACATACCGAGGCCATATCCTAGATATGGTCTTATACGGAACCTTAGCAACCTTAGTGTCATGACATTTGTATTCTATTCATTCCTAAGGTTCAATCGGGGATTTTCATTACTCGACATTTCGTCAAAATCGTCATTAATCAACTTCATAGAGACAATATACAAAAATATTAAATACATAACATAAGGTTGTATTATTTACACACGAACTTATCTCGATACCAAAATGGCAAAAAGGGACCTAACCGTTAATTACTCGTTTTCCCCCGTTCTAGGTCTGAACCTCGTTTTCTTTGATCTATAACATCACATTTAGCTTATTTATTAGTCACATTATTCATTGTGTCCCAAAAATCATACTATGGCAAAATTACATTTTTCCCCTAAACTTTGTCATATTTACACTTTTGCCCCTAGGCTCGTAAATTGAAAAGTGTTCAATTTCTTTACTACCCATGCATAGCCGTATCATTTTCATGCTTATAGCAGCCCACATTTTCCATAAAAATTAGATTTTTAACACATATTTCTTAACTTTTACAAATAGGTCATTTTTGACATTTTTACTGAAAATCACTTAGTAAAAGTTGTTTCTCTAACCATAAACATCCATTTTCTACCATTAAACATCAAAATAAATGCATGTCACTCATGGGTAAATTTTTAATCATGAACCCTACTTCAAAATAATGGTAGAAATAGGTAAATCGGGTTACGAGGACTTCAAAAATACAAAGAACATTAAAAACGAGGCTAGGATGCACTTACTATGGAGCTTGGAAAGCTTGGCCAAACCCTAGCCATGGCTTCTCTTCTAATTTTCGACTAGAGGTAGAAGATGAGCATAATTTTGGCTTTTAGTTTCCCTTTTTAATCTTTTATTTACCAAATGACTAAAATGCCCTTAATGCCTTTCTTTGAAATTTTACCTAACCATGTCCATTTTTGTCCAACAAATTATCCAATGGTCTAATTACCATATAAGGACCTCTAATTTAAAATCTCATTGCAATTAGACACTTCTAACATGTGAAACTCAACTTTTGCACTATTTACAATTTAGTCCTTTTGACTAAATTGAGTGCCCAAACGTCGAAACTTTCGAACGAAATTTTCACGAAATCTTTTCGTGAAATCGTAAACCATAAAAATATAATAAAAATAAGATTTTCCTCGTCAAATTTGTGGCCCCGAAACCACTTTTTCGACTAGGCCCAAAATTGGGCTGTTACACATAATAGGCATTAATTCAACCTCATATCAAGCATATTCCATATCATTTCATTACCCATCAATACAAATCACAAACTACCACAATATGCCATCTAATTTTATACCTAATTCACTTATAAATTCAATTAACTATAGAGTCCCAAATATGCATCTTTTAGCCTAGTTTCACAAACAAACCAATGTCCATAAATCCTCCACAACCATCAACAAACTCATCACACAAGGTATAAACATATATATATATATATATATGATTCAAACATACCAAAATAGACCAAAGTAAGCCATCACTCAGGGCTATATATATATACAAACCAAAACATAAACATTTACAATGCCAATTCATATGGCCAAAATCTTTATCAAGTCATAACCATAATGACCAAAGTCCCTATACATGCCATATACTTAAAATACCAAAGTTTATAGGTACCAAAAGATAGGTGAATAGTGTGAAGCGATCTCCGACGATCCTCGAATCCGAGCTAGCTTGATAACACCATAAAACACAAGAAAAATAAACAAAGTAAGCTATAAAGCTTAGTAAGTTCGTATATAATAAATTAAATTCAATCTCATGATTATAATCCAACAATTTGAATATATCAACATTTAGCATGTATTAGCTAACAAACCTTTCATATACACAAATACGATATCAATCTCATTCTTCACAAGTTTCTTCGAACCAAAACTTCTACATGTCACGTACGTACCTGTACAGTCTCATATCATTCTCATACTTAGTCACATCTTTCGTTTACTCATTGAACCATTCGGAATAGAAATCGGATACTCAAGGGACTCACACAATAAGTACCTATACCATGGCCCGAAGCCAAATCAAGGTAGCTTATCCAAAATACTGATATCATGGCCTGAAGCCAAATCAGCCGATATTCATGGCCCGAAGCCAAATCGGTATAACTTGCACCCGAAGTACCAATATCGTGGCCCGAAGCCAACTCCATGTATCCCCTAATGACATGTCACTAGTATCCTAAACTATTCCTGTAACACCCTTTACCCATATTCATCGCCGGAACCGGGTACGAGGCATTACCGGACTTAACTCACTTGAACATACAACTTTGGGCTATATGTAACACCCCAAACCCGGACAGGACACCACGTCCGAATCTGGTATGCTACGGGGAAAACGTTTTTGAGAGATAAGATTTTTCGTTTAAAAGCGGGGCGAAAACATAGTGAACTTGAAGAAAATTTGAGTTGGCCTGTTTGATTAGATTTTGAAAACTTGTCCGAAGTATATAGTTAAAAACGAGTTGATTTCATTTAGCATTTCCAATAGTTTCTTAGTGCTATTTTGAAACCTTTCCGACTTAGTCGAATATCGAGTTTGGTTTGAAAATCACTTGAGTTTACTTTATAGCAAAACATAGTGAGATACCCGATGGTATGTTTTAAAACACATTGCGTTATAGTTTTGAAAACATTATCTTACCAAATTTTTAGTAAAATTTCATACCAAGTTATTTGTTAAGCAGGTTGAGAATCTAATTAAAACATAACCATCATAAAACATAATTTAAAGGCCTTTTACAAATCCAAATTAAATCTCAAATAAAAATAAATAAGCTAAAGTACCCAAAGTGAATAGTCTGAGCAAGACTTTTATTAAAGCATGGCATGTGCACCCCGAGTCCACCCCAGCTCCATGTCCGCGTCTACGGGTCACCTGAAATGTCAAGGAGAGGGTGAGTCGAATGACTCAGTGCATAAATCCCACTCCCGATGAAACAACATGCTAACACACATCATACATAGCAACATGATTAATGCAACCCGATCCTAACCATCCGTATCTCCTTTTTCTACCCCGTGTGGTACCAAACCACCGGTGGTGCTAAACCACCGGTGACATATAGTCACAATGTGTTACTAAAACACCGTGTCCCAAAGACACAATATCCATCAATGTGGTGCCAAACCACCGGTGTCCCAAAGACACGCTTGTGCTACCAAAGCACCGGTGACCGAAGTCACAAATCCAATGATGGGGCCAACCCATCGTGTGATACCCAATCACTAGCGCATTTATCCCATATCTCAAAGTGGGGCCAACCCACGGTGGTGTTAACCACGGGGACAAGTCGCAATGAGGTGCCCAACCTCTGTGTCCCAAAGACACAAATGTGCTACCAAAGCACCGTGACCAAAGTCACAAATCCAATGATGGGGCCAACCCATCGTGTGATACCCAATCACTAGCGATTTATCCCATATCTCAAAGTGGGGCCAACCCACGGTGGTGTTAACCACGTGGGACAAGTCGCAATGAGGTGCCCAACCTCCGTGTCCCAAAGACACAAATGTGCTACCAAAGCACCGGTGACCGAAGTCACAAAGTGTGTTACCAAAACACCGGTGCTCGTCAAAGACAAAATGTCACTGCTCCCTCCACTCATATCACCCATCAACATACCATACTCATGTGATCATGCATATCATACAAAGTGTCATGCCTATCATGCTAATATGTTTGACTCACACCCCATATCACATACATACATAGTCATGATACCATATAGATCATCAAGAAACTTGTAACAATACTTGACTTACCCGAGTCCAAGATCATACCCAAAAGGGTATCATATCAATCCATCAAACGCCATGATTTTTAATAGGCAAACCGGTTTAATAATAATAATATCACTAAGTATGGGTGTGTTAGTTACACACCTGCTAAAGCGCAACCTCTAATACTAAAAGAAACGATCTAAAGCTCCTTGTATACTTGCTCCTACCATCGGCCAAATAGGAGTTAGACATCTATAACATTCGGCCAACATTAATTAACCAAAGGGGTTAATGTTGATCCTCACTGCTGCTATTGGTTCGGTTTCTTAGCAAACCCGAGCCACAATGATTCCTCCCTTAGCAAACGGCTACACCTTAAAAGAAAAAAAATGATTAATCCCTTGATACCCTAAACTTAATCGAAACTCAAACAAATAAACCACAATCAACCTCTCACCACCACTTACCCAACAATCGAGTTCAGATAATGCCTTCGTTGGATCGCTTCAATCCCGAAAGCCCTAAAAAGAATTCGGTCAAGACATAAGAGATTAACACCCTTCAACCAATGCCGAAAGTCAACTTTGAACCTCCCCAAAATTGGTAGAAAACTAGGAGAGAAATGAAATGAGCATTCGGCCACCACTTACCTTGCTCCAACGTTTGAAAGAAGACAAACGAGATTACTCCCCACTCAAAATTCGCTACAAAGTACTACTAGAAGAGGGAAGATTCGGCTAGAACTTAAACAAAAGAAAAGAGAATTCGGCTTGAGTAAAAAAACAAGAAGGATAAAGTGAAATGAGAATAAAGTTTCGCAAAATGGTTTTAAGGAGAAACAAAATGAACAGGAGAAGGTACCTTTGGGTTTTGAAAGAAAAAGAGATGAAGAATGTGTTTTTGGAAGAGAGTTTCTGCTACAAAGTTTTTAAGAAAGAAAGAAAAATCAAAAATGCAAGAAGAGAGATTAGAGGTTTCGGTTTACACACTTGAAAAGAAAAGAGGAAATGGGAAGAGATATTCTGGCTACACCCTACTCAAGAGAACAAAGAAATTCGCACAAATGTGCTTGCATTTTCTGGTTGCCAAAAGAAAACAAAAGGTGAAACTTACTATGAAATTCGGCTTGTTTTGACAAAAATGAAAGAGCTATGTTGCTACCCTCCTAAGACCGAAAATGCACCAACAATCCAAGGGAAATTCTAGACTAGCCCCCTAACACACTCACCAACCGCCACTCCCCAACAAGCTTCCCAAGTTACGCCAACACCTCCAAACATCCCAAAATTTCGCCACCACTCCCCATTAACTCCCTACCACACATTCAAATTAGCTTGACCAAGTCTACCTCCACAACTTGCTCCCCACCTTCCATTTGAATGGGTGGACCAAGTCCAAGGAAGAATTCGAATTGCCTTCTAACTCTTCCTCCATGCCATTCCAAAATGAGAGCCAAAATGGGGAACTCTGCGACTTGAACTCGTGGATCTCTCCCCCCTTGTAGTTGACGCCACACTCAAGCCCCAAGTGGCACATACTTTGCCACTTTGCCACCTCCTCATTTGTGCAACCAAACACCAAATAATATTCTTAAACCCCACTTCCTCAGCTCCTCTCCTATAAAGCCTAAAAACAAAAATTCTCCTACCTACTCAGGCACACTCCTAACCTACAATTAAGCCCCGAAACTACACAAACAGCAACACAGCACACTAAACACATGCAAAACATGCAACCACAAAATAGCCCCTAACCCGGGATATTACACTATAAAATTTCATTTTAACTTAAAACTTCCCATTCACATTCAAAGCATCCTCATTATGGGCCTACGAGGCCTTAAACATGCAAACAGAGGATCTCAGAATCAAACCGGGAACTTTTATATACTTAGAAATTTTTTGCTTAAACAGGGCCACACGCCGTGTGAAATGGGACACGCCCGTGTGGACAGGCCATGTGGTTACACACGCCCATGTCCCCAGCCCGTGTGGAATTTATTTTTCTTTTTGAACCTACAGGGGTTTTCACATGGCCGAACACACGCCCGTGTCCTTCACACGGCCTAGACACGCCCGTGTCCTCACCCGTGTATGAAAACCTGGGTATTCTGTTTATGACGTCAGCAACTTCATAAGGGGCACACGGCCTAGGCACACGCCCGTGTGTCTAGCCCGTGGTCGACACTGACTTGCAACACTAACATGCAGGAGATACATGACCTAGTCACACACCTATGGGACTGACCGTGTGTCACACACGGCCTAGACACACGCCCGTGTGCCTACCCGTGTGGACAAGAATAAGGCTATTTGCCAAGTCCTTTTTATCACCCTAACTCATACAACATAATTTACATTCAACCATTAACCATGAAACCCAATCATGCATCATACACATTTATGAATAACCTCATCTTTTCATATATTAATAATAATGAGCCATCAAATATGGCTATTTACAAAAAGTTCATCTTTAAAAAGAGCCAACACACTTGGCCAAAACAAAAAAAACATTTCACTAAGTCTAGCCCCTATACATGCCATACTCAAAATGCTAAGACTAAATATACCGAGATGAGCTGATAGTGTGGATGATCTTTTGATTATCTTCATATCCCAAGCTGGCTCTTTGACACTATAAAACAAGGGAAAAGAAAGGGAGTAAGCTTTAAGCTTAGTAAGTTTACATGTAAATAATAAGCATCATAACATATGCCAATTAATCAATAACATTACATACTAAGCAAGAACAATTCACATTTCCATAACCATGCTTACTCATCTCATCTCTTACCACATTCCAACCATATAACAAATATATTGCTCACATTTACTTGTACACATTCCCTGCACTCATCACCACAAAGCCACATGAAACATTTACTTAGACAATTTCTCGATGAACCCTTCGAAATAATACTAAGTACCCGGTGGTTTCGTACACAACCCACCATTTATCAATAATAGGGTGGTATCGCACATAGCCCACCAACAAGAATATTTACGGTGGTTTCGCACATAGCCCACCAAATGATAATATAAACGATGGTATCGCACACAACCCATCGTGAATAAATAATAAGGTGGTATCACACACAGCCCACCAACAATGATAATTAAGGTGGTATCGCACACAGCCCACCAAATAATTATCATGGATATTTTCCGCACTTACATATCTATTCCGAGGTTAATATGAGAATTACTCACTATCTATCAATTTCAATCAATCTCACTCATAATTGATCTCATTCATACAATGCACCAATAAGTAACAACATATGTATTAAAGATGTAACGTTTACACATAAACTTACCTCGGTGCAAAATGTATTAATCAACGGTCTAATCCGTAACCTTACCTTTTCCTCGGTCAAGGTTGTTCCCACGCTCTTCTTGATCTATAATAATAAAATTTACTCATTCAATCACTATATAACTCATGATACATCAAAATTTCTACTTAGGCAAAAATGACCATTTTGCCCTTATACTTTGGCAAAATTATGATTTTGCCCCTAGGCTCGTAAATCATTTTTCATCACATTTTATCATTAAACAAGCCTAGAAGAACATTTATTTCTCTTACAACAACTCACAAAACCAATTATTTCAAGCATTTATTACTAAATTACAACCTTTACAATTAAGTCCCATTTAGGTATTTTCATGATAACACCTTTCACAAAAGTTATTCCTTAACCCTCTAACATTCATTTTCTTCCATAAAACTCAAAAAAACAACATGAAAAATCTCATGGAAAGTCCCTAAACTTTCAACCATTTTGCAAAATAGTCCCCTCATTAGCTAGCTTAAGCTTTAGAGGCTCCAAAAGTACAAAAATTATCAAGAAAGACCTCTAAAATCACCTACTTGTAAGAGAATAGCTTGGATGAAATTTTGAACTCCAAAATCCCCTATTTTCTCTTCAATTTTTGGTGGAGAAGAAGTGTGAATAGTGAAAGATGATATCTCTTTTATTTATCTTATTTTATTCATTTTTTTATCACCTAATTTCACCAAATTTTGACCAAAATTAATGCCCTTGTCTCCCTTGTCTCTATGGCCGGCCAACACACTATTATTGGCCTAATTGCACTTTAAGGACCTCCAACTTAATATTCTATGGCTATTAGACACCTCTATCTTGTATAATGGAACTTTCGCAATTTATGCGATTTAGTCCTTTTTTGTAATTAAGCATACAATTGCTAAAAATAAAACACCAAAATTTCCATGCATCCTTATAATCATGCTATAACATATAAAATAATATCAAAATAATTTTCTTCAACCTCGGATTAGTGGTTCCGAAACCACAATTCTGACTAGCCCCAAAATCGGGCTGTTACAATTCCTAAGGTTCAACCGGGATTTCGAATGTCGAATCATCGTCGAATCACTATTGATCATAACCATAGTCTCGTATTCACAATGTATACAATATCAAAGCATATGAAATATATTTTTATTAAAACTTATAATATACGAACTTACCTCGGATGTGAAAATGGCGAAATAGGTCAATTAGTCAATAACTTTAGTTTTTCCCCGATCTAGATCCGACTTCCACTTTTTCTTGATCTAAATATATTCAAAATTAACTTATTAAATAATCTCTCTATTCAATTTAATCCAAAACACACATTTAAGTACATTTACACTTTTACCCCTAAAATTTCACAACTTTTACAATTTAGTCCTTATTACACAAAATCACAAATTCATGAAATTTCTTTAATACCCATGATAGCCGAATTACTATAGCCCCTAGCAGCCCGCATTTATCAACTTTTTCACACATTTAACCACACATTTTCACAAATAAATCCCTATTTTGCATTTTTACTCAAAATCACTTTAGTAAATAAGTAAATATAGCAACAAGATTTCATATTTCATCATCAAACATCAAAGAACACATATTTTCATCAATGTAAACTTTTAAAATCTTTAATATTTTTGCAAAATAGTCCCTGGGCTAGCTAGAACTAGTTGCAACGATCACAAAAACATAGAAATCATTAAAAATGGGATCAAAAATGGACTTACATGCTCAATATAACATAACCGAAAGTTCCAAGCTTTGAAATGGTGTTTTCAATCCCTAATTTCGGTGGTTTCTCACATTAAGGAAGATGACACCTTAATTTCTTTTTTTGTTTTATTATACTTATTAACTTAATTACTAATTTAACCTTTATAATTTCATTTATAATTTCCATTAATGTCCAATTAAACAACCAATGGTATATTTACTGCATAAGGACCACCATTATTTAATTTCATAGCTATTAGATACCTTTAACTAATAGAACACAACTTTTACACTTTACGCGATTTAGTCCTTTTTATCAAATTGACCATTTAAACGATAAAATTTCTTAACGAAATTTTTACACAATCACTCAATCATGCTGTAAACATTAAAATAATAATAAAATAAATATTTTGACCTCAAATTTGTGGTCTCAAAATCACTGTTTCGTTTTGACTAAAAACGGGTTGTTACAAAATGTTTCTTTTGCAATAGGAAATGTCACTTTAGATCAAACTACATGGAGTATAAGGATTACCTATCTGAAAGGGGAAAATGTATGGAACTTTTTTGTGGTTGAAGCTTGCTTAGTGGAAGAATCAATTGACAACTAGGTTATTAATTTTGGAGCCACTAACCATATGTGTGTTTCTTTACAAGGGTTCAGCAAAACGAGAAGTCTACATGACGTGCCTCTTGTTGCGCACTGCAGATGGGAGTTATGTTTCACCAAGCAAAGGGGAGAAGTTATTTTACATTTTGATAATTTTAGGAATATTTTTTTAAGGACGTATTTTATGTACCTCATTTTAAAATGAACTTAATTTCTGTAGCATGTTTATTTTATGATGGTTATTCTGTGACATTCAATAAAGGGATTGTTATTCACAGAAATCATTCTTTAATTTGTAATGGATTGATGGAAAACAATTTCTACTTTATCAAATCAAATAACTACTCGATGCTTCAAACTGAAATGGTGAATAAGAAGATTAAAAATTCTCACTCTAATGAAGGGTACCTATGGCACTTAAGACTTGTTCATATTAACCAAGAAAGAATCATTAGACTCGTGAAAGATAGGCCCTTAAGTATGCTTAAGGAAGTCAGTCTTCCACAATATGAATATTTCTTGGAAGGTAAAATGACTAAAATGTCTTTTAGTGCGAAAGGTACAAAGGCCAACCTACCCTTAGAACTTGTGCACACTGATGCATGTGGTCCCATAAGCATCAGTACCTGAGGAGGTTACGAATATTATGTGACTTTCATCAATGATTATTCTTGATATGAATATGTGTATCTAATGCACTGAAAAAGCGAAACCTTTGATAAATTTCTAGAGTTTCTTGCGGAAGTGGAAAAATAATTAGATTTATCTATAATAAATCTTTAGTCTTACCGAGGTGGGGAATATTTGTCCAATGGGTTCTTAGGATACCTCATAGAGAATAAGATTTTATCTCAATTGACTGTGCCAGGCACTCCACAACAGAATGGCCTAGCTGAGAGAAGGAATAGAATCTTGCTTGACATTGTTCATTTAATGTTAAGCTATTCACAACTCCCTACTTTCTTCTAGGGATATGTGATACAAACAACTTGCTATATTCTGAATGATGTGTCAACCAAGTATGCTTGTAAGACACCTTATCAATTATGGCATGGAAAGAAACTTGCTCTAAATCACTTTAGAATATGGGGTTTTCCAACACTTGTTCTGGATAATGATGAAAAGAAGTTGGATGCATGAACGGAATTATGCATGTCTGTAGGATATCCAAAAGGAAAAAAAAGGGTGGATTGTTCTATAATTTGAAACATAACACAATTAAATTTTCTACTCGTTCTACTTTCCATGAGGAAAGCTACATGGATAACTTTAAGCCTCGAAGTAAAAAGATACTTAAGAAATTGGGGGCGAGTAGGGAACAATATCGTGTGCTTCATTATTTCAAGGGCTTGAAACAATTTTGAGCTACCTTTTATTTGAAATCCAAATTGTCTTAAGCCTCGAAATGGTACAAGCCTAGAAGACCTAAGTAACCTGAACATTTCACGTGCATGATTATCTTGACTTTCTTATGTTTATTTTGATGAAGCCCTTCAATTCGCTGTATGTGTCTATAAGGTATTGCCTCTAAATTTGTTAACCCTTTAATTTGTTGAACTGAGCTTGTTTACTTTAAGAATAACTGAGCTAACTAAATATCATTCTTAGTTAGCATACGGCATGTCGCCTTTCTTCTCGATTTAGTCTGGGGTCGTATTTTGTATGTTTTATGCGTTTGCTTGAGGACACGAAAAGACTTAAGTGTGGGAGAGTTTGATCTACCATAATTTGACATGTCAAATTAAGCTTCCCATTACACTGTACAAGCTTGTTTTCGAGGAATTTATTTGTTTTTGTCATTTTTTTATTTAGTTTTTATTTTTGGCTTTAATAAATGTAATATTGTGTTTTTACTACTTTTGAGACCTGAAATGGTCAAATGCGCCATCAAGGACTTAACGAGTTGATTGAGTGTTGTAGGGACTCAAACATGGAGCTAAGTGGTAGTGGTAAATGACACTGCTAAGTGGTACCGCTATGTGACATAACTAAATGATACTGCGAGGTGGTATTGTGAGGTGAGATCACGAGGCGATAGCGAGAGGTGTGTTGTGAGGTGGTACTATGAGGTGTGTTGCGTGGTGGTACAACGAGGTGAGATTGCGAGGTGATATTGTGAGGTGATTTTGCGATACCCATAACAATTTTGAAATGAAGAGAATGGAGACCACCAAAAGTGGTATCGCGATATCCAAGCATGAGTATCGTGATACCTAAGCTTCTAAGGACCCCATTTCAAGACTGCCGTAGGTATCGAGATACTGTTGCCTGAGGTGGAGAAAAATGATTGCAGGGGTAGTTTTTGTCCAATACCAACACCGATCAAAATACAACATGTAGAGGAATTTTAGTCCAAAATTATGGGTTGTAATAAGTTATTAAAAGCCAATTTTGCTGAGAAAAAGGGAGAGCTTTTAGTTTAGCTTTTCTTTCATCTTGTAGGTTAGGTTTAGGGTAGTTTTCTTTTCCATAGCTTAGGGTTTACTTTTCCTGCACATTTTCTTGTGTTTCTTAGTGTTAATGATAGTTAATTTAGTTATTACTGTAGCTAGATTTATTTGTTGGTTTAGTACCTTGAACTTATTGTATTTTTAGTTTAATTATTAGTATTAATATAACTTAGTATCCTTTTAGTTTCATCAATAAAAGTCTGACCTTTAAGGGTTCTTGTTCATTTCCTTTGCTGGCATCTTCTTTACTTTCAAGCTTTTTCAAGAATGGCTTTTCTCAGTTTTCTTACATTTACCATTTATGCATATTTTATGTTATTATTGTGTTCTTGTTTGCTTAAGTATGAGTATGGGTAGCTAAATCTAAAGTGGTTGGTTGATGAAATTGTTGTCTAATTAATTTTTGGTATAGGGACTAAATCGTAAAAGCTAGACTAAATTGAATAGACTTCAAAACTTAGGATTGATGACCCTAAGGGAAAATTTAGGTAAGTGTGTAATACCCCAAAATAGGGCCTAAGAGTTTAGAGGCATTTTAGGAATTTTGGCTTAGTCGAGCTCGAATATTCTTAAGGTTGGTACTTGATAATGTTTTCTACTATTGAATCTTAACTATCAAATCAATTTATGAAAAAATGTTCTAGAAACCCTTAATTTTAGAGAAAGGGCTGATTTTTAACAAAGTCAAAACAATGAGCGTTTATGGGGTAATTGAACCAGTTTTTTAAATTGAACCTAAAATCCCCCACTTTCAACCTAAACTCACGATAATTGTTCTTCAAACTTGTAGTTGCCGTCCCTTACTATTCCCCTTGTCTTCTCAATCGATTTTGAAGAACATAAATTACCATAAGTTACCCCATAAAGCTTGGTTTGAGTCAAAACTTGGTTTCAAAGTTTTTTCAACTTTTTTAGCATGATGAGAAGGTTTTTAAACTCCTCTTGAAGTTTCGTTAATGATTTCTCATATTTTAAATAATTTTGTAAAAATTTCCTAAAAAAATGTCGAAAAATGTCGATACCATGAATTAAATAATTTCGTCTAGTTTGAAGGTTATGAATTAGGCGTAGATGATTAAGTAGATGAACAGAACTAATTTTAAGCAAAAAGGTTGAGTATAGATGGAGATATTGGTATATAAAGTTTGTTATGTTAATAATTTAAGTTACATGGGAACCTAGCTTGAGCTTGTGTTTTAGTTGGTTTGAGTGGATTCTTGGTTGATATTTGACAATGGTTATTGTATGATTTGTATGTGTAAAGCTTCAGATCTGTTAGAGCTAGCAACGAGCTAAGGAAGCGTTAGTTGAGCTTTCAATTTTTTTAGCAAAAACATAAAGTGGTGAGTGTATGGGATTGCTGCTCATAAACACGAGTCATGTGTTGCTTGGGAATTTAGATGTAGCCTAAACTCCTACTCTAAATTCCAAGTGTAAGTTTTGTTGAACTTTACTTGTCTTATGATTATGTGGTTATATAATATGAATGATACGTGATATGTGGATATGGTGACTATTGTGTAAAGCGCAATTTTATACATGCAATAAATATGTAATATATAAGTTATATGACTATGCTAGTGTTTTGCAAAAGATGCTTATATGCAGTGTTGGTGCACGGTTAATCGATAAGTAATATGTGTTGCTTTTCGAATATTTTGGCCTTGTGATTTTGGAACCATCGGATATAGTTGGCATTCCATAGGATTGTGAGTACTCACTTATATGTATAGCGGTTTTGGGCGTTGAGGCCTTGGGACATGTTTGGAGGGATAAGAGAATGAAAGCTAAGCTCCATTAAACGGGACATATGAGGGGAAATAAGGAGAGTGTTAGTTATACGCTTCACTTTTGGGACATGTTTAACTTTACGAGTCTATGTGGTGTAAAGAAATCCGTGTATCCGATGTGTGATGATAGAGCTCATTACATGTTTCACAATCCAAGTTCCATCTTATCGTATTTTATATAATTGTGTGGAATATGTTCTATGCTTGAATGAATATGTATATGTATTATGAGAATGACATTGTAGACGATGCATGATTTCATACTACATGACACTAGACTTAAGAATGTGGCACTAGTGAGTAAATGTCTGGTTGTGTTGCATGATGATATGTTTATGTTATGGAAATTTTAGCATTCACTGAGCTTGTAAAAGCTCATCCCCTCATTTCAACATTTGCAGATTAGTGACGTCACGGTGTGAGCGGTGTGGTTTCCAAGGGAGTGATCCAAGGAAGTCTGGTTATTCTTCATAGGTGCTTTACTATTTTTATTTGTATTGGGGAAATAGGCAATGTGGTAAAACCTTTTGAGTTGTTGATGTTTCGACGTTTTGAATTGGCTTATATGAATTTCATGTTATTTTGATGTTAGAATACTTAAGCATTGAAAATGGCATAATGATATTGGCTCGGATTTGTTTTGGTATTTAGTACTATTTATTAAGCCGTATGAATGATTATTTAACTTTTTACTTGATGCATGATATTTAGGAACCATTTGAGATGAAATATTTTCTTTTCTATGCTGTATTTTTAGCTCCAGTAGTAGAGGTATCGATATTGGGCTTGAAAAATTGATACCTCTGTGAATTAAAATGTACATGAAACATAATAGAGATTTGGTATCGATACCATTGCTCAAGTATCAATACTCGGGGAAGAAATATCGATACCTTGTTCGATGGTACTGATAATTTTCGACAGAGGGGATTTTAATTAAGAAACAGAGTGCTCATTTGGTATCATTTTTCCAAGTGGTATCGACACCACTTCAGGAAATTATCGATACCTAGAAGTGAGTATCGACACCTACGAACATTTTTATGGAATTTTGCTAAATAGCCTTTATACATAATTTTGATTTAATGTATGATCGAATAATGAATGATTTGCATGTAACATTGTTAAAGTAACTATTGGGACGTATTAAAACTTGTTCAACTTAACCAAAGATGATCGATTTGCTTGAATCTTGCTTCCTGTTTTATAAAAATGAGATGAGACGGTGGTGTGGCATCCCGTATTTGGGCCTGGCGACCAGGCCGGGTATAGGGTGTTATAAAGTGAGATTGAGAGGAGATCTTATCGGGCACCAATCCAATAGTCCTGAATTAGTTGGTTAGTTTGAGAGATAAAACGAACTAATTTGTCTAAGTTGGTAAAATTAAAGCCAAGCAGTAAAATTGAGCCAATTTAGGAGTAATAGCGATTTAGATCCCTAAATCAAAAGTTAACCAACAAAATGGAAATCAACCAACCACTTTCTATTATCGTATTTGTTAGTTTTACACTTTGCATTATTTACAATTTAGTCTTTTTCTGTTTTATGTAATTAATTAGTTTTAATCAACTTCCTTTATGGATTGTCGTAATATAGAAATTAGTGAATAGCAAGCTAGACTCTTTTCTTGCATGTTGTCGCATGTGAAATGATATACGAATTGTACAAGTCTACACGTCGAATCATGTACAAATATGTAACAGAAAAACAAAAATATAGAAATGTACAGAAAATGTCATGGAAAAAGAAAGAAAATGCATGAGGTAGGAAAAGAAAGTCCCTAGCTTGGACTGGAGTGTAGTTACTTTATTCGGCCCTCCTAGTGGATTTACGGACACTGACTTTATACCACACATTCCTCTTCATGGGATTTATTTCGTCCCCCTCCTTAACAGTTTCCATGAGCTCATCAATAAGATGATCGATGTCACAGTTTTGTGTAGTCGTGGAAGCTGGTGGGGTGGTTGGAACAAGGTCCTTACCTTTCATGGTAGCAGTAATGGTAGTTTCACCTTTCGCTTCTTTTCCTTCACTCTCAAGATTTAATGATGTCATCTTTTCAGGCTCCTTAGCAACAGTTTCCCCTTCATTAGCAATGGTTCTCGAATTCGCGGATTCAGTTCTGGCAATAAGATTTTGAGTTGGGTTCGTTACAGCTTCAGGAATCGGGAGCAAAGTGGTGGAGAAGGCAGGGAATTTTGGCATCAGCTTTGTAAAGTTCTTCTGCTGGGATCTTTTAAAAGCCAAATCTCTACTTCTGATATAAGTCTAATATTAAGCCTGATGCTCCTAGTCCTTGACCATCTCTTCAGCTGGTTGAAACTGCCAAATCTCAAAGAGGGAAATCCTTTGCTCCAATTGCTTTAAGGGATGTAACACTTGCTATTCGAAGGAGCTGTGAGATGCTGAGGGTGCTGCCGTGGGAAAATGTACTATAGTAGAAGTGGCAGCCTGACTATGCTAAGTTGATTTTGCAGCATTAATGCCTTGGACTTTGACAAAAATGGCTCGAGACAGTCCACCATTGTTGGGGGTGACATCCTCATTAGCATTGAGAGGGACTCTAGGAGTGCGACACAAAGCAGTAATGAGGGGAAGTTTAGGCTACTAGCATTTTCTCAGCATACCGGTGCACCTCTTAGAAAATGATCCGGCCAATATTGATTCTTCTCCCCATGATGACGGAGTGTAATAAGAGTGTAACAGCCCGTTTTTAGTCAAATCAGAATAGTGGTTTCAGACCATAAGTTCAAGGTCAAAATAATTATTTTATTATTATTTTGATGTTGACAGCATGATAGTATGATTGTGTGAAAATTTCGTTAAGAAATTTTATTGTTTGAGTGCTTAATTTGATAAAAAGGACTAAATCGCATAAAGTGTAAAACTTGAGATCTATTAGCTAAAGGCATCTAATAGCTATATAACCTTAAAGTGGAAGTCCTTATGTTGTAATTAGACCATTGTTAATATGAATGGACAAAGATGGACATCTTTTTAATGGTTTTAAAGGTTAATGTATAAGGTTAATTAAGTAATTAGCTAATTAAATGATAAATTAATAAAAAAGGCCATTTATTTCATTCATCATCTTCCTAGCCAAAATTAGGGTTGAAAAAGCCATTGAAATAGCTTGAAGCATTCGACACCTTCCCTAGCTTGCATGTAAGTGATTTTGACTCAGTTTTTAATGATTTCTATGTTTACGAAGTCGTTGTAACTTAATCTAGTTAGCCAAGGACTAATTTGCAAAACTGTTAAAGGTTTAGGGTTTTTCCATTTATGAATATGTGTGTGTTTTGATGATTGATGATAGAAATTGTATGGTTGTTGTTAGATAAACAACATTTGTAAAGTGATTTTTGATAAAATTATCAATTAGGGATTAATTTGAGAAATGTTAAAATTTTGTGGTTAAATTGTGAAATAAATGAAAAATATGGGCTGCTATGGGTTTATAGGAAATTCGGCTAGCATGGGTAGGGACCTAATTGCATGAATTTGTATTTTTATGATATAATGATTAAATTGTAAAGAAATTAAAATATTAGGGGCAAAAGTGTAAAGTTACTATAATGTGATTTTTGGGCTAAATTGAATAGATTGATGATTTAATGAGTTAAATTTGACATTATATAGATCAAGAAAAATGAAGTTCAGATTTAGATCGGGGGAAAAACAAAGTGTTGGATTAATCGATCAATTTCGTCGTTTTTGCATTCGAGGTAAGTTCGTATGTTAATAAGCATTAGTATAATTGTATTTTAAATGCTTTAATATTGAATAAATTGTGAATGTGACCTTGCGGATATATTCGATGACAATTCGGCAAATGTGAAATCCCTGTTGAACCTTAGGAATAGATTAGGATACGAATGACATGTCATTAGGGGTTATGTGATTTGGGTGCGGGTCCATACGTCCCACGGTCTTTGAGTTATCCGGCATGTGTTGCGATTCTCGCCGACTTGTGTGAGCGAAGACCGTGTAGCTTTGTCAGGACCGTCAGCTTGTGTGAGCAGACCCGTTGATAGCTCGAGAGTGAGCATTATATGTGATATGAGATTGAAATAGCTTCGGTTATGTATGTGGCACTTAGGGTGCGAGATTCCCGAGTATCTGATATTATTCCAAATGGTTCAACGGGTATATCGAAGATATGAAATGGTGAGAAATAGATGTAACACCCTGGTTTAGGGGCTATGCATGTTGGGTATAATTCATGTTCTAGTAGGTTTTGGGTATGCTTGGATGTGTTTGAGAGGTGGTAAGAATGTTTGGACTCAAGGGGAAGACTTTAGAAAATTTTGGATTTTTAAGTGCAAAAAGGGGAGCTTGGCGATGGGTGTCTTAAGAGAATTATTTGGGAGATTATGACACAAGAATTGGGCTGGTGGAGTGGCAAGGAGACGCCACTAAGAGCTTGGGGAGGTGACGTCTCGTGTGCAAGGGAAGGGGGCGGTGTTCGAGTGCGCGAAGGCAAAGACTTTGGCCTTTATTTTTTGGTGTCGAGAGGTAAGAAGTTGGGTGGCTTTTGGATGCTTAAAAGATGGAGAAAGACTTGGTCTTTGTTTTTAAATTTTGGCTAGTTAGGTTTGACTTTTTCAAAGCATTTTGAATGGATGGAAGGGAGGTGTTTTAGGAGAGTTTTGAGGGATTTTTGTGGGAGGTTGGAGCTAGGCCGTGTAGTATAAATAGGGGGAGGGGAGGTGCTCATTTTCATTCACCATTTGCTTTCTCCTTACCAAAAGTTCTTCCCTTTGTTTTTATTTATTTTCCCTTGTCCATTGCCGAAAAGTTAGTCCAAGCAAACCCCTTTTTCATCTTATTTCTTTGTAGCCGAAAGTAGCAGAGGGCTTAACCTTTTATGAACCTATATCCCTCTCCCTTCTCACCTTTTTCTTTTAAACCTTGCTTAAACTCAGAGCCATCCATAGAAAACTACCATTGCTTTGAATATCCCAAACCATCTAAGGAGCCTTGCCGAATCTTTTGTTCTCCTATTTTCTCCATTTTGGTTACAAGTCCTGAAGCCAGAACCTTACTCTTGTGTTGACCGATTCTTTGTTAGGACATAAGTGAGTGGTTATTAAGGTAAGGTCGCAATAGCCTTTATTTATTTTGGGATTTATGTTTTGGCTGAATGGTCTTAGTGCTTGATATTTTTGCCTTGGCCGAATGGCCCTAGGTGTTCTCTCGATATTGTGTTAAGGCCGATTGTAGGGGGGAGAAGAACCTAACGTAGGAGACCTTTTCGATTTAATCGTTTGTGCCTTAGCAGTGCGTAATCATCGCACTATTTCTCGTGGTTTGGTTTGCTAACATGTTTATATGTGTATTATGTGTAATAGCCGCTTATAATGGCATGAGTGATGTGAACCGATGATGGTAAGATTGGTTGTGATATTTGTATATTTTATATATGTACAATGTGGTAGTGATAAGTGATAAATACTCATTCTATATGATATTCTTGCATGATTTATTGACACATGGGCATGGGATTGGATTGAAGAAGGAAGAAGTGTACACAGGATGTACGTGGTCTAATGATAGCTCAGGCTACATTAGCGCTTGATGGTTAGCTTTGTGCTACCTCAAGGGAGGTGTTGGCTAGGTGCCCATCTCGGCGGTCGATGGCTATGTGCATCACCGTAGACAGAGTATGTTGTTGGATCACTTTGGGTGATCGGTGGCTCAGCCACGGCCTTGAGCAGTGAGCTTGCCAAGGTAAGATGTTAGGGATCACGATGTGATCGGTGGGGAGTTTCCCACGGCCTTAGGCAGGGAGTCTGCTAAGGTTGGTGTCACGGTTGGATTTTAAGTGGGGCTGAAGTGCATTCTTGCATGAACTGTTTCGAGGGCTGTGTGGGTATGGGCCAAGCCCATACATGTGGAAATCTGTGTTTTGATTATGCACTGAGTCATTATGACTCACCCCATTATTTTTTTTCTAACATTTCAGGTGACGCGTAGTTCGGACCGGGTTGGAGTGGACACAGGGTGGCCCATGCAGAGGACGTTTTAGATATTTCTCTTTATGCATGTTATTATCAAGTACTTGGATTAGTTGTTTTTGTAATAAGGGCCACTTTTGATTTAAAGTACTCTATTTATGATTGTTAAAGTTTATACTATACTTAGAAATATTTGCACAAATGATTCATATTATAACCACTTATAATAATGCTTTAATTCGAAATTATTAACAAGCTTATATTATTTGTTAATTTTATGGACACAAACTTTCAAAAGCTAACAAAATTTCAAGTTTTAACTAAGACAAAAAGATTTCCCAAAGATTTTCCGCAGTTGACATACCGATCCTGGCCGGCTTGTGGGCCGGGTTTGGGGGTGTTACAGTTTGGTATCAGAGCCCGGTTCAAAACTCGGCTTTGAGGGTTTTGGGCCCGAAACAGATTTCAAAATGTGTTTTTAAGACGTGGGCTTTTATAACAAGTTTTTCAGGTTATTCGGCATGGAACTCGTGTCTCAATTCAAGTCCATCAGGTAAGTACTTCGGACTTTTGAAGTGCTGTATTATTATGAACTGTTATGGGCTTAGTTGGGCTCGTAGATTAGAATATTAGGGCTATTGAACCCTAGGATTAGTTTACTCAAACATTGAACACATAAGACTTAAGGACCATTAAACAAACCTGTGGATTAAGTCGCGAGTTAAGGTGTGGCAACCATTGTGCGCATGTCTAGGATTGGATCCTAAGAGCACGGTACTTAAGCAGTCCTCGTGACTCACCTCCTCTTCGCTGGAATCCTACCTGGTGCGTAGCTACGGTTCACCTTAACCAAGAGGACTTGTTCATAGGCTAAACCAATTATTAAAACCCGAAAGGGATTTGCCTCACTGTTTTAAAACCCTTAGTTTTAAAATTTCTAAAATTTACCCCTTTGGTTTGTAAACTCTAAATCAGATTTTGGAAGATGTTTTCTCGATTTACAGAATTACCAAAAATACCCCTATAGAAAAATGACGAAATTACCCCTAGGTTGGGAAGGAAACTTGATTGCTCGAAAGAACTACTCTCGGAAACTTCACTGCATAAAATTTCTCGTGGATAAAACAGTGAAACAAGAATTTTTAATGCATAAAACTTTTTAAACAGACTAAATCGAGGCGCTAGATATGAGTTCTAGGGGGCGTGGTCGCAATACTCGTGGACGTGGTAGAGGCGGGGATGTCGGTTGTCGAACCGGTTGGGTCTCGCCATGGGTCGAGAGCGATGTGCCGCCACCACCGTTGAGGTGGAAACAAAGCAGGATCGATCGAGGAGACGACGCAGATCGCAGCTATCGCCGCGGGTGCTTGAGCGAGTGGCGAGAGCCAATGGGGCGATGGGACTCGGAAGTCGACCAAAGGCTTAGGGCGAATGGAGCCGAGGTCTTCGTGAGGAGTGTGCGGGTAGCTCGAACGTGGCGAGTAATCGCTTGAGGCGCGGGAAAGGATTATGGACGACTTAGACTTAATCTGCGAGGAGAAGCTTAAGGGTGTTGTTTCGTTGTCGCGAGATGAGGCCTACCAGGGTGGCTCACTTAAGGAAAGTACCCGGCAGATCGAGTGGATCGGGTTATTTTAAGATCAAGTTCGAGGGGAAGTATGTCGGAGCGAGCTATGTGGATGCTCGAGAGGAAGGCGTTCCTCAATCTGGTGCAAGGTAGCAAATCGATAGCGAGTACGGTCGAAGTTTTCGCGCTTTGAGCCGGTATGCTCGAGGGAATTGTGGCAACCGATTATGAGAGATGCGCCGATTTGAAGATGGGCTACGGGATGAGTTGCGAGTTTTGATTGCTCGCATCGTGAAAGAGACTTCATTGTTTTAGTGGAGAAAGCTCGAATAGCCGAGGAGGTCAAGAAGGCCGAGAGGCTCAATAGGAAAGGAACCGTGATAAGAGAAGTGTTGGATCGCCGTAAGTGGTTGAGAGGGTCCGTAAGAGACCGAGGGTTGAGACTCTGCTCATATTGTTAAGACAACCGAGAGGAATCCAGATCGTCTGCAGTGCGCGCAATGTGGAAGGTACCATGTTGGCGAATCTTTGGAATCGTGTTCGAGTGTGCTTGGATGCAAGTCCAAGTCTCATTTGATTAAGGATTGTCCCAGAATCCGAATGGGACTCGGCGTAGGCGCCAAGGTTATGGGCAACCAGCGCAGGTGGTCGGCAAACAAATGATAAGGGTCGCGGTTCGAACCATAGAGGAAATGGTTTCACCGAGGTCGTGTGGCGATGAGACCGCAGAATGGTGGCACTGAGGCAAGGCAAACAGTCCGGTTTATGCGATTCGTCGGAGAGAGGATAATGATGTGCCCGATGTGTCACCGGTAAGTTCCTTGTGTTTGGAATATTCTTTGTTGTTTCGCTCGTGTTGATGATCGCTTTGATTTGTTGCTCGTAAAGTAGTTGGAACCTTGGGTATGAACTTAGAAACCGTGTGCCTAGAAGGTATGTTAGCTCTTTAAGATCAGAGTGCGCGACTTTAGCGTAGTGGGAAAAATTGGATCATTAGTTTAGACAAGTAATTTCGAGGACGAAATTATTTTAAGGAGGGTAGAATTGTAACACCCTGGTTTAGGGGCTATGCATGTTGGGTATAATTCATGTTCTAGTAGGTTTTGGGTATGCTTGGATGTGTTTGAGAGGTGGTAAGAATGTTTGGACTCAAGGGGAATACTTTAGAAAATTTTGGATTTTTAAGTGCAAAAAGGGGAGCTTGGCGATGGGTGTCTTAAGAGAATTATTTGGGAGATTATGACACAAGAATTGGGCTGGTGGAGTGGCAAGGGAGACGCCACTAAGAGCTTGGGGAGGTGACGTCTCAGGTGCAAGGGAAGGGGGCCAGTGTTCGAGCTGCGAAGGCAGCACTTTGGCCTTTATTTTTTTGGCGTCAGAGAGGTAAGAAGTTGGGTGGCTTTTGGATGCTTAAAAGATGGAGAAAGACTTGGTCTTTGTTTTTAAATTTTGGCTAGTTAGGTTTGACTTTTTCAAAGCATTTTGAATGGATGGAAGGGAGGTGTTTTAGGAGAGTTTTGAGGATTTTTGTGGGAGGTTGGAGCTAGGCCGTGTAGTATAAATAGGGGAGGGAGGTGCTCATTTTCATTCACCATTTGCTTTCTCCTTTACCAAAAAGTTTCTTCCCTTTGTTTTTATTTATTTTCCTTGTCCATTGCCAAAAGTTAGTCCAAGCAAACCCCTTTTTCATCTTATTTCTTTGTAGCCGAAAGTAGCAGAGGGCTTAACCTTTTATGAACCTATATCCTCTCCCTTCTCACCTTTTTCTTTAAACCTTGCTTAAACTCAGAGCCATCCATAGAAAACTACCATTGCTGAATATCCCAAACCATCTAAGGAGCCTTGCCGAATCTTTTGTTCTCCTATTTTCTCCATTTTGGTTACAAGTCCCTGAAGCCGAACCTTACTCTTGTGTTGACCGATTCTTTGTTAGGACATAAGTGAGTGGTTATTAAGGTAAGGCTGCAATAGCCTTTATTTATTTTGGGATTTATGTTTTGGCTGAATGGTCTTAGTGCTGATATTTTTGCCTTGGCCGAATGGCCCTAGGTGTTCTCTGATATTGTGTTAAGGCCGATTGTAGGGGGGAGAAGAACCTAACGTAGGAGACCTTTTCGGGATTTAATCGTTTGTGCCTTAGCAGGTGCGTAATCATCGCACTATTTCTGTGGTTTGGTTTGCTAACATGTTTATATGTGTATTATGTGTAATAGCCGTTTATAATGGCATGAGTGATGTGAACCGATGATGGTAAGATTGGTTGTGATATTTGTATATTTTATATATGTACAATGTGGTAGTGATAAGTGATAAATACTCATTCTATATGATATTCTTGCATGATTTATTGACACATGGGCATGGGATTGGATTGAAGAAGGAAGAAGTGTACACAGGATGTACGTGGTCTAATGATAGCTCAGGCTACATTAGCGCTTGATGGTTAGCTTTGTGCTACCTCAAGGGAGGTGTTGGCTAGGTGCCCATCTCGGCGGTCGATGGCTATGTGCATCACCGTAGACAGAGTATGTTGTTGGATCACTTTGGGTGATCGGTGGCTCAGCCACGGCCTTGAGCAGTGAGCTTGCCAAGGTAAGATGTTAGGGATCACGATGTGATCGGTGGGGAGTTTCCCACGGCCTTAGGCAGGGAGTCTGCTAAGGTTGGTGTCACGGTTGGATTTTAAGTGGGGCTGAAGTGCATTCTTGCATGAACTGTTTCGAGGGCTGTGTGGGTATGGGCCAAGCCCATACATGTGGAAATCTGTGTTTTGATTATGCACTGAGTCATTATGACTCACCCCATTATTTTTTTTTCTAACATTTCAGGTGACGCGTAGTTCGGACCGGGTTGGAGTGGACACGGGTGGTGGCCCATGCAGAGGGACGTTTTAGATATTTCTCTTTATGCATGTTATTATCAAGTACTTGGATTAGTTGTTTTTGTAATAAGGGCCACTTTTGATTTAAAGTACTCTATTTATGATTGTTAAAGTTTATACTATACTTAGAAATATTTGCACAAATGATTCATATTATAACCACTTATAATAATGCTTTAATTCGGAAATTATTAACAAGCTTATATTATTTGTTAATTTTTATGGACACAGCTTTCAAAAGCTAACAAAATTTCAAGTTTTAACTAAGACAAAAAGATTTCCCAAAGATTTTCCGCAGTGACATACCAGATCCGGTCAGGGCTTGTGGGCCGGGTTTGGGGGTGTTACAATAGATACGTGTTAGTACAGGTATGTACGGAAACTATATGAGCATTGAATCTATGGAAGTTGTGAGTTCATGATTAATTATGTGATTGAATTTATGTTAACCTCATGATTAAATGTTTTGTAGTATATTATGTTCATATTATTTGAATGGTGAATAAATGGTGAGTTTTGCTTATTAATTCATATGAGCTTACTAAGCTTTATAGCTTACTTTGTTTATTTTCCATGTTTTATAGTGATATCAAAGCTAGCTCGGATTAGGGAATCGTTGCAGATCTCATCACACTATCAAGCTATCACTTTGGTACTTTTGAATCTATGTTTTTTGTTATATGGCATGTATAGGAGTTATGGTCATTTTGATGTATATGTTAGTAATGAATTTAGCCATTTGGGTTGGCTTGTAAATGATGAATGTTTAACTATGTGTATAGCCATGTGAGTTGGCTTATTTTGGCATATTTAGTGATGTATATATATGTGCTAATGGTCTTTTTTGTGTGATTGGTAATTGCTATATAAATGCTTGTGGTGAATGATTGTTGTGAATTGGTATTGGGAGTATCAAATGGTCTATAATTGAGAATTGGTATGCTTGTGATGTTAGGTAAAATGATGCTTAATTGAAAGTGACCATTTAGATGATTTGAGAATGTGAGTTTTGGTATGAAATTGAATGACATATTGTGGTATTTGTGTACCTTGTATTGTTGGTGTTGTTATAGCATGAATTGGACTTGGTTTAGATGAGTTCTTATTCCATTTGAAGTTGTGGTCATATGCATATTTGGTTGGTGTATGTGAATGAAATTGGGTGAGCAAAATGGCTTGGTAAATAGCCTATTTTTGTCCACACACCGCAGAGACACTTCAAGCGCGTGTCTCACCGTAGTATGTGACACATGGTTAGGTGACATGGTCGTGTGTCCCCTGGTGTTAAATTAGAAACCAAGTCAGTATGCTCTACACGGCCCAGCACACGGGCGTGTGACTTGGCCGTGTGGCATAAGTCAGTATACCCTACAAGTTTGGCATGACTTAGCACACGCCCTGGCATACGGGCGTGTGTGGCCATTTTGAAGGGCACACAGGCTAGACACACGGGGTGTGTGGTTGGCCGTGTGACCCAAGTCAGGGAGTTACACGGGGTCGAACACGGGCTGGGACACGACCATGTGATCCCATTTTGAATGTCCACACGGCCTGTGACACGGGCGTGTCTTTCTCACACGGTCGGGCCACACGGGCGTGTGTCCCCTGTACTTTGCAAAATTTTCTAAGTGTTCCAAAAATTTCTAGAGTTATCGGTTTAGTCTCGAACCACTTTTAATGCATGATTTGGGCATCATAGGCTCGTATTAGGGACAATATGAATGATATAAATGTGGAATGGAAAAATGTATGATAAATGTATGTTTAATTGTGTAATAAGTCTAGTAATGCTCTGTAACTCTATTCCGTCAATGAATATGGGTGAGGGGTGTTACAAAGAGCATCATTTCCTTTGAAATAGTCGTATTGTAAGTTGATGGCATAAGACGACTCTTTAGGAAATGGTACCACACTTTCCCAATAGGTTTTAAGGAAGTTCTATCAACGGTATATCAATCTTGACTGGAAACAGTCCAACGCTTACCTTTGACACATAAATGATTTAAGACTTGAGTCAATCCATCAGTAGTGACATTGTCAGTAAAGGGTGTGTGTTCATCTTGCACATCAGAGATCCCAAATTGGGCGTTAATATGATCTTCATCGAATGAAACTGAAGTGCCACAAACATATATAAAAGGAGTATCAGGTGAATTAACATATGCATAAAATTTACTAACAACCTTTCTAAAAATGTCCTCAGGGTGCAAATAGAAAATACTCCACCCGTGCTTCTCTACGATGGAGGACACGGACTTGTCATAGCCCATGTGTAGTTCGTCCTTGAACAAGAACCCTTGTTCAAAACAAAAAGGGTGCTTTGAGAGGTTAGTGTTGTATTTTGTGACTGTGGCACTGTTAAAGAAGGTTTTAGGGCGGGTAGCACTGGCCTGTAACGATTCAGCAGACTTCGAAACAGTCTTTACTAGAGGATGGAGAGAAATCTTAGAAAATATGGTCAAAGAAAGTGTAGGGGAAGTTGAAAAGAAAGAAATGGTATAGATGGAACTTTGTGGGAAACGTAAGAGACGTGAGCAATTGAAAAGAGGCGAGTAGAAGAGATAGTGTTGATAGTTCAGAAAAATGAAACATGCAAAATAATATTTGTGGCGTGGAAGGGGGAAAATAAGGGGAATTTTGGGGGGAAAATGTGAGGTGACCTAGCTCTAAAATAAAAGTTTTGGCTTTTTGTACTTGGGCTACCCAAGTAACGGAATGGGCACAGCTATCCAAAAATCTCTCCGTTAGACTTTTCTGTATGTTCAACCCATGTTACCTCGTACCTCGACATTCATTCACCCATGTTGTCATAGCATAATTTCCTTTTGAGATCCTGTGGCAAAGTCCTTTTAGTATCACAACTAATAATCCCACACTTTTATTCTATCTCCGAAAATCTAGAAAAAATGCTCATTAACAGAAACGAAAAAAAAATATTAGTGATACAGATAATGAAAACGAAATAATAGTAAAGAAATTAAAAAAAGGAAAAATAAAAACAACACTGCTAACTCAAACATCTCGGAGGTCAATGGATTGCTTATCACGATCCACATGAGTACCCCAGTAGTGTTTCAATCATTGTCCATTAACTTTGAATGTGACCCCCGTTTTCAGGTCTTGATACTAACAGATCCATGCGGGTATACTTGAGCTACTTTAAAAGGACCTGACTAGCGAGATTTTAATTTACCAGGGAACAATTTGAGTCTAGAGTTGAACAACAACACCTGTTGCCCTGATTCAAATTGCCTTGGTGTAATTCCGTTATCATGTCAGCGCTTTGTTTTCTCCTTGTACAATTTAGAATTTTCATATGCTTGTGCCCTAAACTCTTCCATTTCATTCAGCTCTAACAACCTTTTATGGCCAGTAGCGACCCAATCCATGTTCAGCTTTTTAATAGCCCGAAATGCTTCGTGCTCGAGCTCAACAGGTAGATGACATGACTGTCCATAAAAAAGCTTAAAAGGTGACATCCCCAACGGTGTTTTAAATGCAATACGTGTAACACCTCTTACCCATATCCGACACCGAAACAGGATACAAGGCGTCACTGTACTTAACTTTACTTGAACTTGTATTATCGGGCTATAAAATTTCTTTTCATCTTAAAACTTTTCTTTATTACCTATAACATACATTTCATGGGCCTACGAGGCCTTAAACATACTTTCGGAAGGTTTCGGGATTCAACCGGAAACTTTTACGCTCCTTGAAAATTTTTGCCTAAACATGGGCCACACGCCCGTGTTGTACAAGGGACACGCCTGTGTACCCCTAAAACATGCCCATGTTCGACACCCGTGGTCGACACTGACTTATTTCACTAGGCTGAGCACACGCCCGTGTCTATAACCCGTGTCCTTCACACGGCCTAGACACACCCGTGTCTCTTACCCGTGGAGCTCTCTGAATATGACATCATCAAACCCTTAATGACACACGGCCAAGGCACACGCCCGTGTACTGACCCGTGTGACGAACCATATTCTCGTAATTAAGTGCAGGGGACACACGACCTATCAACACACCCATATGGGTTGACCGTGTGTCACACACGGCCTAGACACACGCCCGTGTGCCTACCCGTGTGGACATTTAGAGGCTATTTTCCAAGCCAATTGCCACCCTGAAAAAAAAAACTCCATCAAGCCAACTCAAACACTACATATTATAGTCTTTACGCATAATGAATAACTCTTAAAACCTCACTTGTAGAATACATAAAAACTCATCGTTATTAATATACGTAATACTTAGCAATATTGGCCAATCTCTTTGGCTATATACAAAAAGAGTAGTCACTTTTATAACCAACACTTTGGCTCCCATTATACTATAGCTCAAAATAACATAATTCCTATACATGCCATACTTAAAATAAACAATTTGGCTATACCCAAAATAATGATTGATAGTGTGATCCAAGCTCTGACGTCCTTGATCCCCGAATTAACTTGGCGAAACTACAAGGAAAGAAGAAATGAAAGAAGTAAGCATATAGCTTAGTAAGTTGCATGAAAATTTATATAGTAACATATTTGCTCATAATAAACTCATCCATCATGAAACAAGAATAACATAAACTTTAAGCACTTGAGCTTACTTACTCGTACTTACTCTTACTCACCACAGGATACATAAAAATTTCATACTTGTATTTAAATCATAGTACCTGTATCACTTGTTCACATGAATTAGCACTTTTGCTAAAGAAAACATAAACTCAGATCTTCATTTTTCTTAACTCAAATAATACTCTTTATCAACCTTGAATAACATAACTTATTACTGTCTTTACTTGCTTATCTCTTTTGTTACCTCTTTCATACTTGGCTCTTTTTCCCGATGAATTACCCGGAATAATTGAGGTTACTCAACCTCATCAACATGTATTTCGATGCCAATGCCATGTCCCATACATGGTCTTACATGGGATCACCTCATGATGCCAATGCCATATCCCGGATATGGTCTTACATGGGATTCCTTAACTTGGTGTCGATGCCATGTCCTAGGCATGGTCTTACACGAGACCTTCCTTAATTATTTCCTTTGGAAACTTACCATTGCCATGTTTTGACATGGTCTTACATGGTTTCCTTGCCTTATGAATCTTATCAATGCCATGCCTTGGCTTGGACTTACATGACTTCTTTGCCTTATGAATTCACCAATGCCAAGCCTTGGCTTGGACTTACATGGGACCTTTGCCTTATGATAACTTTTCAATGCCATGACTTGTCATGGATTTACATGATATCCTTGCCTCATGCCGATGCCATGTCTTGAAATGGTCTTACACGGACTTTCCTTGTCTCATGTTGTGATATTAGTATCGTCATCATTCCGAGTCTTCAACCGGGACTTTCTCATACATGTTCACCTTTATTTTCTCATCAAGATATCATTTACTTATCTTAATGTAAATAGATTACATAATACAACATAATAAATGATTTAATAAAACATATGTGAAACCTTAAATTCATGCAAACTTCCTCGGTATTCAAAATGTACGTAGATATGCAATTTAGTCCTCGACTTTGTTCTTGCCTCGGTTTCGATCCGGGCTTCGTATTTCTTGATCTAGAATAACAATTTAACTTGTTTAATACTCACATTGACTAAATTGACTCATAACTCATACTTTGGAAAAAAAATACTATTTTGCCCCTAAACTTTTTCAAAATTACACTTTTGCCCCTAGGCTCGTAAAATGATTTTTCTTCAACTTTCTTACATTTCAAGACTAGCTGAATCATATTCTCAACTATAGCAATATTCAATTCTCACTATTTCACTCATGTATGACCAATTTCATAACTTTTACCATTTAGTCCTTACATGCATTTTTCATGAAAATCACTTAGAAAAAGATGTTTATCCTACATCAAACTTTCATAATCTTCCATAAAACATCAAAATACATGCATTTCATACATGGGTAAATTTTTTAATATGAACCCTAGCTCAAAATATAGCTAAAAATAGCTAAACCGAGCTAGAAGGATTTCAAAAATACGAAGAATATTAAAAACGGGGCTAGGATGCACTTACTATCAAGTTTGAAAATTTGAAGAACCCTAGCTATGGCTTCCTTGAAAATTTCGGCTAAGGGAAGAAGATGGACACCATTTTTTACTTCTTTTTCCCTTTTTAATCTTTTATTTACCAAATGACAAAAATGCCCTTAATGATCCTTTCTTGAGATTTTTCCTTCCCATGTCCATTTTTGTCCATCTTATTATATAATGGTCTAATTGCTAAATAAGGACTTCTAATAATTTTTATGATTCTATTTCATACCCAAATCTTCTAGAAACCTATATTTTCTCATCTTTACAATTTAGTCCTAATGGACAATTTACTCACTCATTAATAAAATTTCTTCATGAAGTTTTCACATAAGTATGCAACCACCTCATAAGCCTTATAAAAATCATTAAACACACAATTCTACTTCAGATTTATGGTATCGCACCAATATTCTAACTAGGCCCTAAATCAGGCTGTTACAATACGATAGGCCCACAAAGCTTCATCTAGTCTAGAGGACCAATCCTTACGAGTTGGGTTCACCACATTTTTTAGAATCTTTTTAATTTCCCTGTTAGAAATCTTAGCTTGTCCATTTGTTTAGGGATGATATACCGTGACAGTCTTATGTTTTACCCTATACCGATGCAAGGCATTGTCCAGTAGCTTGCAATCAAAATGAGATCCTTCATCACTAATAATGGCTCTAGGCGTACCGAATCTTGTGAAATGTTCTTGTGCAAGAACTTCATTACTGACTTTACATCATTAGTAGGAAGCACAACAGCTTCGACCCACTTAGAGACATAGTCCACTGCCAATAGTATGTACAGGTTGCCCACTGACGGTGGAAATGGACCCATAATGTCTATTCCTCATAAATTAAATAATTCAATCTCCATAATATTTTTCAACGGCATTTCGTGTCTCCTAGATAGATTTCCTGTCCTTTGGCAACAGTCACACGACTGATAAAATTCATGAGCATCCTTGAATAAACTCGGCCAATAAAATCCCAACTGAAGTACTTTGGCAGCAGTTCTCATTCCTCCAAAGTGTCCTCCGTAAGGAGCTAAATGACAATGTTGCAGAATGCTATGTATTTCGTCATTAGGGACACACTTCCTAATTATCTGATCATCATAATGCTTAAATAGGAAGGGTTCATCCCAATAATAATGCTTGGCATCCTGAAGGAATTTTCATCTTCTTTGACTGTTGAGATCATGTGGCATCACACCAGTTACTAAAAAGTTCACTATATCATCATACCAAGGTAATGTCATGGCAACTAATAGCTGCTCATTTGAAAGTCCTCTTTAATAAGTTTGTCATTACCGTCTTCATTTCTAGGGTCTAACCTCAACAAGTGATCAGCCACATGATTTTCAGTCCCCTTTCGATCTCTAATTTCCAAGTCAAACTCCTGTAACAAGAGTATCCACCTAATCAATCTTGGCTTGGCATCTTTCTTGCTCACCAAATACTTAATAGCAGAGTGATCCATGTAGACTGTGACCTTCATACCAACTAGATAAGAGTGGAATTTATTGAATGCGAACACCATGGCCAATAACTCATTTTCTGTGGTGGTATAGTTAAGCTATCCATCCGTTAGGGTTCTGCTCGCATAATATATTGCACATAGTACTTTTTATTTCCTTTTCCCCAGCACTGCTCCCACAACATAATCGCTGGCGTTACACATGAGTTTGAAAGTCAATGTCAACTCCGGAGCTATTAGAATTGGAGCTGCTACCAGTCGTTTCTTCAATTCTTTGAAAGCTACCAAGCAATTTTTATCAAAATTGAAAGGTTTATTTTGCTCCAGCAAAGTGCACAAGGGTTTAGATATCTTCGAGAAATCCTTAATGAATCTTCTATAAAATCCCGCATGACTTAAAATGTAACGGCCCGTTTTCAGTAGAATCAAAATAGTGGTTTCAGAACCACAAATCCGATGTCGTAAAATTTATTTTAATATATTTTATGGTCTACAACATGTTAGAAATATGGTATAAAAATTTTGTTAAGAAATTTCATCGTTTGTATGCTCAATTTGTGAAAAAGGACTAAATCGCATAAAGTGCAAAAGTTGTGTTCTATTAGCTAAAGGTGTTAAATATCTATAGAAATTTAAAGTGGAGGTCCTTATGTGGTAATTAGACCACTAATTGAGTTAGTGGATGTGCATGGCTTGGTATTTGTGAAAATTTTAAAGTTAGGTAAGGGTAGAAATGGTAAAATGGCAATTAAAAGTTAAAATAAATAAAACAAAACAAATGGTCATCTTTCTCATGCAATTCTCAACCCCCAAAAAAAAAATTATAGCAAAGAGGAGAGCTTGGAGAGTTTTTAACTTTTGGCTAAGAAACCTCTTGCATGTAAGTGTATTTGGTGTTCGTTTTTGTTGATTTTTATGTTTTTGGAATCGTTGTTGCTTAAGCTAGCTAAATAGGGGACTAAATTGCAAAATGGTTGAAAAGCTAAGGTTTTGCCATGAAAGAATGTTGGTTTTTTTTTGGTGTTTAATGGAAGAATATGAGTCATTGTTGTTAATTAAACAACTTTTGTTAAGGGACTTTTGATGAAATTGTCAAATAGGGGCTAAATTGAGAAATGTGAAAATGTTGTTGTGTTAAATGTGTGAAATTTTGAATTGTATGGGCTGTTATAGGCTTATATAGAATTTGGCTAGGCTTGTATAGGGAATAAATGGCATGAATTTCATTTTACGAGCCTAGGGACTAAATTGTAAAAAGGTCAAAAGTATAGGGGTAAAATGGTATTTTTTCCATAACATGAAATTTAGATTGAATTGAATAGAAAGTGAATTAAATTAGTTAAATTTGATTATATAGATCAAGATAAGCAACCTTCGGAATTAATTCGGGGAAAAGATAAAGTCGTGGACTAAACGATCGTACTCTCCGTTTTAGTTTGAGGTAAGTTCGTATAGTTAAACAATAAATGTTTATTTATTTGATTGATGAATGATATCATGGAATTATTCATATTTATTGTTGACTTTTGAAATGGAACTAAATGTTCAAACAAGTACATCGCAGGATTGAGTACAATCGTCTTATGCAAGTGATGAATTAACAGATAAGACCATGGTTGGACCATGGCAATATTTGTATGTAAGACCATAGCTGGGCTATGGAATTCAAATGATAAGACCATAACTGAGTTATGGCACTACGAGTGTAAGACCATGGCAGGCCCATGGCAATTTACATGTAAGACCATAGTCGAACTATGGCACAAAGAAAACGATGTACTCATATCCGTAAGCCCTTATCAAATTTGGAAAGACAAGGTAAGTATATTTATTGATATTTAAAGAATTCAATGAGCTTTGTAATAATACGAGGTGATCCGAGTTAATACGAATTAGTATATGTATTCGTGAGAAATACGGAAAATAATATATAGTGATTGAATTCATGCATGGCTAACCTACTCGTGTTTATGTGATAGGCTATTGGCCGAATTGGAATTGTGTCTATGTTAATTTATGCTTATTTAAATTGTGGATGAATTGGTAAGTTATATTGATTAGTATTACAAACTTACTAAGCTTAATTTCTTACTCGGTTTATGTTTCCGTGTTTTATAGTATTTCGAAAGCTTGCTCGATTTGGAAGCCGTCGGAGATCGTGTCGCACTATCAAACTCTCATTTTGGTACTTTGGACTTTGTATATTTTGGGTAAATGGCATGTATAGGCATTTTGGTTAAGGTAGCCTATATGTTGGTTGTGTAATTAGCCAAGTGAGTTGGCTTGTGAATGATATGTTTTGATATGTAAATATGTGTATATGTATATATGGCCGTTTGTTATATGGTGTATAGTGGCCTTGTGAATGCCTTGTTGTGGATTGGTATCTTGTGTAGCAAATGGTTGGAATTGAGATGAGCATGTATGCTAAGCTAGGCACATGGTCTAAAGCATGTAATTGACCATTTAGTTATACTTTAGAGATATCTTTGGTATGTTTAAAAGTGGTCAAATGAATGTGTTTATGGATATCATGTTATTTGTATGGTTTGTGTATGGTACAAGTTTGATATTGGTTGGTTTAAGTGCTTATTTATGCCCTAGTTATATGCATGTTGTGGTGTGTAGGTTGAAACCACTTTGGGTGAGGAAAATGGCTTGGAAAATAGCCTATTTTTGTCAGCACGGGCAAAGACATGGGCGTGTGTCTCGGTCGTGTGTGACACATGGCTAAGTGACACGGCCGTGTGTCCCCTGATATTATTTAGAAATCAAGTTACTAGCTCCATACGGCCTAGCACACGGGCGTGTGGCTTGACCGTGTGGCACAAGTCAGTATACCCTCCAGTTTTCACACGGCCTAGCACATGGCCTGGCACACGGGCGTGTGAGGCCATTTCGAAGGGAACACGGCCTAGCACACGGGCGTGTGGTCTGGCCGTGTGACCCAAGTCAGAGAGTTGCACGGGGTCGTACACGGCTTGTAGCATGGGCATGTCCCATAGTCACATGGGCGTATCCCCTGTCCACACGGGCATGTGACCCCTGCACTTTGAAAAATTTTCCATGTTTTCATAAAAATTCCTTGAGTGCTCGATTTAGTCTCGAACCACTTCTAATGTCTATTTAGGGCCTCGAGGGCTTGTATTAGGGACTGTATAAATGATTTTGAATGCATTTAGATTGGAATAAGAATTGTGTATGAAATGTTTGAATGATTGAGTTATAAGTCCGGTAATGCTTCGTAATCCTGTTCCTACGTCGAATACGGGTTATGGGTGTTACATAAAAAACTTTTAATACCCTGACACTGGTGGGAGGTGGTAATTTTTCTATTATTTCAAATTTTTCTCTATCCACTTCAATCGCTCACCACGATATCTTGTGTCCCAAAACAATTCCTTCATGAACCATGAAGTGGCATTTTTCCCAGTTCAAAACAAGATTTGTTTGTTCACAACGACACAGAACCAATTCCAGAATTTTTAAGCAATCCTCAAAATCATTTCCAAACACAGAGAAATCTTCCATGAAGAATTCAAGGAAGTTTTCCATCATTCCGAGAATATGGCCATCATACAATGCTAAAAGGTTGTCGAGGCATTACATAACTCGAATGACATCCATCTAAATGTAAAAGTTCCATAAGGACACGTGAAGGTGTTTTTTTCTTGGTCATTAAGAGCTATGACAATCTGATTATACCCTGAATAACCATCCAAAAAATAGTAGAAAACTTTCCAACTAATCTATCTAACATCTGATCCATAAATGGTAGGGAAATATGGTCCTTCCTAGTTGCCTTGTTAAGCTTGCGATAGTCTATGCATACTCTCCATCCCGTGACAGTGCAAGTCGAAATGAGCTCATTGTTATCATTAGTCACTACTATGACACCTCCTTTCTTGGGTACACATTTTACATGACTCACCCATGAGCTATCTGAAATCAGGTAAATAATGTCAGCATCAAACCACTTGATAATCTCTTTCTTGACTTTTTTAATGATCAGATTCAATCTTCTCTACTATTTAATAGAATTGCTATGGCAATCCTCCAACAAAATTTTATGCATGTAGATAGCAGGGCTAATTCCCTTTATATCAGCAAGGGTCCACCCGAATGCCTCTTAGATCGCCAAAGGACTTCTAACAACTTGACCTCTTGATCGGGCGTTAACTCCGCAGAAATTACTATCGGCAAAGTGCTATTGTCTCCTAAATATGCATATTTTAAATACTGCGGCAAATGTTTTAACTCTAGTGTGGGAGGTTCCTCTATAGAACGTTTAGGAGAATTAAAAGAGTGATATGATAAATCCAAGGATTCAAACTTCTTCCTTACGTCACTCCACTTAAGTGAGTCTTCATCATTATTAGAATTGCTGTGGAAAAATTTTGCAAACTCTTCCTCTAGTGTTGTTTCTATCAACCCAATGGCATGGAATACTTCATTCTCATCAACACATTTTAAGGCATCAAATACATTGAAAGTAATCTACTGGTCATTTACCCTCACGGTTAGTTCACCTTTCTGCACATCAATTAAAGTCCTGCCAGTAGTAAGAAAAGGTCTTCCAAGAATAATTAACACATCCTGGTTAGCTTCGTATTCTAAAATAAAGGAATCTATAGGAAAATAAATTTATCTACTCTTACCAGCAAGTCTTCAATTTTACCTTCCAGATGTGCGTAGGATTTATCAGCCAGTTGCAATGTAGCCGTAGTAGGTCTTGCTTTCCCAATTCTCAGCTTCCTTGAAATAGACATAGGTATTAGATTTACACTCACTCCTAAATCACATAATGTCTTACTAACATAATGATTTACAATTGAACATGGAATAGTGAAACTCCCTGGGTCCTTCAACTTTGGAGGTAATTTATTCATCAACATTTTAATGCACCCTTCAGTGAGAGCAACAGTCTCAAATTCTCCCAATCTGTGCTTCTTTGAAAATATATCTTTCATGAATTTCACATAATTGGGCAATTGCTAAAAAGATTCTACTAGTGGTATGTTGATATGGAGTTGCTTCAAAACATCCAAAAATCTTTTGAACTGAACATCCTGTTCAAAATTATGGAATCACTAAGGAAAAGGTAGAAGTGGTCATCTTTCAGGTTGCTGATATTGTTTTGCTGTGGCATTTTTGTTGGCAACATGATCTGATTTTGTTGCAACATTCTTCTTTTTACCCTTTTCAAGTACAATATGCTTTTCAGTTGATTTTGAATTCTTTCCATGGTTGAGTCTGGAGTTGTCTTATTCTAAAGTGGTGTCTTGAACAACATCATCCAACTGTGTCCCACTTCTAAGAGTGATGGCCTTGCACTGTTCCTTCCTTTGTGTTCTTGAATTTTCGGTATCGTTTGGAAATGCTCCTTATGGCCTTGAATTTAAAGCACTCGTTATCTATCCCACTTGATTCTCAAGAGCTCTGAGGGACGTAGCCTGGCTCTGAATTACAACGTCATTCTTGGCCATATATTCCTTCAACAAGGTTTCAATGGAGGTAGAAGAAGATGCTTGACCCTTTTAAACATTTTGCCTCGGTATAGGATGATTATAACTAGGCAATGCACTATTAGAATTCTATCTCGCAACATTATTTAAATTCCCCGCTTGATCGTGTCCAAACTAACTATGACAACGAATAAGGCAAACACACCTATCGTTTGGTAGTAAAGCTATGGAAAGACCGAAAATATCGTATCCTCAAGGACCAAGAGTACTAGTAGTTACTATCTTTTTATTATCTAGCCTAAGTATTAAGGGAATTGGTGTTTAATTAACTAATTACTAACTAATGATGCTAAGACACAGAGAGTGAATTGGGAAAATACTTGTGGGAAAACCAGTTGATTAAGACAATACCCGAGGAAGAATCCACCTAGACTTCATTTGTTATTTAACTCAACTGCATTTATTTATTCACTTGACTTGATCCGTAGGATTCCCTAATTTATATTAATACCTCTTTCGAGGCTACTAACGTCTAACCCTAGGTTGATTAATTGAAATCTCTTTCTAATTAAAACCCCAGTGTTGCATTAACACGATCTATGGACTCCCATATTAGGTTTGACCCTAATCCGTCAGATTTTCGTCATCCTATCTCTAGGGTTGCGATCAACTCCGCTTAACTATGCTAGATCTACTCTTAGCGGGGACTTTTGCGCCATCGCTTGCCTAAGCATCAATACTTGAATCAATATCTTGAAATATTAAAACAAGAATTAAGAACACATAATTAAGAACAAATCAAGTATTTATCATATAGTTCAGAAAACAATAACAAGATCCGTCTTAGGTTTCATCCCCCTCAGGTATTTGAGGGGTTTAGTTCATAATTATAAAAGAATACATCTCAGAAGAAAGTAAATAACAAAACATAAGAAAAACCCTAAAACCCCCTGAAGAAAATTGAAGGGAAGATCTTCCGTTTTGAGCGTGATTCCGGCTTCTGAGATGGATCAACTGGCTTTCTTGGAGTAATTCCCTGAGTTCAGCCCTCTCTGGCTTCGCCCCCGATCAAAGACACTTTTTAGGTTATACTTAGGGCGTTTATATATGCTTCAGAATGTCTTTCTTAGCCCACAAGTATCCTATTCCGAATGAAACTCATCTTGGCTATAGCAGGGACACGCACGTGTGACACGCCCGTGGTCGACTCTCTAGGCCGTGGTCGATCCTGTTTGCCACACACGGTCGTGTGATCTGGCCGTGTACGATGTTCTAGGCCGTGTCTCGATTGTTACTCGAAACACACGGCCGTGGGTGATAGTCTAGGCCGTGTGAGTCTCTAAGGTAAGCCCATTTTCTCCGTTTTCAGCCCGTTTCTCGTTCCTTTCATCCTCCGATGCTCTCCTAAGTATAAAACAAGAAATTAAAGGATTAGGAGCATCAAATTCCACAATTCAAAGAATAAAACATCCAAAAAGTACGCTAAATATGGGATAAAAATATGTATATATTACGGTTTATCAAATACCCCCACACTTAAGCATTTGCTTGTCCTCAAGCAAAATTCTCAACTCACAATTAAAACAGAACTTCCTTAATTCATAACCTTCATCAATAATGTTTCATTACAATTCATAGGTAATTCATACATTGATAATTTAACAAGAAGGTTTGTAACACCCTGGTTTTAGGGGTTAGGCATTTGGTGCTTAGCTCGGGTGTTGGCACACTCTAGTGTGTGGTTGGGTAAGTTTTAGGAGTCCTGAGAACCCTAGGTGGTGGTAGGTTGCCTTAGAAAATTTTTAGTTTTAGGGGTTAAAAGGAGCTTGGCGAGGGTGTCTTAAGAGAATTATTTGGGAGTTTATGTCACAAGAAAGGAGCTGGTGGAGTGGCGGGATAGGCGCCACTAAGGCCTTGTGTGTGTGACGCCATTTGCGGTGGGGAAGAGGCTCGTGTTCGATTCGCAAGAGCAAAGAGATGGGCATTGTTTTTGCGTCATCTTGGTGGGGTGGATGGACGGTTTGAAAGGCTTAAAAGGTGGAGAAGACTTGGTCAATTTTTTTGAATTTGGCTAGGTAAAGTTTGACTCATTCAAACTTTTGAATGGGTGGAAGGGAGGTATTTTAGGAGAATTTTGAGGATTATTTTTGGGGTTGGAGCTTGGCCTTTTAGTATAAATAGGGGAAGTGCTCATTATTCATTCACCATCCGCTCTCTCCCTTGCCGAATTTTGTTCCCCATTTCCTTGGTTGCCAAACCTTTTCTCCAAAGCTTGTTGTTCTTCTTCTCTCACATTTTTTCCAAGTGGCCGAACCCTTCACTCTCTCTATTTCCCTTCCTTTTCACTTCAAAACCGAAAGTACACCCCACACCTTTCTTTCTCCTCTCTTTGGCTGAAACCAATGTTCCCTACCCTTGATTTAATTAATAGCCGAATCTACATCCATCACCCCTTTGCCGAATTTCTTTCTCTCAACTTGATAGCACTTGGGCGAATGTTAACTTAGATCTTTTCGGGTTCCGTGGATCGAGATACTCTGGGGTTTTAGTGGTTGGCCAAGCCTCCGTTTATAGCAATCGGTTTGATCAAGTGGAGGTAAGGTTATTTATTAAGGTTAAATGCTTAAGTGGTGTTTTGGGGTTAACTCTGCTTACTGATTAAGCTTTCGATGGAGGCCACAACCACCGATCAGAGTGGGCAAGGGAAGGTCCCTATTCAAGTTCAAGAAAAGAGCGGTTTCAAAGATTCGGGATTGGCCACCGGGGTGTGGGCCAGCGGCAGGAGATAGCTATAGGCAGATAGCCGTAGTTTCGCTAGACGATAGCGTCGAGGATCGAGAGTCTAGAACTCCTAGTAATAAGGTGTGTAGTTAGCCATTGTTTCCGGGATTTGCGTTATATTTGCCTATTGTATATGTTTGCTAACAAGTGCAGTTAAATGTGAAAATGGTACCCTTAAGGGGTATAGCGATGATCAGGTTAGTATCGGACCTGTTGCAATGTGATTATTTGTTGATGAGTATGTTTATGGATAATAATAAGCATGTGCATGCATTATCACGATTATATTTTATGTGGCATGAGCATGGGTGGGGTATGAAAAGAAGGTACGGGTGTACTTCGAGTACGTGGTTGATGTCGACTTTGTGCTACATCGTGGATTGGTCTTGGATCGAGGTCGCGTTGTGGATCTTTGCGATTTAGTTCGCGTGGTTACCTTGATTGATATCGGCTTATGCCATATCGTGGCTTGATGGATTGCCGTGTGTGCTCCATCGTGGTTTGATGTTAGCTATATGCTACATCGTGGATGGCATTGGTTGCCTTTTGGAGGAAAAAGGAGAGGGTGACTCGATAGTCCCAGTGTGTGGTAAATCGGATAAGGGGGTGTGTAGCGGGTGGACCCTAGGTTTGGGTGGGTTTCATGATTACATTATTCCGTTTATGAAATAATATGAAAATGGGCCAAGCCCAATGAATAGGTATGTTTTGGGGACATACGTGGACATGGGCCAAACCCAGTGATCGCGGACTAATGTGAAAAGGGCCTAGTCCAAAGATTTGTAATAATTTGAAGGTGGGCCAAGCCCAGTTGTGGTAATGTCTAAATAATTATACTTGCATGTTGCATTTGATAATTGGGATGTTATGTGGTTAGCATGTGGGTGGATTTCGATGGTTTAGTTACACACTGAGTCATTGTTGACTCACCCAATCTCTAATCCAACATCGCAGTGAAAGGATGATCGGACCGGGTTGGAGTGGATACAAGGTGGCCCATGCAAAGGACGTTTTAATATTTTCTTTATGCACTTTATTACCAAGTACTTGGAATCATTATGTTGTAATAAGAGCCTCTTAAGTTATTTGGTTTTCTTTTGGTAATTTATGTCTAAAGAGATTTGGGAAAAATGTTACTTTTATGAACTAAGCTTAAACCACTTGAGTCTGATGTTTTAAACGTTTTCCAACCTAAGGAAATTGACAACTAAGAGTTTTAAAGACGAAACCCCGAGATTTCAAAGTAACCTAACGGTTTGCAAACAAACATGCCCAAGATTTCTGCAAGTAAAACTACTCTAAAGGAGTTTAGACAAAAAGTTAAATGGCAACCTATTTTCGCCAATAAGTTTTTCCCATAACATAACCAGATTCAGTCGTAGTGAATGGGCCGGGTTTGGGGATGTTACAGTTTGGTATCAGAGCCCGGTTCAAAACTCGGCTTTGAGGGTTTTGGGCTCGAAACAGTTTTCAAAACGGGCTTTTCGAAATAGGGGCTTTTATAAAAAGGTTTTCGTGTTACTCGGCATGGCACTGTACCTCAGGCCAAGTCCACCAGGTAAGTACTTCGGACTCTCTTGAAGTGATCTGTTTGTATGAATTGATTTGGGCTTAGTTTGGGCTCGTAGAATAGAATACTAGGATCTGTTGGACCCTAGGATTAGTCTACTCAAACACTTGCATAAAACTTAAAGCTCGTAAACAACTCGTGAAGTAAGTCGCCAGTTAAGGTGTGGTAACCATCAGACGCATGTCTAGGAGTGGCATTCAAGAAGAGCTTGGTATTTAAGCAAATCCTAGCGACTCACCTCCTCTTTACTCGAATCCTACAGTGCGTAGCTACGGTTCACCTTAACTAAGAGGATTTGTTCACAGTCAACTAATTATTAAAACCCGAAAGGGGAATTAGCCTTCTTGCTTTTCTAAATTCCCTGCTTTTAAATTTTCAAATTTACCCTCTCGTTTGTGAAACCTTAAATCTGATTGTGAAGGACGTTTTTCTTTCGATTTACAAAATTACCAAAATGCCCTTAGTGGCAAAATTACCAAAATGCCCTCAGATTGCAAAATTCTCAGACTACCCTCAAATTTTGATAAAATGCTCTTTACCTTGCAAAATACTAAAATACGAGTTTTCAAAATATTAGGATACTCGACTTGTGGAAATTTATGAAAATACCCTAGTTGACAAAATTACAAAATGCCCTTGGTTTCTAAATTTTCAAATTTCTCTCAACTTCTATCAAATATTCCTACTTTACTAAATATCGAAAAATTGTATTTTGTAAAATGTTGTGATATCTCGATTTTGAGAATTTACGAAAATGCCCATGATTTCCAAAATTACTTAAAACGACCCTACTTTCTCAAATTTTTGCAACACACTTTGTTTGAGAAACAAAATTTTCAAGATGACTCTTGAGATTTGCAAATTTTGAAAAAATCTCTAAGTTGGAAAAATCATTTTCAAAATTGACCCCGAGTTATTACCAAATATCTCTTTAGGAAAAATGACGAAATTACCCTCGGTAGGAAAAGGAAACTTGATCGCTCGAAAGAACTACTCTCGGAACCTTCATTGCATAAAATTGCTCGTGAATAAAACAAGTGAAACAATAATTTCTAATTCATAAAACTTTCTAAACAGATTAAATCAAGCGCTAGAGATGAGTTCTAGGGGGCGGTAGAGGTAGAATGACAACTTTCCTGAACCGGTAGAGAGTGCAGCTATGGGTCGAAAAGCTAAGTGCCGCCAGCGGGGATGTAGAGGAACAAGATCCGATAAGTGAAGAGGACGCGAGTGTCGCAGCTATGTTACGCGTGCTTCAGCAAGTGGCAAGAGCTAGTAGGGGAAATGGAGCTCTAAGTCGCTGTCCGAGAGACTTAGGTCGAACGGGCTGAAGTTTTTAGAGGAGTGTCGGGACGGCTCGAACGTAGCGGAGTATTGGCTAGAAGGCGTCGAGAGAATTATGGACGACTTGGATTGTGCCCCGAGAGGAAAAGTTGAAAGGTGCTTGTTTCGCTACTACGGGATGAGGCTTATCGATGGTGGCTCACCACAAACAAGGTGTACCGCAAATCGATTGGATTGGGACTACTTTAAGGAAAAGTTTGAAGGAAAATACGTTGGAGCAAGCTACTTAGATGTGCAAAGGAATGCGTTTCTAAATCGGTGCAAGGAAATAAGTCGATAGCGGAATACGGCGTAGTTTGTACGGCTAAGTCAGTATGCTAAGGGAATTGTGGCCACTGACTATGAGAGGTGCGTCCGGTTTGAAGACGGATTGCGAGATGAACTTCGAGTGCTGATCGCTCTGCAGAGGGAAAGAGACTTCGTGGTGCTAGTGGAGAAAGCTCGTATAGCCGAAGAAGTTAAGAGGACGGTAAGGGAAAACCGAGGAAAGAGTAGGAACGAGAATAAGAGAAGTGTTGGATGGTCAGCATCGTTTGGAGATGCTCAGAAAAGACCAAGAGTTGGGAATACGGTACATACACCCGTGCCAGTTGCTGAGAATCGGAATTATCTCTGTGCTCGATGTGGAAGACCTCACACAGGAGAGTGTTGGGGGAATAGTAAAACATGCTTTCGGTGCGGATCTAAGGCACATCCGTTTAGAACCGCCCTCGATCAACGAGGGTCATGGTTCAAGCCATGGAGGAATGGTTCCAAATGTAATCAACCAAGGAGGTGATATCGGGTAAGCTCCTCTGCTTTGGTGCATGCTTTAATTGCTTTGCTTGCTTGTGGGAATAGCTCTTTTCTCGAGTTGCTTTGAATTTTGAGTGCGAACTTAGAGGCTATGATTGGGAAGTATGTTAGCTCTTTAAGATCGAGAGGCGCACCATAGCGTAGCGGGAGGAATTGGACTGTTAGTTTAGACAAGTAATTTCGGGGACGAAATTATTTTAAGGAGGGTAGAATTGTAACACCCTGGTTTTAGGGGTTAGGCATTTGGTGCTTAGCTCGGGTGTTGGCACACTCTAGTGTGTGGTTGGGTAAGTTTTAGGAGTCCTGAGAACCCTAGGTGGTGGTAGGTTGCCTTAGAAAATTTTTAGTTTTAGGGGTTAAAAGGGGAGCTTGGCGAGGGGGTGTCTTAAGAGAATTATTTGGGAGTTTATGTCACAAGAAATGAGCTGGTGGAGTGGCAGGATAGGCGCCACTAAGGCCTTGTGTGTGTGACGCCATTTGCAGGGGGGAAGAGGCTCAGGTTCGATTCGCAAGAGCAGCAGATGGGCATTGTTTTTGCGTCATCTTGGTGGGGTGGATGGACGGTTTGAAAGGCTTAAAAGGTGGAGAAGACTTGGTCAATTTTTTTGAATTTGGCTAGGTAAAAGTTTGACTCATTCAAACTTTTTGAATGGGTGGAAGGGAGGTATTTTAGGAGAATTTTGAGGATTATTTTTGGGGGGTTGGAGCTTGGCCTTTTAGTATAAATAGGGGGGGAAGTGCTCATTATTCATTCACCATCTGCCTTCTCTCCTTGCCGAATTTTGTTCCCCATTTCCTTGGTTGCCAAACCTTTTCTCCAAAGCTTGTTGTTCTTCTTCTCTCACATTTTTTCCAAGTGGCCGAACCCTTCACTCTCTCTATTTCCCTTCCTTTTCACTTCAAAACCGAAAGTACACCCCACACCTTTCTTTCTCCTCTCTTTGGTCAAAACCAATGTTCCCTACCCTTGATTTAATTAATAGCCGAATCTACATCCATCACCCCTTTGCCGAATTTCTTTCTCTCAACTTGATAGCACTTGGGCGAATGTTAACTTAGATCTTTTCGGGTTCCGTGATCGAGATACTCTGGGGTTTTAGTGGTTGGCCAAGCCTCCGTTTGTAGCAATCGGTTTGATCAAGTGGAGGTAAGGTTATTTATTAAGGTTAAATGCTTAAGTGGTGTTTTGGGGTTAACTGCACTTACTGATTAAGCTTTCGATGGAGGCCACAACAAGTCGAGTGGGCAAGGGAAGGTCCCTATTCCGAAGTTCAAGAAAAGAGCGGTTTCAAAGATTCGGGATTGGCCACGGGGTGTGGGCGGCCGGGGGAGATAGCTATAGGCGAGATAGCCGTAGTTTCGCTGAGACGATAGCGTCGAGGATCGAGAGTCTAGAACTCCTAGTAATAAGGTGTGTAGTTAGCCATTGTTTCCGGGATTTGCGTGATATTTGCCTATTGTATATGTTTGCTAACAAGTGCAGTTAAATGTGAAAATGGTACCCTTAAGGGGTATAGCGATGATCGAAGTTAGTATCGGACCTGTTGCAATGTGATTATTTGTTGATGAGTATGTTTATGGATAATAATAAGCATGTGCATGCATTATCACGATTATATTTTATGTGGCATGAGCATGGGTGGGGTATGAAAAGAAGGTACGGGTGTACTTCGAGTACGTGGTTGATGTCGACTTTGTGCTACATCGTGGATTGGCGCCGATCGAGGTCGCGTTGTGGATCTTTGCGATTTAGTTCGCGTGGTTACCTTGATTGATATCGACTTATGCCATATCGTGGCTTGATGGATTGCCGTGGTGCTCCATCGTGGTTTGATGTTAGCTATATGCTACATCGTGGATGGCATTGGTTGCCTTTTGGAGGAAAAAGGAGAGGTGACTCGATAGTCCCCGGTGTGTAGTAGAAATTTGGATAAGGGGGTGTGTAGCGGGTGGACCCTAGGTTTGGGTGGGTTTCATGATTGCATTATTCCGCTTATGAAATAATATGAAAATGGGCCAAGCCCAATGAATAGGTATGTTTTGGGGACATACGTGGACATGGGCCAAACCTGGTGATCGGTGGACTAATGTGAAAAGGGCCTAGTCCAAAGATTTGTAATAATTTGAAGGTGGGCCAAGCCCGTTGTGGTAATGTCTAAATAATTATACTTGCATGTTGCATTTGATAATTGGGATGTTATGTGGTTAGCATGTGGGTGGATTTCGATGGTTTAGTTACACACTGAGTCATTGTGACTCACCCAATCTCTTATCCAACATCGCAGGTGAAAGGATGATCGGACCGGGTTGGAGTGGATACAAGGTGGCCCATGCAAAGGACGTTTAATATTTTCTTTATGCACTTTATTACCAAGTACTTGGAATCATTATGTTGTAATAAGAGCCTCTTAAGTTATTTGGTTTTCTTTTGGTAATTTATGTCTAAAGAGATTTGGGAAAAATGTTACTTTTATGAACTAAGCTTAAACCACTTGAGTCTGATGTTTTAAACGTTTTCCAACCTAAGGAAATTGACAACTAAGAGTTTTAAAGACGAAACCCCGAGATTTCAAAGTAACCTAACGGTTTGCAAACAAACATGCCCAAGATTTCTGCAAGTAAAACTACTCTAAAGGAGTTTAGACAAAAAGTTAAATGGCAACCTGTTTTCGCCAATAAGTTTTTCCCATAACATAACCAGATTCGGTCGTAGTGAATGGGCCGGGTTTGGGGATGTTACAAGGTTCCTAAATATTCAAACAATCAAAGTCATAGTTTTTGTAGTACGAAAAATAGGTGTTTCCCCTTACCTAAATAATCACCTTTACTTCAAAATCAACTAAAATTGACATCCTCACTAGAAGTTCACTCAAATCACTCAAGGTATTTAAGGTTCAAAAATAAGCACTCAAGAGTCGAACATGAAAAGTTAATCCCATAGGCTAGCATGAAAATCAAATCTCCACCACTGTAAAATGATATGATACACAAATAAAAAGGTATTTTAATGGGTTGTAACGGGGCTTGGGTTAAAGGTGTGGATAAAGGCTGAATTAGAGGGTTAGTATCGAGATTGAATTAATAAATTACCTAACTAGAAGAGTAACTAAAGCTTGAATAATTACATTAATTGAAAACTTAATACTAATAACATGAGCTTCTTCTCAAAATGTGGAATTAACTACTTAAGCTCCAATAAAAAAGAAGTAACAATAAATAGATTACCATAATTTTTTTTAAGAACAAATCAAGTACAATAATAATAATAAGATAGAATTTAACAGTCTTAAATAAAGAAAATAGTTAAGTAACCGATCAAATCAAATCTTGATATAGGGATAGTCAAGAGAAATGGTGGTAACAAATACAAAGTGGGTTTTGGGTTAATATTGATGGGTGAGTCAAGAAATGGTTTGTTAGTCTCAAAGGGGTTCACTAGGGGTTAATTATGAAGATAGGCTTTTTATGGAGTAAGTGGGTTAAAACCTAGGTGCCTTTATCATCTCAGTATATCAAATCAAAGGTGTGGTCTCAATATGTATAAACGAAGCAAGTTCTAGAATAACAAATCAATGTTGACACACTCATAATCAATAAAGTGAGCACGAAAAATGTATGCTCTAAAAGGCTCAAAATCTCACAAAAGTTATGGGCTTTTGATGTCATCCTTGTAAATTTCAAACTTCAAGTAATATTTAGATTTAGGTAGACAACCTAACAAATTTTAATTCTGAAAATAAACTCATCATGCTTGATTCTTCTAGTCTCCTAAAGTTTAAATCATCATTGCACAATTAACTATAACTTAATCCAAAACATATAAATGAAAATCATAAATCAAAGGAAATTTCATTCTAACAGTAATATGAGAACATTTACTTAAGAATAAGATATAATTCAGGGATTTGAGAATAATGCAAAAAGTTAGGCACTTTTCACGATAAAATTCACCCCCCACACTTAAGATGTACATTGCCCTCAATGTATAAATATAACAATTATAATAAGAAAAGCACAAGATAGGGAAAGAGGTGAAACTTCCTGAATTTTGGATGGAGTCAGAGAAAAAAATCGGGGAAATTCAGGCCGAGTTGGAGGAAGACATTCCTGTGGCGGCGGTGTCTATGGTCGTGGTGGGGTGATTCCCAAGCAGCCTTTAGAACCTAAAACCAAGAAACTAAAATAAAATAGATTAAATTAAGAACAAGAGAGATAAAGAGAAGGAAAATAAAAGAGAAGAGAAAAGACATAGGTAGAATAAATGGACTCAAATGTCCTTGGCTTGTTGGGTCGATGAAGTCGCCGGCATGAGCTTATGTGGATCGGTTTCGCACGGGGAGACTGTGCTAGGGTCCTTTCGCTTCTTCGGCATGGGGATGGTGGTGAGGATGGGAATGAGGGGAAGGGGAATGGAAAATGAAGGGAGAGGAAAGTGAAGGGAAGGGGTGTGGTGGCTGGGGGTTGGTTGGAGAAGAATTTGGGGAGAAAGTGAGAAGAATGGGGGGTCTTAAATAAGAAAAAAAGGTCCTAGTTGCTGCCCACGCTCGTGTGCTGTGGGAGTGTTTGGTCACACGGCCGTATCGCACGGCCGTGTGGTGGCTCGTTCATTTCTCCCACGCCTGTGTAGAGGTTTCCACGCCCATGTCTCTTTCTCACTGTCGGCCACGGCCTCAAAGCACGGGCGTGGCTTGTACCCGTGTGACTTTCTTAGTGTCGCCACCACCAGCCGTATCGCCTGCCGTGGCACTTTATAGCCGCCCATGATTTGGGGATTTTTGTCCTTGGCTCGCATTTACCTCCGCCCATGCCAGTGTGTAAATCTGTGATGCCCACACGGCCACGGCCACGCCCGTGTGCAAGGCCGTGTGGTACAGAAACCTATGCTTTATTTAACTTGGTTAGTTTTTAGTTAGGTGCTAAAAATTAAATATATGAAAATAAAGGGGTTAGTGCTCGGGTTTCCTTCCGAGAAGCGCTTGTTTAAAGTCCTAAGCTAGACTTACCTTTCATTTGCACGATCATGGTGGTTTGAGGAGTTGAAGCTCCTCATCCTTGCTATCAATTCGGTTATCGATATATAGTTTAAGCCGAGTGGTGTTTACCTTAAAAGTGCCGAATTCAGAGTGAGTCACCTCGACCGTTCCGTATGGGAAGACATTGAGTACCTTAAAAGGGATTTCTTTGATTGTTTTACTGTCTGAAATGACGATTCGAGGGTCTTTCTCATCCAACAATACCTGATCTCCTATTTTGAAGTGATTTGTTGTTCCTATAAGCTCATTTGGGGGTTTCCTCGATTTTGCTTCGTGTGTTCCTAGTTTCTCCTTGAAATGTGTCTTCCACTTGTCTAGTTCCTCGACCTGAAGCCTTTGTTCCTCATGAATTACTTCCTTGTTTGCATGAGATCTAGGATCTGGCTCAGATGTGTACTTCCGAGGTGCTTCCTGAAAAGAGGGTTGAACCAAATGGTTATCAATAGAATTTATGTTCTCACCTTTTTCACTTGACGTCCTAGCCGAGTCAAGAGCCTGAAAAGTGATCGTTTCGTAACCTACACAAAGTGTGAGTTCACCTGTACCAACGTAAATTTTAGTTCTAGTAGTTGCTAAAAAGGGTCTTCCTAAAGTTAACGAAACATTGTTGTCCTCATCTATGTCTAGAACGACAAAGTCTACTGGGAATATAAATTTATCAACTTTCACTAACCCATCTTCGATTATACCCCTAGGAACTCTAATGGTTTTATCAGCTAATTGAATACTCATCCTAGTTTGTTTGGGTTTCCCTAGACCTAGTTGTTTAAACAGTTGATAAGGCATAACGTTGATGCTTGCCCCTAGATCTGCTAAAGCATTATCAATAGATAAACTACCAATTAAACAAGGAATCGTAAAACTCCCTGGATCTTTTAATTTCCGTGGTAGTTTGTTTTGTAGAATTGTTGAGCACACTGCGTTTAGCTCCACATGCGATGCCTCGTCTAACCTCCATTTGTTTTTCAGAAGCTCTTTTAAAAATTTCCTTGAATCTGGCATCTGCGAGAGAGCTTCAAGAAATGGTAAGTTAATATGTAATTTCTTTAAGAGTTTAAGAAATTTACCAAATTGTTCCTCTGTGTGGTCTTTCTTCATCGTATTGGGATATGGCACTCGAGGTGTATACTCTTTAATGACAGGTTTCTGTGTATCGTGGCTTACCTCAGCCTTACCTTTATTTACCACGGGTTCTTTCCTTGGCTCAGATTCTAATTCTACTAACCCTTCACTATTGTGATCAGTAATGGCGTGAATTTGCTCCTATTGGTTAGTTTCTGTGTTGATTGGCAAGCAACCTTGCGGTCGTTCTGAGATTAGCTTAGCTAGCTGACCTAACTGGTTCTCGATCCCTTGAATCGATGCCTGCTGATTTTTGAGCATTGTCTCGTTGTTTTGAAAATGGGTTTCTGACACCGCGATAAATTTTGTCAGCATCTCCTCAAGATTCGGCTTCTTTTCTTATGGGTAGGGTTGCTTTTGAAAGCCTGGAGGGGGTTGTTGTCTCTGATTTCCTTGACCTCCCCTTGAGAAATTTGGATGGTTTCTCCACCTTGGATTATAAGTGTTACTATAAGGGTTATTTTGAGGTCTAGAATTGTTACCCATATAGTTCATCTGTTCGTTTTCTATGCCAGGGTTGTAGGGTGGGTATTCTGTATTGTTTGTCCCTCCTCCATTGGTATTGCACTGCATCACTGGATGTACCTACGAGGAACCACACAAACCATCAATTTTCTTGCTTAAAAGTTCTACCTGATTTGATAGCATGGTTACTGCGTCGAGGTTGAAAACACTGGCGGCTTTTGTTGGCTTTGTTCTCATAACTTGCCACTGATAATTATTCAGTGACATCTCTTTAATGAATTCATAAGCAGCCTCAGGTGTTTTATTGTTTAGTGTACCACCGGCGGATGCATCAATCAACTGCCTAGTCGAGGGGTTCACACCATTGTAAAAGGTTTGAACCTGTAGCCATAATGGTAACCCATGATGAGGGCACCTTCTCAATAAATCCTTATATCTCTCCCATGCATCGTAAAGTGTCTCTAAATCCATCTGCACAAAAGAAGAGATATCATTCCTCAACTTAGCCATTCTAGCCGGCGGAAAATATTTTAACAAAAAATTTTCGGTCATTTGCTCCCATATAGTGATTGATCCTCGTGGAAGAGAATTCAACCACTGTTTGGCTTTATTTCTTAAAGAAAAGGGAAATAACCTAAGGCGAATGGCATCATCAGAAACGCCATTTATTTTAAACGTATCGCATAATTCCAAAAAGTTTGCTAAGTGTGTGTTAGGATCCTCATCCTGCAAACCATCAAACTGAACAAACTGTTGTATCATCTGTATAGTGTTAGGTTTCAGTTCAAAATTATTTGCAGCGATAGCAGGTCTAACAATACTTGATTCAGTTCCTGTTAAATTAAGTTTAGCATAATCATACATAGTTCGAGGAACAGGATTTTGATTAACCGGGTTTACGGCAACTACAGGAGGTAGCGGATTATTATCAACCATCTCTTCGGTAGTGTTGGTATCGTTCTCTTGCTCTTCTTGTATGTATTGTAGGCTTCGCCTAATCTCCCTTCGGTTTCTTCGAACGGTTCCTTCTATATCACTATCGTAAAGTAGAGGTCCTATCGGGTTTCTAGTCATAAACTAGAATACCTGCCAGAAGCAAGGAAAAAGAAAAATTAACAAAGTAGAAATAAAATAAAAATTAATTGCAAAAATAAAAAAATGGCTAAAGTAATAAAAATCAAGTGTTCCTAATATTTTAGTCCCCGGCAACGGCGCCAAAAACTTGATCGTGCCCAAACTAACTATGACAATGAATAAGGCAAGTGCACCTATCGTTCGGTAGTAAAGCTATGGCAAGACCGGAAATATCGTATCCTCAAGGACCAAGAGTACTAGTAGTTACTATCTTTTTATTATCTAGCCTAAGTATTAAGGGAATTGGTGTTTAATTAACTAATTACTAACTAAGGATGCTAAGACACAGAGAGTGAATTGGGAAAATACTTGTGGGAAAACCAGTTGATTAAGACAATACCCGAGGAAGAATCCACCTAGACTTCAATTGTTATTTAACTCAAACTGCACGATTTATTCACTTGACTTGATCCGTAGGATTCCCTAATTTATATTAATACCTCTTTCGAGGCTACTAATGTCTAACCCTAGGTTGATTAATTGAAATCTCTTTCTAATTAAAACCCCTAGTGTTGCATTAACTCGATCTATGGACTCCCATATTAGGTTTGACCCTAATCCGGCAGATTTTCGTCATCCTATCTCTAGGGTTGCAATCAACTCCGCTTAACTATGCTAGATCTACTCTTAAGCAGGGACTTTTGCTCCACTGCCTAAGAAAATCAATACTTGAATCAATATCCTGAAATATTAAAACAAGAATTAAGAACACATAATTAAGAACAAATCAAATATTTATCATATAGTTCAGAAAACAATTACAAGATCCGCCTTAGGTTTCATCCCCCTCAGGTATTTGAGGGGTTTAGTTCATAATTATAAAAGAATACATCTCAGAATAAACTAAATAAAAAAACATAAGAAAAACCCTAAAACCCCCTGAAAGAAATTAAAGGGAAGATCTTCCGTTTTGAGCGTGATTCCGGCTTCTGAGATGGATCAACTGGCTTTCTTGGAGTAATTCCCTGAGTTCAGCCCTCTCTGGCTTCGCCTCCGATCAAAGACACTTTTTAGGTTATACTTAGGGTGTTTATATAGGCTTCGGAATGTGTTTCTTAGCCCACAAGTATCCTATTCCAAATGAAACTCATCTTGCCTATAGCAGGGACACGCCCGTGGTTGACTCTCTAGGCCGTGGTCGATCCTGTTTGCCACACACGGCCGTGTGATCTGACCGTGTACGATGTTCTAGGTCGTGTCTCGGTTGTTACTCGAAACACACGGCCATGGGTGATAGTCCAGGCCGTGTGAGTCTCTAAGGTAAGCCTATTTTTTTCCATTTTCGGCCCGTTTCTCGTTCCTTTCATCCTCCGATGCTCTCCTAAGTATAAAACATGAAATTAAAGGATTAGGAGCATAAAATTCCACAATTCAAAGAATAAAACATCCAAAAAGTACGCTAAATGTGGGATTAAAATATGTATATATTACGGTTTATCACCGCTTCTTGATTACTCCATCTAAAGTTCAGATATTGTTTCCACCCTAGATAGTAGGTGTTGGAATATAGGTTATTATTCTGGTTAAAATTATCCATTTAGTATACAGGTGTTGGGTTTGATGGGCATTCGTCAAACACATGATCTTCACCACAATAAACACACAATAGTTCGGCTGATTTCATCTCCTAGACTGCAGTGTACCTCTTCATTATTTTGATCATATTAGCTAGAGAAAATACCTGAGCTGTCAATGAAGTGATTCCATCAAGCTCCATGGTACTAGCAGCTTTCTTACCCATCCCAACTCTCGTGGTAGGATATTAATAATCATTGTTGGGAATCATTTCCAAAATCTCATATGCTTCATTATAAGATTTATCCAACAAGGTACCATTGGTAGAAGCATCAACTACCATCTTCATATGCACATTCAACCCATTATAAAATATCTCCATCTGTATCCAATGTTGGAATCCATGCATTGGACATTTCCGAAATAATTCTTTAAATCGCTCCCAAGCTTCATATAGCATGTTATCCTCCGATTGCCAAAAAGATGTGATGTCATTTCTAAGCTTGGCATTCATATTTGGTGGATTATACTGGAGCAAAAATCTTCGGCAAAGAACATACCATGATGCCACTATTCCCGACAGTAAAGCATTCAGCCACACTCTTGCACGATCTCTCAAAGAATTATTGGAACAATTTAAGCCGCAAGATGTCTTCAGGAACACCTTTTTGACTAAACGAGTCACAGACTTCTAGAAAAAGTCTTAAATGCAGTCTTGGATCTTCAGTGGGTAATCCACCAAACTATCCAACTGTTTGTAACATCTGAAACATTACTGGTTTCAACTCGAATTATTGAGCTTGTATGTGTGGTCTAACTATACCTGGATTCAAATCATCCAAAATTGGAACAATATGTTCGTGAATTGGTCTATCTCGATCATCTATCACATGATGAATAGGAGGATCAACATCCTGACCAATTGGATCATCATTGAGACCAGGATTATTCAGGCCAGGATCATTCCCTTCCCTAGCCATATTACATAATTCTTTTTGCCTCCTTTGCAAAGTTCTTTCAATCTCTAGGTCAAAAGGATACTCTTCGTTAACAAGAATGTATCTTCTCATAAACGGACGAGAAACCTGTAGAAATAAAATACAAGTAAGCTAAAATTAAGAAAAAAAAATAACAAAACCAAATTTCACCAAATTGTCAATCCCTGGCAATGGTGCCAAAAACTTGTCGCGTGTGAAATGATATGCAAATTGTGCAAGTATACATATCGAATCAAGTAATAAAGTGATAAGTGAGATCGTCTCCACAGGGATCGATTAGGTATGAAATGGTCGTGTTATTATAATGAATATGATTAATGTTATGACAAAAATAATGATAAGAATGTAGTGGTAATTTCGAGGAATAATGATGTGTGCAATAATGGAAAATGCTATGAAAAGACAAGAGTAAGAATGCAATGGAAAATTCGAGAACAATTATGTGAATAATATGAAAATGAACAAGTAAACAACTAAAAATTCTATGGAAAAGACACTACGGTAAAGGATAGAGGGTCTACGATGTTGATTTGGAAGGTTGAGATTACTAAGAATCTGCCCGTACTGACAGTAATGCTTTGGCAAAATCGTACTCAATCTACTGCTCAGAAGAGTTCTAAAATGGCCTGCTTCTTTTGAGAACAAGACCTCAAGCTACCTTGCCTTAAGCGATATATGTCTATAGGCCTTTAGCACGGTACCCTGCACTATTTTATTTTCTTTCCGTATGAATATTGCTCTATGTCTAGAGGCTGCTACAAGTATTCAATCGAACACTTGCTCATATCATTCAATTTCAATCTCATTAACCTAACCTTGTCAGAAGTAGATTAATTTAATGAACATGCTGTACATTCATCTATGTCTAGAGTTTGCAAACATGTAATTTCATAAAAAACCATTGAATGAAATAGTGTATTAAAGCAGATCTACGCTTTGGTCATTAAAGAAAATAAGAGTTTCATCAAGTAATCTTAACCCTATGAGATTTAGCTCATGGGTTGGCAATTAAAATTCAAATCCAAAGTATCATTCAACATCGTTTTCATCAAATCAATTCATGAAGAGTAATAAAAAAAATAACAGAAGAACTTCTAGCAGTGCCTTCGTCTTCCTCTTCCCATCTCTACTCAGCCACTACCCTTTATGTTTTTCGCCACCTCTAGGGTTTCCTTGTTTGGCCTTTATAATTGTTTTCCCTAGGGTAAATCTAACAACCCATGATTTTCTTCCCTCTTTTTTAGGTAGATATATTTGGTATATGTTCTACTGGGCCTAAGACAAGTACGCTTTGAGTGTTGACTGGACATCGTCCCTGCATTGCCACAGCATCCGTGGATACAAATTGTCCAACCCTTTTTCCCCAGGAAACCTTTACTCCTTTACTTCTTGTTCCTTATCTTGCACATGTCAATCCATCACCACACACAACCCGTCCACAAGAAATTAAAAATAACTAACATTTAAGTACAATCCAATCTCCTAATGTAATGCTAAAACAAGAAAAATACTAATGGAATGTCCTAAAATGAAACTAAATGTACCTAAGTACAAGCAATTAGCTAGATCTAAAGGCATGAAATTTAACTCTTTTCAAGAGTTATCACATGTTTTCTAAATAGAAATCGTTAAATCGCTGGCTCTCTTAGGTTCCATCCTTGGAAATGTTCTGTTGTTCCATTGTAACACTATAAATATTAAAACTAACCTATCACACTTGCAGACATCGTATGTAATTATTTTAAATTTATTATTGTTATTAGTGTTGATTCTCGCTCAATCACGATGCTTACGTACCGAGGGTTGGCGAGGCAGTCACCCAACGTCGTCTTTAGCTACGGTTGGTAATTCAATAATAGAAACAATATTAGTTTACATTCAGCTAACAGTCAAATACAGATCTAAACATATTTTTTAATTTATTCAATTTAGTCCATATACTCGGGATATGCATACTCCTCGATATTTTCTATTTATAGCATAATCTTATGACATGTTTTCAATTTATTAAATTTAGTCCCTAATGTTACAAAGTTATCTACAAGCTTAATTAGTTTTACAATTTAGTCATTATCATGATTTAAGCTTATTAACTTTCAAATTCAAACCTAACCCATCAATTTCTATACAATGGAAACTTGATAAAACTTAACAATTGAACCAATTGATACATGGTCTAGCTAAATCAAGCTCCCATGATAATAAATCTATAAAAAGTACAGGGAAAGGGCTTGGTTACCTTAGTTAATTTTTGGCCAAATGCTTAGATGAGTTTAAAGCTTTCTTCCTTTTTTTTTCTCTCTAACTTGGATGGTTGGAGAAGATGAACACTCATCTCTCCTTCCACTAATTTGTTAAATATAAAACAATTAAGGATTTAATTAGTTTATTTAAGAATAATTAGTTAATTACTAATACATACTTAAGTTTAATTTAGTCATAATTTAATCTAAGTGGGATTTATCATTACCATACACTAACTCATGCAAAAAAATGGTTTATTAAACTTTTTGGTCCTTTGAATAAATCCAATATAGGTGCCCAAGCCTTTTCTAAGTTAAAACTGAATAGCGATTGAAAATTTACAATTTAATCCTTGAGCATTAATTAACCACTTTCTCGGCTAAATTAAAACTATCTTCATTAATCTCTATATTTCATCCTTACGGAGTTGGTTTACAAAAATGGGTTTCCGAATCCATGTTTTTCGACACTATTAGAAACCGAGTCGTTACACCTCAGACTCTTTAAGGGTGATGGACCTAAACTTCCTTGGCCTAAGGTTTCGGAGAGGGGGGAGGAAATTATTGGTAGTGAACTAAAGGTCTAACGACTACTATTTCTAGGTTGCTTTAATGTGAGATCTTGGAGTAATGTGAAGCTTAACCTATGGTTTATATGTAGCTATAAGAGCTTACGGATTCCTCGAACTCATTTGGACTTGTGAGAGGGGAACTGAGGTTAGTGTGCACCAAAGGTTTTACCTTGAAGGCACACTTTGACACTCAAATCAAACATGTGACAAAATTGAAAAAAAAATTGAAAGAGAAAGAAAGAGTAGAGAGAGAAATCTTGTGATTGAGTGACTTATAAAATGTCTAAAAATGGCAAGAGAGCTTGCAATGTAACACCCAACCGATAGGTCGGACGGCCGACCCTTCGAGATTTCGATTGCTAGCATATGCAAAATAATTTAATAACCATTCAGCAGTTCCATAGTACATTGTCGTGAAATCACAATGTATATTAAACAAACTTCTAATAATATTAATCTTTTTATAAAAATCTATCAATTTAACCTCATGTGTATAATTACAATTTGAACTAAGTTTAAAGAGTTCTTATTCATATACAAAAAAAAATTTTAAGACTACAAGTTGCCTTGATATCTACACATGTTACAAAACAAAAGGTGACATGCTCACTCTAGACTTTGAAGACTCTGGCTTAGTTCCCCTTTTCCTATGAACAACAGTTCAGAATCCCTAAAACAAAGGAGAGAAACATGGTAAGTTCATAAGGAACTTAGTGAGTTCTATAATAAAGTTACTTCCCTTTTATTTCAAAATTAAGAATTTGCCATTCATTTTTCTTAGAAAAAACTTGTGCATTAATATTTTACAGCTTATGATTAGGCTTAAGCAACATAGAGGTGCAATACATAATGCATGAGAATTTACTCTTGTGAAAGATCATGAAGCATATAGTTTCTTTGTATAGACTTGCTGCATATAATCTTAGTAGAAAACCCAATAAGTGGAGAGAGTCATTTCGGATTAACTTACCAGACAATCCTACGGACTCTTACGTGTAGATTTCTAGATGCAGATTCTTATATGCAAACTCATAAATGCAAACTTGTAGAAGAAAATTCATAGCTTTGACGAACTCATACAAGTGGATTCATAGTAGAAAATTCATAGATATTGTGGAATCATACATACGAATTCATAGAAGAAGATTCATAGATATGGCAGACTCATACATGCGGATTGTTTCGCGAACTTCGTATGGTGAAATCCTACATATAACTTTGACATAAAGCTTAGAGAACAAGTCCCACAAACTTTCATAACCTTCATATATCATGGCCATAGACTTGCTTATGAACATGAGGCTTTAAGCCTTAGACTCCGCAGAGTTTCATACTTGAAAGAGCCCACGTAGGGTTATCATAAACATGTGCGCATATATCTCCATACAATCCAACAAAACTTACGCAAAACAAATTATCATGCGTATACATTCTCCATACAACCCACCCGAACCTCCATAAAACCAATAACATATGGCACAGGTGCACAACATGACATTTCTTCAACTTTTATCCGCTATTACATACCTCCACACTCTGCATATCTGGAACGGTGGAAATGTGCAAGTGTACACAATCGCAACAAGTAATAAAGTGACAAGTAAATGTCGAGTATCGCACCTACAAAGGATCAGTAAAAGAATTATTTATGAAAATGATTTTGAACACTTTGGTGAAGGAAAAATATTTGGTTTAGAAAAATGATTAAAAACTAGAAAACAAAGTAAAATAAAATAAAATAAAATAGAGTTCTATTGCACGATTTCAAAGCTGATTTTAATCAAGATGATATAATTGTATTGGATTAATTACATTTCTTACCTTAGAATTATTAAACATATGCTTATACTTGTTACGAATAGATTCACGGCAACTCGGTAATTTGCTAACTTATGAACATATTTACAAACAAAAAATCCATTCATCTCTCGTACATATTTCTATGTTCATTCGACCGATTAAACAGATTTATAAAGGTAAACATGTTATTGCACATACATACTTATTAAATTAAACAATCTTTCGCATATTCCTATGTCGATTCAAATGATTAATTCAACCTAATAAGCATATAAAAGACTTTGTGAAGTAACAAAGTGTAATTACCTTGAAACAATTTAATCACAACAATCTTGCAAGTTATGCAAGGCATATGTATTGCCAAATACAATGCTAATTTAATCTTCAGCTACCTTAGAAGAATTAAACATGCACTGATTAAGTATTGTGTCCATTAATTACAATTTCAATCCGTTTAAATAATTAATTCTTTAGTTATCTAAACAATTATAATGCCAGAATAACTTAAGCATGATTTTACTTAATCAAGCAATTTATCGAGACCTATAACGGGATAAACATAATTTTAATAATTCAAAAGGACGTCATGCAATCAACCCAACACGAATTAAATTCAAGATAAATTTATTAAAATAACCATTTCAACAACAATAATATTCATAGATATGTTCATCGTATAAACAACAGAAATTAAAAAGATAGGGAACAAGAGGCAAATCCGGTGTTTCTCCGCGGCTTGACTGGTTGTTCCGTTCTTCGTCTCTGTTGTCCTCATCGAGCAAGGCTTCTATGAATACTTGATTGCTGCCCAAGATGGCTGAAGAACACCTCTTTCCCAAGAGGAGAAATCGGCACAAGAGAAAGGGGAAATGGAATGGAAAAGAAGAGAGAAAACTTGAGAGAAGAGAAGAGAGAATGAGAGAATGTTGTTGGTGTGAGGGATGCTTTGAATGATCAGCAAGGGGTGGCTTTTATATCTGATTGTGGCTGCTAAAAATAGAAAATCCCATCAGCCAAAGAGACCCCCCTTGGCCGGCCATCTATGTGGCAAAGTTGATGGCTTCAACTTTGCTAAATATGGCATGGGGCAAATCTACAAAGCCACTAATTGTAGAGGGGGTTGAATGCAACTTTGAAAAGTCTTCAAGGGCTTCTTTGCAAGCTTAATTAATCAGATAATAAGCTGATTTTGGTCAGCATATGGATGGTTTGGGCTGCCCAATTCTTTGCTCGGTTCGGTTTACTGAAATTGGTTCAACCAGTGCGGTTCAAATGGGCCATTTTTCCATAATTAATTAATAATAATTTATTTAGCCCAAATTATATTGGGAATAAATTAATATTAATTATTTATGATTTAATATTCATAACCGAACCGTCTTGGGCTGGAAATAAATGTGCCTTGATACTTCAAATTGTTTCTTGGGTTTATTCTTCGAGCAGTGTCTGCCGAGTCAATTTTCGCCCTTTGTGCGAATCTGTCGAAAATAGTCAAAATTAATCAAAATTAACTATAAAATTAATTAAAATTCATCATGTTCATATTTTTAGCACAATTTAATTATTTTATAATATTTAATTATTTTCTGACAATAATTTAATCGAAACTGCATAAATTTGAGTTAAAAAGGGCATGAAAAAGTGTATAAATTTTCGTGTTTCCACACCCCCAAACTTAATTCATTGCTCGTCCCGAGTAATGCGCAAAATTGAAAAGAATTTTCTCGGAAACACTTTTGAAAAACTCCTTCAGAACAACATTCTTCCCAAAATCATGAAATTAATATAATTATGCTACTCAAGTATATATATCGTTCAAATTACATCCAACAACTATTATGATAGCAAAATTAGACTAAATGTTTCTTAATAAAGACATGTTTAATATCTACCATTTTGATTTTAATTCCTTATTCAAAAATTAAACTGCAATCATTAAGCTTAACTGATGTCTTCATATGTTGAACCGAGCAATTTCTCTCTACTAATGTAGGTAACATTGGAACTTTGAATCAATAGGTCTTTAATAAGGTTGTAACGTGGCTGGGCTTAGAGGTTGGTAAAAGATAGATAAATTTTGGCTTAAAAAACCCTAGACTCAGCGTAAATCGAACCTTCGGAATTTTTACCTTCGATACACCAACTTATTTTACTGACACATGCTCTTTTGTACATCTATTTTCTTTCGAGTACATGTTTTTTTTAAATTCGAGCACTTGCTTCATGTACTACAATTTTCGAGCAATTGATACTTCTTTTTAACTCCCTCAAACTTATTTTCAAACGATATTCTGAATAGTACTGAGTCTAGTGTTTGGGACAATTTTAAAGATAATGAAGAGAAAGGTGATGGCTAAATATTGCAAAGGTCCAAATAAAACTAGGCCATATAGTCTCAAAGTTAGGTTTCAAAGGATAAAAATTTCATCAGGGTGGGCTTGAAAGGCTCAAACGGTCCAAACAACAGTTGCCTAAATCATTTTCAACGTTCCATGCTTCCTAGGATTTCGCCTCAAGAAACTACTAAGTCAATTCTAAAGACTTAAACTTTCATGCATGCTTAATTTTTTCGTAGGGAACTAAAAATTTTATGGTACGAATTTGTAGCTTTATTAAAAATACATTTATATCATTATTAAGCTAACATAATAACTTATTGGAATAATAGAACTTTATTAATACTGAAGTTTAGCATACTTAACAAAATTTCAAATTATTGAACAAAATATATCCTAATCATAATTAAAAGAAGAATTTATTCTGAGTGGAATTAATTCAAATTTCCTATCCCCTACTTAAAGTGAACAATGTCCTCATTGTTTAAAGTGAATAGATACTATACACCAGGTAGGATTTTTAGAAAAGAGGAGGTGAGTCAAATTGACTGCTTAAGTACCAAGCTCTCTCTAAAATCCAATCCTAGACATGTATATATATATTGCCACACTTTAGCCTTTGTGACTTGTTCAGATTTTATTCATGATTCCTATCTCTTGTTTTATTGTGCAAAGATAAAAATTCCTAATTAACCTAATCCTAAAATAACTTAAGAATAAAATAAAGTAAAGTTGAAGTCCTCCCCCTTTTTTTTTATTTGTTTGCCGATCCTTTCGAATTCAACTCATCTTTTCCTTCATCAGTATTGCCTTTGCATGAATCGCCTTGCTCCCTCTTCGATGATGAAATCCATGGTTCAAATATGAAATCTGGAAACTCAGGCACAAAAATAAATGGATCATTATAAATTTTCTTGAGGACAGTCCTCATCGAGTCATCCCTTATTTTTTAGTATCTCCAGTAGGCTTGTTGCTGCCATTGCATATGTTGCGTTAAGTCCATCAGCTTTAACAGCTCATCACAAAGATCTAGGCTAGGCGGTGGAGCTCCAAACATTGAGGTCTCGATATCAGGTTCAGCTTCTGGTTCCATTGGTTCTGCCTCACTAGGGACTTCAGTTGACTGCTCTGGCGGGATCTCTGTGGGATCATCTTCTGCTTCTTCGGGATCCTCACTCTCTTCAACTGTTGCTATAGAATAGAATCTCCAACTACTCGGTAGAGGTCCCAATCGGTGATTGTGCCTTGACTATACCCTGTCTTCTTCATGTCCGCAAGGATTTTTGCTTTTAAGCACATAATTGTTATCGTAAAGGGGAAATAGGCCGGGCCAGAACGTCTAACGGCACAATTTTGCATTTCTCTTAGGATGATTTTGCCCATGTCAATGGTCTTTCCAATTAGAATCGAGTATAATAAGACCATTAGCTCTAATGAGATTGTAGTCCCATGCGAACTAGGCATAAGGCTGAAACAGATAAATAGAACCATACCTTAGCAATTGGTGTCTAGTACTCTCTTCGACACATGTGGATTCCTTGCTTTGACACAGTCCACTTAGAACCTGGAACTGTAAGTTCCTCGAGAATTTCTTGTAGATTTTCAGGCTTAATGTTGTTCAACAGAGAAGAATATTCATCATTTTCGAAATCAGGTAATTCAAAGAACTCATTAATAGCATTTGAATTTATTGGTACCTTGATTTCGCGAACTAGAACTTCGGTCAATTTGCTTGAGGTTAAGTTCGCATAGAATTCATAAACTAGTTCCTCATCCACACTTGGTCTCTTTTCACAAAATAATTCCCAATTGAGGGCTTCAGCAACTTGACGAATACGTGCCATAAAGTCTCTATAGTTGCTTTCCTTCAATGTGAAGTGTAACACCCCAAACCCATCCCAAATGCTACAACCGGATCTGGTATGTCACTTAAGAGATTTTACATAACATGTCGCATTTTGGAAAACAATTACTAGGTTTACACCTTTATTTCGAAAGCTTAATAATTCATTAAAGTATAAAATATTAAGTAACCAATTATCTTGGTAGATTTTAAATAAAAACAAAATTTCATGCAGTCTTAACTTAATTGAAAACGTAAAACTTAAAACCCAAAGAATAAAAGCCCAACAAAATCCCAAGACATAAATGGTAGTCTAGTGGCCCATGACCTTATTACAAAGAAATTTTAACCCATTAATTTAATGAAAATCAAATATTAGACTAAGTCTTTTTTTGAATTCTCAAAGCTCACGCATGGCCACCTTGCTCTCCTCTCCACCGGTCCGATGCCCTAAGTGTCACCGAGATGGTTAAAATTAAAAGGTGAGTCGCGAGACTCAGTGTGCAACCCTCATGCACCATTAGATTTGGGCTTTAGCCCCATAAAACAGAATAATCAAAATATAAGTAACAAAAATAATATGCAAAGCCCAACCCATATCCTAGGTGTCCATTCGCTACACGCCCCCGTACCAGCCATTCACACCATTGGGGATTTCTACAATCAACCCACACCGCTACACGCCTTGATGGCGATCGTCTGCTCATCATCAGATCATGGTCGTAGCCACTACAACAGATCACGGTAGAAGCCGCTACAACAGATCACGGTAAGGAATCGCTACAACAGATCACGATAAAAACCGCTACAACATATAACTTCCTCCTTTCATCAAACCCAACCCATGCAATCACATAAAATCAGTATACTTATAACATTTAACCGGATCATTTACTAACTTGGTGATTTGCTTTACCCTCTTTGGGTTCACGTCAATATGCTGGGTTTTGGCATTTAACAAAACATGTAATACTTATTTTCATATAATAATCAAACAGATCTAGATGGTGTGGAGAATTACACACCTGATATTGCGAAATCTAATATTCTTAGTCGATGTCCTTGCTATCTGGATCTATTATCCTCAATCTATAGCCTTGCTTAAAAGCCGAACAATTGCGAAAATAGGCCTCTCTATATTCGGCCATGGTTAGTATTCTACCCGATTTTATATATATAAATAAACAAATCCTCTTACCTTGAAATCCACGAAATTGGAGACTTACGATTTTCGGCTTTTAGATCTAGTCGACTAAGCTTCCTTCAAATCCCGAATTACCGCCCATCATAAAACCATTAAACTATTAGCTTTTGGCTTTTGCCTTTCAAAAACCGGGAATAGATCATGAGAACTAATCAAAAATCAACACTTACCTTAGCATAGGAGATTCGGCTAGCACTAGAGAGAGGATTCGGCAATGCCCATGGAAGATTTAAATGCCGGAAGTATAGAACTAATTCTCAAATAGGATGAATAGAAGAAAAGACTATGGATGCTTCGGCTTTCTAGAGAAATCGGCACAAGAAGGAAAAAGTGGAGAAGAGTTTCGGCTTTTAAAGAAATTGGAGAAAAGAAATTGGAGAGGGAGAGGCTAGGGAATTTCGGCACAATGGGAGAGAAATTTAGGGTTTTCAATTGTCGTAATCAAGGAGCTAGCCCCTATTTATAGATATTTTGGCACCTCTTGCTAAAAACCGAAAACACCCTTAAAATTCAAGCTAAAAGAAAGGAGAAATTCGGCACCCTCCTTGCCATGCAATGAGCCAATTTTACACTCCTCTAGGTGGTGGATTTTCTACCAACACTTCCCTTGAAGATAAGCTTCTAACTTTTCTCCTTTTTATCTATGATATTATCACTTAAAAATCCACATAAAATCTCCTATTTTATAGCCTTGTAGTCGCCCACCTCTACTAATCCCTAATGCCAAATTTAACTCACTTAAATTAAAATATTTGGGCCTCATTAAACTTAATACTTGGGCCCCTAATTCCTTGTGTGTGGCGTCACCCTCTCTTCATTTAAAGTGCCGAATTTGGCCTAAAACATGGGCTCCTTGCGACCCAAAACTTGTTCCTTTTAATCATTAATGATGCCACTTTAATCTGGGCCTTTTGCCTAATTCTAAGCCCAAATTTAGACCCTATCAATTAAATTAACATAGTAAACCTATCCCTACACTAAATGTATAGGCCCGTAAATTTAGGATGTTACAGCTTCTACCCCTTAAAGAAATTTCTGTCCTCGAAATTTCCAACTAACTGTTAATCGTACAACCCAAGTCTCACCATTATGCTTTATTGCGCACTCCGATTCTAAAGCCAAAAGAAACACTTAGTATACTATGGTAGAGTACGCACCAGTGTTAGCATCTAGAGCGTCCTCGTCCCCTTGTACTCATTTTACCGATTCGCGTTTATCTGTTTAGAAATTTTATGAATTATTAGTTTTCTTTCGCTGATTAACCACGAACAGTTTTATGAACAATAGATTAAGAGTAGTTCTTTCGAATTCGTATTCACAATAGAGTCTCAAGTTTGTAACCTCTAACTAAAATAAAACTCATACATCATACAAATAACATCCAAGCACCTACATTCTTCACGTAAAGGTGTTTTCGTTGATTCACTACCCAGGGGTATTTTCGTAATTTTATCCTACAGGGGTATTTTCATAAGTTTTCATAATAAAGTTCCTTGTTGATTTCGTGAAGTGAGGGTATTCTGGTAATTTTATAATCCGAGGGTATTTTGGTAATTTTGAAATCCGGGGGTATTTCGGTAATTTTGAAATCTGGGGGTATTTTGGTAATTTTAAAATCTAGGGGTATTTCGGTAATTTTGAAATCAGGGGCAATTTAGTAATTTTGCAAATCATGGGTAATTTGGTAATTGTACAAACTAGGGGTATTTTGGTCATTTGACAAAATGAGGGTAGGTTGGTAATTTTTTCTAACCAGGGATATTTCGATGTTGTTGTTGTTTTTTTTTCCAAACAAGGTACTTTGGGGAAAAATCTAGTTTCATGGTCCGGGTTACTCTTATAAACATGAGATTTTCGGGTAAATTTTCAAAACATAGGTATTTTACAAATTCATGGCTAGTTGGTAGTTTTCACAAATCAAACATATTTTGAAAATTTTGCAAAACTTGAGAAATTTTCTTTCTTTTTTTTTTCAAACTAGGGTGGCTGGTCCCTTTCGGGTTTTAATTATAAGGTTTAGCCCATCAACAAGTCCTCGTAACTAGGGTGAATAGTCACCACGCACCAGGTAGGATTCTAGTGAAGAGGAGGTGAGTCGCTAGGACTGCTTAAGTACCAAGCTCTCACTGAATCCACTCCTAGACATGCGTATGCCCATTGCCACACCCTAACTTGGCTAAGGTGAATAGTCACTACGCACCAGGTAGGATTCCAGTGAAGAGGAGGTGAGTCACTAGGACTGCTTAAATACCAGGCTCTTCCGGATCCAATCCTAGACATGCGTATGCCTGTTACCACACCCTAGTCTTGCGGCTCATTCACGGGTTTGTTTAGTGAAGTTAAGTCTTATGAGATTTTAAGAGTTGTTTCAGCTAGGCCTAAAGACCATCAAGTTCTAATCTAACTAATCTACGTCCCATAAAGCCCATCAAGCCCACATATATTATATCACACAATGGTTCAGAATACTTACCTGGCGGACTTAGGCCGGAGACGCAGGTGCCATGCTGAGCTAACAGACCTGTATAAATATGCATGTTTCGAAACCCAACTTTAGAAAACATTTTGAGCCCCAAAAAAAACCCCCAGAGCCGAGTTTTGAACCGGGCTCGGATACCAATTTGTAATGCCCTAAACCCGGCCCAAACACTACAACCGGATCTGGTATGTCACTTAAGAGATTTTACATAACATGTCGCATTTTGGAAAATAATTACTAGGTTTACACCTTTATTTCGAAAGCTTAATAATTCATTAAAGTATAAAATATTAAGTAACCAATTATCTTGGTAGATTTTAAATAAAAACTGAAATTTCATGCAGGTCTTAACTTAATTGAAAACGTAAAACTTAAAACCCAGTAATAAAAGCCCAACAAAATCCCAAGACATAAATGGTAGTCTAGTGGCCCATGGCCTTATTACAAAGAAAATTGAACCCATTAATTAAATGAAAATCAAATATTAGACTAAGTCTTTTTGCTGAATTCTCAAAGCTCTGTCGCATGGCCACCTTACTCTCCTCTCCAGCTCGGTCCGATGCCCTAAGTGTCACCTGAGATGGTTAAAATTAAAGGGTGAGTCGCGAGACTCAGTGTGCAACCCTCATGCACCATTAGATTTGGGCTTTAGCCCCATAAAACAGAATAATCAAAATATAAGTAACAAAAATAATATGCAAAGCCCAACCCATATCCTAGGTGTCCATTCGCTACACGCCCCCGTACCAGCCATTCACACCATTGGGGATTTCTACAATCAACCTACACCGCTACACGCCTTGATGGCAGTCGTGCTGCTCATCATCAGATCATGGCCGTAGTCACTACAACAGATCATGGCAGAAGCCGCTACAACAGATCACGGTAAGGAACCGCTACAACAGATCACGGTAAAAACTGCTACAACATATAACTTCCTCCTTTCATCAAACCCAACCCATGCAATCACATAAAAGTAGTATACTTATAACATTTAATCAAATCATTTACTAACCTGGTGATTTGCTTTACCCTCTTTGGGTTCCCGTCAATATGCTTAGGGGTTTCTGATTTAACAAAACATGTAATACTTATTTTCATATATTAATCAAACAGATCTAGATGGTGTGGAGAATTACACACCGATATTGCGAAATCCAATATTCTTAGTCGATGTCCTTGCTATCTGGATCTATTATCCTCAATCTATAGCCTTGCTTAAAAGCCGGAACAATTGCGAAAATAGGCCTCTCCTATATTCGGCCATGGTTAGTATTCTACCCGATTTTATATATATAAATAACCAAATCCTCTTACCTTGAAATCCCGAAATTGGAGACTTATGATTTTTGGCTTTTATATCTAGTCGACTAAGCTTCCTTCAAATCCCGAATTGTCGCCCATCATAAAACCATTAAACTATTAGCTTTTGGCTTTTGCCTTTCAAAAACCGGGAATAGATCATGAGAACTAATCAAAAATCAACACTTACCTTAGCATAGGAGATTTGGCTAGCACTAGAGAGAGGATTCGGCAATGCCCATGGAAGATTTAAATGCCGGAAGTATAGAACTAATTCTCAAATAGGATGAATAGAAGAAAAGACTATGGATGCTTCGGCTTCCTAGAGAAATCGGCACAAGAAGGAAAAAGTGGAGAAGAGTTTCGGCCTTTAAAGAAAGTGGAGAAAAGAAATTTGAGAGGGAGAGGCTAGGGAATTTCGACACAATGGGAGAGAAATTTAGGGTTTTCAGTGTCAGAATCAAGGAGCTATCCCCCCTATTTATAGATATTTTGGCACCTACTGCTAAAAACCGAAAACGCCCTTAAAATTCAAGCTAAATGAGTGGAGAAATTCGGCACCCTCCTTGCCATGCAGTAGCCGAATTTTACACTCCTCTAGGTGGTGGATTTTCGGCCAACACTTCCCTTGAAGATAAGCTCCTAACTTTTCTCCTTTTTATCTATGATATTATCACTTAAAAATCCACATAAAATCTCCTATTTTATAGCCTTGTAGCCGTCCACCTCTACTAATCCCTAATGCCAAATTTAACTCACTTAAATTAAAATATTTGGGCCTCATTAAACTTAATACTTAGGCCCTTAAGTCCTTGTGTGTGGCGTCACCCTCTTTCATTTAAAGTGCCAAATTTGGCCTAAAACATGGGCTCCTTTGACCCAAAACTTGTTCCTTTTAATCATTAATGATGCCACTTTAATGGGGCCTTTTGCCTAATTCTAAGCCCAAATTTAGACCCCTATCAATTAAATTAACATAGTAAACCTATCCCTACACTAAATGTATAGGCCCGTAAATTTAGGATGTTACAGCTTCTACCCCTTAAAGAAATTTCGTCCTCGAAATTTCCAACTAACTGATAATCGTACTACCCAAGTCTCATCACTATGCTTTCACAAGCACTCCGATTCTAAAGCCAAAAGAAACACTTAGTATACTATGGTAGAGTACGCACCAGTGTTAGCATCTAGAGCGTCCTCGTCCCCTTGTACTCATTTTACCGATTCGCGTTTATCTGTTTAGAAATTTTATGAATTATTAGTTTTCTTCCGCTGATTAACCACGAACAGTTTTATGAACAATAGTTTAAGAGTAGTTCTTTCGAATTCGCATTCACAATACAGTCTCAAGTTTGTAACCTCTAACTAAAATAAAACTCATACATCATACAAATAACATCCAAGCACCTACATTCTTCACGTAAAGGTGTTTTCGTTGATTCACTACCCAGGGGTATTTTTGTAATTTTATCCTACAGGGGTATTTTCGTAATTTTTCATAATAAAGTTCCTTGTTGATTTCGTGAAGTGAGGGTATTCTGGTAATTTTACAATCCAGGGGTATTTTGGTAATTTTGAAATTCGGGGGTATTTCGGTAATTTTGAAATCCGGGGGTATTTCGGTAATTTTGAAATCTGGGGGTATTTCAGTAATTTTGAAATCAGGGGCAATTTAGTAATTTTGCAAATTAGGGGTAATTTTGTAATTGTACAAACCAGGGGTATTTTGGTCATTTGACAAAACGAGGGTAGGTTGGTAATTTTTTCTAACCAGGGATATTTTGATGTTGTTGTTGTTTTTTTTTTCCAAACAGGGTATTTTGGGGAAAATCTAGTTTCATGGTCCGGGTTACTCTTATAGACATGAGATTTTCGGGTAAATTTTCAAAACATAGGTATTTTACAAATTCATGGTTGGTTGGTAGTTTTCACAAATCAAACGTATTTTGAAAATTTTGCAAAACTTGAGAAATTTTCTTTCTTTTTTTCAAACTAGGGTGGTTTGGTCCCTTTCGGGTTTTAATTATAAGGTTTAGCCCATCAACAAGTCCTTGTAACTAGGGTGAATAGTCACCACGCACTGTAGGATTTTAGTGAAGAGGAGGTGAGTCGCTAGGATCGCTAAGTACCAAGCTCTCCTTGAATCAACTCCTAGACATGCGTATGCCCATTACCACACCCTAACTTGGCTAAGGTGAACAGTCCTCTACGCACTGGTAGGATTCCAGTGAAGAGGAGGTGAGTCACTAGGGATCGCTTAAATACCGTGCTCTTCCGGATCCAATCCCGCACATGTGTATGCTCACACCACACCCTAGTCTTGCGGCTCGCTCACCGGTTTGTTTAGTGAAGTTAAGTCTTATGAGATTTTAAGAGTTGTTTCAAATAGGCCTAAAGTCCATCAAGTTCTAATCTAACTAATCTACGTCCCATAAAGCCCATCAAGCCCACATATATTATATCACACAATGCTTGAATACTTACAGCGCGGACTTGGGCGGAGACGCAGTGCCATCTTGAGCTAACAGACTGATAAATATGCATGTTTCAAACCCAACTTTAGAAAACATTTTGAGCCCAAAAAAAACCCAGAGCCGAGTTTTGAACCGGGCTCGATACCAATTTGTAACGCCCAAACCCGGCCCAAACGCTACAACCGGATCTGGTATGTCACTTAAGAGATTTTACATAACTTGTCGCATTTTGGAAAACAATTACTAGGTTTACACCTTTATTTCGAAAGCTTAATAATTCATTAAAGTATAAAATATTAAGTAACCAATTATCTTGGTAGATTTTAAATAAAACCAAAATTTCATGCAGTCTTAACTTAATTGAAAATGTAAAACTTAAAACCCAGTAATAAAAGCCCAACAAAATGCCAAGACATAAATGGTAGTCTAGTGGCCCATGGCCTTATTACAAAGAAATTTGAAACCATTAATTAAATGAAAATCAAATATTAGACTAAGTCTTTTTGCTGAATTCTCAAAGCTCTGTCGTATGCCCACCTTGCTCTCCTCTCCAGCCCGGTCCGATGCCCTAAGTGTCACCTGAGATGGTTAAAATTAAAGGGTGAGTCGCGAGACTCAGTATGCAACCCTCGTGCACCATTAGATTTGGGCTTTAGCCCCATAAAATAGAATAATCAAAATATAAGTAACAAAAATAATATGCAAAGCCCAACCCATATCCTAGGTGTCCATTCGCTACACGCCCGCACTCACCATTCACACCATTGGGGATTTCTACAATCAACCCACACCGCTACACGCCTTGATGGCAGTCGTGCTGCTCATCATCAGATCATGGCCGTAGTCACTACAACAGATCACGGCAGAAGCCGCTACAACAGATCACGGTAAGGAACCGCTACAACAGATCACGATAAAAACTGCTACAACATATAACTTCCTCCTTTCATCAAACCCAACCCATGCAATCACATAAAATCAAGATACTTAAAACATTTAATCGGATCATTTACTAACCTGGTGATTTGCTTTACCCTCTTTGGGTTCCGTCAATATGCCGGGTTTCGACATTTAACAAAACATGTAATACTTATTTTCATATATTAATCAAACAGATCTAGATGGTGTGGAGAATTACACACCTGATATTGCAAATCCAATATTCTTAGTCGATGTCCTTGCTATCTGGATCTATTATCCTCAATCTATAGCCTTGCTTAAAAGCCGAAACAATTGCGAAAATAGGCCTCTCCTATATTCGGCCATGGTTAGTATTCTACCCGATTTTATATATATAAATAACCAGATCCTCTTACCTTGAAATCCCGAAATTGGAGACTTATGATTTTCAGCTTTTATATCTAGTCGACTAAGCTTCCTTCTAATCCCGAATTGCCGCCCATCATAAAACCATTAAACTATTAGCTTTTGGCTTTTGCCTTTCAAAAACCGGGAATAGATCATGAGAACTAATCAAAAATCAACACTTACCTTAGCATAGGAGATTCGGCTAGCACTAGAGAGAGGATTCAAAGAATGCCCATGGAAGATTTAAATGCCTGAAGTATAGAACTAATTCTCAAATAGGATGAATAGAAGAAAAGACTATGGATGCTTCGGCTTCCTAGAAAAATCGGCACAAGAAGGAAAAAGTGGAGAAGGGTTTCGGCTTTTAAAGAAATTGGAGAAAAGAAATTGGAGAGGGAGAGGCTAGGGAATTTCGACACAATGGGAGAGAAATTTAGGGTTTTCAGTGTCAGAATCAAGGAGCTAGCCCCCCTATTTAAAGATATTTTGGCACCTACTGCTAAAAACCAAAAACGCCCTTAAAATTCAAGCTAAAAGAGAGGAGAAATTCGCCACCCTCCTTGCCATGCAGTAGCCGAATTTTACACTCCTCTAGGTGGTGGATTTTCGGCCAACACTTCCCTTGAAGATAAGCTCCTAACTTTTCTCCTTTTTATCTATGATATTATCACTTAAAAATCCACATAAAATCTCCTATTTTATAGCCTTGTAGCCGTCCACCTCTACTAATCCCTAATGCCAAATTTAACTCACTTAAATTAAAATATTTGGGCCTCATTAAACTTAATACTTAGGCCCCTAAGTCCTTGTGTGTGGCGTCACCCTCTCTTCATTTAAAGTGCCAAATTTGGCCTAAAACATGGGCTCCTTGCGACCCAAAACTTGTTCCTTTTAATCATTAATGATGCCACTTTAATCTGGGCCTTTTGCCTAATTCTAAGCCCAAATTTAGACCCCTATCAATTAAATTAACATAGTAAACCTATCCCTACACTAAATGTATAGGCCCGTAAATTTAGGATGTTATAGTTCTACCCCCTTAAAGAAATTTCGTCCTCGAAATTTCCAACTAACTATTAATCGTACTACCCAAGTCTCACCACTATGCTTTATTTCGCACTCCGATTCTAAAGCCAAAAGAAACACTTAGTATACTATGGTAGAGTACGCACCAATGTTAGCATCTAGAGCGTCCTCGTCCCCTTACTCATTTTACCGATTCGCGTTTATCTGTTTAGAAATTTTATGAATTATTAGTTTTCTTCCGCTGATTAACCACGAATAGTTTTATGAACAATAGTTTAAGAGTAGTTCTTTCGAATTCGCATTCACAATACAGTCTCAAATTTGTAACCTCTAACTAAAATAAAACTCATACATCATACAAATAACATCCAAGCACTTACATTCTTCACGTAAAGGTGTTTTCGTTGATTCACTACCCAGGGGTATTTTCGTAATTTTATCCTACAGGGGTATTTTCATAATTTTTCATAATAAAGTTCCTTGTTGATTTCGTGAAGTGAGGGTATTCTGGTAATTTTACAATCCGAGGGTATTTTGGTAATTTTGAAATCTGGGGGTATTTCGGTAATTTTGAAATCTGGGGGTATTTCAGTAATTTTGAAATCTGGGGGTATTTCGGTAATTTTGAAATCAGGGGCAATTTAGTAATTTTGCAAATCAGGGGTAATTTGGTAATTGTACAAACCAGGGGTATTTTTGTCATTTGACAAAACGAGGGTAGGTTGGTAATTTTTTCTAACCAGGGATATTTCGATGTTGTTGTTTTTTTTTTCAAACAAGGTACTTTGGGGAAAAATCTAGTTTCATGGTCCGGGTTACTCTTATAAACATGAGATTTTCTGCAAATTTTCAAAACATAGGTATTTTACAAATTCATGGTGGTTGGTAGTTTTCACAAATCAAACGTATTTTGAAAATTTTGCAAATCTTGAGAAATTTTCTTTCTTTTTTTTTCAAACTAGGGTGGCTGGTCCCTTTCGGGTTTTAATTATAAGGTTTAGCCCATCAACAAGTCCTCGTACCTAGGGTGAATAGTCACCACGCACTAGGTAGGATTCTAGTGAAGAGGAGGTGAGTCGCTAGGATCGCTTAAGTACCAAGCTCTCCCCAGATCCACTCCTAGACATGCGTATGCCCATTGCCACACCCTAACTTGGCTAAGGTGAACAGTCACTACGCACTGCATGATTCCAGTGAAGAGGAGGTGAGTCACTAGGGCTGCTTAAATACCAGGCTCTTCCGGATCCAATCCTAGACATGCGTATGCCTGTTACCACACCCTAATCTTGCGGCTCGTTCACGGGTTTGTTTAGTGAAGTTAAGTCTTATGAGATTTTAAGAGTTGTTTCAGCTAGGCCTAAAGTCCATCAAGTTCTAATCTAACTAATCTACGTCCCATAAAGCCCATAAAGCCCACATATATTATATCACACAATGCTTCAGAATACTTACCTGGCGGACTTGGGCCGGAGACGCAAAGTGCCATCTTTGAGCTAATGACTGTGATAAATATGCATGTTTCGAAAACCCAACTTTAGAAAACATTTTGAGCCCAAAAAAAAACCCCCAGAGCCGAGTTTTGAACCGGGCTCTGATACCAATTTGTAACGCCCCAAACCCGGCCCAAACGCTACAACCGGATCTGGTATGTCACTTAAGAGATTTTACATAACATGTCGCATTTTGGAAAACAATTACTAGGTTTACACCTTTATTTCGAAAGCTTAATAATTCATTAAAGTATAAAATATTAAGTAACCAATTATCTTGGTAGATTTTAAATAAAAACTGAAATTTCATGCAGGTCTTAACTTAATTGAAAACGTAAAACTTAAAATCCAGTAATAAAAGCCCAACAAAATCCCAAGACATAAATGGTAGTCTAGTGGCCCATGGCCTTATTACAAAGAAATTTGAACCCATCAATTAAATGAAAATCAAATATTAGACTAAGTCTTTTTGCTGAATTCTCAAAGCTCTGTCGCATGGCCACCTTGCTCTCCTCTCCAGCCCGGTCCGATGCCCTAAGTGTCACCTGAGATGATTAAAATTAAAGGGTGAGTCGCGAGACTCAGTGTACAAACCTCATGCACCATTAGATTTGGGCTTTAGCCCCATAAAATGAATAATCAAAATATAAGTAACAAAAATAATATGCAAAGCCCAACACATATCCTAGTTGTCCATTCGCTACACGCCCGCACTACGACCATTCACACCATTGGGGATTTCTACAATCAACCCACACCGCTACACGCCTTGATGGCGATCGTGCGCTCATCATCGATCATGGCCATAGCCACTACAATGAATCACGGCGGCAGCGCTACAACGAGATCACGGTAAGGAATCGCATAATGATCACGGTAAAAACCGCTACGACATATAACTTCCTCCTTTCATCAAACCCAACCCATGCAATCACATAAAATCGTATACTTATAACATTTAATCGGATCATTTGCTAACTTTGGTGATTTTCTTTACCCTCTTTGGGTTCGCGTCAATATGTCGGGGTTTGGCATTTAACAAAACATGTAATACTTATTTTCATATATTAATCAAACAGATCTAGATGGTGTGGAGAATTACACACCGATATTGCGAAATCCAATATTCTTAGTCGATGTCCTTGCTATCCGGATCTATTATCCTCAATCTATAGCCTTGCTTAAAAGCGAAACAATTGCGAAAATAGGCCTCTCTATATTCAGCCATGGTTAGTATTCTACCCGATTTTATATATATAAATAAACAAATCCTCTTACCTTGAAATCCCGAAATTGAGACTTATGATTTTCGGCTTTTAGATCTAGTCGACTAAGCTTCCTTCAAATCCCGAATTGCACCCATCATAAAACCATTAAACTATTAGCTTTTGGCTTTTGCCTTTCAAAAACCAGGAATAGATCATGAGAACTAATTAAAAATTAACACTTACCTTAGCATAGGAGATTCGGCTAGCACTAGAGAGAGGATTCGGCAATGCCCATGGAAGATTTAAATGCCTAAGTATAGAACTAATTCTCAAATAGGATGAATAGAAGAAAAGACTATGGATGCTTGACTTCCTAGAGAAATCGGCACAAGAAGGAAAAAGTGGAGAAGAGTTTTGGCTTTTAAAGAAATTGGAGAGGAGAGGCTAGGGAATTCCTAAGACAATGGGAGAGAAATTTAGGGTTTTCATTGTCGAAATCAAGGAGCTAGCCCCTATTTATAGATATTTTGGCACCTCTTGCTAAAAACTGAAAACACCTTTAAAATTCAAGCTAAAAGAGAGGAGAAATTCGGCACCCTCCTTGCCATGCAGTAGCCGAATTTTACACTCCTCTAGGTGGTGGATTTTTGGCCAACACTTCCCTTGAGGATAAGCTCCTAACTTTTCTCCTTTTTATCTATGATATTATCACTTAATAATCCACATAAAATCTCCTATTTTATAGCCTTGTAGCCGTCCACCTCTACTAATCCCTAATGCCAAATTTAACTCACTTAAATTAAAATATTTGGGCCTCATTAAACTTAATACTTGGGCCCCTAATTCCTTGTGTGTGGCGTCACCCTCTCTTCATTTAAAGTGCCGAATTGGCCTAAAACATGGGCTCCTTGCGACCCAAAACTTGTTCCTTTTTAACTATTAATGATGCCACTTTAATCTGGGCCTTTTTGCCTAATTCTAAGCCCAAATTTAGACCCCTATCAATTAAATTAACATAGTAAACCTATCCCTACACTAAATGTATAGGCCCGTAAATTTAGGATGTTACATGAAGCCTTTCTCTGGATGCATCTGTTGATTTTTTAAGATACTTTCATTTCTTACTTTGGCTTCTTCATAGTGGAACTTATTTTGCGTTTCATCGATTTGAGCGGAAGCACGAGTTCTCTTGCGAGGCATGATAGACCTGAACATAATATGGTAAAAATTATTTTCAAAAATTTTAATATAAAAATTACTAAGATTTCAATAAATTGAAAAATTAAATAGTTGAATAAAATTAAAACTTAAGAAAAGAAATTGTTCTTACCACCTTTCGTGTAAAAATTAAGAACTCCTAAAATATACTTATGAAACAAAAGTTCTAATTCTAATCCTACTTAAAGTTAACAACAATTAATAATATGCATATGAAATTATCAATTGCTATTAAATTATTAAGATAAACATGAAATATAATTAAATAAAATTAATCCTAATTCTAAGCTAAGTTGATAAAAGTTAATATATAAATTGTAAGAGATATAATTATATATTAAAGTTTATCATATTATATAAAAATATATATATTAAGTAAAAGTATTTATTTTAGATGCCTTTAGGAAATATTTACAAAAAGAGGCACCTAGTTTTTATTATTTACGGAAATAGCAACCAAATTTTAAAAATAATTCAATTAAGTCCCTAGACTTAATGAAAATTTGAAATTGAGTTGCAATTTAAAGCTTGGGTCAAAATTGACCTTTTTTATTTGAAAAACCAAAAATTTATTTTGTCATTTAGGAAATAATTTCTCGGAAAATTATGTAAAAATCAATTCCCAGGAAAGATTGGAGGGGTCACAAGCGGTCCCGGTTAAGTTCCAAATCTCCTAGACAGAATTTATTTAAACATACTAAACCCAAAAATATACCCTAAATAATTTATTAAAAACAAGAAAATCTAGATATAAGATAAACTGAACAAGATTTGATCCCGTTCAGGTTTTTCTCCGTAGTAATGTTTCAAACGCTGAGCATTGACTTGAAAATTACCTCCCTTACCTTGGAATTCAACAACTCTATATGGATAGACGTGATGAATCGTGAATGGACCGGACCAACGTGATTTTAACTTACCTGGGAAGAACTTCAATCTGGAATTAAATAACAAGACTTGCTGCCCTGCTTCAAATTCTCTAACTGGAATGTGCTTGTCATGCCATTTCTTGAGTCTTTCTTTGAGTAATTTGTTATTTTCATATGAGAAGATTTAGAATTCCTCTAGCTCATTGAGTTGGAGCATCCGTTTATCTTTAGCAAGTTTAAGATCCAGGTTGAGTTGTCGAAGAGCCCAATAAGCTTTGTGCTCTAACTCCAGAGGTAGATGATGTGCTTTTCCAAAGACCAACTCAGTAGGGTGACATTCCTAAAGGTGTCTTGTATGCTGTTCTGTAAGCCTATAAAGCATCATCTAGTCTCTTGGACCAATCTCGTCGGTTTGGGCAAACTACCTTCTCAAGTATGCCTTTGATTTCCTTGTTCGCCAGCTCAGCTTGCCTATTTGTCTGCGGATGGTAAGCTGTAGCAACCTTGTGTTTCACTCCGTGTTTATCTAACAACCATTTTAACCACTTGTTCACAAAATGAGTTCCTTCATCGCTGATAATAGCTCTTGGGGTTCCAAACCTTGTGAACACGTGTTTCTGCAAGAACTTCATCACAACCTTAGCATCGTTCGTCGAATAAGCTTCAGCCTCGACCCACTTGGACACATAATCTACTGCTACCAATATGTACTTGTGACTAAAAGACGGAGGGAAAGGACCAAGAAAGTCAATACCCCAAACATCGAACAATTCTACCTTAATGATATTTGTTCGAGGCATCTCATTTCTGTTGGTGACATTTCCAACCCTTTGACATCGATCACAGCTCTTTACGTAAGCGTATGCATCCTTGAATAGTGTTGGCCAAAAGAATCCGGCTTGCAATACTTTGGCCGCAGTGCGAGTACCTCTGAAGTGTCCCCCACTCGGAGCTGAGTGACAGTGGTATAAAATCTTCGGTATTTCATCTTCTGCCACACATCTCCTGATCATCTGATCTGCACACTTTTTAAACAAGTATGGCTCTTCCCAGAAATAGTACTTCGCATCGTGAAGAAACTTTTTTCCTTTGCTTAAGTATGTGTTCATCTGGAAATGTCTCCTGGATCGGTACAAGTGGAGAATTCCCTTATTGTGGCTCCAATCTAGACAAGTGATCTGCTACTTGGTTCTCTACTCCCTTTCAATCTTGAATTTCTAAATCGAACTCTTAAAGTAGTAGTACCCACCGGATCAATCTTGGTTTAGCATCTTTCTTGGCCAGTAAATATTTAATTGCCGAGTGGTCCGTATAGAGGATCACTTTGGTTCCTACAAGATAAGATCGAAACTTGTCGAAAGCAAACACAATAGCAAGTAACTCTTTTTCTGTTACCGTATAATTTAGTTGAGCTCCAGTTAGAGTTCGACTTGCGTAGTAGATGGGATGAAAAACTTTGTTCCTTTGCTGGCCCAAGATAGCTCCAATTGCGAAGTCACTCACGTCACACATCAATACGAATGGCAAATCCCAGTCTGGTATGACGATTATGGGTGCCGTGACTAATCGACTCTTCAAATTGTTGAAGGCTTTTAAGCACTCCTCATCGAACTTGAATATCGAGTCCTTCTCCAATAGTTTGCATCAGGGTTTAGTAACTTTGGAGAAGTCTTTGATAAATCTTCGATAAAAACCAGCGTGGCCCAAAAAGCTCCTAACACCTTTTACAGATGTTGGAGGTGGGAGTTTCTCAATAACATCTACCTTTTCTTTGTCTAGCTCGATCCCATGCCTCGTTATCCGATGGCCTAGAACAATTCTTTCTCGTACCATAAAATGGCACTTCTCCCAGTTGAGTACGAGATTCGTTTCTTTGCATCACCTTAGTACCTTAGCTAGATTGGCTAAGCGATCATCGTAAGTATCTCTGAGTACTGAAAAATCGTCCATAAAAACTTCCAAGTACTTCTCAACCATGTCAGTAAAAATAGACATCATACATCTTTGAAATGTAGCAGGTCCATTACATAAACCAAATGGCATGCGTCTAAATGCAAACGTACCGTACGGGCAGGTGAATGTAGTTTTGTGTTGATCTTCCGGTGCTACTGTAATCTGATTATATCCTGAGTATCCATCGAGAAAATAGTAGTAATCTCGTCCTGCGAGTCTATCCAGCATCTGGTCCAAGAACGGCAAAGGAAAGTGATCTTTCCTAGTCGCCTTGTTCAGCTTCCGGTAATCGATGCAGATTTTCCATCCCGTAACCGTTCTATTCGGTGTCAACTCGTTGTTCTCATTCTCTATGACCGTGATACCTCCTTTTTTCGGCATGCACTGGACTGGACTTACCCATGAACTGTTTGAGATGGGATAGATAATACCCGTATCTAACCACTTGATGATCTCCTTTTTTTTTACTACGTCCTTCATAATGGGGTTCAGTCTCCATTGTCCATCGATCGTCCCTTTTTTGCCATCTTCCATTATAATCTTGTGCATGCATACCGACGGACTAATACCGCGAATATCGGCTATGGTCCATCCGATGGCCTTCTTGAATTGTTTCAGAACTAAGATATGTTTTTCTTCTTTTTCAGTAGTTAATTCTGCTAAAACAATCACAGGCAGAGTAGAAGCGTTACCTAAATAAACGTATTTTAAATGAGAAGGTAATACCTTGAGTTCTAATTTAGGTGGCTCCTCGATCGATGCTTTTGGTTGGGTGTAATCCCTCTTTTCTAACTCCAAAGATTCAAAACGGGATTGTGGATTAAATCCCTTTTGATTAGCTTCTAGCAAAGCTAAGTAGTCTTCCTCCTCTTCCTTAATTGGGGGATCCAATGTCAAAATTCTTTCCAGTGGGTCCTCAACACAGTTGAGTTCCTTCTCCACTATTAATTCCTCTAAGTCGGATACTGCAGAACAATCATCCATTGTGTCAGGAAATCACATAGACTTAAAGACGTTAAATGTTACCTGATCATCCTGAACACGCATAGTGAGCTCGCCCTTCTGCACATCAATGAGGGCCCTTCCAGCTGCTAGGAACGGCCTTCCTAGGATGATTGGTACTTCTTTGTCTGCTTCAAAATCTAGAATTACAAAGTCAGCAGGAAAGATAAACTTATCTACACGTACCAATACGTCCTCAATTTTTCCTTCTGGATGTGCTAAGGATCGATCTGCTAGTTGAAGCGTAACTGTAGTTGGTCTAACTTCTCCTATACCCAACTTTCTAAATATTGACATAGGCATCAAGTTGATACTTGCACCTAAGTCACATAATGCCTTACCACAATATGCTACTCCAATGTTGCACGGTATGGTAAAACATCCAAGATCCTTCAATTTTGGGGGTAGTTTGTCTTGAAGATATGCACTGCATTCCTTCGTCAGAGCTATCGTATCAAATTCTCCAAGCCTTCGTTTCTTAGACAAGATATCTTTCATGAACTTGACGTAGTTCGAAATTTGCTCAAGTGCTTCAACCAACGGGATGTTGATGAGAAGTTGCTTGAGTACGTCAAGGAACTTCTTGAATTGAATCTTGTGCTTCTGCTTCTGAAGTCTTTGAGGGTAGAGTGGTGGTGGTTTCATTACTAGAACTGGTTTTGGTTGATTCGTCTTTGGCGGCAATTCTGCACCTAACAAAGTTGTTAGTTGATCAGAATTAGCTGGTCCTGCGGTTACTTTGTCGGGTTTTGCAGATCCTGGTCCTGGTGAAACTGGGATTTCAACACTTGGTTGAACTTCTTCTTAATCTTGAGCGTCAGCTGGCTCTTTTTCAACTTCGACAGTGTTGGGCTCTACTGTCTTTCCGCTCCTCAACGTCAACGCTTTACAATGTTCCTTCCCCGAATTTCTCAGATTCTTCGTGTCACTAGGTAGAGCACCTTGTGGTCGGTTCCTGAGTTCAATAGCAAGCTAGCCCACTTGATTCTCCAAATTCTTCAATGTAACTGCTTGGCTCTGGATTAAGGCATCATTCTTTGCTATGTATGTCTTCAGCAAACTCTCCAAGCTATTGGATGCTTCAACTTGAACTGGTTTCTAAACTTGTTGAGGGAAACTAGGTAGCTGGGTTGGTCTGGATTGGGTGTAAGTAGTACTGGTTCCAGCCCCTTGGTTACTCCAGGAAAAATTCGGGTTGTTTCTCCACGATGGGTTATAAAAATTTGATTGCAACCCTTGCCTTCCTCGGTTTTGGTTCTGATTACCCATGTAGTATACAGATTCTGGGTTCGACGGACATTCTTCAAACAAATGTCCCTCCCCACAATAGACAAAGGCTATATTCTCAAATTGATTAGGCGGCTGTGCTGCAAAACTATTAGACCCATTAGTGGTAAGATTCTTAAGCATTGAGAAAATTGAAGATACCTGAGATGCAAGTGAAGTAAGAGCGTCTACTTCATGTATTCCAGCGACTCGTCTTCCTGACGCTGCTCAACTGGTTGGCCATTGATAATTGTTGCTAGCAATCCTCTCGATAATTTCATAAGCCTTAATATAAGACTTAGAAAGGAGAGCACCATTAGCAGAAGCGTCCACTACCATCCTCGTGTAAGCATTGAGACCATTATAAAATGTCTCAAGTTAGATGCAATGTGGGATTCCATGATGAGGGTATTTTCGTAATAACTCTTTAAATCTTTCCCATGCCTCATACAAGGACTCATCATCCATTTGGTGGAAGGCAGTGGTCTCATTCCTCAGCTTAGCATTCTTGCTTGGCGGGAAATACTTCATGAGGAATCCCTTGGCTAATTCTTGCCATGTAGAAATGGAGTTTGGTGGCAATGAGTTCAACCAGGCACGATCTCTGTCCCTTAGCGAATATGGGAACAGTTTCAATCGTAAGGCATCTTCGGGAACTCCGGCTAACTTGAAAGAATCGCTCACTTCCATAAATAGTCTTAAGTGAAGATGAGGATCTTTAGTAGGCATTCCACTGAATTGGCCCACTGTCTGAAGCATCTGGAACATGACTGGCTTCAGCTCAAATTGTTGTGCCTCGATCTCGGGTCTTCTGATACCCCGATTAAGATCATTGAACACTGGCACGGCATATTGTCTTAAGGCTCTATCCCTATCATCAGAAATAAGGATAGGATTCTGAGCAGGGTTTGCTCCGTTTCCTTGATTCATATTCTTGAAGTTCATCTCTTCGGTCCTTTTCTGGTTCGTTTGTCTTCTTCGCTATCGAAAGGTTTGTTCTATCTCAGGGTCTACAGGGAGTAAGTCAATAATCTAGTCAATACTCATAAAAACCTGAAATAATTGCAGAAAAATTAAGTAAGTAAAAATTTAAATAGGAAAATAAATAAACCAAAATGTAAAACAGATTCACAAATAATGGCTTTGAAAAAAATTCTCCCCAACTAACGGCGTCAAAAACTTGGAGCGGTGGAAATGTGCAAGTGTACACAATCGCAACAAGTAATAAAGTGACAAGTAAATGTCGAGTATCGTACCCACAGGGACTGTAAAAGAATTATTTATGAAAATGATTTTGAACACTTTGGTGAAGGAAAAATATTTGGTTTAGAAAAATGATTAAAAACTAGAAAACAAAGTAAAATAAAATAAAATAAAATAGAGTTCTAATGCACGATTTCAAAGCTGATTTTAATCAAGATGATATAATTGTGTTGGATTAATTACATTTCTTACCTTAGAATTATTAAACCTATGCTTATACTTGTTACGAATAGATTCACGGCAACTCGGTAATTTGCTAACTTATGAACATATTTACAAATAAAAAATCCATTCATCCCTCGTACATATTTCTATGTTTATTCGACCGATTAAACATATTTATAAAGGTAAACATGTTATTGCACATACATACTTATTAAATTAAACAATCTTTTGCATATTCCTATGTCGATTCAAGCGATTAATTCAACCTAATAAGCATATAAAAGACTTTGTGAAGTAACAAAGTGTAATTACCTTGAAACAATTTAATCACAACAATCTTGCAAGTTATACAAGGCATATGTATTGCCAAATACAATGCTAATTTAATCTTCAGCTACCTTAGAAGAATTAAACATGCACTGATTAAGTACTGTGTCCATTAATTACAATTTCAATCCGTTTAAATAATTAATTCTTTAGTTATCTAAACAATTATAATGCCAGAATAACTTAAGCGTGGTTTTACTTAATCAAGCAAGTTACCGAGATATATAACAGCATAAACATAATTTTAATAATTCAAAAGGACGTCATGCAATCAACCCAACACGAATTAAATTCAAGCTAAATTGATTAAAATAACCATTGCAACAACAATAATATTCATAGATATGTTCATCATATAAACAACAGAAATAAAAAAGATAGGAAACAAGAGGCAAATCCGGTGTTTCTCCGAGGCTTGACTGGTTGTTCCCTTCTTTGTCTCTGTTGTCCTCACCGAGCAAGGCTTCTATGAATACTTGATTTCTGCCCAAGATGGATGAAGAACACCTCTTTCCCAAGAGGATAAATCGGCACAAGAGAAAGGGGAAATGGAAAGGAAAAGAAGAGAGAAAACTTGAGAGAAGAGAAGAGAGAATGAGAGAATGTTGTTGGTGTGAGGGATGCTTTGAATGATCAGAAAGGGGTGGCTTTTATAGCTGATTGTGGCTGCTAAAAATATCAAATCCCATCAGCCAAAGAGACCCCCCTTGGCCGGCCATCTATGTGGCAAAGTTGATGGCTTCAACTTTGCTAAATATGGCATGGGGCAAATCTACAAAGCCACTAATTGTGGGGGGGGTTGAATGCAACTTTGAAAAGTCTTAAAGGGATTCTTTGCAAGCTTAATTAATCAGCTAATAAGCTGATTTGGGTCAGCATATGGACGGTTTGGGCTGCCCAATTCTTTGCTCGGTTCGGTTTACTGGAATTGGTTCAACCAGTGCGGTTCAAATGGGCCCTTTTTCCATAATTAATTAATAATAATTTATTTAGCCCAAATTATATTGGGAATCAATTAAATTAATTATTTATGATTTAATATTCATAACTGGACCGTCTTGGGCTGGAAATAAATGTGCCTCGATACTTCAAATTGTTTCTCGGGTTTATTCTTCGAGCAGTGTCTGTCGAGTCAATTTTCGCCCTTTGTGCGAATCTGTCGATAATAGTCAAAATTAATCAAATTTTACTATAAAATTAATTAAAATTCATCATGTTCATATTTTTAGCACAATTTAATTATTTTATAATATTTAATTATTTTCCGACAAGAATTTAATCGAAACTGCATAAATTTGAGTTAAAAAGGGCATGAAAAAGTGTATAAATTTTCTTGTTTCCAATATCATTCATTTTTATGACTAAAATATAACAAGCATTCAACTAAACCTACTGTTAATAACACAACATAGATCATATCAAACATATCACCTATTGAACCATTTCAATGACAACCTCTTTAGTAATTACTTTACCAGTGACAATTCATCAAAACAACAAACTTATACATACAATTAGACATGCATATATAGATCATCACTTTGTATGCTTCAACCGTGCAAAAAAAATCTCACAATAATTCACTCCTCGTTATTAGCAAAACATGAAGTCAAGCATACCACAACAACATAGTACTGATATACATAAAACAAGCACTAAGGATTTGAGTTTAGAAACTGACCAACAAAATGCTTGGAGTTGGCACAACTTACACCTCTTTAGCCTTCCCTTTATCACTGGGGTCTCATCCTTCTTGGTTAGCTAAGCATAACAACCATATAAATATCAAAAAAAGACATACAAATGGAAGAAAACCTTAATTCATATGCATGTAGAGGAGTTTTAAATGCTAAAAATGACTTAAATCTTCATAGTTCAAAATAAATTATGTTGAAAACCTTTTATTTTTCTTTCTTTTATTTAATCAAAAGGTAAAAAAAAAGTTAGAAAGATTACTAGATTGCTAAATTCTCAATTATTTAGGCTAAGACCCTAGTTTGTTCCCTTTATGCTAACCACTCCTTAATTTCCTTTTTACAGAATAAACCAGAGAAGAAGATAGAAGAAAGAAAATGAATAAAGAAATGAGAGAGTGCTCCCAGGAGAATGGCGTCTATCTCTTATATAACCCTCTCGCACTCGTTCACCAAAACCAATTCATGAACATCAAAATTAATGTTGCTTTTCATAATGTTTCCCACTAAAGAAAATTCCCAATTCTAAGGTAACGAGACTAATAGTTAAAATCTAAACTATTACCAAATCAGTTAGCAAGATTCACGAAATTATACTAAAACCCTCATAAATAGAATTTTTTATAATTAGATAACTAGAATTTCTATTGTACTTATCCCTTAACATTTCCGGGTGTAGCATGCAAGTTATAGGAAGTTTGGTAGCAACTTGAGTGCCAAGTGTCTTTTTCCCATTGGGGGATTTAGGAGGTGCACTATTGGGTGTATGAAATGCTTCTTTAGTCCTGAACCAGAGAATTCCCACCCTTTGCCTAAGGCTCTTCTTTACTTCATGGGATTTAGATATTTGTACTCCACAAAATCAATATTATAACATTCTAAAGGAGTCTACACATGCACGTCGTATGTTTCTTAATCAAAAAGTAAAAATTAATGGTTTTTTTAGATTCAATTTGTAACACCCGATTCCCAATTAACCCAAAAATTGGGAATAATTAGAGGAAAAATAAAAAAAGACCGCAAGTTGGTGGCCTCATTTGAAAGAAATAAGAAAGTTGGAAACTAAATTAGACATAGTTGAGAACCAAACCTGAGTCGGTTAGGATGAAACTGGTTGATTCCTTAGAGGGAGACATAATAATTAACTATGGATGGTTCTCACAAGGATGGTAATAGCGAGGACAGGGCCATAAATGGTTGGGAGATGACTCCCAGGGATGATTTTTCTTCCTGATTTTGTTTCATTTTCTCTCTTATTTGTCTTCTTCGATGGCTTGAAGAAGGAATGGGCAATGGAAAGTTCTACATGGAGTAGACTTCATGAGGATGGAAATGGAAAAGTAGGGAAGCCAACAACTGGTAAGGTTCTTAACCCTTCCATGTACGTAAAAGTTAAGAAGTGAGGTTATCGATCTTCAGAATTATTTTAAGGGTTTTGCATGTTAAGAAATTCTAAGCTTTTAAGATGAAGTGCAAGTTTAACCAGTAGAATTTTGGATAAAATGCTTAGATGCAAGGAGAATGGAAGCTCTGGCGTTCAAGGAAGCCAAGCTATGGAAATAATAAGGTTTCAGGTGAGTTCCAAACTCCAAACCCGCTATTATGATCTATTCTGTCGGAGTATGCCATGTTTGCATAAACATGAATATTCATAGATGAATGACAGTAAGCATGAAATGGTTATAGTATGATATGAGCATGGATTGCACGATTGTGGGAAACCCTCAAGGGGATAGATGAAGTTAGGATGGGAAATAGGAAATGACCATGTTAGTTACTGCCACGAGCGAAGCTTTGGGCCTTGCTAAGGGAGCACTATAGTGTTCGAGCATCAAGGTTAGGTGGTGTAAAGGAGGTAATGGAAAGTGAATTTGGAAAATGAAAATTTTTGAATGGTATTTATTGCGATAAAGGTAACGACCGATCCTTCGAGATGACACTGCGATGACGGTATATTGTGTAAGACTATAGATAAAAGACGCTGTGATAGTCTAGTATATGGTATGTAGCGTAACAACATAGATGGAAGACACCATGGTAGCATGGTACATGGTATAAGGTATATGGTATAAGACCATAGATGAAACATGCTATGGTAGCCAGGTATAAGGAGTAAAACCATGGATGAAAGACTTCATGACATAATAAGCTAGTATGCTAGGATGGCAAATCGATGCAAGATCGTGGATGAAAGACTCCTTGGCATCACAAGATAGTATGCCATGATGGCGAATCAATTTAAGACCATGGATGGAAGACTCCATGACATCCATAGAGATAGTTCGCTGGGACAATAAACACAAAATAAAAATAGTTCACTGCGGTAGTAAACATAAAAGAGAGATAATCTGTCGGGATAGTAAATACAGGTAAGTCCGCCGGGATAATAAACACGGGGTAAGTTCCCTGGGACGTGAGAAATGAGGTGAGAAGGGTGTAAGACCATAGTTCGGTTACGATAACCTATAGAGTTTGCTAGGAAACAGACACGAAAAGTCTGTCGGGACATTAAGCGCAAGGTATATTGCCAATGCGGCAAGTTTGGGAAACCACGCAGGTGGAAGAAGAGTTAAAGGAAAATGTATATGATGGCAAGCGAATCTGAAAGCATCCACAAAAAGTGATGAAATTTGAAAAGGGAGATGTGAAAGCCGACAAGGCATGGGCAAAGACCTAACAAGAATTATTGAAAGATAAGTCGTACGAGAGTTTGCCTACTTAAGAAGATATAAGAGGGGAATCTATCTGAGGATCATAAGAAAGGATTTGCAATTAAGAGCCACCAAGAAGTGCTCAATGCAGTTGTACGCATAAAGCGAACCACATGGTAGAGATAGGGATTCCACAGCCAAGATAAGGATTCTGTCCAAGGGACAATATGTCTGTCAAGACTATTTATCCTTGAGGAAAGTCTTTTGCAGGTATACTGCCGAAAGGATAGCTTTGTAGGGAGGAAATGAGCAAGTGAGATGGCAAACTCGCATAGTTGCATGGATGATAATCTATGGATTCACTAGAGAGGTGAGTCCTGCTGAAGGTCAGCATAAAACGGTAACGTCAATAAGTCTTTTGGGACTTGTGTATATGAATAGGGAGTCTGCCAAGGATTGGTTTCACTATAGAAGTCCACCAAGGAGGGTAAGCCCTAAGAATCCTTGGGCAGATAGTTGAAAAAGCTACCTTATGGGCTTATGATAGGAAGACAATGAAGAATCAGGTCCGTTTAAGTTCAACGAACACCCTGTGTAAGGCGAAAAGTGTAAGGAAGGAAAGATAAGAGGTAAGGATAGGTTTCGATGGTATGACGAAGTATCTAGGATATAGTAAAGTAGAGAGTCCGACCAGAAGAAGGTCTTACAAAGAGAGCCATGTAGCTCAGAGGATTGGGTAGAGTCCGCTACCCTAATAAAGAACACTCGCCTTGAGCAAGCAAGGAGTAAATTTATGTTTATTTTATTCTACACTTGTTACCCTCATGCGAAAGGGTATATTTATGTGTGACCTAGTGAAGAAACTCACTAAGTTCATTTGAAGTTACAACAGTTTGGTTGATGTTTGTCGGATTTGTGAGTTTGATCGAGGACTTGGAGGAGGGACCAAGCCAGATGAAGTAGAGATTAGGGATCACTGTTGGGTCAAGTAATGCATATAAGAAGATGGTACTATTTGAGGTTTTTCCTTAAGATCAATAACAAAGAAGTCAGATATCATACCTAGAATATGGATTTTTAGGACAAATAGTCCTTAGTTAAATTTTAAGAATTACTTTGTAAATAAATAGTCTAGTTAGAAACTAAATTTTAGAGACTATACATTCAGTTAGGGGTGAGCATTCGGTCGAATCGAATCGAATCGAATCAAAAATTTTCGAGTTAATCGAGTTTTCGAATCGTATTTTATCATCCTAACTTAATTTGAAATTTTCTCGAATCGAGTCGAGTGAGACGAAATTCGAATCGAGTCGAATCGAATATATTTGTTCGAGTTAAATTTTAAAAAATGACTTTAGTGTTGTTTATTTTTATGTAATTTTTCAAAAAAATAATTTTCTTTAAAGTTTTTAAACATGATCATACAACAAAAAATTGAAGTAAATAAGTGAATAAATAAAAGCAGCACAACATCAACCTAAATAAACAATATGGGTCCAAATAAACAACAAAAACAATGCAACAAGATTATAATAAAAACATAAGTAAAAATCCAAGTAAATAACATTAGTCCAAGTAAACAACATGAGTCGATGTAAACAACAACATTATAATAAAAAAATATAAGTAAAAGTCCAAAATGTAATAGAAGCCTACACGGTCAAACAAACAAAAAAAGAACACAATAAAAGTCCAATTAACCAACAACAACAACAAACCAAACCAAACTAATAACAATAACACATCAGTTCAAAAACCATTATAGAATAGTTTAAGTTTCTTCTTGTGCTTCAAGCACCGTTGGCATTGATAATCATACAACCCTAATTGCTTTTTGAATTATAATTACAGTTATTTTTCGTACTAGATACCAACAGTAAAATTATTATTTTATGGTAGCAAGATCATCATATCAACATATGCAATATGTTACAGACAATAATTCAAATCATAATTCATAGGAACTAAATTTTAAGTTTTGAATGATGTAACAACCATTATTGGTAGACAAAGAGGTCCTAGAAATCTCAACAAAATAAAATAAGACATAAACAAATTCATATGCAATGACGAATGTAGAACATCCAAAGAGTGCATGCTCAAAAAGAGAAAGAGAGAGAGAGAAAAAAACTTACGTATCCAGTGGACATAGTGTGGTTCAGTTAAGTATCGATAAACCCAGTTAAGAATGTATAATCCTCGATATGCACTTTGCAATATAAGAGAAAGACCAATAAGCAAATCATCCATAACACAAAAATCATTTACACCTTATCGATTACCAAAGGAAAATTCAGTCCTTTACACACCTAAGACATCATCAAGTAAATATTCCAAAACAAAATGCTTCAAGTTTTAATTCAAAATTTCATATTAAGGTTAATGATGCATTTGTTTCTAAAACCATACCGCATATTATACTACCAGTGCATTTAGAATCATATGCAGAATAACAGCATCAAGTTTTCATTCTTAGTTTACCAAAATTCCTTTTCTAGCTTTCTTCAATGTAGGCTATAACTCTCTGATTCAAGCCTATTGTTCTTTTAAGCTTCTGTTCGAGGCTACGGCAAAAAGGATATCTAATCTAATGAAGAGTAAACGTATCATATCATGAGCAGCAAAAATCCCAAGTCATTATCTCTTGAAACTTCAAATATAAACCTTCATAAGGTTGGGAAATTTTGAACTCACAAAGATCATTCACTTCATTGAGTCCTAAAGAACAGGAAAAGTACTTAAGAATCCAAAATGCAATGCAAAGGAAAGCCCAAAGTTTTGATACTGAGACCATGAACTCAAAAGCCCCTGGCACGCTCCCCCTTCTCTTCACTAGCGTCATCTTTAAGAATTTTTTCAATCTATCACATTCACCCAACCGGTAACCAAAATAAAACTTCAAACCAAATGCATAAATAAATAAAAAAAATCTAACCAACTGACAGTAATTTAGTAGTAGGCAAATAACGCACCGCCATTGAATATAACGTGGTCGAGTAGCCGGAGCTTTGTCTTTGCTCAAATAAAACCCTGAATCACGAGAGCGAGAGAAAAAATTTAGTGTTTTTAATCTAACAATGAAACGAAAAAACATCCAAATGCTTTGCTTAATAAACCATAAATTTGTATAATGAGCCGGAGAAATGTTATGCTCAAGAAGACTTTCATTAATCATTCATTTCCTCATTTTACAACCAACGGAACCAAAGTAAATGATAACATAATCGCGAAAAATGGAAACAAAGGCTCAAGTTTCGAAAACCCCGAAAGCTTTGAAATGAATAAAGCTTTTACACGATCTTAAGCGCGATGTAGAAAATTTGAGATTGAGATCGAACGAGAACGAGAAAATAGATGCAAGGTTTTGAAATGAATGAGAACGAGAACGAGCGAGAAGTAAAGCCGGGGAAGAATCTGGCAATCTGCAGTGCACGATTGGAGTCTGGAGAAGATGAGAACTTCTTTTTTTGATTTGGGGGTTTGATTTGGGGGGGAGGAATCGGGTTGGGGGATTAGGATTTGGGGAAAAAAAATGGGCTGAGTGTGACGGGCTTGGGGGGGAAATGGGTCGGTAAAAAAAGTCTAATTTTTTTAAAATATATATATAATTTATATTCGGTTTATTCGAATTATTTGAGTTATTCGAATTCGAAAATTCAACTAGATTCGAACTCGAAATTCGAAACTCAATATTCGAGTTGATTCGATTAACTCGATTAACTCGATTCGAATAATTCGAAATTCGAATTTTTTTTTGATTTTTTCGAATCGAATCGAGTTTTTCTCACCCCTACATTCAATGGCTAAGGCCTTTTGTTGTAAGATTTATTAATAGTTTTATCTTTAGTCTACTTTAGAATAATTTAGGCAAATAAGAAATAAGTATAGGTGTAACAGCCCGATTTAGGGCCTAGTCAGAATAGTGGTTGCGAGACCACAAATCCGAAGTAGAAATATGTGTTTTATGGCTTTTATGAGGTCTATGACATGTTTGCATGATTAGTGAAAAATTCATTAAGAAATTTTATAATTTAGTGATCAATTTATTCATTAGGACTAAATTGCAAAGATTGAAAATTATGAGATTCTAGAAGTTTCAAGTATGAGATAGTATTAGAAAAATTATTAGAGGTCCTTATTTAGCAATTAGACCAATATATTATGATGGACAAAAATAGACATGGGAAGGAAAAATCTCAAGAAAGGGGCCATAAGGGCATTTTGGTCATTAGGTTAATAAGTTAATTAAAAGGGAAAATAAGTTAAAAATATTGTCCATCTTCTTCAACCTTGGCCGAAAATTTCAAGCTCACCATAGCTAGGGTTTTGTCATCTTTCAATCTTGATTGTAAGTACCTCCTAGCCCCGTTTTTAATGTTCTTCGTATTTTTTATATCCTTGTAGCTTGATTTAGCTATTTCTACCAATATTTTGAGCTAGGGTTCATGTTCAAAAATTTACCCATGTATGAAATGCATGTATTTTGATGATTAATGAAGGAATATGAAATTTTGATGTATGATAAACATTTTTTTTTCTAAGTGATTTTCATGGAAAACTCGTAAAAAGGACCTAGTTCTAAAAGTGATAAAATGTGTAGTAAAAATTAGTTTTGAAGGAAATTGTGAGCTGTTATAAGCTCAATAAATGTTCGGCTAGGCTTGGGTAACCAAGGAAATGGGTACATTTCATTATACGAGCCTAGGGACCATTTTGTAAATATGTGAAAGTTTAGGGGCAAAATCATAATTTTGCCAAAGTATGATTCATGGGTTATTTTTGTCAATGTGATCATTAAATAAGTGAAATTTGTCATTATAGATCAAGAAACACGAAGTCCGGACCTAAATCGAGGAAAGAACAATGTTGTGGACTAAATCGAACAACTATACATATTTTAGTACTGAGGTAAGTTTGTGTGTAATAAATCAACGTAATGTTATTATTTTTTATAATGCTTGATATCATGAGAAATGTATGTTATCTCTATGAAATTAATTAATGAGGTCTCGATGAATGTATGATGAAATTATATTAAGTGGAAGTCTCGGTTGAACCTTAGGAATAGAAAGGATACCACTGTCACGACATGAGATTATTAAGGTCCCGTATAAGACCATGTCTGGGACATGGCCTCGACACCGAATTGATATCCCGTGTAAGACCATATCTGGGATATGGCATCAGCATCGAATAGTGATTCTGTGTAAGACCACGTCTGGGACCTAGCCTCGGTATGAAAATCGTGTAAGACCATGTCTGAGACATGGCATCGATATACAATCTCGTATAATACCATATCTGGGATATGGCATCGACATCAATGAGATATCCCGTATAAGACCATATCTGGGATATGGCATCGGCATCAACATGTGATCCAATGTAAGACCATATCTGGGATATGGCATTGGCATCTTATTACGTGTATGACGAGTTTGAGTATCCTTCGATATTCCAAGTGGTTCAACGGGATAAAGAGCTAAGTTTACATTCAAGATGATAAAAATGCTAAAATTATGTAATGAAGTGATACAGGTACATATGAGAAACTCACGAGAAATGAGTCCGATATGTGATATTTGATTGGTAAGAGTAAGCACGAGTAAGCTATGTCAATGTGCTTGAGAACTTGTGTTATTACTCAATGTAATGTATAGATGTTATCATAAACCTTTATGTTGTTATTTATTTCATGCAAACTTACTAAGCTTTACGCTTACTCTCTCTATCTTTTCCCTTTTCCTTGTAGTATCGCCAAGCTAGCTCGGGGATCGAAGGACGTCGGAGTTCGATTCACACTATCAACTATTCTTTTGGGTATAGTAATGTTTGATTTATTTTGGATATGGAATGTATAGGAACTTGGTCATTTTGTGATATGTCATATTTGTTAGCCAATGTGTTGTCTATTAACGTTACTCGTTTCATTTTGTAAATGGCCATTGGAATCGGCCAAAACTAGCAAAGTTATATCTATACAAAGATGATGAATTTCATGAAGTGCAAGTTTGTGCAATTTAATGAGTAATGTATGAATGTATGTGCATAATGCTGTGGTGTGTAGTTGAGGTGTGGATGTCTTAATAGTGTATGTTAGAAGGGCATTATTGTTAAGCTAAGTGTTGTTGGAAAAAGTATAAGTGTGGTTGCTTTTCAGGGTGGCAAATGGCTTGGTAGATAGCCTTGTATTTGCCCACACGGATAGACACATGGGCGTGTGTCTAGACCGAGTGTGACACACGGTCATCCTTATGGGCGTGTTGACAGGCCGTGTGATCCCCTGCATCCAAAATTAGCAAAACAGAATGTTTAGTAGTGAGTACATGGGCAGAGACACGGTCGTGTGTCTCAGCCGTGTGAGGGCCACGGCCTCAAGACATGGGTGTGTGCTAGACTGTGTGAAGTCTGCATTTAATTTGCAAAAAATTCAGTTCGTCACACGGGCTAGCACACGGGCGTGTGACCTAGCCGTGTGGCCCTAAATGGTTGCTGACGTCATAAACAAAATTTCCCTTATTTTGGACACGGCCTGAAGCGCGGGCGTGTGATATGTCACACGGGCGTGTCCCTTCTCTCACACGGGCGTGCGGCCCTGTTTTGAGAAGAAATTTTCTAAGTGTTCGTAAGTCTCCGGTTTAGTCCCGAACCACTCCATATGTATGTTTTGGGTCTCGTAGAGCTATAATAGGGACGTTATGATTTCAAATGAAAAGTTTTAGATTGGAATGAAAAAATTATGGCCCGATATTGTATGATTAAGTATGTTAAGTACGGTAATGCCTCGTACCCGGTTCCAGCGCGTTGAATACGGGTAAGGGGTGTTACAATAGGTGAACATGTTCCATTTGTGACGCTTTATACGCAGATCCAGTGGATGAGTCAGGTGTGTAGTGTTATGATTTGATTGGTATCAGAATATAGGTTTAGTCGGTCCTCTGACCTAGAAGATTGGAAAGAAGTACGCCCTATGTGCATGGCAGTCGAATTGGCTGTGGCCCACAAATCCTTAGTATTGTTAATAGACTACATGCGATACGTAGATGCATGCGTATAGGTTGGCGAAGAGAGGTAAGTACAAATAATTTAATATACATAGAAAGTATATGTGAGACAATGTGGTAGTAGAAATTCCTGTAAATCCATGTTAAAAGGATAGAAGGAAACTATAAGTAAGGAAATGCAAATAGATGAATGTGGAAAGGAAATGTAAGTACATAGATTTTAAGTACAAGTATTAGAGAAATGAAGCTTCCTTAAATAGAAAATACAAAGGGGAATAAAGCTTTTTAATGTGTCAATTGGCCTTCTACGTCAATGGCGGCTATGTTTCTTCCTAACTAGTGTTTAGGAAGAAGTAGGTACGAACTCGCTCGGTCATTGTGGGTGGAACTCGAGGATATCATGGGCGAGTTTGCTTACATAAGAGGAGCGGCTAGGATAACTAGCTCCTCGAAATCAACCTATTAGGTTTCACTTTCTCACTAACGGGTGGGTGAGGATATACCCTGCTCTTTCAACCGAATAGGGAAGTGAGTAGTGCTGGCATGGTTTCCCCACCATGTTACAGAAGAAGCCACAATGAACATGGTGCATGGGACAAACCTCTCCAGTTCTTGAAAAGGGCTTTCTCCACATTCTAGGCTGACTGGAAGTAAAGCTAGGAAGGGAAAATGGTTTCCTGGGATGACTAGTACACCATCATGTCAAATTTGGTGTGTGTGCCCCATAAAATAGGAATCTTCGCCTTCTCTAAGTCTCTTTTTAAGGATGTAGTTTGTAGACGGGCTAAAAAAGGGGTGGAACTAAAGGGATTAGATATGGAGAAAACTTGGGTGTTAGGAGTATCAGGGGAGCTACACTTTAGTATTGTATTTAAGTGAGAAAACAAATATAGGAAAAGAGAACTGAAAGATAGTGGGAAGATCGATCAAGCCAAGGGCTTGTAGACTTATGCATTTCCCTTTAACGTTTAGGGTTATTTATAGCCATGAGAGAGCGTGGGAAGTTATGAGAATTTAATACGTGATAAGAAACCATTCAATCCCACCAATGATAATATGACACTTGTTAGCATCGGGAGAAAGAAGCGTCTTTTGGTAGCCCCAAGACAGGAATAGTTGTTTACTGTACTGTAACACTCCTAACCCGTCTCCACTGTCGGATTACAGTTACGGAGCATTACAATGCATATAATAACAATTACTAACATTTAACCATTCAAATATCAAATTAAATAACATATAATCAAATTCAAATGTCATCCATAGCATTAATATAATTATTAACCTTAAATCGGGCTTACAATGCCTTAAAAATAACTTAGGAACAATCAGGGACTAATTTGAAACAAAACATAAATTTTTAGAAATATTCAAAAATTTTGAAAAGAGGGGCCCATGTGAGTATTCGAAATAGGGCCACACGACTGTGTCGTAGGCCGTGTCTCAGACCGTGTGAAACCTGCATCTAAAAATAATAATGACGGCCATGTGGGGAGACCGTGTTTGGCACACAGTTGTGTGACAACCCGTGTCCGTTGTCGTGTGCTTCACAATTTACCCCTAAAACAAACCATTTCAAACCCAATTACCTAAACATCAATCCAACCCATGCCTACATGCATTCATATGACGAAAACACAATCAAACACACTCCAAAACTTAACAATTGGACCTTCCTATAAGATCTAACCAATATACCAACAAAAGGCACAACAATCACAAATCAACCTTGATCCCATCCAACATTACAAGTTCCATAATTTAGCATATTTTAAACATACCAAATGACCATATCAAAAACATATTAATCAACCATTATCTTCAAAATTTCAAAAGGCATGCTCAATTACTAAACACTCCATATTTACTCTTCATTTACAAGCCATCAACAAAAGGCATAAAACACAAATGAACTTGGCACAAATTCAAAACAACAAATTTACTAAGACAACCATAATTAGGCCGTGTGCTAGGTTGTGTAACTCACTAACTTGCATACAAAGGAACCCTAAAATGACACACGGTCATGTCGCTTGGCCGTGTGCCACACACAGTTGAGTCACACGCCCGTGTCTCAGGCCGTGTGGACATAAATTTGCCTAAAATCAAGCCATGTCCTATACCATTTCATGCATAACTATTTGAACAAATTGTGCACACTTACAAGGCATCAAACCATAACTAAACATGCATATATTTGCCATTCCAAAGGTTCTAATTTAACTAACCAATATGCCATTCAAAGTCACCTCAAACACATTCATCAAAGTTTACCTAAACATGTCAACTTACCTAATTTTCAGGCATCAATATTTAGTTCAATACTTTCCAAAACATGCCATAACTTGACCATAATCAAACCATTTCAACACATACCATTTGAGCCATTCAAATCATGCAACATAATATAGCCACAATGACACAAACTAGCAAGGCATCAAATGTACCAACAAAGTTAACTTACATAACTTATACATACCAAATCATCAACTAAACATTCAACTAAACACCATTATAAGTACATCGATACATGCCATTATAACCTTGGCCAAAACATTCAAAAACTACCAATAACTATGCTGGATAGTGTGATAAATCTCCGACAAGCTTCCAAACCAATCGAGCTTCCGATAATCTATAAAAATAAGAAAGAAACTATGTAAGCAAATAATGCTTAGTAAGTTAGTAGAAAATAAAACATAACTTACCATTTTATTTACATAACAATAAGTATAAGCATAATGTAACCCAAACCACAAGCTTGGCACAAGCCTATGCATCATCATCAATACACAAGTTAGTGCATTTATACATAACTCATTTGAATTAACCACAAGATAAGTCATTTCCATATGAAAATACATAATTTGATTCATTCATCCATTTCATGAGCATATGCATAATTCCATCTGGAAACTAACCATTTCAATCCCTTTTCTTGCCTGTTGAACCATCTAGAATATCATCGAATAGCCAGGAAAGCTCACACGAAGTGTGCTTAAACATATAACCGTAACCTTTCCTTTACATCATTGCTCACACGAGCTATGAAATGGGTCCTTACACGAGCTGTGGGTCGGAATGTAAGCTACACGATGCTGCTCACATAAGCTATGGAGTATCCGCAGCAAATGCAAAACCTCAACCATCGGTAGGACATTCAAGACCAGCAATCAAAACATGAAATCCCTAATGACATGTCATTTGTATCCTACGAATTCCTAAGGTTCAACCAGGACTCAACATCCGTCAAATCATCATAACTTTGGTATGATTATACATCGATCCGACATTAAAATAACATAATAAACATTCAAATTAACAACATTAGTTTAATAACCGTTCATACTAACTTACCTCAACAACTAGGGCATAGAAGGTTAAATTGAGCTATTCCGAAGCTTTAGCTTTGCCTCGATCTAAGTCCGTACGTGGTCTATCTTGATCTAAATAGACAATTTCAATCCATATAATACTTCTAGTATTCAATTCAGCCAATATTTCATATTTATGCAAAATTATTATTTTGCCCTTAAAATTTTAAGTTTTCACAATTTAGTCATTAAGCTTATAAATTGAAATCTAAGCATGTTAATCCCCCATTCAATCTAACTGAATTTATTAGGGACTTATATCAACCCATATAAACCATCATTTCATAAATTTGACATGAACTTTTACTATTTTTACAAATCAATCCTTAAATGCAAATTTCTTCAAAAATCACTTTACAAAACTTGTTTATTTATTAACAAGGATTCATAATCTATCATTAAATATCAAAAAAAAGTTCAAGAACATCCATGGAAAACCTCTCAATCTTTAACAGTTTTACAAATTAGTCCCTGCGCTAGCTAGATTAAGCCACAACGATCTCAAAAACATAAAAATAATTAAAAACGAAGCTTAAAAACATACCATGCATGAAGAAAGTGTGAAACCGAAGCTTCCCTTACCAACAATGGCTATTTTCGGTTTTGAGTTTGAAAAATAAGAAAGATTATAGCCTTTTTCCTTTTTCTTTGTTTAACATTTACTTTAATTATCTAATTACTAAATCAACCTTAATCTTTAACTTTAAAAATCACTTAAACTATGTCCATATAAGTCCACTAACTTTATAAATGGTAGAATTGCCATTTAAGTCCATTTACTTCCATTTCCATAGTCATTTAGCCCTTTTAACTATTAAAACTCCACCTTTACACTTTTTACGATTTAGTCATTTTCACTTAATTAACCATGTAAACATTAAAATTTCTTAACGAAATTTTAATACGACCTTACTAATATCCCATAGAAATTAAAATAATAATAAAATAAAAATTTACTTGTTCATTTTGTGGTCCTGAAACCACTGTTCCAGTTTCACTGAAATTGGGTCGTTACATTATTGCTGAAGATAGGGATAGAGCTCTAAGACAGTATGCTGTGCCAGTGTTTCATGAGCTTAATATGGGTATTAGGAGACCCAAAATTGAGGCACAACTATTTGAGCTGAAGCCAATCATGTTCCAGATGCTTCAAACAGTGGGTCAATTCAATGGAATGCCTACCGAAGATCCTCACATTCACTTAAGATTGTTTATGGAGGTGAGCGATTCTTTCAAATTAGCCGAAGTACCCGAAGATGCACTACGATTAAAGTTGTTCCCGTATTCACTAAAGGATAGAGCTCAAGCCTGGTTGAACTCATTGCCATCAAATTCTATTACCACATGGCAAGAGTTAGCAGAACGATTCCTTATGAAGTACTTCCCACCTAGCAAGAATGCTAAGTTGAGGAATGAGATCATTACCTTCCAACAGATGGATGATGAGTCCTTTTATGAGGCACAAGAAAGGTTTAAAAAACTATTACAAAGATGCCATCATCACGAAATCCCTCATTGCATCCAATTAGAGACTTTCTATAACAGTCTCATTACTCACACGAGGATGGTAGTGGATGCTTCTACTAATGGTGCTCTCATTTCTAAGTCTTAGAACGAGGCTTGTGAAATCATCGAGAGGATTTCCAGTAAAAATTATCAATGGCCAACCAATCGAGTAGTGTTAGGAACACGAGTCACTGGAGTACATGAAGTGGACGCTATCACTTCACTTGCATCTCAGGTATCCTCAATATCCTTAATGCTTAAAAACTTTACTACTACTGGGTTTAATAATTTTGTAGCTCAACCACTGAATCAATTCAAAAATGTATTCTATTTTTATTGTGGGGAAGAGCACTTATTCGAAGAATGCCTATCAAACCCAAAATTCGTGTATTACATGGGTAACCAGAACCAGAAAGGAGGAAGGCAAGGACTATAATCTAATTTTTATAACCCATCGTGGCGAAACCATCCTAATTTCTCTTGGAGTAACCAAGGGGCTAGACCCAGTAACACTTATGCATAACTTAGATCGACCCAGCCACCTGTATTTACCCAACAAGTTCAAAAACAACCTCAAGATGAACCTTCCAATGGCTTAGAAAACTTGTTGAAGGCGTACATAGAAAACAATGATACCTTAATCCAAAGCCAAGCAGCCATATTGAAAAACCTGGAAAACCAAATCGGTCAGCATGCAACTGAACTTAGGAACCGACCACAAGGTGCTTTGCCTAGTGATACGGAGAACCCAAGAAATTTGAGGAATGAGCATTGTAAAGTATTGACATTAAGGAGCGAAAAGACAATAGAGCCCAACATTGTTGAAGTTAAAGAAGAGTAAGCTGATGCTCGAGATAAAGTGGAAGTTCAACCAAGTGTTAAAATCCTAACTTCACCAAAACCAGAATCTGCAAAACCTGATAAGGTAACTTTTGAACCAGTCAATTTCGATAAACTAACAACTTTGTTAGATACAAAATTTTCACAAAAACAGCCAGTTCAAGTTAAGAATCCTCTACCACCCTACCCTCAAATACTTTAGAAGCAGAAGCAGAAGCAGGAGGTCTAGTTCAAGGAATTCCTAGACGTACTAAAGCAACTTCATATCAACATTCCGTTGGTAGAAGCTCTTGAGCAGATGCCAAACTACGTTAAATTTATGAAGGATATCCTATCCAAGATATGAAAACTTGGAGAATTTGATATGGTAGCTTTGAAGAAGGAATGCAATGCATATCTAAAAAATAAACAACCCCCAAAGATGAAGGACCCTGGATGTTTTACCATACATTGCAACATTGGAGCAATTTATTATGGTAAGGCATTATGTGATTTGTGTGCAAGCATCAACTTGATGCCCGAGTCTATATTTAGAAAGTTGGGGATAGGTGAAGTTAGACCTACTACGGTTACTCTTCAGTTAGCAGATCGATCCTTAGCACATCCAGAAGGAAAACTTGATCATGTATTGGTACATGTAGACAAATTTATTTTTCCTGCTGACTTTGTTATTTTATACTTTGAAGCAGATAAAGAGGTACCAATCATCCTAGGAAGGCCTTTCCTAGCAACTGGAAGAACCCTTATTGATGTGCAGAAGGGTGAGCTTACTATGCATGTTCAGGACGATTAGGTAACTTTTAATGTTTTTAAGTCTATGAAATTCCCTAACACAGTTGATGATTGTTCTACAGTATCTGAGTTAGAGGGTTTAGCTGTAGAATGGGAACTCAACTCTATTGAGGACCCACTGGAACAAGTTTTAATGTCAGACCCTCTAAGTGATGAAGAGGGGGAGGAAAACTTAGCTTTGCTAGAAGCTAACAAGAAGGGATTTAATCCACAATCCCATTTTGAATATTTGGAATTAGAAAACAGAGATTATGTTCAACTAAAAGCGTCAATCAAAGAGCCACCTAAATTAGAACTTAGGGTACTTCCCTTGCACTTAAAATATGTTTATTTAGGTAACGCTTCGACTTTTCCTGTGATTGTTTCAGTAGAGTTAACTTAAGAGCAGGAAGAGAAACTTATTTCAATATTGAAACAAGTTAAGAAGGCTATTAGATAGAACATAGCTGATATACATGGTATTAGTCCATTCATGTCCATGCACAAAATCATCCTAAAAGATGGTGAGATTGGAAAGATTAATGGACAACAAAAACTAAACCCCATTATAAAAGGATGTGGTAAAGAAAGAGATCATAAAATGGTTAGATACATGTATAATTTATCCCATCTCAGACAGTTCATAGGTAAGTCCAGTCCAATGCATGCCAAATAAAGGAGGTATTATGATCATTGAGAACAAAAATAACAAATTAATACCAACTAGAACGGTTACGAGATGGAGAATTTGCATAGATTACTAAAAGTTGAATAAGGCGACTAGGAAAGATCATTTTCCTTTGTCGTTCTTAGACGAGATTTTGGATAAACTCGCGGGGCAAGACTATTACTATTTTCTCGATGGTTACTTAGGGTACAATCAGGTCACAGTAGCACCGGAGGATAAACACAAAACAACATTTACATGCCCGTACATTACATTTGCATTTAGGTGCATGCCATTTGGTTTATATAATGCACCTGGTACATTTCAAAGATGTATGATGGCTATTTTCACTGACATGGTTGAGAAGTATTTGGAAGATTTCATGGATGATTTTTCAGTGTTTGGAGACACTTATGATGACTGCTTAGTCAATCTAGCCAAGATACTAAGGTGGTGTGAAGAAACAAACCTTGTACTTAATTGGGAAAAGTGTCATTTCATGGTATGATAAGGTATTGTTTTAGGGCACCGAATAACAAGACATGGAATCAAGGTAGATAAAGCAAAGGTAGATGTTATTGAGAAACTCCCACCTCTAACATCTATAAAGGGTGTTAGGAGATTTTTGGGACATGCTGGTTTCTATCGAAGATTCATCAAGGACTTCTCCAGAATTGCTAAACCCTTATGCAAGTTACTGGAGAAGCACACGATATTCAAATTTGATTAAGAATGCTTAAAAGAATTTAATGTTCTAAAGAACTGGTTAGTTTAGGCACATATTATCATCACACCATATTGGGATTTTCCATTTAAGTTAATGTGTGACACAAGTGACTTCGTGATAGGAGCTATGATGGGCCAGCGAAGGAACAATGTTTTTCATCCCCTCTACTATGCAAGTTGGACTCTAACGGGAGCTCAATTAAATTATACGGTAACATAAAAAGAGTTACTTGCTATTGTTTTCACTTTTGAGAAGTTTTGATCTTATCTTGTAGGTACCAAAGTGACTGTCTATACGGATCATTCGACAATTAAATATTTACTTTCCAAGAAAGATGTCAAGTCGAGATTAATTCGATGGGTACTTCTACTTCAAGAATTCGATCTAGAAATTCAAGATCGAAAAGGGGTAGAAAACCAAGTAGTAGATCACTTATCCAGATTGGAGTCACAAGAATGAACTTCACCTTTTGTACCCATCCAGGAGACATTTTCGGACAAGCACATACTTAAGGTAAATCATGTCCATAACACCCCTTGGTTTGCTGATTTTGCTAACTAGTTAGCTTGTGGTTTGATGCCGATTGATAAGACGTGTCAACAAAAGAAAAGGTTTCTTCACCATGTGAAGTATTAGGAAGAGCCATATTTGTTCAAAAAGTGCGCAGATCAAATGATCAGGAGATGCGTGGCAGAAAACGAGGTACAAAGATTTTATATCATTGTCACACAACTCCGAGTGGGGGACACATTCGAGGCACACGTACTGTGGCCAAAGTACTGCAAGCCAGATTCTTTTGGCCAACGCTATTCAAAGATGTGTATGCCTACGTAAAGAGTTGTGATCGATGCTAGAGAGTTGGAAACATCACCAACAGAAATGTGATGCCTCGAACAAACATCATTAAGGTAGAATTATTCGATGCCTAGGGTATTGACTTTCTTGGTCCATTCCCTCCTTCTTTTGGTCACAAATATATATTGGTAGCAGTAGACTACATATCTAAGTGGGTTGAGGTTGAGGCATATCCGACGAACGATGCCAAGGTTGTGATGATTTTTTTGCAGAAACTTGTGTTCACAAGGTTTGGAACTCCTAGGGCAATCATCAATGATGAAGGGTCCCATTTTGTGAACAAGTGGTTGAAATGGTTGCTCGATAGACATGGAGTAAAGCACAAGGTTGCCACAGCTTACCATCCGCAGACGAATGGACAAGCTAAATTGGAAAATAAAGATATAAAAGGTATACTCGATAAGGTAGTTTGTCCAAACCGACAAGATTGGTCCAAAAGACTGGATGGCGCTTTATGGGCCTACAAGACAGCATACAAGACACCTTTAGGGATGTCTCCCTATCGGTCGGTCTTTGGGAAAGCCAGTCATTTGCCCTTGGAGTTAGAGCATAAAGCTTAATGGGCTCTCCAACAGCTCAACTTAGATCTCAAGCTTGCTAAAGAGAAACGGATGCTTCAACTTAACGAGTTAGAAGAGTTCTGAATGTTCTCATATGAAAATGTCAAACTATTCAATGAGAGACTAAAAAGATGGCATGACAAGCACATTTGAGTTTGGGAATTTGAAGCAGGTCATCAAGTCTTGTTGTTCAATTCAAGATTAAAGTTCTTCTCAGGTAAGTTAAAATGACGTTGGTCTAGTCCATTCACTGTTCATCAAGTCTTCCCATACGTGGTTGTTGAACTTCACGGTAAGGGAGGTAATTTCCGAGTTAATGCTCAGCGCTTAAAACATTAATAGGGAGATAAAATTGAGCGGGATAAAAGCTTGTTCATTTTATCAGATATTTAATTTTCTTTATTTCTCTTTTAAATAAATGACTTAGGCTATTTTTTTGGATTAGTATGTTAAAATAAATTATGTCTAGGAGATTGGAACTTAAACATGACTGCTTGTCTAGGATATTTAATTTTAACATAATCTTTTGAGAAAAATATTTTCTAAGTGAAAAATTAAATTTTTACTTTTTCAAATAAAAGGGTCAATTTTATTTCAAATTTTAGCTTGCAGCTCATTTTTCAAATTATCTTTAAGTACAGGGGATTAATTGAATTATTTGTAAAAATTGACTGTTCTTTTTGTAAATATTAAAATTAGCTGTCTTTCTCTGTAAATATTTTACAAACAGCTAAAATAAAGGTTTTTAATTTTGTTTTAATAAATAAGATGATAATAACTAATATATAATTATATTTTATATAATGTATAGTAATTGTTATCAACTTTGTATAAGATTAAAATTATGTAATATTTTATTTAAAAGTTTTATTTTTTTAATAAATAATATAATACCAAGTGATATATTTACATATTTTATATAATATATTAAGTGTTATTGTCTTTAAATAAGATTAGGAGTTATAGTATTTTAATATTATTTCTTCTAAGAGTTTGAGTTGAATTCCCCCATACTCACTTTAAATACCACCTTCCCATTCACTTCCTCTACCATCATCCTCAACACCATCCACCCTCCAAGTCATCTAGTGCCGCAGCACCAATCTACCTTCATTGGAAACTATCAATTGCACCACCAGCAGCAACACCGACCAGCAGCCACCATCGCTCGCACCTGCTTCCTAGCGCACCTGCCCGCACGCACAGCCCGCACGTTTTGCAGCTGACTCTTACCCCTGCTCGTGCACCAACCCCATTTCGGGCCTTGCTTTGTTGCTGCTCTCTTGTGCAAAGTCATTGCTGCCCTAGCCCTCACGCACCCCAACTCACAAGCCGCTCACGCGCTTGTTTCCTTTGCACCACACCACCACCTTGCCGCAACCATAAAAAACATCAATTAGTTACCCTCTAACACACCCTAAATCGACATCTTTAGCTTCGCATTCTATTATTTATTTTATTGAGTTCTTAATTTTTATACAAAGGTGGTATGAAAACTTTCTCTTAAATTTTAAATTTGATTTAATGATTTGAATTTACAATTTATTGAATTATTTTATGCAAATTGAATTTTTGAGAAAATATTCGTTTCCATCTTATGTTTAGGTTAATCATGCCTCGCAAAAGAACTTGTGCCTCTATCCAAGTTGAAGAATCACAAAACAAATTCCACTGTGAAGAAGCCAAAGCGAGATACAACAGCATTTTCAAAAATAACAAATGCTCCCAGAAAAAGGCTTTACATTCAAAGAAACTAGTTACACTAATTTCATGGCAAGCATTCGACAAGTTGCTAAAGCTTTAAATTGGGAAGTGTTTTGTGAGAAAAGACCAAGTGCAGATGAAGAGTTAATTTGTGAATTTTATACGAATTTGACCTCAAGCGAATTAATAGAAGTCTCTATCCGAGGAATCAAGGAACCAATAAATTCAAGCACTATTAATGAATTCTTTGATTTACCCGATTTTGAAGACGACAAATATTCTTCCTTAATGGAAAATATTGAGGCTGAAAAATTGCAAGAAATTCTCGAGGAACTTATAGTTTTGGGATCTAAACAGACTGTGTCAAAGCACGGAACTCACACTTGTCGCAGAGATATTTGACACCATTAGCGAATGTATGGTTTTATTTTGCTCGATTCAGCCTTATGCCTATTTCACATGGGACTACAATTTTCAGTAGAACGAATGGTCTTTGTAACACCCCTAACCCATATCCGTCGCCAGAACATGGTTATAGAGCATTACCGGAGTTTACGGATCAAACAGAAATTTCAACATTTCAAAACATATCAATATTCATATAAAAAAACCAATCAAAATCATTCATATTGTCCCATAAATGAGCCCTCGAGACCCAAAATATGCGTTAGAAACAAGTCGGGACTAAATCAGAAACTCAGAGAATTTTTTGGAAAACATTAAAGATTTTCAAAGCTATAGGGGTCACACGACCATGAGGCCTGGCCATGTGACACACACGACCAAGAGACACGCCCGTGTCTTAGGCCATGTGGGCATTCAAAATAGGGACACATGGCCGTGTCCCAGCCCGTGTCTGTCCGTGGAACTCACTGACTTGGGCCACACGGCCAAGCCACACTTTAACACCTCTAACCCGTATCCGTCACCAGAATAGGGTTACAGAGCATTACTGGATTTTTCAGAACATTTACAGATAATTCATATCAATTACTATTCACTTTTCGAGATTATTCATAACGTCCCTTAAATAGATCTTCGAGGCCCAATATGAGTAGTAGAATTGAGACGGGACTAAATCGGGATCTCAAAATTTTTTCACAAAATTTCAAATTTTTTTCCTAAATACAGCGTTCACACGCCTGTTTGGTCAAGGGACACACCCGTGTGACCCTAGGACACGCCCATGCTACAGGTCGTGTTCGACCTCATGTAGCTCTCTGACTTGTGCCACACGGCCAGCCACATGCCCGTGTGCTAGGCCGTGTGGTTAATTTTATTTTTCAAAATTAGGTGCAGGTTTCACACGGCCAAGACACACGCCCGTGTTCTAGGTCATGTAGCACACATGGCTGAGACACACGCCCATGTCTCTGCCCGTGTGCTCAATTCTGAGCATTCGTTTCTCAAATTTAAGATGTAGGGGACACACGGTCTAACCACATGCCCATGTACCAGGATGTGTGCCACACACAGTCAAAACACACGCCCGTGTGTCTACCCATATGGACAAAATAAAGCCATTTTCTAGCTTTATTTCTCACCCAAGACTTTGCCAATAACCTACACCAAAACTTACATTCATATACCAACCAATTCAAGCATCATAACCAAGTTAATTCTAACATCTAACATGGTACATCATTACATGCATTCATGTTTATAATCTTACCCTTTTGTGAACATACATGTTAACATAATTTAATCAACCACACTAAACACAAGTATATTAATCATGGTATAACCTTATAATTTTACCAAAACAAATCTTTACTAGCCATTCCAATGGCTAGATTACAATCAACCATTTACATGCCAATATGGCCAATTAACCTATACATGCCATTATAACCATAACTAATTTACCATATGTACCGATATAGGCCGATGGATAGTGTGAGTGATCTCCGCCAAGCTTCCAATCTAACGAGCTTCCGATTTATTATAAAACAGGGAAATAAAACTAGGTAAGCATATAATGCTTAGTAAGTTCGTATAACATGGTACTTAACTTACCATTCACTCTATTTTAAGATAAACATGTAAGGAACATTCAATCAATTTGATCTCAAGCCCTACACATATCCTCATTGCCCTTGTTAGTCATATATTCCATAATAACATCAAGAAACATATATGGGCTCAACAACAATCAAATTTCCAGATATATATACTTTCCATATCACATATTCATATAACATGTATAAATCATATATTTGTATTTCAAGTACATATTCATAATAATTTATCTCAAGTTTAGATTATTTTATGTCGGAACTTTACCCATTAAATCATTCAAAATATCAATGTCAGACGAGCAGTACACTCAAGGTGTACAAATCTATAATCATGAGTGAACGTATTCATTAAATAAATTCCATGTACATTTATCATCGTCTCATATTTCCATATATCATGTGTCATCATTTTCATGTATTTCAGGCACATACATGTAATAACTCATTTCTTATTTATCCCTTTTTATGTCAGGATTTTTCCCATTGAATTTATCTGAAATATCAATGGATATACAGGTAGTACACTCGAGGTGTACAAATCAGGATCCGTTAACTCATATTCAGGGGCACTTGTTAGGGCACACAACCAGAGAGCACACTCTCGAGCCACATATCAAGATGCTCAGATCAGCCATGTAACAGGAAGCTTATCTAGGCTAAATCAGGAGTGCTCACGAAGAGCTTATCAGGATTGCTCATGAAGAGCCATATAACAGGAGCACCGGATAGACATATCACAGGAAGTTCAAGCGAGCCATGTCAGGACGCTCAATAAGAGCTGCGTTTGTGTCCGCGACAAATGCCGGATCACAACCAATCAATAAGTAGGATGCTCACAAAGAACTGCGGTAGTGCACAACACATGCCAAATTACTACCAATCAAGATGCTCACAGGAACTATATATATATTAGGATACTTGAGAGAGCTTTTATCAGGATTACTCGTCCATGCTAAATCCCGTCCGCAACACATGCAGGACTATATTTGTAAATCCCCAAAAATGTGGGGTTTGTAATTTTGCTGAATTAGCTAAAATTCCATGATGTGCTTGAACAACTAGTTATTTGAGTGTATATGGGGGTTTTTAGGGAGCCTGGGTTCGAGTCTGAACCTTGGAAGAATTTAAAATTTTGCTCATAAGTAAAACTAGCAGTTAGCAGTAGGGCTTCTGTATAAATATGTGTGTTTATGTATCACAAGAGAGCCTGTGGCTTGATGATGGTGGCGTCACAAAGATGGCAAGGGGAGTGGGGTTTGAATCCCATGGCAAGCAAATGGGGGCTTTTATTTTATGTCTTGAGGGTGCAAGAGGTAGAGTTTGGATCAAACTCTGCATAGGAAGTTGAAGAATTGGTCAACAATTTCGAATGGGAGGCTGGGAGCAATTCAATGAGGATTTGGTGGAAAGTTGAAGGAGTTTGAATGGGAGGGGAAGCTTGGCCGAATTTGGAGAGCTTGAGTAGGGGAAAATTTTGGCCAAGGGTTGTCAATTGGGTGCATTTTCGGCTTGTGAGAGTGTTAGAGTGTTGAATTTTCTCTGGCATTTTTCGAGGGTTGTTTTGCATTTTGGTACTTTTTTTTACGTTTCAGGTCTTTTCCTTTTCATTTCACCTCTGCCAAATTCACTTCTTCTCCCTTCCTTCTTTCTTCCTTACTTTTTTTTGCTATTTGCTGAATTGGTAGGCCTCTCCTCTTTTACCTTCTTTTCTTCTTCCCTCAATTCACTCCTTGCCGAATCTATTTCCTTTCTCTTTGTTCTTCTTGTGATGACTGAACCTGTGGTGGCCTAAACACTCTCTTTTCTGCATTCCCTCTTTTCCTTGTTCCTAACCTTCTCCAAATATCATCGATTTTGTGGTAAGTGGATACTCTAGCCGAATCTTGGCCGGCTTCTTTTCTATGCTTGGTTTGTATCTCTCGAGCCGAAAGGCTGTTTTGTTTTCCTTTGTTGCCGTGGTTATTTGTATAGCCAACACCTTCTCTTCATTCAAACGTTGCTGGGGACTCGCTTTCCTTAACCAAGGGGTAGGCCGATTACCTTTCCCCTGCAAGAGATTTCTTGATTGGTGGTAAGTAGCGTTAGTTTGATTGAACGGTTTCTATATTATGGTGATGTTTTAACAAGGGTTGAGACTAATTGTTAGAACTGTTGATTTCATAGGTGCTTAATCTTGGGAGCTTCAACCTACAGCCCATAACAGGTGTGTAATCATACACCCGATTTTGGTTCTGTCAACATGATACATGAAGGTGTGTATTCACACCCCTGATGGATTGTGAATAAAAATCGATAAGCTGAAACTTCGGCATCTGAGGGTTCTCGAGCGTGCGAGTGCTCGTAGAGATAAACCGAGCCACAATCGTTGGCAATAGACCGTTGAGGTTGCCACGAACATTCTCGTGGGCTTAGGTCGTAATGGGCCTTGTTGGGCCGAGATGGGCCATTGGGCCCATGGACCCCACGTGGGTAAAATTCACGATAGTGTCAGATAATGGATTGGGCTGTGAAGTTCGCATAGCCGCGACCGAAATTGGGCTGAATGGGCCACGCGAGCGTGTAGGCTCACTTGAGCCAAAAATTGGGCTTTGGGCCTAATTGTACCGTTTCGACCAAAAAGGGTATCTGTGTCGCTCGAGGCGACTGTAGGCCTTCGGAAGGCCGTTATAGGACTAAAATTACCGAAATACCCTTGAAGGGTAAAATTACCGAAATACCCTCGAAGGGTAAAATTACCGAAATACCCTCGAAGGGCAAAATGACCAAAATACCCTCGAAGGGTAAAATTACCGAAACACCCTTGATGGGTGAAATTACCGAAATACCCTCGAAGGGTAAAATTATCGAAATACCCCTGGGGTGAAATTATCGTTTTACCCCTAACCGACAAAATTACCATTATACCCCTAGTGTTAGTTTAAGTAATGTGTGTATGATATTTATATGACTGATTATGATTGTGACATACTGCATACATGAATTATTTATGACATGACATTCTGTATTAGGGTTGGGATTTGTATTTGGAGGAAGTACTGTACTAGTGGCTCTGCCACGTTTTACCAATCTAGTGGCTTCGCCACGTATTCTAATTTTAGTGGCTTGGCCCATGTTTACTGTCATTAGCAGCTTTGCTGCGTTACTACTAGCAGCTATGCTGCGATATTGGTGTGTTGGCTGGGTGGGTCGACTTGGTCCCCACATGGTGTGTTGGTTGGTACGGGTGGAGTGTTGGCTGGACTGGGTTGGGTTGCACTACTGTTCTGTGATCATTTGGGCTTAGGCCCACACTGCTACTGTATAGGGCTGAAGCCCAGACTGAACTGATTCTAAATAGGGCTCAGGCCCAGACTATTATTGCACAATTGGGGATTACACACTGAGTTCTCGTAACTCACCCTTTTCTTTAACTATGCAGGTAATCCCCAGACTTAGATGATTTGGAGCTGTGAGGGACTCGGAGGTGGACACACGCTCGATATGTTTTAATCTTAGACTCAGCTATTTTATATTTAATAATTTGGGCTATTAATGTTGTAATAAGGCCATTTAGGGTTTTCTTTTTTTTTTAAATTTTATTTAGTATTTCTCTTTATTTCAACCTGCTAGGTTAGGAAACACGGGTTTTTAAAACAATAACGGTTTCTAAAGAAAATTACAATTTCAAACTTTAAAATGGACAACTAGAACAAGTTTCCGCTATAGTAAATCATGATTAGTAAATGATATGACCATTAAGTGAATAATAAGTTTTTGGTTTTACAACCCCAACGTTTTCCAAAAAGTTTTAACTTTCAGTAATAGGCTATTATCAACAAGCTCGATTTTCAAACGACAGCTTGATGTTACACGTCAGATCCAGTCGTAACGTCTAGGCCGAGTTTGGGGTGTTACATTTAGTGGTATCAGAGCCAGGTTGCAAAACTCGGCTGTGGAATGGGTTTTGAAAATTTTCTAAATCTGCCTAAATTTTAGTTTGGAAAGAAATGTTGTTACTGAAAGTATGGCACACCGAGTCTCCGGCACCAAATCTGTAAGTTCTCTGACACTGTTTTCTGTTATATACTAAAATGATTATACTGAGAAACTACCATGGATAGTAGTAGTGCACTGAAACTCTTTAGCTAGAGTAAACTGAAAACTGTAGTGAGGTTTCGATCTACGAAAACAACTCTAAGTACTGTTTATCATAAAATATCTGTTAATAATTATTGGAATTATAAGCTAATGCATAAAACTCTTAAATCAGATAAATGCACTACGTCGATATGAGCACCAGAGGTCACGGAAGGGGTACACGTGGCCGCGATAGAGGCCGAGGTGCTAGAGCTGGGTCTGCAGCATCGAGACACATGCCGGCTAGGGAGGCGCCAGCCTCACCAGTAACTGAGACAGGGTCTCATGACCGAGCCATTGGAGATGATGCTTTGTCTCAAGCAATGCTGCGGGTCTTGGAAAGGGTTCTTTGGAGTAAATCTTTGGATCGATGGGCGAGGGTCAATTCTCGGCGACTCGGTCTAATGGAGCGAAAATCTTGAGGGCATTTACGGTGTAGCCCGAACGTGGCGAAATATTGGCTATAGGCTACCGAACGAATAATGGACGATCTTGGTATCTTGTGGAGCGGCCCGAGGAAGCGGTGTCCTTACTGAGAGACGAGGCATATCAGTGGTGGCTCACTGTAAGAGAGGGTACACAGGCCGACCGTTTGATGTAGGATTTCTTTAAAACGGTCTTTCAAGGAAAATATGTTGGGGCGAGTTATGTGGATGCCCGGAGGAAAGAATTTCTGAGTCTGATCCAGGGGAATAGGTCTGTAGCAGAGTATGAGGCAGAGTTTCTGCGGTTGAGCCGGTATTGTCAGGGCATAGTCGCGACTGAGTATGAACGCTGTGTGCGTTTCGAGGATGGTCTCCAAGATGAGTTGCGGGTGTTGATAGCTCCGCAGAGGGAGCGAGACTTTGCTGCCCTTGTTGAGAAAGGAAAAATTACTGAGGATGTGAAGCGCTCAGAGTGCCATAACTGTGAGAAGGATAGAGGCAGAAATAAGGGGGATTTTGGACCCTCAAGTTCTTTTGGTGGGCCTAAGAAGAAGTCTAGATTTGATGGGTCAGTCCGAGCTGAGGTCTCTATTGTTGCTGCTAGACCGCAGCCTTGCACTGATTGTGAGAGAGCTCACCAGGGTGAGTGCTGGAAAAGAACTGGGGCATGTTTCAGGTGTGGGTCCATGGATCACCAGGTCAAGAACTGTATGCAGAGGCCTATTCAGATGTAAGCCGCAGGTCAGGGCTATGTTCAACCAGGGAGAGGTGGTTAGCAACCACCGAGAGGCCGTGGTTAGGCCAGAGGGGGAAATGGATTGGGTAGAGGTCGTGGAGCACCGGGCAGAGGTGCTGGTAACATAAAGGCGAGACAGCCATCGTTGGTCTATGCTGCTTAGTTCCGAGAGGATGGCGACGCTCCTGACGTCATAACTGGTTTGTTCCTTATTTATAATGTACCATATACTGCTTTAATTGATATTGGGTCTACACACTCGTATGTTGCATGTACTGTGTCTGGGACATTGGGTATGCAGTTCAGAATTACTGATAGTGAAATGTCGATGATAAGTCCACTGGGACAATCGATTAGAGTGAATAAGCTGTTTAGAGACGTGCCCCTAGAAGTCCAAGGGGTTATCCTTCCGGCGGATTTGATGGAACTGCCATTTGGCGAATTCGATCTTATTTTGGGCATGGATTGGCTGGTGAAGCACCGTGCGAATTTGGATTACGCTGCTAAGCGTATGGTATTGAAATCTTCTAAGGATGAGGAGGTGGTTGTGATAGGGGAGCGAAGGGATTATCTATCTAATGTAATCTCAGCATTGAGGGCCGAGAAACTGGTTCGCAAAGGTTGCGAGGCATTCTTAGCTTATGTCAGCATATCTGATTCTAAAGGTCCGTCGGTTGGGGATGTCAGAACTCTGAAAGAGTTTTCGGATGTATTTCCCGAAGAGCTTCCTGGGTTGCCTCCAAACCGTGAGGTTTAATTTGGTATCGAGCTCTTGCCTGGAATAGCTCCGGTGTCCATTACCCCTTATAGGATGGCACTGAAGGAGCTGGTTGAGTTAAAGGCTCAAATTCAAGAGCTACTGGACTGAGAATTCATTCGGCCAAGTGTGTCTCCATGGGAAGCACCGGTGTTATTCGTGAAGAAGAAGGATGGGTCCATGCGCATGTGCATCGATTATTGTCAACTGAACAAACTGATGATTAAAAACAAGTACCCTTTACCAAGGATAGACGATCTGTTCGACCAGCTGCGAGGAGCTTCGGTTTTCTCCAAGATAGATCTTCGATCTGGGTACCATCAGTTAAGAGTTAAGGAGGCAGATGTGTATAAGACTGCGTTCAGGACTCAATATGGGCATTACAATTTTTTGGTCATGCCGTTTGGGTTGACGAATGCACCAGCTGCTTTCATGGATATAATGAACCGGGTATTCCAGCCCTAATTAGACCGGTTCATAGTGGTGTTTATAGATGAAATTCTGGTGTATTCAAGAATCGAGGAGGATCATGATTCGTATCTACGGATTGTATTACAAATACTGAGGGAAAAGCAGCTTTATGCAAAGTTCAGCAAGTGTGAGTTCTAGCTGCGGGAAGTGACATTTCTGGGTCATGTGGTGTCTGCCGAGGGGATTCGGGTTGATCCTTGAAAAATTGAAGCCGTGTTGGATTGGAAACCACCAAAGGTTGTATCTGAGATTCGAAGTTTTCTGGGTCTGGCTGGGTATTACAGACGTTTTGTAGAGGGGTTTTCATTGATTACTGCACCTCTAACTAAGTTGTTGCGTAAAGGGATACCGTTTAATTGGACTGAAAAGCAGCAAGAGAGTTTTGAGAAAATTAAGGAAGTCCTGACTGAAGCCCCAGTGTTAATTCAGCTAGAGTCTGGGAAGGAGTTCGTTATCTACTGTGATGCGTCGCACACTGGATTGGGATGTGTGTTGATGCAAGAGGGTAAGGTTGTTGCTTACGCGTCTCGCCAGCTTAAGCCTCACGAGGCGAATTACCCCACGCAAGACTTGGAATTAGCTGTGGTAGTATTCGCACTAAAGATTTGGAGACATTATTTATACGGTGAGAAGTCTACTATTTACACTGACCACAAAAGCCTCAAGTACCTCCTTACTCAGAAAGAGTTGAATCTTAGGCAACGAAGATGGATAGAGTTGCTTAAGGACTATGATTGCTCGATTGAGTACCATCCGGGTAAAGCTAACGTAGTAACGGATACACTGAGCCGTGAGGTTGTATCTGCTCTGAGAGCAATGTTTGCTCGTCTCAGCCTATTTGAGGATGGTAGTCTGTTGGCTGAACTCCAAGTGAGACCGACCTGGATTGATCAAATTAGGGAAAAGCAGTTGCTGGACGAATCATTCCTCGTTTTCGACTGGTTGAGAAGGGGGAGACTGCGGATTTTGGGTTGAATAGTCAGGGAGTACTATGCTTCCGTGGGAGAATCTGTGTACCGAAGGATTCTGAGTTAAGGCAGTCTATACTGCGAGAGGCGCATAGTAGCCCATACGCTATGCATCCTGGCAGAAACAAGTTATATCGAGATCTGCGTGAATTGTACTGGTGGCCAGGGCTCAAGCGCGAGGTTACAGATTTCGCGAGTAAGTGTCGACATGCCCGGCCAAGTTAAGGCCGAGCATCAACCGCATACGGATTACACGCAACCCGTTAAAATTCCACTCTGGAAGTGGGAGAGGGTAACCATGGACTTTGTTAGTGGGCTACCCTTGACGCCTACTAAGAAGGATTTAGTATGGGTTATTGTTGACCGACTGACTAAATCGCCCACTTCATACACGTGCGCGACCGACTATTCGCCGCGAGGTTGGCTAAGTTATACGTGGTTGAGATTGTGAGATCGCATGGGGTACCGGTGTCTATCATTTGGACAGAGACCCTAGATTCACATCACAGTTCGAGAGTGTTACGAAGCTTTGGGTACAAGGTTGGATTTCAAAGATGGCATTCCATCCTCGGTCGATGGTCGATCGAGAAAGGGTGATCCAGATATTGGAGGACATGCTAAGAAGCTGTGTAATTGATTTCAAGGGCAGTTTGGAAGACTACCTTACCGAATATTAAAGCGTGTGGGACCGGTCGCCTATCGACTTGAGTTACCCCCGGAGTTGAACCGTTTACATGATGTGTTCTACGTCTCCATGCTGAGGTGATACCGTTCTGATCCCTCACATATAGTGCCGGTGGAGGAGATCGAGGTTAGGCCTGATCTGACTTTTGAGGAAGAACCGGTGCAGATACTGGATCATGACGTTAAAGTGTTAAGAAGGAAATATGTTCCGTTAGTCAAGGTGCTTTGGCATAATCACAGTTCAGAGGAAGCCACGTGGGAGCCTGAGGAGGCGATGCGACAGCAATACCCTCACCTCTTCTGACCAGGTAAATTTCGAGGCCGAAATTTCTTTAAGGGGGGTAGAGTTGTAACGCCCTAAAAATGTGGGGTTTGTAATTTTGCTGAATTGGCTAAAATTCTATGATGTGCTTGAACGGCTAGTTATTTGAGTGTATATGGGGGTTTTTAGGGAGCCTGGGTTCGAGTCTGAACCTTGAAAGAATTTTAAATTTTGCTCATAAGTAAAACTAGCAGTTAGCAGTAGGGCTTATGTATAAATATGTGTGTTTATGTATCACAAGAGAGCCTGTGGCTTGATGGTGGCGGCGTCACAAAGATGGCAAGGGCAGTGGGGTTCGAATCCCATGGCAAGCAAATGGGGGCTTTTATTTTATGTCTTGAGGGTCCAAGAGGTAGAGTTTGGATCAAACTCTGCATAGGAAGTTGAAGAATTGGTCAACAATTTCGAATGGGAGGCTGAGAGCAATTCAAGGAGGATTTGGTGGAAAGTTGAAGGAGTTTGAATGGGAGGGGAAGCTTGTCTGAATTTGGAGAGCTTGAGTAGGGGGAAATTTCGGCCAAGGGTTGTCAATTGGGTGCATTTTCGGCTTGTGAGAGTGTTGGAGTGCCGAATTTTCTCTGGCATTTTTCGAGGGTTGTTTTGCATTTTGGTACTTTTTTGACATTTCAGGTCTTTTCCTTTTCATTTCACCTCTACCAAATTCACTTCTTCTCCCTTCCTTCTTTCTTCTTCACTTTCTTTTGCTATTTGCCAAATTGGTAGGCCTCTCCTCTTTTACCTTCTTTTCTTCTTCCCTCAATTCACTCCTTGCCGAATCTATTTCCTTTCTCTTTGTTCTTCTTGTGATGATCGAACCGGTGGTGGCCTAAACACTCTTTTTTCTGCATTCCCTCTTTTCTTTGTTCCTATCCTTCTCCGAATCTCATCGATTTTATGGTAAGTGGATACTCTAGCCGAATCTCGGTCGGCTTCTTTTCTATGTTCGGTTATGTATCTCTCGAGCCGAAAGGCTATTTTGTTTTCCTTTGTTGTCATGGTTATTTGTATAGCTAACACCTTCTCTTCATTCAAACGTTGCCGGGGACTCGCTTTCCTTAACCAAGGGGTAGGCTGATTACCTTTCCCCTGCAAGAGATTTCTTGATTGGTGGTAAGTAGCGTTAGTTTGATTAAACGATTTCAATATTATGGTGATGTTTTAACAAGGGTTGAGACTAATTGTTAGAATTGTTGATTTCATAGGTGCTTAATCTTGGGAGCTTCAACCTACAGCCCATAATAGGTGTGTAATCGTACACCCGATTTTGGTTCTGTCAACATGACGGATGAAGGTGTGTATTCACACCCCTGATGGATTGTGAATCGGTTAAAGCCGAAAAACTGATAAGTCAAAACTTCGGCATCTGAGGGCTCTCGAGCGTGCGAGCGCTCGTAGAGATAAACCGAGTCACAATCGTTGGCGATAGACCGTTGAGGCTGCCACGAACATTCTCGTGGGCTTAGGTCGTAATGGGCCTCGTTGGGCTGAGATGGGCCATTTGGCCCATGGGCCCTACGTGGGTAAAATTCACGATAGTGTCAGATAATGGATTGGGCTGCAAAGTTCGCATAGCCGCGACCGAAATTGGGCTGAATGGGCCACGCGAGCGTGTGGGCCCACTTGGGCCAAAAATTAGGCTTTGGGCCCAATTGCACCGTTTCGACCAAAAAGGGTATATGTGTCACTCGAGGCGACTGTAGGCCTTCGGAAAGACCGTTATATGACTAAAATTACCGAAATACCCTCGAAGGGTAAAATTATCGAAATACCCTCGAAGGGAAAAATTACCGAAATACCCTCGAAGGGCAAAATTACCGAAATACCCTCGAAGGGAAAAATTACCGAAATACCCTCGAGGGGTGAAATTACCGTTTCACCCCTAACCGAAAAAATTACCGTTATACCCCTAGTGGTAGTTTAAGTGATATGTGTATGATATTTATATGACTGATTATGATTGTGACATACTACATACACGAATTATTTATGACACGACATTCTGCATTGGGGTTGGGATTTGTATTTGGAGGAAGTACTGTACTAGTGGCTCTGCCACGTTTTACCGATCTAGTGGCTTCGCCACGTATTCTGATTTTAGTGGCTTGGCCCACGTTTACTGTCATTAGCAGCTTTGCTACGTTACTACTAGCAGCTATGCTGCGATATTGGTGTGTTGGTTGGGTGGGTCGACTTGGTCCCCACATGGTGTGTTGGTTGGTACGGGTGGTGTGTTGGTCGGATCAAGGGGTTGGGTTGCATTCATCGCTTACGCTGCGTGATCATTTGGGCTTAGGTCCACACTACTACTGTATAGGGCTAAAGCCCAGACTGAACTAATTCTGAGCCCCAGACTATTATTGCATGATTGGGGATTACACACTGAGTTCTCGTAACTCACCCTTTTCTTTAACTGTGCAGGTAATCCCCAGCCTTAGATTATTTGGAGCTGCGAGGGACTCGGAGGTGGCCACACGCTCGATATGTTTTAATCTTAGACTCAGCTTTTTTTTTTTGAGCAAATAGACTCAGCTATTTTATATTTAATAATTTGGGCTATTAATGTTGTAATAAGGCCATTTGGGGTTTTCTTTTTTTAAAACTTTTATTTAGTATTTCTCTTCATTTCAACCTGCTAGGCTAGGAAACACGGGTTTTTAAAACAATAACGGTTTCTAAAGAAAATTACAATTTCAAACCTTAAAGTGGACAACTAGAACAAGCTTCTGCTATAGTAAATCCTGATTAGTAAATGATATGACCATTAAGTGAATAATAAGTTTTTGGTTTTACAACCCCAACATTTTCTAAAAAGTTTTAACTTTCAGTAATGGGCTATTATCAACAAGCCCGGTTTTTAAATGACACCTTGATGTGACACGTCAGATCCGATCGTAATGTCTAGGTCGGGTTTGGGGTGTTACCTTATTCATTACGAAAAATCACGTATCCATCGACTTTCATTTATTCAAACGGGATTTAACATTTTTCAAGAATTATCAGGCATGTGATTATTTCATACATTTAAAATATTAATATAATCTAAATAAACACATTCCACATTCATTTCAAACATTAAAGTAACATTTTTATCATTTATCATTTATCAGACATTATCATTTATTTTAGGCATTATCATTTATCGGGCTTGGTCGAATATGTTTTCAGTGTCATATATATATATATGATATTTATACAATTCACAAATACAAAATTTAATTCAAGCATATAAATATACACAATTTAGTTACACGAACTTACCTCGACAAATGTTCATGTACGTAAAATCTCCTAATCGGACATTTTTCTCTTTTCCTCGTTCTAACTCCGAATTTGGTCTATCTGGATCTATACGAGTAAATTTAACATCAATTTAATACAATTTAAACTCAATTCAGTCCAATTCACATCTTAGGCAAAATTACCATTTTGCCCCTAAACTTTTAATTAATTCGTCCCTAGGCTCGAAAAATGAAATTCATGCAATTTAATCCTTTTTCCAAGCCTAGTCCATTTTTACATGTAACATTTACAGCCCATGTGTTTCATAAAATTCATAATTTTTCCATGAATTTTACAACTTTCAATTTAATCCCTAAATTTTGTTTTCATCAAAATTCACTTTGTAAAAGTTGTTTATCTATCAACAACCCTTGATATTCTACCATAAATTTCAAAATTTCAGCATATTCATCCATGGAAAAATTTTCATACTTTGATAACTTTACAAATTAACCCCCAAAATAGATAGATTAAGTTATCCCGATCTCGAAAATATAAAAATTACTAAAAACGGGACTTGAATACTTAGCTAATTTGACCAAGAAAGCTTGCTTTCTCTTTCTTAGGGTTTCCATGCAAAATATTTGGGGAAGATGATGATAAATGATGATATTTTGCTATTTAATTAATTTATCATCTTTAATTATTTTGATTTCCAATTTAGTCCTTAGCCTTTTTCTAATTTTCTATGGATGAATCATCCAAAAATATCTACTAACTTTTCATTAATGGTCTAATTACCATATAAGGACCTCCAATTTAAATTTCTATAGCTATTTAATCCCTTTAGCTATTAGAACTCAACTTTTGCACTTTGTGCAATTTGGTCCTTTATCAAATTAAACATGCAATCGATAAAATTTCTTTACGAAATTTTCACACAATATTATTTTCATACTGTAGATCATAAAATAGTATTAAAATAATTTTTCTTTCCGGACTCGAATCTGTGGTCCCAAAACCACTGTTCCGATTTTATCAAAAATGGGCTGTTACACACACGCCCGTGTGCTAGGCCGTGTACCCCTTGAAGTAACCTCACACGCCCGTGTGCCAGGCCGTGTGCTAGGCCGTGTAATAGCCTGACTTGCAAACCTTTTTAAAAGCTACAGGGACACACGGCTGTGTCACCTAGCCTTGTGTCACACACGGCTAAGACACACGCCCGTGTCTCTGCCCGTGTGGACAAAATTAGGTCATTTTACAAGTCATATTTCTTACCCAATTTGACATGTACCTACACCCAAGATTGTGCATATAAACCAGCCATAATAAGGTACCAAAACCATGCATTTTCTAGACTTATACAAATGGTATAATCACATACAACCAATATCCCCTTAGGCACCTCAAATGACAATTTATAAACAACCATGTATTCAAACTTACCTAATTGATTAACTAACATATATGCATAGTTGTACCAAATCTTTCTATATAAATTTCTTACCAAAACATAACCATTTGGTACCAAAACACCATTCTAAGACTAGCAACAAATGACCATATAAATCATATCCACAAAAGTGTCAATTTACCACAATTTCATTCTATCACAAAGCACATATATGATAAACCGTAAAAGTAACATATTTTAATCCCACATTTAGTATGTTTTTGGATGATTTATACCTTGATTTATGTAAAAAGGTGCTCTTAATCCTTTCTTTTCATGTTTTATAATTAGGAAAGCACCCGAGGATGAAAAGAACGAGAATCGGGCCTAAAATGGACCAAACTGGGACAAAGAAGAAATCGACATGGCCTGGGCCCATGCCCACACGACCGTGCCTCCTTGATAGACTAGAACACGGCCTGATCACAATTCACACGGCCGTGCCTCATAAACGGAGTCCACACGACCTGGCCACGACTTACACGGGCGTGTGCCATGGCCGTGTCCCTGTCGTGGCGAAGAGCAATTCTACTCGGAAAAGGATGCTTATGGGAAAAGAAACCTATTTCAAAAGCCTATATAAACACCCCAAGTATAACCTAGAAGGGGGCGGTTAGCTAGGCCAAAGAGCTGAGCTAGAAAGATCAGATTTGTGGGATTCACTTGAGGATAGCCAGTTGATCCATCTCAAGAAGCCGAAATTCTACTCAAGACGGAGGATCTCTCCTTCAATTCCTTCAGGGGGTTTTAAGGTTTTCTTATGTTTTGTTTTATCTTTTCTTTTGAGATGTTTTCTTTTACAATTATGAACTAAACCCTTTAGATACCTGAAGAGGATGAAACCTAAGACGGATCTTGTTATTGTTTTCTGAACTATATGATAAATACTTGATTTGTTCTTAATTATGTGTGCTTAATTCTTGTGTTGATATTTCCGGGATATTAATTCAAGTTGAATGTGCTTAGGTGGTGGAGCAAAAGTCCCTGTCTAAGAGTAGATCTAGCATAGTTAAGCGGAGTTGATCGCGAGCCTAGAGATAGGGTGACGAGATTTTATCGGATTAGGGTGAAACCTAATATGGGAGTCCATAGATCGAGTTAATGCAATTCTAGGGGTTTTAATTAGAAAGAGATTTCAATTAATCAACCTAGGGTTAGACGTTATTCGCCTCGAGAGAGGGTTTAATATAAATTAGGGAATCCTACGGGTCAAGTCAAGTGAATAAATCGTCTGGTTCAGTGTTAGATAACAAGTGAAGTCTAGGTGGATTCCTCCTAGGGTATCGTCTAAATCAACTGATTTTTTCCTAAAGTTATTTCCCCAATTCATTCTTTTTTGTCTTTGCGTCTTTAGCTTAGTAATTAGTCAATTTTAGATTAAACAACCATTCGCTTAATATTTAGGCTAGATAATAAAAAGAAAGTTAGTATTAGTACTTTTAGTTCCTTTGGGTTCGACAATCCGGTCTTGCCTAAGCTATACTACTGTTCGGTAGGTGCACTTGCCTTAAATCATTGTCAGAGTTAGTTTCCAGGTTCGATCATTCTCTTTATAAATGTTAAGACTCGACAAACACGATCAAGGTTTTGGCGCTATTTCCGGGGAACTAAAATATTAAGAAAACTCTATTTTTATTACTTTAGCCATTTTTTTTATTTTTTGCAATTTATTTTTTTTATTTTTTTATTCTTATCTTAGTTTTACATCTTCTAATTTTCTTTCTTTCTTTTCCTTAACAGGTACCTCTAGTTTATGACTAGAAGGAACCCGAGAGGACCTTTAGTATACGACAGTGATATTGAAGCTACCGCTCGCAGGAATCGTAGAGAAATTAGGCGAAGCCTAAATTATCGAGAAGAAGAGCAACAAGGCAGATCCGATCCTATTGAAGGGATGGATGAAAATAATCCACCACCACAAGATGTGGGAGAAAATAATGCTCCTCGTACTATGTATGATTATGCTAAACCTCATTTAACAGGAGCCAAATCGAGTATTGTTAGGCCTACTATAGCTGCTAATAATTTTGAATTAAAGCCTAACACTATACAAATGATTCAACAATTTGTTCAATTTGATGGTTTGCAGGATGAAGACCCGAATACTCATATAGCTAATTTTCTAGAGTTCTGTGACACCTTTAAAATAAATGGCGTTTCTGATGATTCCATACGTCTTCGGTTATTTCCCTTTTCATTAAGGAATAAAGCCAAACAGTGGTTAAACTCGTTACCACGAGGGTTAATCACCACATGGGACCAAATGACCGAAAAAAATTTATTAAAATATTTTCCACCGGCCAAAATGGCCAAATTAAGGAATGATATCTCTTCTTTTGTGCAGATGGATTTAGAAACATTATACGACGCATGGGAGAGATACAAGGATCTCTTGAAGAGATGCCCACACCACGGATTACCCTTGTGGCTTCAAGTCCAAACTTTTTACAACGGTGTAAATCCCTCAACGAGGCAACTAATTGATTCAGCCACCGGTGGAACCCTGAACAACAAAACTCCTGAAGCAGCCTATGAATTCATAGAGGAGATGTCACTGAATAACTATCAGTGGCAAGTTACAAGGACAAGGCCAACAAAAACAGCCGGAGTTTTCAACCTCGATGCAGTAACCATGCTATCAAATCAGGTAGAGATGATGAATAAAAAGCTTGATGGTTTGTGTTCTTCGCAGGTACATCCAGTGATGCAGTGCAATGCAAGTGGAAGTGTGGCGAATCCTGAGTACCCACCCTACCAACCGGGCGCAGAGAACAAATAGATGAACTATATAGGTAACAATTTCAGATCTAATAATAATCCTTATAGTAATAATTATAACCCAGGTTGGAGGAACCACCCAAACTTTTCGTGGAGAGGTCAAGGAAATCAAGGAAATCAAAGACAACAACCTCCTCAAAATTTCTAAAATCAGCCCTATCCACAGGAAAAGAAGCCGAACCTTGAAGAGATGCTGACAAAATTCATGGCAGCCACAGAAACTCGTCTCCAAAAAAATGAGACAATGCTTGATAACCAACAAGCATCGATCAAAGGGATCGAGAACCAAGTTGGGGAACTTACTAAGTCAGTTGGACAACTTGCAAAGTTAATGTCCGAACGACCGCAAGGGCGTCTACCAAGCAACACTAAGATTAACCCAAAGGACCAAATCCAAGCCATAACAGCTCATGATAGTATAGGGTTAGATGAACCCAATTCAATACAAGAAAACAAGGTAGAAGAAGGTAAAGTTGAGGTAACACAAGAAAAGCCAAAACCGGTAATCAAAGAGTACCAACCTCGCATACCTTATCCCGAAGCATTAAGGAGAGACGACACAGAAGAACAGTTCGGTAAGTTCCTTAAACTTTTAAAGAAATTACATATTAACTTACCGTTTCTTGAAGCTCTTTCGCAGATGCCAGATTCTAGAAAATTTTTTAAAGAGCTTTTAACAAACAAATGAAATCTAGACGAGTCGTCGCATGTGGAGCTAAACGCAGTGTGCTCAACAATTCTACAAAATAGATTACCACAGAAATTAAAAGATCCAGGGAGTTTTACAATTCCATGCTTAATTGGTAGTTTATCTATTGATAATGCATTACCTGATTTAGGGGCAAGCATAAATGTCATGCCTTATAAATTGTTTAAACAGCTAGGTCTAGGGAAACCCAAACAAACTAGGATGAGTATTCAATTAGCTGATAAAACGGTTAGAATTCCTAGGGGTATTATCGAAGATGTTCTGGTAAAAATTGATAAATTTGTTTTCCCAGTAGATTTTGTAGTGTTAGACATGGATGAGGACAATAGTATCCCCTTAATTTTAGGACGACCATTTTTAGCAACTGCCAGGACTAAAATTGATATTGGTGCAAGAGAACTCATACTTCGTGTAGGTAATGAGACAGTTACGCTCAAAGCTCTCGATTCAGCTAGAACATCGAGTAATCAAGGTGAGAAAATAAATTCTAATGATAACCATTCGGTTAACCCTTATTTTCAGGAAGCACGACAAAAGAATACAACTGAACCCGATCCTAAACCCTGTGCCAATAAAGAAATACCGCATGAGGAACGAATGATTCAGATAGATGAACTAGAAGAGTGGAAAACACAATTCAAAGAAGAACCGGAACCACACAAAGTAAAACTGAAGGAGCCCCCAGAAGAGCTCATAGGAACAACAAACCACTTCAAAATAGGAGACCAGGTACTATTAGAAAAAACAGATCCTCGAATATCCCCTCCTGACCCTAACACCAACAAAGTAATACCTTTTAGGGTGACCAGTGTTTTCCCATACAGAACAGTCGAGGTAAGTAATCCTATTTTTGGTACTTTCAATATAAACGCATCTTGACTTAAACTCTATCATGATGATAAAACTGATAGCATGAGAAAGAACTTTCAACTCCTCAAACCACCCTGATGATGCAAACGAGAGGTAAGTCCAGCTTAAGACTATAAACGAGCGCTTCTCGGGAGGCAACCTGAGCACTAACCCTACTTACTTCCGCATTTGTTTTCATTTTATTTTCTTTTCTCCTGTTAACCTTAAATACATAGCTTTAAGCTAACCAAAATTGCAGATTTCTGGACCACACGGCCTTGCACACGGCCGTGGTCGTGGCCGTGTGGAAGTACAGAATCTCCGTACTGATAATGGCAGAAGAGGTACAAGTCAGAAAGAATCAAATCTTCGAGTCACGGACTCCAACCACCACCCCATGGGCACCGACAAAATGCCACGGCCGTGGACGACACTGACTTATCACCAACGGGCGTAGCAATTTGTAAAATGGGCGTGGGTGAACCAACACGCCTAGACACACGGCCGTGCGAGCCGGCCGTGTGAATCAACATGCCCACGGTACACGGGCGTGGGAAAGTGTCAGACCCCAAAGCTCCATTTAAAACCACCCCCTTCTCCTTTTTCTCACCCACTTCCCAACTCTTTTCTTCTTCCCCTTTCTCAGATTTCTCCCCTCCCTTCTCTATACCCTTGAGCTACACCAAAACCATGTCAAAGAAGAGGAAGAAGCCAAGCACAGTCTCCTTAAAGGAGACCGATCTACATAATTTCATGCCGGCCACTTCACTTACTCGACAAGCCAAGGGTCTTTGAGACCATTTATTTCTTCTTCTTCTTTACTCTTCTCCTTTAATTTCCTTCTCTTTAACTATCTTATGCTTAAGTTAGTTTATTTTATTTTAGTTTCTTAATTTTAGGTTCTAAAGGCTGCTAGGGAATCACACCACGACCGCCACCATACCCCCAGCCTTAAAAATCACACCCAACAATAAGGACTTCTCAGTCCATTAGTCTTTTCTTTTAATTTTATTTTCCTTCTTAGTCTCCTTCTCTTTATCTTTCTTGTCTTTAAATACATAATTAGTTTATTTAAAATGTTTCTTCAGATCTCTTGGCTAATTCTTTACAGGCTTCCCAATTTCTTCATCTAGTACAGAGATTGTTGGTAGCCACCCCACCACGACCATAGCCAACACCACCACCGCCTCCTCCAACTTATCTTTCACCTCTGACTCAAGGAATCCATCCAAAAATTCAAGAAGTCTCACTTCTCCCCATATCTTATGATTTTATTATTATGCAAATATTATCCATCTTTGTACATTTAGGGCAATGTACATCTTAAGTGTGGAGGGTGAATCTTAAAAGTGCCAAACTTTTTGCATTATTCTCAAATCCCTGAATTTTAATTTATTTTTAAGTAATTTTCTCATATTACTAATTAGGATGAAATTTTCGATGATTTATGACTTTTATTGATATGTTTTAGATTAAGTCATAGTTAATTGTGCATTGATAATTTATATTTTAAGATACTAGAGAATCAAGCATGATAAGTCTATGTTTCAGAATTAAAAATTTGCTAGGTTGTTGAACTGAATCTGAATGTTACTTTGAAATTTGAAATTTACGAGGTTGATGTCAAAATACCCATAATTTTTGTGAGATTTTGAGCCTTATAGAGCATATATTCTTTTTCATGCTCACTTTATTGATTATGAGTATGTCAACATTGATTTGTTATTCTAGAACTTGCCTCGTTTATACATGTCGAGACCACACCTTTGATATGATATACAGAGATGATTAAGGCACCTAGGATTTAACCCACTTACTCCATAAAAGGCCTACCTTCATAATTAACCCCTAGTGAACCCTGTTGATCCTAACAACCCTTCTTTTTAACTCACCTAATATTAACCTAAAAACCCTTTGTATTTGTTATCACCATTCTTTTTGACTACCCTTATATCGAGATTTGATTTGATCGATTGCCTGTTTATTTCGATAGTGAAATTATCCTTTAATTATGATTTGCTCTTAAAAAAATAAAAAAAAATCGAAGTATATTCAGTATTAGTATTATGAAAAGTGAGCTTGTACAGTTAAAGTCTATTTATTGAAGAAGAAGCTCGTATTATTAGTTTCAAATTTTCAATTTATGTAATTATTTATTTTTCTAAGTTAATTGTTTCTAGTTACGTAATTTGTCAATTCAATCTCGATTTTAACCTTCTAATTCAGCCTTTATCCACACCTTTAACCTAAGCCCCGTTACAACCCTAATTAAAGACCTTTTGATTTGTGTATCATCTCATATTATAGTGGTGGAGATTTGATTTTCAGGCAAGCCTATGGGATTAACTTTTCATGTTCGACTTATGAGTGCTTTTTCCCTGAACCTTAAACACTTTGAGTGATTTGAGTGAATCTTTAGTGAGGATGTCAATCCTTGTCGATTTCGAAATAGAGGTAATTATTTAGATAAGGGGAGACACCTATGTTTTCGAGCTACAAATTCATGACTTAGATTGTTTGAATCTTCAAGACTCTTTGAGTTAAATTATCCATGTATAAATTATCTATGAATTATGATGAGACATTATTGATAGGAATTATGAATTATGGAAAGTTCGTTTTAATTGTAAGTTGAGAATTTTGCTTGAGGACAAGCAAAAGCTTAAGTGTGGGGGTATTTGATAAACCGTAAAAGTAACATATTTTAATCCCAAATTTAGTATGTTTTTGGATAATTTATACCTTGATTTATGTAAAAAGGTGCTCTTAATCCTTTCTTTTCATGTTTTATACTCAGGAAAGCACTCGAGGATGAAAAGAACGAGAAATGGGCCTAAAATGGACCAAACTGGGCCAAAGAAGAAATCGAAACGGCCTGGGCCCATGCCCACACGATCGTGCCTCCTTGATAGACTAGAACACGGCCTGATCACGATTCACATGGCCGTGCCTCATAAACGGAGTCCACACGGCCTGGCCACAACTTAACGGGCGTGTGCCATGGCCGTGTCCCTGTCGTGACAAAGAGCAATTCTACTCGAAAAAGGATGCTTAGGGGCAAAGAAACCTATTTCAAAAGCCTATATAAACACCCTAAGTATAACCTAGAAGGGGGCGGTTAGCTAGGCCAAGGAGCCGAGCCAGAAAGATCAGATTTGTGGGATTCACTCGAGGATAGCCAGTTGATCCATCTCAAGAAGCCGGAATTCTACTCAAGACAGAGGATCTCTCCTTCAATTCCTTCAGGGGGTTTTAGGTTTTCTTATGTTTTGTTTTATCTTTTCTTTTGAGATGTTTTCTTTTACAATTATGAACTAAACCCTTCAGATACCTGAAGGGGATGAAACCTAAGACAGATCGCATAGTTAAGCGGAGTTGATCGCGCGCCTAGAGATAGGGTGACGAGATTTTGCCAGATTAGGGTGAAACCTAATATGGGAGTCCATAGATCGAGTTAATGCAATTCTAGGGGTTTTAATTAGAAAGAGATCTCAATTAATCAACCTAGGGTTAGACGTTATTCGCCTCGAGAGAGGGTTTAATATAAATTAGGGAATCCTACGGGTCAAGTCAAGTGAATAAATCGTCTGGTTCAGTGTTAGATAACAAGTGAAGTCTAGGTGAATAAATCGTCTGGTTCAGTGTTAGATAACAAGTGAAGTCTAGGTGGATTCCTCCTAGGGTATCGTCTAAATCAACTGAGTTTTTCCTAAAGTTATTTCCCCAATTCATTCTATTTTTCTTTGCGTCTTTAGCTTAGTAATTAGTCAATTTTAGATTAAACAACCATTCGCTTAATATTTAGGCTAGATAATAAAAAGAAAGTTAGTATTAGTACTTTTAGTTCCTTTGGGTTCGACAATCTGGTCTTGCCTAAGCTATACTACTGTTCGATAGGTGCACTTATTCTCTTTATAAATTTTAAGACTCGATAGACACGATCAATATACAATGTGCACATTTGATCGTATGTCTGTCGAGTTTTAAAAATTTATAAAGAGAATGATCGAACCTGGAAACTAACTAAGACAACAATTGAGGCAAGTGCACCTATCGGACAGTAGTATAGCTTAGGCAAGACCGGATTATCAAACCCAAAGGAACTAAAAGTACTAATACTAGCTTTGTTTCTATTATTTAGCCTAATTATTAAGTGAATGGTTGTTTTAATCTAAAATTGACTAATTACTAAGCTAAGACGCAAAAGACAAAAAGAATGAATTGGGGAAATACTATTGAAAAGACTCAGTTGATTTAGATGATACCCTAGGAGGAATCCACCTAGACTTCACTTATTATCTAACACTGAACCAGACGATGTATTCGTTTGACTTGATCCGTGAGACTCCCTAACGTATATTAAACCCTCTCTCGAAGCGAATAACGTCTAACCCTAGGTTAATTAATTGAAATCTCTTTCCCATTAATAACCCCCTAGAATAGCAGTAAATCAGTCAATGGACTCCCATATTAGGTTTCACCCTAATCCGGCAAAATCTCGTCACCCTATCTCTAGGCGCGCGATCAACTCCGTTTAATTATGCTAGGTCTACTCTTAAGCAGGGACTTTTGCTCCTCCACCTAAGCACATTCAACTTGAATCAATATTCCAGAAATATTAACACAAGAATTAAGCACACATAATTAAGAACAAATCAAATATTTATCATATGATTCAGAAAACAATAACAAGATTCATCTAGGTTTCAACCCATTCAGGTATCTGAAGGGTTTAGTTCATAACAATAAAGGAAAACATCTTAGAAGAAAAGATAAAACAAAACATAAGAAATCCCTAAAACCCCCTGAAGGAATTGAAGGAGAGTTCCGCCGTCTTGAGTAGAATTTCGGCTTCTTGAGATGGATCAACTGGCTATCTTCGAGTGATTCCCATAAATCTGACCTTTTCGGTTCGGCTCCTTGGCCTAGCTAACCGCCCCTTTGAATGTTGGACCTTAGGGTGTTTATATAGGCTCTTGGAATGTGTTTCTTTGTCCCCAAGTATCCTTTTCCGAATGAAATTGCTCTTTTCTGCGGCAGGGACACGGCCATGGCACACGCTGGTGTAAGTCGTGGCCAGGCCGTGTGGGCTTCTGTCTATGAGGCACGGTCGTGTAAATCGTCTTTAAGCCGTGTTCGAGTCTGTTGCATGAGGCACGGCCGTGTATGCTTAAGTCTAGGCCATGTCGATTTCCTCTTTGGCCCAATTTGGTCCGTTTTAGGCCCGTTTCTCGTTCTTTTCATCCTCGGATGCTTTCCTGAGTATAAGTCATGAAAAGAAAGGATTAAGAGCACCTTTTTACATAAATCAAGGTGTAAATCATCCAAAAGTATGTTAAATGTGGGATTAAAATATGTTACTTTTACGGTTTATCAACATTCATGCCATAGTTTTCATCTTCCAAATTCAAGCATAGCAATTCAAACATCATCCATTAGAGAGCAAATATTTACATACCATTTACTAAACTGATACTATCAACAAAGTGCCAAGACACAAGCCAAATAGATGGCCAAAATAACAACAAAACATTTAGGCCAACATTAGCCAAAATAACCTATACATGCCATTATAACCAAAATTAAACCAACTGAAAGTACCGAAAGAGCTGATGGATAGTGTGATATAGCTCCGACAAGCTTCCAACCCGAACGAGCTTCTGATTCACTATAAAACACAAAAAACACATAGAGTAAGTATTTAAGCTTAGTAAGTTCATATAACATAGAGTTTTACTTACCATTTATTCACGTATAAGGTAAGTAATCAAAGGATATCTCAACATAAGTTGGCCAAATGGCTAAGGACATATACATCAACCATGTTAGTCATGTAAACACATATATAAACCAAGTCAGGGATAAGCTCAATAATTAATCAAATTCCATATACATGTATCATCCATTTCATATACCTATATACCATATAATATCATTTTCCATTAATTCATATATATACCTGTAACTGTTCATATCAAACTCATGTCATATCGTATTAGAACATTGCCCGTTGAACCATTTAAAATATCGTTGGATACGCGGAATAGCTCACACATAGTGTGCTAAACTATAATCCCTCAATTCCTGTACATGTATGCTCAAACGAGCCATGAATTGGTATGCTCTCACGAGCTGTAAATCGGTAAGCTCATACGAGCTGAGAATCGATAAGCTCTCACGAGCTGCAATCGGTAAGCTCATACAAGCTAAGAATCGGTAAGCTCTCATGAGCAGCAATCGGTATTCCCTAATGACATGTCATTTGTATCCTACGAATTCCTAAGGTTCAAACGAGACTTGGTAATCGTCGTATGTCGTCGGATATGCAATCAGTATTTATACATGGAAATTATACAAATCACATACATATAATTCAATTAAAACATATGAATACTCAATTTAATTACACGAACTTACCTCGACGAGTATACGTAGATACGGAGGCGATTAATCCAAGATTTTCTCTTTGCCTCGATCTAACTCCGTACGAGGTATGATTGGATCTATACAGATAAATTTAACCCAATTCAATATATTTCACATTCAATTTAGTCCAACACATTTTTGGAAAAATTACCATTTTGCCCCTATACTTTTAATTTCTTTGTAATTTGGTCCTTAGGCTCGGAAAATGAAATTCATGCAATTTTACCCCTACCCAAGACTAGCTGATTTTTATACATACTTATAACAGCCCACATTTTTTTACAAATTCACAAATTTTACTATGAATTTATCACATTTTTCAATTTAACCCTTAATTGACAATTTTACCAAAAATCCCTTTAAAAATGTTGTTTATCTAACAACAACCATTCATTTTCTATCATCAAACATCAACGCTCAAGCATATTCATCAATGGCAAAACCCTAATAGTTTAATAGTTTTGCAAACTAGTCCTAGGGCTAGCTGGATTAAGCTACAATGATCTCGAAAACATAGAAATCATTAAAAATAGATTAAAAATACATACCTAATTGAAGGAATTAAATATGGACGAATGAAGCTTCCACGGTATTCCCTTTTTTTTTGTTATTCGGTTGAAGAAAATGATAAAAGATGAAAGCTTTATCTATATATTTATTTATTTAACCTTTAATTTATTAATTACTTATTTAACCTTAAAAACTAACCAAATTTTCAATAATGCCAAACCATCATATTCCACTAACATATAAATGCTCTAATTACCAAATAAGGACTTCCATTTTAAAGTTCTATAACTATTTAATACCTTTAGCTATTAGAACTCAACTTTTGCACTTTACGTGATTTAGTCCTTTTTATCAAATTGAGCATGTAAAAGGTAAAATTTCTTAATAAAATTTTTATACGATATTCCTATCATATTGTAGGCAATAAAATAATAATAAAATATATTTTTTTACTTCGAAATTGTGGTCCCAAAATTACTGTTCTGATTTCATTAAAAAGGGGCTGTTACAAATCTTCCCCCTAAGAGGATTTTCGTCCCGAAAAATCTTACCAGAAAAGAGGTTTGGTGTAACAGCCCGATTTTGGGTCTAGTCAAAACAGTGGTTTCGAGACCACAAATCTGACGAAGAGAAATTTATTTTTATTATTATTTTATGGTCTACAGTTTTATGGAATGATTTTTTGAAAATTTTGTTCGAAAATTTTGACGTTTGGGCACTCAATTTAGTTAAAGGGACTAAATTGCAAAAACTGTAAAATTTTGAGTTCTATATGTTAAAGGTGTCCAATTGCTATGAGATCTTAAATTAGAGGTCCTTAAATGGTAATTAGACCATAATACTTCATAATGGACAAAAATGGACATGGTTAGGTGAAATTTCAAAGTTTGGCATTAATGGCATTTTAGTCATTTGGTTAATAAAGACAAAATAAAACAGAAAAAAAGATGTTCATCTTTCTATTTTTCATCCCCCCATGGCCGAATGTCCCAAAGGAAACTATAGCTAGGGTTTTCCAAGCTTCCAAGCTCGATTGTAAGTCCGTTCTTGTCCCGTTTTTCATGATTTTTATGTTTTTGAAGTTACCTCAATCTAACCTAGCCTTTCCAAGGACTAATTTGAAGAGGGATTAAAGTTTAAAATTTTACCCATGTTGAACATGTATGTATTTTTATGTTTGATGGTAGAAAATGCATGTTTGTTGTTTGTTAAACGACTTTTGCTAAGTGATTTTCGGTAAAAATGTCAAAAAGGACTTATTTGTAAAAGTCTATAAAATGAGTAGAAAAATGTGAATAAATGAGAAATGTAGGCTGTTATGAGTATGAAAATAGTTTCAGCTAGGCTTGGGTGTGAAGAAATTGAATGAAATTCATTTTACGAGCCTAGGGACTAAAGTGTAAAATGTCAAAAGTTTAGTGGCAAAAATGTAATTTTGTCATAATGTGACTTTTGGGCTAAAATGAACAATGTGATGATTAAATGAGATGAATTTGGTATTATAGATCAAGAAAAAAAAAGTTCGAGTCTAGATCGGGGGAAAACCAAAGTGTTTGACGATTAGGTCCATTTCTGCTATTTTTGTATCGAGGTAAGTTCGTATGTTAATAATGCAATGTTATGTCTGTATTTTAATGTTTTGATATTGCATGAATTGTATGATTGATTTTATAAGCATATTCGACGAAGTTTCGGCAAGAGAGAAATCCCGGTTGAACCTTAGGAATAGATTAGGATACAAGTGACATGTCACTAAGAACCTATGTGAATATGTAATTATGTGATTTATGTGTCCCGAGTGCTAGTCTTGTGCATGCTATCGATGGATGAGTATACCGGTATATGTTGTGGATACCTGACAGCTTGTGTGAGCAGCACCGCGTAGCTACGTCTCGGCTGACAGCTTGTGTGAGCAGGCCCATGGATAGCTCGAGAGTGAGCCTATATGTGTTATGAGATTTTTGGTAGCATTGGCTACATATGTGGCACATATGTGCAAATCTTTCCATGTATCCGATAGTATTCCAAGCGGTTCAACGGGCATGTCAAAGATGAGAAAGTTTGTGATTATGTTACGAGTTGATACAGGTATGTATGAAAAACTCAAAGGATATGGATTCGGTATATGATGAACTATTGGTAAGAATGTGATTGAGAAAGTTATGCTCATGAAGTTTAATGACATTTATGTTGATATATGTTATGTTATTCATATGATGAGCTATTGGCAAGAATGTGATTGAGTAAGTTGTGTTTATGAAGTTTTAATGGCATTTATGTTAATATATGTTAAGTTATTTATATGACTAATGTATGAATAATGTTTTGTATTATTTGCATATGAACTTACTAAGCTATATAGCTTACCCCCCTTTTCTTTCCCTTATCTTATAATATTACCAAGCTAGCTCGGGATCGGAGATCGTCGGAGTTCGTATCATACTATCAAATGATTATTTTTGGGTATTGATGAGCTTAACATTTTGAGTATGTGGCATGCATAGGGACTTAGTCAATTTTGTTATATGTGTCATCATGATTTTAGCCAATGTATTGGCTTGTAAATGTCAAAGGCTGGTTTGATATTTGGCCATGTAAGTTGGCTTATTTGGGCTAACATGGTTGTAAGCCTAAGTATATTTATATATGTGTCAATGTCTTTGGTGATATGGTCATGGTAAGCTTGGTAAATGATGGAAATGTGATTTATGACATGAATGTGAGATGTCTGGCAATGTGGTCTATTGAAGAGATGATAAAGTGGTGTACAATTAGATATCTTAAAGTAACAATTGTGGCTTAATAAATGTTGTGAGTATGATAGATGTTGATATTGTATTGGCATGTGTTGGTCATAATTGTGGATGTTTTGGTTGCCTAAGTATGTTATGTTTTGTGCATTTGAATTGGTGAAGTGCATGTGTGAATAAGGGTGGCAAATGACTTGGTAAATAGCCTCTATTTTGTCCACACGGGTAGACACACATGTGTGTCTAGGCCGTGTGTGACACACGATATGCCCCACGAGCATGTGTTCTGGCCGTGTGTCCCCTGCACTTTAATTTTGAGAAACAGAATGTCCAGAATTAAGCACACGGGCAGAGACACGGGCGTGTGTCTCAGCCATGTGTGCTACACGGCCTAGCACATGGGCGTGTGACATGGCCATGTGGCACAAGTCAGAGAGCACCCTAAATTGAACACAGTCTGAAGCACGGGTGTGTCCCAAGGTCACACGGGCGTGTGAGCCCTGCAGTTTGCAAAAAAATTTTAAGTTTTATAAAAAAAATCCCTGAGTTCTTGGTTTAGTCCTGAACCACTTCCAATGCATGTTTTGGGCCTCGTGGGCTCGTATTAGGGATTTTATGATTGAATATGAATGGTTTTAAATTGGACGTAAATTTATGACTCGGAATTGTGTGAATGCTTGTGTTGTAAGTCCGATAATGCCTCATACCCTGTTTCGGCGTCGAATACTGATAAGGGGTGTTACATTTAGTGGCATCAGAGCTATGGTTTAGTCAATTCTCGGACTAACCTAGCGTGTGTAAGAGTCTAACTATACATGCCATATATAACTTGTGATAGTGTGATGACTCCTGACAATTTAAAATTGTGTTTTCATTTAGTAAATGGATCCCAGCCGAGCTAATTCCGCTGGTATTGGAATTGATACTCAAGTATATGAGTAAAGATATGTTTGTGATGAGTAGAAACTCATAAAGGTATGGATAAAAGTTCATAATATTGTATTGATGATAAATATTATGTTATATGTGTGTATATATGAGAGTTAAATTTAGAGGCTTTACAATCTTCACCCCCTTACCAGTATAGTATGGTACAATGAAATCCACAAGATTTAGACTTAATAAGCTCACAAGAGTGGAACCAAAGAGTTCAGTGGCCGGATGATTAATAATGCGGTCAGAGCTGAGAATGGATTATCGAGTAAGGATAGATTTTGAAGGGATATCTGATTTTTCAAAAGATCATTCGGATTTTGTATTGTTTCTTTTAAAGAAGAAATTAATCTCGACTAATCGACTCATTCAGGTATGATGTCTATAGAATGTGTTAACCGAAACTTCTGCTGAATTGATTTTCGTTAGTGAATGGAATAATGTGGAAGTAGGGATGACTGTAATAATCAGTGGAATGATATTTGAGTTGTAAAGATATCTGATTACAACAGTTATAGTTGAATAGATTATGACTATCTCTTCCGGGTATTCTATGTGTTTATTTATTTTCAGAGGTATATGTAACTGTTCGTTTTCAGATGAAATTCCTATCGTATGAGAATGCTAGCTAATTATAATGTTAGACGAAAGCACTGTTGGCCTGGTTGGTTTATGATCGGCATTTCTTTATCTTTCTTTGGGATTTTATTCTATTACGTTTGGTATATAAGTTGACGGTGAAATTTATATGAGACTATTATCCTGTTTCTACTAGTTGTTGTTTTGTTTTACATATATATATGGAAAGTATATTGTCTCTGTCACAACTAATTTTTGTGCATATGAGCAGTGTTTTTCTCTTGGTTTTTCTCCGAGGAATCATTAAGATCTTTATCATTCAATATGGGTTGAGTTCTCGAAAATTCAGTATGGTCTCACATCTTGGATTTCATTATCTTGGATTTCTTATCGTTCTTACTGTTTAATTTATCAAACATGGCTTATCTGTAAAGGTATTCAGTGATCGGAAATAATTAAATTTATTATGATTATAATTTCTAGTTTGATCATGGGAGCATGGTGATGCTAATCTCAGATTTTTCTAGTTTTTATGAAAGGGATTGACGTCGGCAAAAGTATAGATGGCGGAGGCTCAAGCCTGAATTTGTATAATGGTTTTATTTTTTCAGGTATTAAGGTCAATAAGTTAATTCGGGATATTATGTTTCGTTGAGCTAATGCAGTCTGTAAAGATCTTTGACTAGCATGTTAAAGGAATTATGAAGGATTGTATGTTTGAGTTGCACTAACAACATGAAGAAGAGATTACCTTAAAATATTATTGTTTGATAGTTGAGATTGACTCAATTGTTTCGAATTAAGCGGTTATTTAGTTGAAAAGTATTTTGAGTTATATGCATTTAAGTTTATTTTCAGGCATGGAAATAAATTTCGTACATTCATGGGTAAATAGATGAACAGTTTGAATAAAGAATTCATGTTCTAGGAGACATGATACAAAAACATATGTCTATTAGATTATTTCTAATTGAAAGACGTTATTATGAGTTAAAGTTGTTCTGATTAATGAAGCTATCGCATTTGTGAAGTTTGAATGATCTTATACATGTTAGCAAAGTTTTAAATAGTGAAAGTATTGTTAAATAAAGCACTATTTCTGGTTCGGTCTGAATTGGGTAAAGAATTCGTGGTTTTCAGCAATGTGTTATTGAACGGATTGGGATTTGTTTTAGTATGAAAATGTAAAGTAATAGTTTATGCTTCCATATGGTTAAATTCATATTAAAAGAATTATCTGACACGCAACTTAGAGTGGGCCACTATTGTGTTTGCATAGAGAATCTAGCGACATCTTTTGTTCGGTGAAATGTGTCACATGATTAATGATCATAAGAGTTTAAAATATCTGATGTCATAGAGAAGTCTGAATCTGAGACAGCGGAGATGCCACAAACTATTGAAAAATTATGAGTAGTTATTGATTGACCTTTGGGAAAAGTAAATATAGTTGCAGAGGCTTGAGTGGAAAATTTTTGTTTACCTTGTGAACGAGGGTTACCCGATTGATCTTGTCTGATGATAGTTTGATCTTAGATGAGTTAAAAGCTAAATTGATGTTTTTTATTGCAAATCTGATACGCTCAGAAATATGATAAGGAATTGCGAGCCAAACGAGTACAGTGTGAGTCGACTTCTGATTCCAAATTTTAGGTCAGACTTGATGACTGTTTATTACTCCGAGGTAGAAATTGTGTGCCAAAGAATCCAGAACTTATACGAAAATTTTTTGCACAAAGCTCACAGAGGTATCTTATTTGTTCATCTGAGAAAACAAATTGTACAGTATTTTGAGACAAATGTATTGATGGTCGGGTATGAAGTGTGAGATTTCTGACTTTATACCCAGATGTTTGAATTGTCAACAGGTTAAAACCGAACATCAAGTACCCTTAGAATTGTTACAGCTAGAGATGATGTTGGAACGGAAATGAGGTATAAGTTCCTGAAATTGTCAAGCTATTTAGAATGTTAGTCTTCAATATATTCGTCAGAAATCTATAGTTACGGTACACTACTTGATTTCGGAATAAATTATAAGAAGTTTTGGGTAAGGAGTTACAAATCTTTGATACCGCATTTTTGCTCCCCGACTGATGGTTAGTTTGAGTGTGTTATTCAGATTCTTGAAGATATGTTTTTAATACTGTATTTTAGAATTTGAAGGCAAACGGAAAGGAAATAATTGCAGTTAGTCAAAACTGCATGTCTCAACAGTTTTTAGTTAAGTATCAAAGTGGCACTATATGAGATTCTGTATAGCAACAAATGTAAAACTACATATTATTGGATTAAGTGTGATAAGGAAAGCTACATGGAATTGATAAGATTCGTGAAATAGATTGAAATGTAAAAGAGATCCGAGATAGGTTTGAAGCGGCTTCTGATTGTCAGAGATTTTATGTGAATTTTAAATGAAAATAAATAGAGTTTCAAAATGGTGACAAAGTGCTTCTGAAAAATGTGCCATGGAAGAAAGTTTTTCGATTTGGTCGTAAAGAAAAGTTGAGTCTGCGATTTATCGGACCGTACGAGATTATCGAGAAATTTGGGCCAGTGACTCATCGATTTGAAATACCGTCAAAACTTGAGAAGATTTATATGTGTTTCATGTGTTTATGTTACAATGGTACCGGTCGGATCCTCTACATGTAACACCCCTAACCCGTATCCACCGTCGGACTAGGGTTACGAGGTATTACCGGTATAATTATAACATTTAAACAACCATTACTCATACATCAGCATATCATAGTTAATCAATAACACAAAGTCCCTTTAGAAGGTCTACGAAGCCTTAAACATGCTTTAGAGAAGGTTCGGTACTAAACCGATCTCATACGGAAACTTTACAGAACTTAGAAAATTTTTCTTTTAAAACAGGGCACACGCCCGTGTGGCTAGACCATGTGCCTCACACGGCCATGCCTTAGACCATGTCTTACCCCGTGTGCAACACTGGCTAGGGTCACACAGCCTGTCACACGCCCGTGTGTCTGGCCCGTGTGCAACACTGGCTTGAATCCCACGGCCTGTCATGCGCCCGTGTATCTAGCCCGTTCTAAGACTGACTTGCTTCAAATTGGAACCTTAGAGGACACTGTCAAGACACACACCCTTGTGCTCAACCGTGTGGCTAATATAGGCCATTTGCAAGGCCAATTTTCCACCCATCTTGGGTCATCCCAACATGCTCAATTCCAACATCAAATAACATACAATTCATTCACCATTCTCAACTACCAAATCAAGTATGAAACATACCATTTCTATTTCACCAAAGCATACCATAATGGCCATTCACACAAGACCATGTTTACATATCACATACACCATTTTCACATAGCAAAACTGTAACACCCCTTACCCGATTTCTACGCCAGATTCGGGCCTGAGGCATTACCGAACTCAAACCACTTGATCGCCACTCAGGCTCATCGTGACTACTCTCTTAAGTCACCTCAACGACCACATTCTCGACTTACGAGGCCTCACTCAAACATGCGAAGGCTCTCGAGACTATATCGGAACTTTTTCTAGTCTTAAAATTTTCCTCTTATATACAGGGCTCACACGCCCGTGTAAGATTAGACACACCCGTGTGTAGACACACACACCCATGTCCTCAACCCGTGCCTAAAAACCCAAGCATTCTGCCAAATGCCCCACGGCCAAGGCACGCCAGTGCTTACCAACAGTGGTGTATCCTGACTACATACACACGGCCTCAAAGCCTAGTCACACGCCCGTGTGGCTATCCTGTGGCCAACACTGACTAACCTCACACGACCTAATCACACGCCCGTGTGGCTATCCCATGGTCTATTCTGACTTAAAATGTTAACATGCAGGGGACACACGATTAAGTCACACGCCCGTGGGCTGACCGTGTGTCACACATGGTCTAGACACACGCCCGTGTGTCTATCCATATGGACAAAAACAAAGCTATGTGCTAAGTTCCTTTCACCCCTCTAACATACATAACATATAGTCATTCAACACATTCATAATCAACTCAAATTGAATTGCAATCTCACATAAATCACTACAACCTTTTCATATATTAAGGTAGCCAACAACTATGGCATTATACAAAATGAGCTATCCATCTAAAGGCCAACACATCTTAGCCATTTACAACAAAATTCACTAACTTGTCTAGCCCCTATACATGTCATATACAAAACATTAAGTCTCATGTACCAAAGTGTGCTGATAGTGTGGGCGATCTTCCAACTGATCCTCGTATCTCGATTCAACACTTTTTACTCTATAAGACAAGGGAAAATAAAGAGAGTAAGCTTTGAGCTTAGTAAGTTTACACATAAACAATTAAGCAACATAGTATAAGCTAAGCAACAATTAGCATTATACCAACATAAGTAATTCACAACTATGCTTACTCTTTCTATCCCTTACCATACTTCCAACACATCATGAGTCACATACTCATAACCATCGAAATGCACCCCTGCATTCAATGTCACATTTATACAATACACAACACATCATTATTTCTCAATAATTCATCCACACAGCTAATTAACTTAATAATACATCCACACAACTATTTTACTCAATAATGCAATCACATGGCTAATCCACACGCTTAACTCCGCACAAAGAAATGTCTCGGTGGTTTCGCACTTAGCACACCACAATAGATTAATAAGGTGGTATCGCACTTAGCCTACCACAAAGGTAATCATAGGGGTTTCTCACTTAGCCCACTAAACGATATACCTAACGATAGCATCGCACATAGCCAGCTCATCGTCAATATGCATTAGGATGGTATCGCACTTAGCCTACCATCTAGCATTATCACTACACATTCACATTTCTACTTAGACCATATAGGTTCTCAATCAATCTCGAACAAGCTACACACTAGCTATCATCTACAATTTGTAAGTATGAATGCATTGTTTATTCATGGACTTACCTCGGTACACAAAAGTATTAAGACTTGCAATTTAGTCCACCACCTTGCTTTTGCCTCGGTTTCGATCCAGGCTTCGTCTTTCTTGATCTATAATGAATAAATCAGCTTATTCAATACATACATTGACTAAATTGACCCACATCTCATACTTTAGCAAAATTACTATTTTGCCTCTAAACTTTCTCATATTTACACTTTAGCCCCAAAGGCTCGTAAAGTGATTTTTATTCAACTTTCTAGTCTTTCATGCTTAGCTGAACCACTTATTCAACTAAAGCTATCATCAATTCTCACTAAAACACACATGTATGACCAAACTTAAGATTTTCACAATCAAATCCCTACATGCATTTTCATGGAAAATCACTTAACAAAAGATGTTTCTACTACATCAAGCTTTCATAATATTCTATAAAACAACAAAATACATGCATGTCATACATGACCACATTTTTGAACATCCTTCATAGCTCACCAAATAGCTAAAAATAGCTTACTCATGCTACCGGGACTTCAAAAATGCAAAGAATATCAAAAACGAGGCTAGATGCACTTACTAGCAAGCTTGAAAAATTGAAGAACCCTAGCTTGGCTTCCTTCAAATTTTCGGCAATGAGGGGAAGAAGATGAGCATGATTTTGTCGTCTTTTCTCCTTTTTAATCATTTATTTGTTAAATGACTAAAATACCCTTTTTTATAAACTTTCTATTTTAACTCATCCATGCCCATTTTTGTCCAAAAACTAAAAATTGGGAAAATTGCTCATTAAGGACCTCTAATTAATAATCTAAAGCTATTTCACACATATAGCTTCTAGAAACACACATTTTGCAACTTTTGCAATTTAGTCCTTTTGGACAATTCAAACCACAATTTCACAAAATTGCTTCATGAAACTTTCACACTAGCATGCATACAAGGCATAAACCTTAATAACTCATTTATAACCCTCGGATTTGTGGTCTTGTACCACTATTCCGACTAGGCCTTAAATCGGGATGTTACAAAAACATGTACCAAAATCATTCCATTATCAAGCCATATCACATGGCAAGATTTATACATCTCAAAACATTCCACAACCTTACAAGCCTATACATGCCATATAACATATATACAACTTTCAATGGTACCAAAATAGATGTCCGATAGTGTGATGAGTCGCTGACGATCCCCGGATCCGAGCTAGCTTTAATGACACTGTAAAACAGAGAAAGACTTCACACAGTAAGCTTTAAAGCTTAGTAAGTTCGTAATATAACACAATTAACTCAACAATTCAAATTCAATATGCAAAATTAACTAACACTTAGTTCAAATCACATCACAACTCAATCTCACCCATGGCTTTTTCTCACTTTCATACCATATCTATAGATTCATGTACAAGTATTTATAATGCTACTCATTCCAACCCTTTTCATCATTCATTCACATAATCTTCCATCTATCTCATACACAATATCATCAACCACATAGCTTTTATACATACATGTACCATCACGTATTTATCTATCACATTTACCACTTCAATGCTCGATGCCATAATTCATTTGATCTTTTTTAAATGTTCGATGAACTCGCACACTTAGTGCCAATTAATTAACCGAAGCTATAATAATATCGCACACTTAGTGCCATCACATTAAACTGAATTTGTCTCGGTATCGCACACGTAGTGCCAAATAATATAGCCTATACTTTCTTTATCTCGCACACGTAGTTCCATTCATCACTGTAACTATTCTATTTACGCACACTTAGTGCTGCATATCTTCTAACTCACATTTCACAATACCAAACTCTACAATCTCATTTCCATTCATTTCATCACTTATGAATATTGTTTAAACAATAAGTATTATACACGAACTTACCTCGGACGTAGAAACAACGATACTAGTCGATCAATCGAGCACTTTTTTCTTGCCTTGATCTAAGCCCAAATTTCTCTTTTCATGATCTATATAATATCAAATTCAACTCATTCAATCTCATCTTCATCCAAAACAATCCACAACACATAGTTAGGGCATTTTACACTTTAGCCCTCATAATTACACATTTTGACATTTTAATCCCTATTTCACAATTACACAAAATACACATAATTTTACTCACACCCAAGCTTGGCTGAATTTCATACTAGTCCCTAGCAACCCATTTTTTACATTTATTTCACATTTTCACCCCTCAAAGTTTCATTTTCACAAATTAGCCCATAATAATCAAATTCATCAAAAATCCAAATACAAAACATGTTAACCCAACACATATCTTTCATTTTTCATCAACTAACATCACAAAGCTTACAATTTCATCAATGACTTAACTCGAAATCTTCATCAAATTCAGAAATTGAGGCATGGGCTTGATAGAACACAAAGCAACGATCACAAAAGCGTAACAATTATTGAAAACGGATCAAAACACATACCTTAATCAAGCAAAATTATAGCCAAACCCTAGCTAGCTTTCTTTTCTTTTCTTTCTTTGTATTTTCGGCAAGATGAACACAAAAATGGCCACTAATTCAAGTTTTGTTTTAATTTAATTAACATTAAAACATCAATTACTATTTTATCCTTAATGAATTAACATGAAAAACATTTAATACAAGCCTATTTATGACCATTTATAATATCATCATAATGACCTTTGGTTTAATAAACCATAACCATTAAACACTTTTAACTACTAGCACAAAACTTTTGCATTTTTCGCGATTAAGTCCTGTTTTTTAATCGAGCACACAAACGGTAAAATTACCACACGAAACTTTCACACATACCTTATCACATACCATAAACATCAAAAATAATATTAAACTATTTCTCTGACCTCAGATATGTGGTCCCCAAACCACTGTTCTGACTAGGGTTTAAACCGGGCTATTACAACTCTCCCCCTTTAGAGATTTTCATTCCCGAAAATCTTACCAATGAATAAATTCGGGTATTGCTCTCTTATAGCATCCTCGGGTTCCCACGTAGCCTCTTCAACCCCGTGTCTGTGCCACAACACTTTCACTAAAGCAATTTTCTTATTTCTCAACTCTTTGATCTCACGAGCCAGAACTCTAATTGGTTCTTCGCTATACGATAAATCAGACTGAATCTCAACTTCAGTAAGGGCAATCACGTGCAATGGGTCAGATCTGTATCATCGAAGCATCGATACGTGAAACACATTATCAATCTTCTCTAGCTCAGGTGGCAACAATAATCTATAAGCAATCGGCCTGATACGTTCAATAATCTCATACGGCCCGATGAATCTCGGACTCAACTTGCCTTTTCTGCTGAACCAGAGTACTTTCTTCCACGGAGGTACTTTCAAAAACACTTTATCACCGATCTCAAATCCAATATCTTTTCATTTCAAGTCTGCGTAAGACTTCTGACGATCTATTGCCGCTTTCAAACTGTTTCAAATCACTTTCACTTTTTGCTCAGTCTCTTTGATCAAATCTACACCGTGAATCTTATTCTCACTAAACTCAGTCCAATACAATGGAGTTCTGCATTTACGACCGTAAAGAGCCTCATATGGTGCCATTTTAATGCTTGATTGAAAGCTATTATTATACGCAAATTCAATCAACGACAGGTACTTTTCCCATGTACCTTCGAACTCAAGAATACAACATCTCAACATATCCTCGAGAATCTAAATGATTCGCTTGGATTGACCATCCGTTTGCGGATGAAAAGCAGTATTAAAATGCAACTTCGTACCTAAAGCCTCTTGCAGTTTCTTCCAAAACCACAAAGTAAACCTCGGATCTCTGTCAGACACAATAGATAATGGTACCCCGTGCAATCGCACAATCTCCGGAACATACAATTCAGCTAACTTATCAAGCGAATAATCCATTCTCACTGGAATAAAATGAGCTGATTTCATTAATCTGTCAACTATCACCCATATTGCATCTTTCTTTCTCGGAGACACAGGGGCAATCCCGACACAAAATCCATCGTGATTCTCTCCCATTTCCACTCAGGAATCATGACCGGTTGTAACAAACTGGATGGCACCTGTTGTTCAACTTTGACTTGCTGACAAACTAAACATCTCGAAACAAACTCTAAGATATCCTGTTTCATTCTATGCCACCAATAAAATTATTTTAGATCATTGTACATTTTCGTACTTCTCGCATGAACCGATAAACGACTATTATGCGATTCACTCAAAATCATCTGAATTCATTCTGGATTTCTCGGAATACAAGTTTTGTTTCGGAATCTTAGACAATCATTATCATCAACTTGAAATTTTGAATCAGAGTTTAAATCACATTGAGCTCGTTTTGCCATCATCTCGGTATCAATTTTCTGAGCATCACAAATCTGTTGTATAAACAATGGCCTCACTTTCAACTCAGCTATAATTGAATCATCATCACACAAATCTATCTGAGTATTCATTGCTCGTAAAGCAAATAAAGACTTTTGGCTCAAAGCGTCAGCAACAACATTAGCTTTTCCCGGATGATAGTCAATTACTAATTCATAATCTTTTAGCAATTCTAACCATCTCTGCTGTCGTAAATTCAATTCTTTCTGAGTCATCAGATATTTCAAGCTCTTGTGATCAGTATAAATGTGACATTTCTCACCAAATAAATAGTGACGCCAAATCTTCAATGCAAATACAATAGCTGCTAATTCAAGATCGTGTGTCCGGTAGTTCTTTTCATGTGGTTCTAACTGTCTCGAAGCATAGGCTATAACTTTGCCTTCTTGCATCAACACACAGCCTAAACCATTCAATGATGCATCACTTTAGACTATGAATTCTTTACCCGATTCAGGTTGAACTAACACTAGTGCCTCTGTCAACAATGTTTTCAACTGTTCAAAACTTTGCTGACACTTTTCTGACCACTCAAATTTAACATCTTTCTGTAGCAATTTAGTCAACGAAGTTGCAATCATCGAGAAGCCTTTCACAAACCGTCTATAATATCCTGCTAGTCCCAGAAAATTGCAGACTTCAGACACATTTCTCGGAGGTTTCCAATCTAAAATTGCTGAAATCTTGCTCGGATCAACTCGTATACCGGATGCTGACACAATATGCCCCAAAAAGCCAACTTCGTGCAACCAGAACTCACATTTACTAAACTTTGCATACAATTTCTTATCACGCAGATTTTGTAGCACAATTCTCAAATGTTTGGCATGATCATTTTCATCACGTGAATAAATCAAAATGTCATCAATGAATACAACAACAAATCGATCTAAATACAACCTGAATATCCGGTTCATTAAGTCCATAAATACTGCAGGGGCATTAGTTAGTCCGAAAGGCATAACTAAAAATACATAATGTCCGTACCTCGTTCGAAAAGCAGTTTTCGGCACATCTGATTCTTTGACTCTCAACTGATAATAACCCGATCTCAAGTCTATTTTCGAAAACACTGTAGCTCCTTTCAACTGATCAAACAAATCATCAATTCGCGGTAGAGGGTACTTATTCTTTATCGTCACTTTATTCAGCTGTCGGTAGTCAATGCACATCCTCATAGTACCATCTTTCTTTTTCACAAACAACACAGGAGCACCCCAAGGCGAGAAACTTGGTCGTGTAAATCCTCTGTCTGTCAATTCTTGCAACTGAGATATCAATTCTTTTAGCTCTGTCGGAGCCATTTTATATGAAGCTATTGAGATAGGGGTCATCTCTGGCACTAACTCAATGCCAAACTCAACTTCTCATATTGGAGGTAATCTCGGTAATTCTTCAGGAAACACCTCAGGAAACTCACAAACCACAGGCACGGATTCAACTTTCTTTTCTATCACTTTCGTATCAATCACATATACAAGATAAGCTTCATACCTATTTTTCACATAATTCAGAGCTTTCATCGAAGATATTACGGCCGGTAACCCATTCAAATCACTGGATTCAATTCAGACAATCTCGTCATTCTGACTTCTGAGATCAATAGTCTTACGTTTGCAATTCACAATATCATTATGCAAAGTTAGCCAATCCATACCCAGAATTATATCAAATTCATTAAAGGATAGTAGCATCAGATTAGCCAGGAAACAGATATCTCGAAATATCAACAGACAATTCTTACAAACTTTGTCAACCAGAACACACTTGCCTAAGGTGGTGGTAATTTATGAAAATATTGGTTTTTCCAAAATTCTATACTATCATTTTTTAACTTTTGATATTCATGAAGAAATTTTTTAGAAAATTCTTCTAAATATCTTATGTCACATAATTTTAATTTTGATAGGATATAACTAGATTGGCTATCCTGATCTTTTTTATTAGTATAACCACAAAATTCTGTTTTTAGAATTGAAGTTAACCCTTTTAGTAAATCTTTAGGAGTACTTATTTGATTAATAAGTTGACCTTTTTGTTTTTTTCCTTTCTCAGATTCTTCCCATCGTTTGAGAAATTGTAGAACATCTCCTTGAAACGTTCCTACAAAATAATTTAAAAACTTTTCTTTTGACCAAGTAGTACTGTTGTTGTTTACAACAATAGTCATAGATTGTGCCCAATCATCTATGGTTTTTTCATAGTCTGATAAAGGAATATTAGTTAAATCTAAATATATTCCTCCTTGAGCAACACTTATTTTATTTAAATCATCTACCCTATATGGTATAGGTATAGGATGACTAGATTCACCTGTGTTTTCAGATTTTATCTCATTAGTAGCTATAAAATCTGTTTGATTACCTAATATTCTAGTTGTGTTTTCAACCTTTTCATAATTTTTATTAATAGATCTCAGATAATCATCTGTTTGAAGATCTGAATCTATCTTTCTTTTACCATAAGGATCTTGTTTATCAATTTCCCTAGGTTTCGGTATTTCATAATCATATGGATCTGGTTGTTCAGTATCCATTGGTTCAGGAATTTCTATGTTTTCATCCTCTTCTGTTGAAGTTTTTTATTCATCAGAATTATGACTAGTGACATTAATATCTACATTAGAATTATTAAAACTACTACTACTTTCTGTAGTATCATAATTTAACATATAGTGATAATTATATTTTGTAAATAGATCTTTATGTTTTTCATAAAGTTCTTCTATTAATTTTAAATATTCTACTTGTTCATTCTTATCTTTTTTTTTAGAAAATTGGTTTTTCCAATGTTCTATTAAAGTCTTATAAGAGTCAAAATCATATTTTTCTTGTTTTTTAACTTTTTCTCTTTTTTGTTTTTCTTTTTTAATATTATGATAGGTAGAAGATTCATCCGAAGACTCATCTTCATCTGATAAAGCTAATATTACATTACTATTACCATAATATAAAGGTCTTAAATCTAAATCTGATTCTATATTATTATTATTAATAACTTGATCTAATTTATTATTAACATCTGGTAAAAGTTCTTTAGAGTGAAAGTACCAGTAATGACGTCTGGATATGATGCTTCTTCGCGAGCTCGAATAGCGTAAGCTCTGGCAGGTGCTCTCGCCTCAGATCTCACAGCTGTATCTGTTGTTCCTCTCTGACTACCACTCACAATTCTGTGTTTCTGGGTGCTCTACCCCTAGATGCCGTGTTACTCGGCCTCGCACTCTGAGCATTATCTTTTTCAGCCAACTCCGGGCAATCTCGAATGAAGAGATCTCGTGATCCACATTTATAAAAAAAACTCTATTATTATACTTGCCCCAACATTCACCAGTATGACGTCTCCCACACTGTCTACACTCAGGCTTATTGTTTCTGACACTGCCAACACTTGATTCTATTGGAATTTAAACTTTAGGACTCGTATATTGTTTCATACGATCTCTAGTCAAATGTCCCATTGAAGCATTTGAGTGACTGGTTGCATCTCTGAATCTCTTTGACGAAGAGTGATACGGCTTACTCATCGACCTTTTTCTCTCGTCTCTAACTTCTGAGTCTTCTTTCTTCTTTTCTTTACTAAGCTCCTCAGCTTTACAAGCTCTTTCAACCAATATCACAAATTCAGTCAAGTCAAGAATTCCGACTAGAAGTTTAATATCTTCATTCAACCTTTCAATGAATTGTTTACACATAATAGTTTCTGTCGAAACACATTCTTGTGCATACTGGCTCAATCTCACAAATTCTCGCTCGTATTCCGTAACAGACATACGGCCCTGTTTCAGCTCAATGAACTCTTTGCGTTTCTTATCTATAAACCGTTGACTGATATATTTCTTCTGGAATTTAGTTTGGAAGAAATCCCAGGTGATTCGTTCGCTCGGAACCATAGATATCAATGTTTTCCACCAATGATATGCCGTATCTCTCAACAATGAAACAGTACACTTAAGACATTCATCAGAAGTACATGATAATTCATCAAACACTCTAATGGTGTTCTCAAGCCAGAATTCAGCTCGCTCGGCATCGTCATCAACTGTGGCCCTAGACTCTTCTGCTCCATACTTACGAATCTTATCAACAGGAGGTTTACTCAATCGAATTGGGTCTATAACTTGTGACGCTACAGGAACTTACGGGGGTGGAGGTTGTTGAGCAGCCGGATTCATTCGAACGAACTTCGTGAACCACTCATTCATCATTTGGAAAAAGGTTTGCTTAGCCTCTCCCTCGTGGCTACTCGTAACAGGTCTAGAATTAGACGGTGCTGTCCCTTGAGTGGGAGCAGGCACATTACTCTCAACATCATCAGCAACAGCTCGACCGGGATCCATTTGCTATACGAAAACAAATTTTTAACTGTCAGGAATCATCACACTATCGCAAATATATATATGGCATGTATAGCTAGACTCTCACACGCTACGTTAGTCCTAGAATCAACTAAACCGTAACTCTGATACCAAATAAACTGTAACACCCCTAACCCGTATCCACCGTCAGACTAGGGTTGCGAGGTATTACTGGTAGAATTATAACATTTAAATAACCATTACTCATACATCAGCATATCATAGTTAATCAATAACACAAAGTCACTTTAGAAGGTCTACGAAGCCTTAAACATGCTTTAGAGAAGGTTCGGGACTAAACTGATCTCATAAGGAAACTTTACAGAACTTAGAAATTTTTTCTTTTAAAACAGGGCACACGCCCGTGTGGCTAGGCCGTGTGCCTCACACGGCCATGCCTTAGACCATGTCTTACCCCGTGTGCAACACTGACTCGGCTCACACGGCCTGTCACACGCCCGTGTGTATGGCCCGTGTGCAACACTGGCTTGAATTGCACGGCCTGTCACACACCCGTGTATCTGGCCCATGTGTAAGACTGACTTGCTTCAAATTGGAACCTTAGAGGACACTATCGAGACACACACCCGTGTGCTCAACCGTGTGGCTAGTATAGGCCATTTGCAAGGCCAATTTGCCACCCATCTTGGGTCATCCCAACATGCTCAATTCCAACATCAAATAACATACAATTCATTCACCATTATCAACTACCAAATCAAGTATGAAACATACCATTTCTATTTCACCAAAGCATACCATAATGGCCATTCACATAAGACCATATTTACATATCACATACACCATTTTCACATAGCAAAACATGTACCAAAATCATTCCATTATCAAGCCATATCACATGGCAAGATTTATACATCTCAAAACATTCCACAACCTTACAAGCCTATACATGCCATATATCATATATACAACTTTCAATGGTACCAAAATAGATGTCCGATAGTGTGATTGAGTCGTTGACGATCCCCGGATCCGAGCTAGCTTTAATGACACTGTAAAACAGAGAAAGACTTCACACAGTAAGCTTTACAGCTTAGTAAGTTCGTAATATAACACAATTAACTCAACAATTCAAATTCAATATGCAAAAATAACTAACACTTAGTTCAAATCACATCACAACCAAATCTCACCCATGGCTTTTACTCACTTTCATACCATATCTATAGATTCATGTACAAGTATTTATAATGCTACTCATTCCAACCCTTTTCATCATTCATTCACATAATCTTCCATCTATTTCATACACAATATCATCAACCACATAGCTTTTATACATACCTGTACCATCACATATTTATCTATCACATTTACCACTTCAATGCTCGATGCCATAATTCTTTCGATCTTCTTTAAACGTTCGATGAACTCGTACACTTAGTACCAATTAATTAATCAAAGATATAATAATATCGCACACTTAGTGCCATCACATTAAACCGAAGTTGTCTCGGTATCGCACACGTAGTGCCAAATAATATAGCCTATACTTTTTTTATCTCGCACACTTAGTGCCATTCATCACTGTAACTATTCTATTTACGCACACTTAGTGCCGCATATCTTCTAACTCACATTTCACATTACCAAACTCTACAATCCCATTTCTATTCATTTCATCACATATGAATATTGTTTAAACAATACGTATTATACACGAACTTACCTCGGACGTAGAAACAACGATACTAGTCAATCAATCGAGCACTTTGTTCTTGCCTCGATCTAAGCCCAAATTTCTCTATTCATGATCTATATAATATCAAATTCAACTCATTTAATCTCATCTTCATCCAAAACAATCCACAACACATAGTTAGGGCATTTTACACTTTAGCCCTCATAATTACACATTTTTGACATTTTAATCCCTATTTCACAATTACACAAAATACACATAATTTACTCACACCCAAGCTTGGCCGAATTTCATACTAGTCCCTAGCAACCCATTTTTCACATTTATTTCACATTTTCATCCCTCAAAGTTTCATTTTCACAAATTATCCCATAATACTCAAATTCATCAAAAATCCAAATACAAAACATGTTAACCCAACACATATCTTTCATTTTTCATCAACTAACATCACAAAGCTCACAATTTCATCAATGAAATAACTCAAAATCTATATCAAATTCAGAAATTGAGGCATGGGCTTGATAGAACACAAAGCAACGATAAAAAAAATGTAACAATTATTGAAAACGGATCAAAACACATACCTTAATCAAGCAAAATTCTAGTCGAACCCTAGCTAGCTTTCTTTTCTTTTCTTTCTTTTTATTATCGGCAAGATGAACACAAAAATGGCCACTAATTCATGTTTTGTTTTAATTTAATTAACATTAAAACATCGAATTAACATGAAAACCATTTAATACAAGCCGATTTATGACCATTAACCTTATTAAAGGTATAATATCATCATAAAGACCTTTGGTTTAATAAACCATAACCATTAAACACTTTTAACTACTAGCACACAGCTTTTGCATTTTTCGCGATTAAGTCCTTTTTCTTTAATCGAGCATACAAACGGTACAATTACCACACGAAACCTTCACACATACGTTATCACATACCATAAACATCAAAAATAATATTAAATTAGTTCTCTAACCTCAGATATATAGTTCCGAAACCACTATTCCGACTAGGGTCTAAATCATGCTATTACACTACATATAATTTCTCAGATAGATGTTGAGATTTAGTCGACATGTTAAATAATGAAGAACCGATCCAAATTATGACACGTGAGATTAAAGAGTTAATAAACAAAAGCATAGATTTAGAGAAGATTCTATGGAATCGTCATGAGATAGAGGAAACTATGAGAAAATAATACCCAAACCTCTTTTCGGGTAAGATTTACAGAGACGAAAAATCCCTAAAGGGGGAGAGTTGTAACAGCCCGATTTTGGGTCTAGTTAGAATAGTGGTTTCGAGACCACAAATTCGACAAAAAATTTTATTATTATTATTATTTTATGGTCTACAGTCTTATGGAATGATTTTTTGAAAATTTCGTTCGAAAATTTTGACGTTTGGGCACTCAATTTAGTTAAAGGGACTAAATTGCAAAAACTACAAAATTTGAGTTCTATATGTTAAAGGTGTCCAATTTCTACGAGATCTTAAATTAGAGGTCCTTAAATGGTAATTAGACCATAATACTTTATAATGGACAAAAATGGACATGGTTAGGTGAAATTTCAAAGTTTGGCATTAAGGGCATTTTAGTCATTTGGTTAATAAAGACAAAATAAAACAAAAAAAAAGATGTTCATCTTCCTATTTTCATCCCCCCATGGCCGAATGTCCCAAAGGAAACCATAGCTAGGTTTTTCCAAGCTTCCAAGCTCGATTGTAAGTCCGTTATTATCCCGTTTTTCATGATTTTTATGTTTTTGAAGTTGTCTCAACCTAATCTAGCCTTTCCAAGGACTAATTTGAAGAGGGATTAAAGTCTAAAATTTTACGCATGTTGAAAATATATGTATTTTGATGTTTGATGGTAGAAAATGCATGTTTGTTGTTTGTTAAACGACTTTTGCTAAGTGATTTTCGGTAAAAATGTTAAAAAGGACTTATTTGTAAAAGTCTATAAAATGAGTAGAAAAATGTGAATAAATGAAAAATGTGGGCTTTTATGAGTATGAAAATAGTTTCAGCTAGGCTTGGGTGTGAAGAAATTGAATGAAATTCATTTTATGAGCCTAGGGACTAAAGTGTAAAATGTCAAAAGTTTAGGGGAAAAAATATAATTTTGCCATAATGTGACTTTTGGGCTGAAATGAATAATTTGATGATTAAATGATATGAATTTGGTATTATAGATCAAGAAAAACGAAGTTCGAGTCTAGATCGGGGGAAAACCAAAGTGTTTGACGATTAGGTCCATTTCCGCTATTTTTGTATCGAGGTAAGTTCGTATGTTAATAATGCAATGTTATGTTTGTATTTTAATGTTTTGATATTGCATGAATTGTATGATTGATTCTATGAGCATATTCGACAAAGTTCCGGCAAGAGAGAAATCCCGGTTGAACCTTAGGAATAGATTAAGATACAAGTGACATGTCACTAGGAACCTATGTGAATATGTAATTATGTGATTTATGTGTCTCGGGTGCTGCTCTTGTACGTCCTACCGGTGGCTGGGTACACTGGCATATGTTGCGGATACCTGATAGCTTGTGTGAGCAGCACCGCGTAGCTACGTCTCGATTGATTGCTTGTGTGAGCAAGCCCGTGGATAGCTCGAGAGCGAGCCTATATATGTTATGAGATTTGTGGTAGCATTGGCTACATATGTGGCACTTATATGCAAATCTTTCCGTGTATCCGATAGTATTCCAAGTGGTTCAACGGGTATGTCAAAGATGAGAAAGTTTGTGATTATGTTATGAGTTGATACAGGTATGTACGAAAAACTCAAAGGATATGGATTCGGTATATGATGAATTATTGGTAAGAATGTGATTGAGAAAGTTATGCTCATGAAGTTTAATGACATTTATGTTGATATATGTTATGTTATTCATATGATGAGCTATTGGTAAGAATGTGATTGAGTAAGTTGTGTTTATGAAGTTTTAATAGCATTTATGTTAATATATGTTAAGTTATTTATATGACTAATGTATGAATAATGTTTTGTATTATTTGCATATGAACTTACTAAGCTATATAGCTTACCCCCCTTTTATTTCCCTTATCTTATAGTGTTACCAAGCCAGCTCAGGATCGGAGATCGTCGGAGTTCGCATCACACTATCAAATGATAATTTTTGGGTATTGATGAGCTTAACATTTTGAGTATTTGGCATGTATAGGGACTTGGTCAATTTTGTTATATGTGTCATCATGATTTTGGCCAATGTATTGGCTTGTAAATGTCAAAGGCTTGTTAGATATTTGGCCATGTAAATTGGCTTATTTGGGCTAACATGGTTGTAAGCCTAAGTATATTTATATATGTGTCAATGTTTTTGGTGATATGGTCATGGTAAGCTTGGTAAATGATGGAAATGTGATTTATGACATGAATTTGAGATGTTTGGCAATGTGGTCTATTAAAAAGATGATAAAGTGGTGTACAATTAGATATCTTAAAAGTAGTCAATTGTGGCTTAATAAATGTTGTGAGTATGATAGATGTTGATATTGTATTGGCATGTGTTGGTCATAATTGTGGATGTTTTGGTTGCCTAAGTATGTTATGTTTTGTACCTTTGAATTGGTGAAGTTTATGTGTGAATAAGGGTGGCAAATGTGTAACGCCCTGAATTTTGGGTCTAGTAGAGTTGGGCCCATTGGGCTTTGGGTTTCATAAAAAATTTTAAGTGAGTAAGAAAATGAAAAATGACATGACGACTTTAAAGGTTTAATGAATTTAGAGTGTGTAGGTGTGTTGGGGAAGCTCTGGGTTCGAGTTTTGTGGTGGAGGATTCTTAATTTAATTAATTAAGGAATCAGGGTTGTGAGTAGTGGGTTTTTAAATAAAAATAAGTGAAAAATGGCACAAAGAAGCCTGTGGTGAAGTGGCTAAGTGAGGCCACTAGGGTGTAGAGAGGTGGCGACATATGCATGCAGGGAGGTCTAAGGTTCGAGTGTTAGCTTAGTTTTATTTTGGAATTTAATTTTAGGCTTCTAGAAGGCTGGAAGTGGCGTGTAGAGGGACTCTAAGGAGAAGTGATCAGTAGAGAGAATTTAGGAGAAGGATAAGGGAGATATCATGGAGAAAAATTAGGAGATGAGCAGTGGATGAAGTGGTGCCGAATTGGACTTTAGGGGTGGCTAAGTTTCGGCTATAGGCTATATAAATGTGTGTGTGTCGAATCTAGGGTCCTAGGTAATGCTGAATTTTCCATTCTTTTTCTTTCTTTTCTTCCCCTCAATCGGTTCCGCCCCTAGCCAAACTTTCCCATTGCCGAAATCTCCCAAAGCCGAATTCCTTTGTGCCGAATTCTCTCATAGCCAAACTCTTCTATAGCCGAATTACCACCATCTTTTCTCTTGCCGAAATTCCTAATAGTGTCGAATCTTGGTGGTTGTTCCTCCATCACAAATCGATTGTTACCTACTCTCAGTCAAGTGTTGAAAGCCGAATCTAGTTAATAGCTATCTAGGCCGCAGGATCGAAAGGGGATTTGGTAGTATTCTGTTAACCTCTTTTGTACGTTTTGCTAAAAGCTAAAAGGCTATCTAACTGTCCTGTCGTTAACTCTGTGATAACAAGGATAAGGTTCAAAGATCGCAAGCGTGGTAGGATCGTTAGCAAGGGTAAGTGTACTCAACTCAATTGTGGTTTAAGTGAATGGTAGAATGTGAGTTTGATCTATAGGGGTGACTTGTGTGGATTATGAGTCACTCGAATCTTGATGGTGTGTGTGTGAGTGCAGATCTAGGGGATACTCCTGATTAGTAGCTAAGGAAGGGCTATTAGAACCCGGTGGCACACGGTAAAGGTTACTGATGAGGTTTCACTTTTGGTAGATATTTTGTTTAAGTGTGGGTGATTGATTAAAGGTTGGTTGGTTATAGGTTCAAGACCAAGGATAGTATAACACGTCGCGGTAACCAGGTGTGTACAAACACTACACACACATGATATCGGCAATGCCGGAAAGCCAAAAAGCTGAAAGTGGCTAAATGGGCCCAGTGGGCCCTGAGGCTAAGTTGGATGAAATTGATTGATTTGATTATATGAATTGAGTTAGGCATGCATGTTACATGATCTGGAATTGTTTTGGGCCTAATAGGCCATATGAATGAGATTTGGGCCTAATGGGCCATAAGGATGTGAATTGGGCATAATGGGTTATATGAACGTGAAATGGGCTTGATGGGCTTTATGAAGATGTAGACAAGTATGCTAGGGTTTAATGGACTTTAGGCCTAGTTCTGAACAACTCTTAAACCACATAAGACTTAACCTAATAATTAAACATGCCCGTGGACAAGTCGCTGGGTTAGAGTGTGGCAACGAACATATGCATGTCTAGGAGTGGATCTAGGGAGAGCTTGGTACTTAAGCGGTCCTAGTGGCCCACCTCCTCTTCTCTGGAATCCGACACAGTGCATAGTGTCTGCTCACTTTAGCCATGAGGACTTGTTTATGGGCCAAAGTTCATAACTAAAACCCGAGAGGGACCAAATACCCCTGATTTGAAATTTACCAAAATATCCTTAGATTTGAAATTTTACTAAAATACCCCTGATTGTAAAATTACCAGAATACCCTTGACTTGCGAAATCACCAAAATATCCTTGATTTACAAAATTAACTAAATACCCCTATAGAGTAGATTTACGGAAATACCCTTGGGTAGTGAAATGACTAAAATACCCCTAAGTGCCGAATGTGTGAGAATGTGTATGTTGCATTCATGAAATATATGTTGCACTTGGGTGGGTTTTGATGATACGGAGGAAGATTTGAGGATCGCATAGTCGCTTGACGACCGTGGATCCACCGGTGGCTTTAATCCCATAATAGCAGCTTTGTTGCAACGTTTGAGTAGTGCCGCTGCTGGTGCTACCTTTGGTGTGTAGGGATGGGTGGGTTGATATTTATATCCCCACAGTGTGTAAATTGGAAGGAAATGGTGTGCGGGGTTGGATTTGGGGTGGGTGCATTGCATTCATGTGATACTGATGTGATATGAGGTCGTTGTGGGCTAAGGCCCAAGACCACCATTTTTTATAGGGCTTAGGCCCAATGTGATAATTGTATGTTGTTTGGATTACCAGGGGCCGTACACACTGAGTTTCGAAACTCACCCCTTTTTATTAAATGTTTCAGGTGATTCTCAGTAAACGGCTCGACGTGGGAGAGGACTCGGGGACGGCCACACTACAAGATACTTAGAAGTTTTATTTATTTGTCTCAAAAGACATGATTTTAATTACTTTATTTTCGTTGGATGTAATAAGGTCTTGTACTCCGATTTGACTTTAGATTTTGGGTTTTGTTGTTTCAACTGTTTACTTAATTATTAAACCTGAGTAAATTTCTTATGTTTAAACTTGGTTTCCGAAATACTTAAAATAATAAAATGGGCTTTTATCATTACTTAACAAGACTCAAGGATTTTGGGCTTTTGGGTCTTAAATTTTTACTTAGCAAAATCGTTTTGAGTTATGCCTTTGATGTGACATTCCCAGATTCGGCCATAACGTCTGGGCCGGGTCTGGGGGTGTTACAAAATGGCTTGGTAAATAGCCTTTATTTTATCCACACGGGTAGAAAAACGGGCGTGTGTCTAGGCCATGTGTGACATACAGTCTGCCCTACAGGCATGTGTTCCGGCCGTGTGTCCCCTGCACTTTAATTTTGAGAAACAGAATGTCCAGAATTAAGTACACGGCTAAGGGCCTGTTCTGCAGTGCTTAAAAAAAGCACTTCTGGCTCCAAAAGCACTTCTGGAAGAAAAGCTGTGTGAAACAAGCTGCTTTTGGCTGAAATTTTTGGCTTTTCAGAAGTGCTTTTGAAAAGCACTTCTGAAAAGGAGAAGCGAAAACTTTTAGCTTTTCCTCTTCCAAAAGCACTTTTAGTGCTTAATTATATTTTCACCCCTCCAATAACATAGTACTTTCCTTTTTTTTCTTGGTGCTTAATTACAAATGTGTTAAAATCATTAATTAAAAATAAAAAAATATTTTTTAAAATACTAATTACAAATATTTAATGGTTAGATTTAAATATTTAAAATATAGTTTATATATTCTAATTAAATTTTATAAATAATTAATACTTATTGCTTAAAAATATTTAAAATTTATTTTCATATATTAAAATATTAACAACAAGTTATAATAATTTTTTTTATATTCTTACTAAAATATAATAATATTAACCAATTTAAATATTATTTAAATGCATATTTGTTACTTGATAATAACATGTCTAAAATGGACATTTTATTTCTCAAAAGCACTTTTTGACAGCAATGCTAAACACTCAAATTTTAAACCAAACTTTTCAAAAGCACTTCTCAAAAGCACTTTTCCACAGCACTTTTCAAAAGCATTGCCAAACTAGCCCTAAAGACACGGGCGTGTGTCTCAGCCGTGTGTGTTACACGGCTTAGCACACGGGCATGTGGCATGGCCGTGTGGCACAAGTCAGAGAGCACCCTAAATTGAACATGGTCTGAAGCACGGGCGTGTCCCAGGGTCACACGGGCATGTCCCTTGGACCACACGGGCATGTGAGCCCTGCAGTTAGCAAAAAAATTCTAAGTTTTATAAAAAAATTCCCTGAGTTCTCGGTTTAGTCCCGAACCACTTCCAATGCATGTTTTGGGCCTCGTGGGCTCGTATTAGGGACTTTATGATTGAATATGAATGGTTTTAAATTGGACGTAAATTTATGACTCGAAATTGTGTGAATGCTTGTGTTATAAGTCCGGTAATGCCTCGTACCCTATTCCGGCGTCGAATACGGGTAAGGGGTGTTACATTTGGATATTTCTTTCTCATAGCTTCCTCATGTTCCCAGGTGGCTTCTCCCATTCCGTGTCACTGCCAGAGAACTTTTACTAAAGCTATGTTCTTATTTCTCAATTCTTTCACCTCTCGTGTTAGAATTCTAATCGGTTCTTCACTGTACGACATATCAGGCTAAATCTTGACATCCATCGGGGAGATAACATGTGAAGGGTCAGATCGGTACCGTCCTAACATAGACACGTGAAAGACAATATGACTTTTTTCTAGTTCTTACAGTAAAGCTAATCAGTATGGAATAGGTCTGATTCTTTTAGTAATCTGGTACGGCCCGATAAATCGCGGACTCGGCTTTCCTTTACGACCAAGTTGAAGAATTTTCTTCCAGGGCGAAACTTTCAAGAATACTCTATCGCCGACTTGGAATTCTATATCTTTACGTTTAATATCCACATACGATTTCTAACGATCTGAAGTTGCTTTCAAGCTATCTCGGATTGCTTTCACTTTTTCCTCAGTCTCACGAATCAAATCAACCCCATGTATCTTTTTCTCACTGAGTTCAGTCTAATATAACAGAGTTCGACATTTACGACCATACAAAGCCTCATACAGTGCAATTTTTACACTCGATTGAAAACTATTATTATACACGAATTCGACTAACGGTAAATATTTCTCCAAGTTGCCTTCGAACTCTAATATACAGCAACGAAGCACATCTTCGAGAATCTGAATCACATGTTCTAATTGGCCGTTGGTCTGAGGGTGAAATGTAGTGCTAAAATGCAACCGTGTACCAAGAGCTTCCTATAACTTTCTCCAAAATAGCGAGGTAAACCGCGGATCTCTATCCGAAATAATGGAGGCTAGCACCCCGTGTAATCTAACAATCTCAGAAACATATAACTCTGCTAATCTGTCAAGGGAGAAATCTGTACGTACCGAAATAAAATGTGTGGACTTCGCCAAACGGTCGACGATCACCCAAATGGCATCTTTCTTTTTTGGTAATAGGGGTAAACCTAATACGAAGTCCATAGTAACTCTACCCCATTTCCACTCTGGTATCATCACTGGCTGTAACAATCCTAAAGGTACCTGATGTTCAGCTTTAACTTGCTAACATATCAAACATCTCGACACAAAATCAGAAATCTTGCGTTTCACTCCCGGCCACCAATGCATCTGTCTCAAATCACTGTACATTTTATTACTTCCCGGATTTATAGACAAACTACCACTATGAGCTTCATGCAAAATTTTCTGTATAAGCTCTGGGTTCTTCAGTACACAAACTCTACCTTTGAACAGTAAACAATCACTGGGTCCTATCTGAAATTCTGAATTAGAAGTCGACTCACACTGTACCTATTTAGCTAGCAACTCACTATCACATTTCTGAGCTTCACAGATCTTCTGTAAAAACATCGGTTTAGCTTTTAACTCAGCTAAGATCGAACCATCATCAGATAATGGCAGTCGTGTTGTAACACCCCTTACCCGTATTCGATGCTGGAACAGGGTACGAGGCATTACCGGACTCACATCACAAGCAATCACACAATTCTGAGTCATAATTTTTGCGTCCAAATTAAAACCATTCATATTCAATCATAAAGTCCCTATTACGAGCCTACGAGGCCCAAAACATGTATTGGAAGTGGTTCGGGACTAAACCGAGAACTCAAGGAATTTTTATAAAACATAGAATTTTTTGCTAGAAGTAGGGCTCACACGCCCGTGTGGTCCAAGGGACACGCCCGTGTGACCTTGGGACACGCCCGTGCTTCAGACCGTGTTCAAATTAGGGTGCTATCTGACTTGTGCCACACGGCCGTGCCACATGCCCGTGTGCTAGGCTATGTAGCATACACAGCTGAGACACACTCCCGTGTGCTCAATTCTGGACATTCTGTTTTGCAACAACTAAGGTGCAGGGGACACACGACCGGAGCACACGCCCATGGGGTAGACCATGTGTCACACACAGTATAGACACACGCCTGTGTGCCTACCCGTGTGGAAAAAATAAAGGCTATTTTCCAAGCCATTTTCCACCCTTGTGCACACATATACTTACACCAATTCAAGGCACATACATAACATTCTTAGGTAACCAAATCATCCACATCTATCATGCACACAACATTTACTAAGTCACAATTGACTACTTTCAAGATACCTAATTGTACACCACTTTATCATTTCATCAATAGACCATATTTTCAAACATCTCACATGCATGTCATAAATAATATTTCTATCATTCACCAAGCATACCATGACCATATCACCAAAGTCATTAGCACACACATATATATACTTAGGTTTACAACCATGATAGCCCAAATAAACCAATCTACATGGCCAAGTATCAAAACAAGCATTTGACAATCACAAGCCAACACATTGGCTACAATCACAATGACACATTTAACAAAATGACTAAGTCCCTATACAAGCCAATGACTTAAAATACTTGAATTCAATTATACCCAAAATGATAGCTTGATAGTGTGATAGGATCTCCAGTGATCTCCAACCTGAGCTAGCTTAACAACCTTATAAGACATTGGAAAAGGAAGGGGGTAAGCTATATATATAGCTTAGTAAGTTTGTACGAAAATAATAAGCAACTCTTACAAATCTTTTAACAAGTTCAACAATTTTAAACACAAGATAATACAAATTACTATAAATCTCACAGTTATAATCCTTATTCAATCATAATATTTACTCTATCAACTTATAAGCATAACTTAACATATCTTGGCATTAGCCTAACAACCATAATCTCTCCTTTGTAACATATTACAACAAATAACAAATCATTTCAAACCTCATAGTAAACATGCTCATTAATTAAGAGTATTTACATTTCAAGCATATACTTTAGCATCTTTCAATTGCCTAAGTTCTTATCTTCCCATTTTCTCATATCCGATAAATCACAATTTGCATGAATAAAACATGCTATATCATAACTCAATTTGGCCCGAAATCCAATCACAGAATTTATCATGCATTTCATACATCACAAGTATAGACTAATAATCACAATGATTTCACAAAATCATTCTCGTGGAAATCATAAACTCCTAATTTCATTAAGTCAATGCTTATAAACTTTACGTACATACCTATACCGATTCGTAATTACTTACATACTCTTTCTCTTCTTTGACATACTCGTTGAATTTCCCATTGAGCTATTTGGAATACGAAAGGATACTCGGGGATCTCATACACATAGTATCGTACCAATGTTATATCCCAGATATGGTCTTACATGTAATCTCGTATCGATGCCAATAGCCCAGCTATGGTCTTACACGAAGTCTCATATCGATGCCATATCCCAGATATGGTCTTACACGAATGTCTCATATTGATGTCATATTCCAGATATGGTCTTACACATAATCTCAGTAACCCTAATGTCATAACATTTATATCCTATCTATTCCTAAGGTTCAACCGAGACTTTCGCTGTACCGAATCTCTGTCAGTCATTTTCGTAGTATCGTATTCAATAACATTCACATTTCGTTTCAATAATATAAAATTTACCATAATTATATCAATTAAGCATTTATACACATATATTTTAATGCTTATTAAACACACGAACTTACCTAGGCATAAAAAAGACGAAAAGGACTAAATCGTCAAATACTTGTTTTTCTCTCGTTCTAATCCTGAATTTTGTTTTTCTTGATCTATAACATCACATTTAACTTATTTAATCATCATACTATTCAAATCAGCCCAAAATCACATTATGGCAAAAATTACATTTTTGCCCCTAAAGTTTGACATTTTTACAATTTAGTCCCTAGGCTCGTAAAATGAAATGTACTCAATTTCTTCAATAACCATGCCTATTCGAACCTTATACATGCTTATAAAAGCCCACAATTTTATTTTTTCACACTTTTACTACTCATTTTACAACTTTTACAAACAAGTCCTTTTTGACATTTTTACCGAAAATCACTTAGCAAAAGTCGTCTATCATACACCAAACATGTGTTTTCTACGATTAGACATCAAAATACATACATGTTCAACATGGGTAAAATTTTAGACCTTGACATCTCTTCAAATTTATGGTAGAAATAGAAAGATCGAGTTACAACGACTTCAAAAATGTAAATAGCATTAAAAACGGGGCAAGAACGAACTTACAATCAAGCTTGGAAGTGGCCAAACCCTCGCTATGGCTTTCCCCTTGTGAATTTCGGCCATGAGGAAGAAGATGGACAAAAATTGGCATTTAATTTGGCTTTTTAATTCATTTAATTACCAAATTAATAAAATGCCCTTAATGAAAAACTTTGAAAACATACCAAACCATGTCCATTTTTGTCCACCAACTTAACCAATGGTCTAATTACCATTTAAGGGCCTCTAATTTCAAATCTCATAGCAATTGGACACCTCTAACATATAGAATTCAAGTTTTGCACTTTTTGCAATTTAGTCTTTTTAACTAAATTGATTGCCCAAACGTCAAAATTTTCGAACAAAATTTTCACGAAATCGTTCCATAAAATTTTAGACCATAAAAATATAATAAAAATGAATTTTTATTCATCGGATTTTTGGTCCCGAAACCACTGTTCTGACTAGACCCAAAATCGGGCTGTTACAACTCTCCCCCTTTAGGGATTTTCGTCCCCAAAAATCTTACCGGAATATAAATTTGATTTTCACATAAACTCCTTTATCTCGTGACACTGCCAAAGAATTCTCACTAAGGTTATGCTTTTATTTCTCGACTTTTAATCTCTTGTGTAAAAATTCCGATCAATTCTTCGTTATACAACACATCGACTGAATCTTAATCTCTATCGGAGAATTCATATCCAAAGAGTCCAATTGATACCATCGCAACATAGATACACAAAACAAATTTTGAATCCTTTTTCCAAAGCAATACTTTCGGAAATATGTTATCGCTGAACGGGAATTTCATATCCCCATGTTTCAAATTCACATACATTCTCTGACAATCTGAAGTGGATTCTAAACTACCACAAATCACTTTTACTTTCTGTATGATTTCTGATCGGATAGTCTCTGAAACATATAACTCAACTAATCTATCATGTTACATACCCGATCACCAGAACATCTATTTCAAATAACTGTATATTTTATTACTCTCTGAATGAACAAACGAGTTACTACTGAGCTTCGTACAAAATTTTATGCATAAGCTCTGAATTCATCAGTACGCAAATTCCATCTCGGAATAATGATAACAGTCATCAGGTCCGACCTAAAATTCAGAATCAAAATTCGTCTCACACTGTACTCGTTTAGTTTACCACACACTATCACATTCCTGAGGTTCTCAATCTTACAAAGAAAACATCCCTTTAGCTTCTAATTTAGCTAGATTCAGACCGTCATCAAATAAGATTAATCATGTATCAAATACTCACAAAATAATCAAAAGTTTTCCATTCAAGCATTTGCAACTATATATGTTTTCCCAAAGGTTAATCGATAACTGTTCAAAATCTTTCAATAGTTCAAGCCATCTATGTTGTTTTAAATTCAGATTCCTTCTGTGACATTAGATACTTTAAACTCTTGGGATTAGGAAACATATGACATTTTTCTTCGGTCAACCGATGCCATCAAATTCTCAGCACAAACATAAAAAGTGACCGACTCTAAATCACCCGTCGGACAGTTCCTTTTATGTGACTTTATCCGTCTGAAAGCATAAACTATCACTTTACATTCTTGTATTAAACAAATTCCAATCCGTTCGATAGTGCATCACTGAAAACTTACGAATTCTTTATTCAATTCAAATAAAACCCAGAACCAGTGTTTCGGTTAATAACACATTCATCAGTTTCCAACTTTGCTAACATACAACAGACCATTCAAACTTTCACAAATGTGATAACTTTATCAATCGGAACAGTTTTAACTCATAACAACATCATTCGATTAGAACAAATTTAATAAGTATATTTCTTTATCATACTTTCTAGAATATGAATTCTTCCTTCAAACTATCCGTCTATTCACCCATGAATGTAAAAGATTTTATCCTCTTACCTGAGGATAAACTTAAGTGCATAGAACTCAAATTACTTTTCAACTAACCAACTCGCTCAGATAAAAACAACAGAGTCAATCTCAACTATCAAATAATATCATACCAAATACTTCCTTCTTCATGCTGTTAAAACAGCTCAAACATACAATTTTTCAAAATTTCCTCACATACTAGTCCAAAAGATCTTTACAATCATATTAGCTCAAGGAAACAAATATCTTGATTGGACTCATTGATCTTACTCAAACTTACGTGGGAGAAGAAAACCATCATACAATTGGAGCTTGAGCTTCCGCTATCTATACCTTGGCCGATGTCAATTCCTTTCACGAAGATTAAAGAAATCCCTATACCAGAATCACCACGTTCCTATGATCGAACCAGGAATACACTCATAATAGACATAGTTATCACAAGCCAAAGAACACACTTTAAAGATGAGCCATGATTGAGAATTTATGAAATAAAGATGATAAGAAAATCGAGATAAAGAGATCCAAGATGTGATATCATACTGAAAGTCTGAGAACATAACTCATAAGAAAATAATAAAAATCTTGATGATTCCTCAGAGAAAACCAGAAGAAAAACAATGCTTATACGCTCTGGAATCAATTGTAACAGAGATGATATATTTTTCAAATATATATACAAAACAAAACAACATCCAGTAGAAAAAGAAGAATAGCCTCACATAAGTTTTCACCAACAACTTTTATTCCAAACATAATAGGATAGAATCCCAAAGAAAGAGATAAGAAATGATGCTCATCAATCAACTAGATTAACAGCGTTTTTATCTATCATTATAAGCAGCTAGCATTCTCATACGATAAGAATTTCAAAAAAAAAATGAACAATCACATATATCTCTAAGGATAAATGAATACATAAAATACCCAGGAGAGATCATCATAATCTATTAAATCACAACTGTTACACTCAGACATCTTTACGATTCAAATATCATTTCTCTGACTAATTCTGTCATCACTAATCCCATATTATTCCATTCACTAACGAAAATTAATTCGGAAGAAATACAAGCAAATACATACTTTAGGCATCATACCTGAATGAGTCGATTAGCCGAGATTAACTTTTTCTTTAACCGTGACATCGCGAAATCCGAACGATCTTTAGAATAACCTAGCATCTTTTCCAGAACTGTATTCACTTGTCAAACTATTCTTAACTCTGACCACATTATTAGTATTCCGCTACTAAACTCTTTAGTCTCTTACTTGTGAGCTAATTCAACATAAATCTCGTGAAATTTCGTTATAAAATACCACATTGGTAAGGGGGTGAGGTTGTAAAGCCTCTAACTCGGCTCTCATAAATACACACATATAGCTTAGCATTCATCATCAACATAATATCTTCACAATCGTATAATTCACTTCAAGCTAATTAACATACATATTTATGTTACACGAACTTTCTGATTATCTTATTCAAACAAGTGCACTTATACATACATTCCATAGATTTTGAGTAAGTTTACTTATCACATTCACTTAATCAAACAAGTCAGGCACATAACATCCTATGAATGCCAAACAACATGGATGCTTATCACAATTTAAACTTTCATTTCGTGTCACTTTTCCATATTTCAAGAATAATTACCATTGAACCATTGTAATTTCGATGGATACTTGAGTAGTATACTCAATGTATGCATATCGACAATCCGTCAATTCATATTCAAAAGTGCCATTTTTGCACATACTCATAGAGCACACTCTCGAGCCACATATGACATAACAGGATTGCCAGTTCAGGCTAAACCCTTTCGATAACATATGCTCTAAAGGCTTACTCTGGATTACTGTAACGTGTAGGTTTGTGCAAGTGTACACAGTCGTTATCAAGTAATAAGTAAGTATCGAGTTATCGTCTCCACAGGGATTGTATTTGTGCTAAGTCACTTAATTTGAAAAATTATATTAACAATTTGGTAAATAAAAACACAATATAGTTGAGAAGTGGTTATTAAAATATATTAAACTAAATACAATGATCCCTAATGCAAATTATCCTAAGTATGCAAACTATATGAATGAAATAGATTTTAGCAAAATTAAACACAATTTGCAACAATTATAACATAAATAAACTAGGACAATTACTTTAATTAAACTCAATTTATTATCAACATGTTTAATAATATTCGGAAAAACATTCCATGGCAACTCGATCTTTCATGAGTTTGGAAACCACATTAGGTCCTTTCGGAATCCTTTACTTAGTAAATACGCATTTTGCTGATCCTTATTTACTAAGGGTTTATTAGAATTTGTGTGAGGTAACAAGGACATGTCAGGTTTGAAACAGTTTAATCACACAAATCTAAAAACTATGCAGATAACAGAGCTTAGTCAGAGTTGTTATGCAACCTACAATTTAATCGGGTCAGGATTTAAATTGAGCATGCTCATTTCAATTATGTGTCCATTAGCCGTCGTCTGGTCAAGATCGCTCAGCTAATTCAGGTGTATTTCAATCACGTATGAACGAAATACAGACTTGATTTTAATTGAAAACATGATCGATTGAGGCACAAACATTATAAGCATGAATCAAATAAATATAATTTAATCAAAGCAATCATCCTAGCTTAAATAAAATTAAGCTAACATTGTTGTAAACAAGAAAAAAGAACACATAGAAAACATCTTTAGATTAAATTAAAGAAAAGAAAGATTAAACCCAATTCAGAGTGGCTGTCACCCAAGACTCTGACTGACGAGGCTCCTTAGTTCCTTTGCTTTGCTCCTTTGCTGATGGCTCTCCAAGGTGGCCGCCCAAGGGCTCTTTAAGAGGCTCAAATGCTAAAATCTTTATGAAAAGATGATGATAGGCGTGGGGAGAAAAGAAGAATGCTAAGAGAATTTAGAGAGGAGAGAATGATGAATGATGAGGGATGAGTAGAAATGTGAGAATGAGGTATTATTTATAGGTGAGGACAGGGGATAGTTTACTAAAAATAGGAGTTTTCATCTTTTGAAGCATCTTCCATGGGTGGCCGGCCATAAATTGAGGAAGTTGAGCTGATTTTTGCTTGAGTTTTGGTCAATTTCAGTGCCACAACAACTCAGGACTGAGACTCGGTCAAGTGTAAATCTTCAGGTAAATCTCTAATTTCTTCAACTCTTCAAGGACCTTGTGCAATTAAACCAAAGAGTGGTTTATGGACAGCCATGTGCAGCCGAATTTTGGGTTGACTTGGTCCCCAATTTGGACGATTTTGTAATCAAATAAAACTACCAGACCTGTCCAAAATGAATCAATAAATTAGAGGACCAAAGAATAAAATTTATCCAATTTAATTAATTAATTAAAACCCAAATTATTAATGAAATATTTTAAAATGAATTATTAAATATAATTTTATATTTTATTATTTAATTTAATCATGCATGGCCCACTTTATGTCTTAAAAAATATAATATATTCAAATTAATATAAAATAACCCATTTATTGCATGAAAACTATATAATAAAGCATAAAATCACATTTTAATAATTTCTATGTCCTAATTTCATATTTTCACATATTTCATTAATTTATTAAACAATTACTTAGTTTTAACAAAGGATTTAAGTACAAATGTGATAAATTATATAGGAAAAATCCTATATATTTTTCTGTTTACAATTACCCGTCCGGCTAAATCCATTTCATAATATATGCTTGAGAGGGCTTAATTCAGGATTGCCGTTTCGGGATAAATCCTTTTTGCAACATTTAAAACATTTTATATGTTTCATAAAATCACCATAATCCATCGAAATACAACGTTCAACCGGAACAATGACATTTTATCCATATTTCTTAACTTATGGTTATTTTATTTTGTACATCATCACATACACATCATGAACTCTTATTCATACATTTCCAAGTTTCGACTCATCACAAACACATTTTCAAATATCTTAGTATCCCTTTCAGCATTTTCAAAAATAGCTCGGTTGGAAAGCATCTCTGCCTCAACAAAACAATTTCATCAGAGTCAGGAGATATCACACTATCACTGGTAGTAATATGGCATGTATAGCTAGACTCACATACGCTTCGTTAGTCCGAGAATCGACTAAACCGTAGCTCTGATACCACTAAATGTAACACCCCTTACCTGTATTCGACGCCAGAATAGGGTACGAGGCATTACCGGACTCACATCACAAGCAATCACACAATTCTGACAATTTCTAGACTTATACAAATGGTATAATCACATACAACCAATATGTCCTTAGGCACCTCAAATGAAAATTTATAAACATGTCAACCATGTATTCAAACTTACCTAATAGATTAACTAACATATATGTATAGTTGTACCAAATCTTTCTATGTAAATTTCTTACCTTTATTAACCCGAAATTAAGGAAGCTAGGACTAAATTGAGAAGATTAGCGGATCGTAGGACCCCATCGGGTATTTTAGAAATTTAAGTGGCTAAATTTTGATTAGTTGGATCCTAACTCTGATTCAGTTAGGATGGAATAAGCTGGTTCCAAAAATGGGAGACAAAATGATTAAGAATGGATGGTGGATATGGACAATGAGGATCGTGCCCAAGGAGTATATATATATAACATGAGTGGAGATAGAATTTTTTGAATTCTGTTGATAAATTTTCTTCTCTCCATATCATCATCTTTTTCAATCATCCTGAACAAAAAGGGGGATGCAAATAAAAGGAGCTCTGCATGTAGAAGCAAAGGCGTGAGTTTAAGGCTGGTAATGAAGAATGGAAGAACTAATAAGTTTTCACATCTTCCTTTCTGTTTAGGAACAAAAGTAAGAAGTATAATAAGACACTCGAGGCTTCTGTATAATTTGAGGTTCTGGGTTTAATAATAATAAATTCAGAATAATAAAATAATAAGAGCTGGTAAATATAATATTGGGTTCATATATAACAAAAATTAATCCTAAAACTTGAACCCAATATGATTTAAACTCGAATTAAAAGCCCAAAACTCGTAATTCTCGTCACAATCACGTCCAAAAATTCTGCTCGCGCAGTTTTATTAAAACGGTCATAACTTGAGCTTTCGAACTCAAAATTGAGTGATTCAAAAGTGTTTTTCGAAGCTAAGAGATATATCTTTGAACGCAACGAGACATCTCAACTCCAAAACGCCTGGGTCCCATCCAAAAAGTCATCGCAATTCTGCTGATTTTCCAAACTTGAAAATTGGCAACTTCGATGAATGGAATTTAATAAATTTCACCCTATCTGTACATGTATCATTCCCTCTTTCTTCAAAAAGATTTGTCTTCAAATCTCGTATTTGGTAGAATAAGAAATAATCTTTATCACAGGTGGAATGGTTTAACAGAGCTCCTCGCAAAGGATCAACAAATTCCTGAAAGAATGAAACAAGTCCACTAGACAAATTCAAGTTAAGGTTAGTGAAAACATAATTATTCCTCTCTTTTGGATAGGTTTCTCTTTCTTTATATTCTCTTTTTCAATGTGAATTGAACTCTCTAATTTTACCTCATAGAAATTTTCACACTCAAGATTTAGGTATGCCACACTATGAACATCACAAGTGAATAAATTCATAAACAAATTCATGATCTATCCATCTTGGATCCAGTCCGATGTACTGTCAGTCACATCTATGTTTCTATCTTCTAGGACTTATCCGCCCCGATGCCTAAGACAAGGCATCTTCCTAATTGGACTTGATTGACGGTATATTAGTCTTTCAATCGATTTGCTCATTTTTTATTAGACTAAGGACATGTTAAGGTTTGCCTACTAATATAAGTCGTCTTTTCGTATTTCCATCTGACTACGTAATACTTCTTACTATTAGTTAAACATTAGACAACCAATGAGCTAATATTTGCTTCTATTTTGCTCTCAATGCAAAACTCACTTGAGGACAATATACAAAGTATATTAATGTAATCCATGAATTATTTTATTAACTAATCTATTCAAAAAAAGTACAAGTGTACATAGACGAAAATACTATACTTAGGGCACCAGATCCAACACAATGAATGTGATACCTTGTAACTCAGATTCAACGATCGAGTTAGGTATCGGGGTGTAACATTTAGTGGAATTAGAGCTATAGTTTTAGCCGATTCTCAGACTAAATCGAGCTCAAAATTGATTATAAAGGTACATGTCAAAATCGAGTTGAGTTTAAGTCAAGATTTGGATGTTGATTATAAAATTTCTCTATTTTATAACTAAAAATGTTAGAGGAATTAAGAAATGATGCTAGTGGAAATGTTTATAGAAGCATCCTTTTAGCTAAAAGTGAAAATAGAATTGCGATTGAGGCACCTGGCATTGATCCAGTCTGTGCTCATCAGTTTAGAGCTGTTAGACCTTAACCTGAGGGTTGGGGAAATGAAGATTTACTTTGCATTATAGCAGAAGCTCTCCAACGAGTGGTGGGAGCTACTCTACAGGTTGCACCAATGCCCGCAATTCAATGAGCTCCAATAAAATAATTGTAGAACATGTCAAGTCGGATCATCTTGAAGCTCACACTATCCTATCACCGAATTGGTAGCTTTTCGATCGTTTTGAGTCTTGGGTTGTGGCATGTATAATTATAAGGTGTCTTGAGGTTATTTCGATGTATATAAGTGTTTGGTATACACTTTAGTGTTGAAAGTCTTAATAGTGTTGGTACTTGTGATGATTATGATTCATATGATGATTTTGAATAATGCTCATGTCCACTGATTTGGTTAATGCTTGAATTGGAAATGTTTGATGTTTTTAGAGAGGTAATATAGATGTATCTATTTGAACTTGGCATGTAGAAGATTGTGGTATGAGGTAAATGAATGGTTAAGTTGATGTAAGTATTGAAATGTTATGTATAATGATTTTGCTTGAGGTATATGTTGATAAATGGTTATTTGGGTTCATGGTTGATGGTATAAAAATGTTGGTGAATGAATTATGCATGTATTACAAGTGAAATAACAAGTTTTGATAGATTTGGTATAGGTAAGGTTAGGCATTTGAATGAATTAGGTTGGTATGCTCAAATGGTATTGAAATTCTTAAGTTTAGTTGGTATAAATGTTGTGAACATCTTGTTAAGAAGTTGAACTGAGTATTTAAACTTGATTGGTATGATTTTAGGCATATTTTGGATCAATTGAGTTTGGCATTAGGTAATTATGATGTAAGTTTGTTTGAAAACATTGAAATAGGTACCAAATGGTTCATTTTTTTACCAAAAACAGGGTCCTCGTCCCGACGAGCAACTTTCCTCGTCGCAACATTGGTCGACAATAAGTCACGTCGTGTACCAACCCTTTTTTCAGTGGTACTGAACACGACAGTTTTGGAACTCTGTATTTCGATGATCGAGTTAGTAAATATTATTTAATAATATTTACGAATTTAATATAGTGTTTAATTGAATTTTGATCTGATAAGTTTTGCTAATTGAATAGTTAGCTAAGTACAAGTGGTTGACTCTAAAGTCAAGTGGTTTTGGAAAATGAGGTATCGGGACCTCATTTCCATAAAAAATATTTACAGAGTTGTTATATAGGTTATAATAAGGTACAATGAGTAAATCGTAAAAACCACAAAAGTTAATCACTATTAAAAAAAATTTACCTAGAAGCTTAAATAATAAATGTGAAAGGGCCTATAGGATAATTGAACTTTTTTAATGGTTCTGGACAGTTAATATTTACTTTTAATTAGAAAAAATATGTTAAATTGATATTAAAATAAAATAAAATAATAATAAAACAAACATGTAGTGGAAAGAAAGAATATATGGCCATTCATTTTTCTTTTTCTTTATTATCATCTTCTTCTTCAAGACATAAACAAGGAAAAGCTCAAGTTTTAACTTCAATCTTTCGGCCATGTGCATGGTATGTAAATTAAGCCCATTTTTCGTAAATTTCATGTTTTTGAAATCGTTGTAGCTCAATCTAGCTAGTCCAGGGACTAATTCATAAAATTTTCAAATGTTTTAGAAGTTTCTATTAATGAATCTTGATGTTTTTTTATATTAAATGGTAGAATTTGAAGCTTAGAAATAAAATAGGACTAATTTGTAAAGTAGAATTTGTTAATTTTGAGTTTAGGGACTAAAATGTAAATATTTTGAAATTGACATGATATTTTTTTAATTATTGAATTTAGAGGGCTGTACAGGGATGAAACTAAAATCAGATTGAAAAACGAAGCTTGAACTTAAAAGATATATCTATTTTAGTTTTAGGGACTAAATTAAATAAAATAAAAAATTTTAGGGAAATTTGAAAAAAAGTGAAATTGAATTATTATATGATTATAGTAGGTTGCTTTGGGATGTATGAAATTGATAAATTGAATTAATTATATTATAGATCGGGATTTGAACCAATTGATATATAAATGCAAAAAAAAAGAAAAATTTCAAAATAGTCCTTGGAATCATGTTTGAGGCTGTTTTTGGTCAAGTAAGTTCGTATGGACTTACTTTATTAAATTTTGAGATGATTATGTTATTTTATATTACTATTAGTTAGAAATTTTATATACATATATAAACCTTTGGCATCAAATGGATTAAATCGAAAAATAATGAATATATGATAAAATGAATAGATGTGTGTGATTGGATGATTGTGAAATTGTTATATAATTCTATGATATATGTACAATGTTTATTTCAATTAATTATTATTTATGCTGAGTTGTATGTATACTAATTGTGATTAAGTTGTTGCAAAATAACGACTTCGGTATTGAAAGGATTAAATTGTGAAATGAGATAAAACTGATAAATGTAAATGAATATGAGAATGTATATGGTTGAATTACATGTATATGAAAATGTTCAAAGGACTGGAATGAAATGAATATGAATATGGAGGCCCGTCTGAACTTAGTGATTAGTTAGGATACAAATGACATGTCATTAGGGTTTATCAAGCACAGTGTATCAGTGATTATATTTTATCAGGTACTATGTACCGGTGACTATATTATCAGGTACTTTGTACCAATGTTCATGTTATACCAGGCACTATGTAACACCCTTTACCTGTAATCCCTGCCGGAACCGAGGCGTTACCGGATTAAAACTACTTGGTCGCCGCTTAGGCTCAACGTGACTACTCTCCTTAAGTCACCACGACAACCTCATTTTCGAGTTACGAGGGCTCTCGAGACCATATCGGAAACTCTTACTATCTCAAAAATTTTCTCCATCTAGACGGGGACTACACGCCCTAGATGATACACGCCGTGTGTAGTCACACGCGCCCGTGTCCACAACCCGCACAAAACTCAACCATTCTCGCCAAAGTCCCACGGCTGGGTCACACGCCCGTGTTCACCACCCGTGGTGCACATCGACTACTTCACCACGCCTTAAAGTCTGAGACATACGCCCGTGTGGCTGGCCCGTGGCCAACACCGAATAACTCAAACGTCCTAGGCACACGCCCGTATGACTAGTCCGTGGTCTAATCTGACTTAAAATACTAACATACAGGGGACACACGGCCAAGTCACACGCCCATGGGTTGACCGTGTGTCACACATGGTCTAGACACACGCCCGTGTGTCTACCCACATGGACAAGAACAAAGCTATTTGTCATGCCCCTTCTCACCCCTCTGGCATACACAACATGTACTCATTCAACACATCCATAATCAACTTAATTTGAAACACAATCTTACATGTATAACTACATCTTTTCATATAATAAAATAGCCAACAACTATGGCATTATACAAAATAGATTATCCATCTAAAGGCCAACATGACTTAGCCATTTACAACCAAAAATCACTAACTTGTCTAGCCCCTATACATGCCATATACAAAACGTTTAATCCAATGTACCAAAGTTTGCTGATAGTGTGGGCGATCTTCCAATTGATCCACGTATCTCTATTCAACTCTATTACTCTATAAGACAAGGGAAAAGAAAGGGAGTAAGCTTTGAGCTTAGTGAGTTTACACATAAACAATTAAGCATCATAATATAAGCTAAACAACAATTAGCATTATACTAACATAAGTAATTCAAAACTATGCTTACTCTTTCTATCCCTTACCACATTTCTAACACATCATGCATCACATACTCATAACCATTGACATGCACCCCTGCATTCAATATCGCATTTACAAAATATACAACACATCATTATTCCACAATAACACATCCACACATCTATACTACTCACTAATACATCCACACAGCTACTCTCTCGGTGGTTTCGCACTTAGCCTACCACAATCGATACAATAAGGTAGTATCACACTTAGCCTACCAATAAGGTAATCATAGTGGTCTCGCACTTAGCCCACTAAAAAATATACTTAGCGATAGCATCGCACATAGCCCAGCTCATCGTTGCTAAGTATTGGGGTAGCATCGCAGTTAGCTTACCATCAAGCATTATCACTACACATTCACATATCTTCTTTGTAATTCATTCATTCATTCGTTCACTATAACTAACTCATTCATTCCACATGAACCATATAGGTTCTCAACCATGCTATACTCTAGCTAGCATTTACAAAGTATATGCATAATGCATCGTTTATACGTAAACTTACCTCGGTACTCAAAAAGTATGGAGATGTGGAATTTAGTCCATGACCTTGCCCTTGCCTCGGTTTCGATCCGGGCTTCGTCTTACTTGATCTATAATGACAAATCAACACATTCAATACACACATTGACTAAATTGACCTTTATCTCATACTTTAGCAAAATCCCCATTTTGCCCCTAATCTTTCTCATATTTACACTTTTTCCCCAAGCCCGTAAAGTGATTTTTATTCAACTTTCTAGCCTTTCATGCTTAGCCAAATCACTTACTCAATTAAAGCTATCATCAATTCTCACTAATTCTCACATGTATGGCCAAACTCAAGACTTTCACAAACTAGTCCCTACATGCATTTCTCATGGAATTCACTGAGTAAAAGATGTTTCTACAACATCAATCTTTCATATTCTTCCATAAAACATCAAAATACATGCATGTCATACATGGGTACATTTTTGAACATCCATTTTAGCTCATCATATAGCTAAAAATAGCTTACTCATGCTACTAGGACTTCAAAAATACGAAGAATATCAAAAACGGGCTAGAATACACTTACTAGCTAGCTTGAAAAGTTGAAGAGCCCTAGCAATGGCTTCTCTCAAATTTTCGGCAGCCTTGGAGAAGAAGATGAATGAATTTTGTCATCTTTTCTCCTATTTTAATCATTTAATTATCAAATGACCAAAATACCCTTTTTGACAAACTTCCTAATTTAACTCATCCATGCCCAAATTTGTCCAAAAATTAGAAATTGTGAAAATTGCTCATTAAGGACTTCTAATTGATATTCTAAAGCAATTTCACACAAATAGCTTCTAGAATCTCACATTTTGCAACTTTTGCAATTTAGTCCTTTTGGACAGTTCAACCGCAATTTAACAAAATTGCTACATGAAACTTTCACACTAGCATGCAAACATGGCATAGACCTCAAAAACTCATACTTATGCCTCGGATTTGTGGTCTCGCACCACTATTCTGACTAGGCCCTAAATCGGGATGTTACAACTCTCTCTCTTTTTAGAGATTTTCGCCCCCGAAAATCTTACGAGTAAGGAGGTTTGGATGTTGCTCTCTCATAGCATCTTTCGTTTCCCACGTAGCTTCTTCCACACACGTGTTTACCCATAACACTTTCACTAGTGCTATGCTCTTATTCCTCAATCTGTTTCACTTCTCGAGCCAAGATCTTAATCGGCTCCTCTTCATAAGAAATATCCGATCTTATCTCAATTTCCGTCGAAGGAATCACATGTCAAGGATCGGAGCGATACCGTCACAACATCGACACATGGAACACATTATGAATCTTTTCCAATTCTATCGCAAAAGCCAACCGGTATGCTCTTTGGCCCAACTCTATCTGTAATCTCATATGGCCCTATGAACCTTGGACTCAATTTCCCTTTTCGTCCAAATCTCATGATTTTCTTCCATGGGGACACTTTTAAAAACACTTTGTCACCCACTTCAAACTCAATCTCTTTTCTTTTCAAATCATGTCGACTTCACGCCGGTCCGGCAGCGACTTCGGACTATTACAGATTACTTTCACTTTCTCTTCGGTTTCTTTCACTAGATCGACCCCATGGATCCACTTTTCACTAAGCTCGGTCCCATACAATGGAGTCCGACACTTACGACCATACAAGGCCTCATACGGAGCCATCCGTATACTTGACTGATAACTGTTGTTGTAAGCAAATTCGACCAAAGGTAGATATCTTTCCCAACTACCTTCGAATTCTAACACACAGCATCGAAGCATATCTTCAAGAACTTGAATCACTCTTTCAGACTGACCATCAGTTTGTGGATGGAACGCAGTACTAAAATTTAACCTCTACCCATGGCCTCTTGCAACTTCTTCCAAAACCTCGAAGTAAACCTCGGATCTCTATCCAATATTAGAGACATAGGCCCACCATGTAACCTAACTATCTCTGCAATATACAATTCGGCTAACTTGTCCAGTGAATAATCCACATGCACTGGAATAAAATGAGCCGACTTTATCAATCTATCCACAACAACCCACACAGCATCTTTCTTTTTCGGAGTCATAGGTAACCCCGTCACAAAATCCATGGTAATCTGATCCCATTTCCACTCGGGAACCATCACTGGCTGAAGCAATCCCGAAGGCACTTGATGTTCGACTTTCACTTGTTGACAAATCGGACACTTTGTCACGAACTCGAGAGATATCTCTTTTCATACCCGACCACCAATAAAATTTCCTCAAGTCATTGTACATTTTCGTCTTTGCCGGGTGTCTTGATAAATAACCACTATGTGCCTCATGCAAAACCTTTCGGATCAATTCTTCATCTCTAGGTACACAAATTCTGTCATGGTATAACAAACAACCATCCGAACCCACACGAAAATCGAGTCACTTTACGATCCACACTTAGCTCTCTTAGTTTGCATCTCACTATCATTTTCTTGAGCCTCTCATATCTCTGTTGAACAAACAAAGGCTTAGCTCTCAACTCGCCAATATAGCACCACCATCGAGACAATGCTAAACTCGTGCTCATAACTCTTAGAGCATACAAGGATTTCCTACTCAGGGCATCTGCAACCACATTTGCTTTTCTGGGATAGTAATCAATGACTAACTCATAGTCTTTCAATAACTCGAGCCACCGCCTCTGTCTCAAATTTAAATCCTTTTGATCCATCAAATACTTCAAACTCTTGTGATCCGTAAAGATTCGGCACTTTTCACCATATAAGTAATGTCGCCAAATCTTTAACGCGAAAACAATCGCAGCCAACTCCAAATCATGAGTCGGATAATTCTTCTCGTGCGGTTTTAGTTGTCTCGAGGCGTAAGCGACTACCTTACCCTCTTGCATCAACACGCAACCGAGACCATTAAATGATGTGTCACTGAAAACCAAAAACTCTTTCCCCGAATATGGTTGAACCAAAATCGGCGCCTCAGTCAACAATGTTTTTAATCTCTCAAAACTCTGTTAACATGCCTCCGTCCAATCATACTTGACATCCTTATGCAACAATTTCTTCATCGGGGTAGCAATCACTAAGAACCCCTTTACGAAACGTCTGTAATATCCCGCTAGTCCCAAGAAGCTTCTAACTTTCGACACATTCCTCGGCTGTTTCCAATCCATAATAGCCGAAATCTTACTCGGGTCGACTCGAATACCATCACCTGACACAACGTGTCCTAAAAATCCAACCACTCGGAGCCAAAACTCACTCTTGTTAAACTTAGCATACAACTGCTCATCTCTTAAAGTTTGCAAGACAATTCTCAAATGTTCCTCATGATCGTTCTCATCCCGAGAATAGATCAATATGTCGTCAATGAAGACAACCACAAACTTATCCACATACGGTCGAAAGACACGATTCATCAAATCCATAAAAATCGCAAGTGCATTCGTTAAACCAAACGGCATGACCAAAAACTCATAATGGCCATACCTTGTTCGAAATGCAGTTTTCAACACATCTTGCTCTTTCACTCTCAACTAGTAATAACCAGACCTCGTGTCGATCTTGGAGAACATCAGAGCTCCTTTTCGGTTGATCAAAAGATCATCAATCCTTAGTAAAGGATACTTATTCTTCACTGTCACTTTGTTAAGTTGCCTATAGTCTATACACAACCTCATAGACCCATCTTTCTTTTTCACAAATAGTACCGGAGCACCCCACGGTGAGTAGCTTGGTCTTGCAAAACCCTTATCTGTCAACTCTTGCAACTGAACCTTCAGTTCTTTCAACTCTAAAGGTGCCATTCTATAAGGAGCAATTGAAATAGATGCCGTTCCCAGAACTAACTCAATCCCAAACTCGACCTCTCTCTCTAGAGGTAATCCGGGTAAACCTTCCGGAAATACATCCGGATACTCATATACCACCGGCACTGTATCAAACTTTACTCCAACCTCTTGAGTATTCAAAATAAAGGCGAGATAGGACTCACACCCTTTTCTCAAACATTTCTCAGCCACTAGGGAAGAAATCATCACTGGTAAACTATCCGATCCACCTGATTCAACCCGAACAACATCTCCACTCTCACATTTCAATTCGATAAACTTACTAGCACAGTTCACTAAGACACTATGGGTAGTCAACCAATCCATGCCAAGGATTAAGTCAAACTCATCAAATGTCAACAACATAAGGTTTGCCGGAAAGCAATGACTCTTAATCAACAAAGGACAATTCTTACACACCTTGTCCACAAACACGTATTTTCCTAACGGGTTTGACACCTTAACCACAATGTCCGTAGACTCAACGGCCATACTCAAACTAGATGCTAATCTCATGCAAATATAAGAGTGAGTAGACCCTGGATCAATTAAAGCAATAACAAAGGTGCCATAGAGAGAAAAAGTACCCGTTATCACATCTGGGGATGATGCCTCTTGGCGGGCGTGAATGGCATAAGTCCTCGCAGGTGCCCGACCCTCCGGTCTCACAGCAGAGTCTCTAAACGTACCTCTACCACTATTCCCACCTCTCGGGTTCCTTGGTGGTCTACCCCTTGCAGACACATCACTAGGTCCCATCTCTTGTTTCTCTTCCTTATCATCCCTCTCAGGGCAATTTTGGATAAAGTGGTCAGGGGAATCACACTTATAACATTTTCGGCTGTTTCCCCAACACTCTCCGGTGTAATATCTACCACAATTTGGACACTCCAGTTTGTTTTTCGTATTGCCCACACTTTCCATCGAGGTAGCTTGGACTCTCGAACCCGAACGAGTGTGGTCCAAGTCTCGATGTGAATATCCCACTGATGCTGTCGTCCAAGGATTCACTTCTCTGGATCTTTTCGACTGGGCTTGGTACGACTTGCCCATTGGCCTATTTCTCGCATCTCAGGCTTCACTCACAGCCCTTCTCTTTTCTTTACCCAACTCTTCGGCCTTACTTGCCCTCTCGACCAACACAACAAACTCTTTCAACTCCAAAATACCAACTAGGAGTTTGATATCCTCATTCAGTCCATCTTCGAACCTCTTACACAGAATAGTTTCCATCGATACACATTCTTGGGCGTATTTGCTAAGCCTAACAAACTTACACTCATATTCTGCTACTGACATTCTTCATTGCTTCAACTCAAGGAATTCCTTCCTTTTTCGATCAGTAAATCGTTGGCTTATGTACTTCTTCCGGATCTCTTCCAGAAAGAAGTCCCATGTCACCCGCTCTCTCGGGACCACTGACGTCAACGTCTTCCACAAATGGTATGCCAAGTCCCTCATCAAAGACACAGCACACTTCAAGCTCTCTCTTCAGGTGTACATGAGAGTTCATCAAACACTCTCATTGAGTTCTCTAGCCAGAACTCCACCCTTTCAGGGTCATCATCTACCTTAGCTCTAAACTCCTCAGCCCTGTGTTTCCTAATCTTATCCACCGGGGGTTTCGATATCATCACTACATCATTACCTTGAGGAGCCACTAGATTTGGCTGAGGCATAGGAGGAGGTGGAGGAGGTTGAGCATTAGGGTTCACTCGAACATAATCCGAGTACCAATTACTCATCATCTGGAGAAAGGCTTCACGAGCCTCTTCCCCTTGACCCCTAATCTCGGGTCCACTCTCTACAGGCGCGGTTCCTTGCGCAGGAGCTGGTGCATTACCAGCTGCTTCATCAGCAGTTGATTGATCGGGATCCATATACTATATAAAACAAGGTTTAAAATCATCAGAAACCACCACACTATCATTGTACACTTATGGCATGTATAGCTAGACTCTTACACCCGCTATGGTAGTCCTAGAACCGACTAAACCATAGCTCTGATATAACTAAATGTAACACCCCTTACCCGTAAACCCCGCCGAAACCGGGTCCGAGGCATTACCGGATTAAAACTACTTGGTCGCCAATTAGGCTCAACGTGACTACTCTCCTTAAGTCACTACGACAACCTCATTTTTGAGTTACGAGTCCTTACTCAAACACACGAGGGCTCTCGAGACAATATCGAAAACTCTTACTATCTCAAAAATTTTCTCTATCTAGACAGGGACTACACACCCGTGCAAGATGATACACGCCCGTGTGTAGTCACACACGCCCATGTCCACAACCCGTGCACAAAACTCAACCATTCTACCAAAGTCCCACGGCTAGGTCACACGCCCGTGCTCACCACCCGTGGTGCACACTGACTACTTCACACGGCCTTAAAGTCTAGACATACGCCCATATGGCTAGCCCGTGGCCAACACTGAATAACTCACACGTCCTAGGCACACACTCGTGTGACTAGTCCGTGGTCTAATCTGACTTAAAATACTAACATGCATGGGACACACGGCCAAGTCACACGCCCATGGGCTGACCGTGTGTCACACATGGTCTAGACACACACCCGTGTGTCTACCCACATGGACAAGAACAAAGCTATTTGTCATGCCCCTTCTCACCCCTCTAGCATACACAACATGTACTCATTCAACACATCTATAATCAACTCAATTTGAAACACAATCTTACATGGATAACTACATCTTTTCATATAATAAAATAGCCAACAACTATGGCATTATACAAAATAGATTATCCATCTAAAGGCCAACATGACTTAGCCATTTACAACCAAAAATCACTAACTTGTCTAGCCTCTATACATACCATATACAAAACGTTTAATCCAATGTACCAGAGTGTGCTGATAGTGTGGGCGATCTTCCAATTGATCCACGTATCTCTATTCAACTCTATTACTCTATAAGACAAGGGAAAAGAAAGGGAGTAAGCTTTGAGCTTAGTGAGTTTACACATAAACAATTAAGCATCATAATATAAGCTAAACAACAATTAGCATTATACTAACATAAGTAATTCACAGCTATGCTTACTCTTTCTATCCCTTACCATATTTCCAACACATCATGGGTCACATACTCATAACCATTGACATGCACCCCTACATTCAATATCGCATTTACACAATATAAAACATATCATTATTCCACAATAACACATCCACACATCTACACTACTCACTAATACATCCACACAGCTACTCTTTCAGTGGTTTCGCACTTAGCCTACCATAATCGATACAATAAGGTAGTATCACACTTAGCCTACCAATAAGGTAATCATAGTGGTCTCTCACTTAGCCCACTAAACAATATACTTAGCGATAGCATCGCACATAGCCCAGCTCATCGTTGCTAAGTATTGGGGTAGCATCACACTTAGCTTACCATCAAGCATTATCACTACACATTCACATATCTTCTTTGTAATTCATTCATTCATTCGTTCACTATAACTAACTCATTCATTCCACATGAACCATATAGGTTATCAACCATGCTATACTCTAGCTAGCAATTACAAAGTATACGCATAATGCATCGTTTATACGTAAACTTACCTCGGTACTCAAAAAGTATGGAGATGTGGAATTTAGTCCATGACCTTGCCCTTGCCTCGGTTTCGATCCGGGCTTTATCTTTCTTGATCTATAATGACAAATCAACACATTCAATACACACATTGACTAAATTGACCTTTATCTCATACTTTAGCAAAATCCCCATTTTGCCCCTAATCTTTCTCATATTTACACTTTTGCCCCAAGGCCCGTAAAGTGATTTTTATTCAACTTTCTAGCCTTTCATGCTTAGCCAAATCACTTACTCAATTAAAGATATCATCAATTCTCACTAATTCTCACATGTATGACCAAACTCAAGACTTTCACAAACTAGTCCCTACATGCATTTTTCATGGAATTCACTTAGTAAAAGATGTTTCTACAACATCAAGCTTTCATGTTCTTCCATAAAACATCAAAATACATGCATTTCATACATGGGTACATTTTTGAACATCCATTTTAGCTCATCATATAGCTAAAAATAGCTTACTCATGCTACTAGGACTTCAAAAATACGAAGAATATCAAAAACGGGCTAGAATACACTTACTAGCTAGCTTGAAAAGTTGAAGAGCCCTAGCAATGGCTTCTCTCAAATTTTCGACAGCCTTGGAGAAGAAGATGAATGAATTTTGTCATCTTTTCTCCTATTTTAATCATTTAATTATCAAATGACCAAAATACCCTTTTTGACAAACTTCCTAATTTAACTCATCCATGCCCAAATTTGTCCAAAAATTAGAAATTGTGAAAATTGCTCATTAAGGACTTTTAATAGATATTCTAAAGCAATTTCACACAAATAGCTTCTAGAATCTCACATTTTGCAACTTTTTCAATTTAGTCCTTTTAGACAGTTCAACCGCAATTTAACAAAATTGCTTCATGAAACTTTCACACTAGCATGCAAACATGGCATAGACCTCAAAAACTCATACTTATGCCTCAGATTTGTGGTCTCGCGCCACTATTTCGACTAGGCCCTAAATCAGGATGTTACACCCTATGTGCTGGTGATCATATTTATCGGGCACTATGTGCTAGTGTTATATTTATTAGGTACTATGTACCAGTGGTGAATACCATACCGATGGCTAGAATCTAGCATTTGTTGTGGATTCTCGACAGCTTGTGTAAGCAGCATCGAGTAATGGTTAATGTCTCAATTTACAGCTTGTGCAAGCAATCTTATCCCGAGTATCCAAAATAAATTTCCTATAGTTCTCCAGGCGAAAACAGTAAGTGATTGATTTTGAAATGAATAGAAAGATTAAATGTGAAATTGGTTGTTATACGTATGAATTGTTTGTGAAAGAAAGAGTGAATGAATTAAATTGAAATGTTGCAAAACAAGCATGATTGAATGTGATATGAAAGAGAACTTAATTATATGTGTTTATAAATTGAGGATGAATTAGATATTACATGCTTCACTGTATTAAATCGTAAATTAAGTATATGTGATTTGAATTAGCAGTTCTTGATGTATAAATAAACTAACTTATTGATCGTTTTTTGTGGAAATGTATACGGAAGTACAAAAAAGACAAGGATTTCATATTAACTACCAAATTGGTTTACTAATTTAATTTAGTTTAAGGTCAATATATGTTGTGTAAATTTCATACGAGCTTACTAAGCATTCGTAATGCTTATATTGTTTTCTTTTCTGTCTCTGAATAGGTTATTTTATGGAATGCGTCGGTTGGATCAACTTAGAGCTCACTATCTAGCCTCTGATTTGGTAGTCTTTTATTTCTTTCATATTTAGTTTTGTGGCATGTATATAGGGTTGTATTTACATTTAAGTTATACTGGATGTTCATAATCTTGGTCTAATGATGTTAATGATGTTGGATGATTCAATATTATTATGAGATATAAAGTAACAGGTAAATAACCAATTTGAAATGTGATTTACTCAAGCTAATGGATATGTATATGTGAATGAGATTGAAACTTATGTTGTGTGTAACACCCCAAACCCGGCCTAGACGTTACGACCAGATTTGATGTGTCACATCGAAGTGTTGTTTGCAAACCGAGTTTGTCGATAAAAGTCCGTTACTAAATTTAAAATCCCATTTAACAATTGTTTTGAAAATGTTAGTGTTGTAAAACCTTGTTTCCTAATTTTAGGTCGTATCAATTGTTATGAGCTTATCCATCTGAAATAAAACCGCGGAAGCCCTTTTCTAGTTGTAAACTTTAAGATTTGAAAACGTGATTTTCAAAAACGGTTATTGTTTCAAAAACCCGTGTTTCCTAGACTAGCAGGTTGAAATAAAGAGAAACACCAAATCCAAGTTAAAACCCCAAATGGCCTTATTACATAATTATTAACCCAATATAACAAAAATAAATCAACTAGATCTAAGATTAAATCATATCGAGCGTGTGACCACCTCCGAGTCCCTCGCAGCTCCAAATCATCTAAGGCTAGGGATTACCTGCACTGTTAAGGGAAGGGTGAGTTACGAGAACTCAGTGTGTAATCCCCAATCATGCAATAATAGTCTGGGCCTGAGCCCTATTCATGTCGATTCACCGAGATTTAGCCATATACGATGGCGATATGGGCTTAAGCCCAAATGATCACAGAACAGAACAATATGCAACCCAACCCAATCCAGCCAGCACACCACCCGTACCAACCAACACACCATGTGGGGACCAAGTCGACCCACCCAACCAACACACCAAAATCGCAGCATCGCTGCTAGTAGTAACGCAGCAAGGCTGCTAATGACAGTAAACGTGGGCCAAGCCACTAAGATCAGAATACGTGGCGAAGCCACTAAATTAGTAAAATGTGGCAGAGCCACTAGTACAGTACTTCCTCCCAATACAAATCCCAACCCCAATGCAGAATGTCGTGTCATAAATAATTCATGTATGCATTATGTCACAATCATAATCAGTCATATACATTTTACACATACATCACTTAAGCTACCACTAGGGGTATTTCAATAATTTTACCCATCGAGGGTATTTCGGTGATTTTACCCATTGAAGGTATTTCGGTAATTTTACCCATCGAGGGTATTTCGATAATTTTACCCATCGAGGGTATTTCAGTAATTTTACCCATCAAGGGTATTTCGGTAATTTTACCCATTGGGGGTCCGTTGGGCCCACGTGGCCCGTCTTGGCCCAACGAGGCCCATTACGCCCTAAGCCCACGAGCACGTCCGTGACGGCATCTACGGTCTAACGCCAACGATTGTGGCTCGATTTATCCCTATGAGCGTTCGCACGCTCGAGGGCCCTTAGATGCCGAAAGTTTGGCTTTTCGGCTTTTGCCGATTCACAGTAGCACAAGAGTGTGAAACACCTTTATCCAGTGTTTGAACAGTACGGTATTGGGTGTACGATTACACCCCTGTTACGAGTTGTAGTTTGAAGCGCTTCCAAGACACCTACGATAACAACCGCCCCATTAATTAGCCACAACTCTTGTTAATCCATAATATTGAAACGCTTTAATCAAACTAACTTCACTTACCACGAAACAAAAGATCTCTTGCAGTGGAAGAGTAATCGGCCTACCCCCTTGGCTAAGGAAAACGAGTCCCTAGCAACAATCGACGAGAAAGAAAGTGTTAGCAATACATAACTCCACGACAACTAGGGGAAAAAGCCTTTTGGCCAAAAGGAAACAAAATCGAATAAGTAGAAAAAGCCAACCTAGATTCGGCTATAGTCACCACTTACCAACCAATCGAAGAGGTTCGGAAACGATTAGAACAAAGAGAAGAAGATACTTAGGCCCTAATAGATTCGGCTGACACAAGAAGAAAGAAGGTGTTCGACTATCTTGCAAAGAAAAGAAAAGAATCAAAAGAGGGGAAAGAAGAGTTGTGTTCGGCCAAAGGAGAAACCGAAAGAAGAAAGGGTGATTCAGCTGAAGGTAGGCAGCAACAGAGAAATAACGATGAAAAGAAGAAAAAAAATAAGACCCGAATTGTAAAAGTTTGCACGAAACGCCACCAAAAGGAATGAATCCCGAAATGCAACCAAAGAAAAACTTAAAAACCAAAGAGAATATTCGACTTCCTCACTCACCCAAATTGCCGAAATTGCACAATTGAGAACCCTCTAGCCGAAAATTCCCTACTCATCTCTTCCCAAATTCGGCTAAGACTCCTACACTCCCCAACTCCCTCAAACTCTCCACCAAATCCTCATTGAATTTCTCACAACCTCCCATTCGAATTTGTTGACCAAGTCCTCAACCTCCTCTGTAGAGTTTGATCCAAACTCTACCTCTTGCACCCTCAAATCATAAAATAAAATCCCCTATTTGCTTGTCATGGGATTCGAACCCCACTCCCCTTGCCATCTCAGTGACGCCACAGCCACTAAGTCACAAGCTCTCTTTGTGACATATAAACGCACACATTTATACATAATTCCTACTGCTAATAGCCAGTTCCACTTAAGAGCAAAAATTAAAAATTTTCCAAAGCTCAGACTCGGACCCCGACTTCCTCAAAACTCCCAAATAGGCTCAAATAACTAGCCGTTCAAGCACATCATGGAATTTAAGCAATTTCAGCAAAATTACAAACCCCACATTTTTGGGGCGTTACAACTCTACCCCCTTAAAGAAATTTCGGCCTCGAAATTTACCTGGTCAGAAGAGGTGAGGGTATTACTGTCGCATCGCCTCCTCAGGCTCCCACGTGGCTTCCTCTGAACCGTGATTACGCCAAAGCACCTTGACTAACGAAACAGATTTCCTCTTTAATACTTTAATGTCACGATCCAGTATCTGCACCGGTTCTTCCTCAAAAGTCAGATCAGGTCTAACCTCGATCTCCTCCACCGGCACTATTTATGAGTGATCAGAGCGGTATCGCCTCAGCATGGAGACGTGGAACACATCATGTATCCGGTTCAACTCAGGAGGTAACTCAAGCTGATAGGCAACCGGTCCCACACTCTTTAATATCCAGTACGGTCCGATGAATCTAGGGCTCAGTTTGCCTTTCTGCCCAAATCTCAGAATCTTCTTCCACGGAAGGACCTTCAAGAAGACATAGTCCACCACAAAGTACTTTATCTCCTTACGCTTTAAATCGGCATACGACTTCTGCCTATCAGATGCTTCCTTTAACTAATCTCGGATCAACTTTACTTTTTCTTCGGTTTTCGAAACTAACTCTGGCCCCAACACTCGCCGCTCACCAAGTTTTGTCCAACAAGTAAGGGTGCGACACCTACGACCATATAACGCTTCGTACGGTGCCATTTGAATACTGGCCTGGTAGCTATTGTTATACGCAAACTCTGCTAGCGGTAGAAAGTCCTCCCAGCTGCCTCGAAAATCGATTACACAGCTTCTTAGCATGTCCTCCAATATCTGAATCACCCTCTTCGACTGACCATCAGTCTGAGGATGAAATGCCGTACTAAAATCCAACCTTGTACCCAAAGCCTCGTTTAGCATTTTCCAGAATCGAGATGTGAATCTAGGATCTCTGTCCGAAATGATAGACACTGGTACCCCATGCAGTCTCACAATCTCGGCCACGTATAACTTAGCCAACTTCTGCAACGAATAATCAGTGCGGACTGGTATGAAGTGGGCAGATTTAGTCAGTCGATCAACAATAACCCATACCGAATCTTTCTTAGTAGGAGTCAAGGGTAGCCCACTAACAAAGTCCATGGTTACCCTCTCCCACTTCCAGAGTGGAATCTTAACGGGTTGCAGTAATCCAGAGGGTAGTTGATGCTCAGCCTTAACTTGCTGGCATGTCAAACACTTACTCACGAAATCTGTAACCTCCCGCTTGAGCCCTGGCCACCAGTACAGTTCACGCAGATCTTGGTATAACTTGTTTTCGCTAAGATGCATAGCGTATGGACTACTATGCGCATCTCGCAGTATAGACTGCCTTAACTCAGAATCCCTCGGTACAGACTTTCCCCCGAAAGCATAGCACACCCTCACTATTCAGTCCAAAATCCGCAGTCTCCCCCTTCTCAACAAGTCGGAAACGATGGACCAACAATTCATCCAGTAACTGCTTCTCCTTAATTTGATCAATCCAGGTCAGTCTCACTTGGAGTTCAGCCAACAGACTACCATCCTCAAAAAGGCTGAGACGAGAAAACATTGCTCTCAGATCAGATACAGCCTTACAGCTCATTGCATCCGCTACTACGTTAGCTTTACCCGGATGGTACTCAATCGAGCAATCATAATCCTTAAGCAACTCTATCCATCTTCGTTGCCTAAGATTCAACTCCTTCTGAGTAAGGAGGTACTTGAGGCTTTTATGGTTGGTGTAAATAATAGACTTCTCACCGTATAAATAATATCTCCAAATCTTCAATGCGAATACCACCGCAGCTAACTCCAAGTCGTGAGTGGGGTAATTCACCTTGTGAGGCTTAAGCTGGCAAGATGCGTAAGCAACCACCTTACCCTCTTGCATCAACACACATCCCAATCCGGTGTGCGACGCATCACAGTAGACAATAAATTCCTTCCCAGACTCTGGTTGTATTAACAGCGAGGCTTCAGTCAGAACCTTCTTCAGTTTTTCAAAACTCTCCTGCTGCTTATCAGTCCAGTTGAAAGGTACCCCTTTACGCAGTAACTTAGTCAGAGGTGCAGCAATCAGTGAGAACCCCTCAACAAAACGTTTGTAATACCTAGCTAGACCCAGAAAACTTCGAATCTCAGATACAGTCTTCGGTGGTTTCTAATCCAATACGGCTTCAATTTTTTGAGGATCCACCCTAATCCCCTCGGAAGACACCACGTGACCCAGAAATGTCACTTTCCGCAACCAGAACTCATACTTGTTGAACTTTGCATACAGCTGCTTTTCCCTCAGTATTTACAATACAATCCAAAGATGCGAATCATGATCCTCCTCAGTTCTTGAATACATCAGAATGTCATCTATAAATACCACTACGAACCGGTCCAAATAGGGCTGGAATACCCGGTTCATCATATCCATGAAAGCAGCTGGCGCATTCGTCAACCCAAACGGCATGACCAGAAACTCGTAATACCCATGACGAGTCCTGAACGCAATCTTATACACATCCGCCTCCTTAACCCTTAGCTGATGGTACCCAGATCGAAGATCTATCTTGGAGAAAATTGAAGCTCCTCGCAGCTGGTCGAACAGATCGTCTATCCTTGGTAAAGGGTACTTGTTCTTAATCGTCCATTTGTTCAGTTGACGATAATCGATGCACATGCGCATGGACCCATCCTTCTTCTTCACGAATAACACTGGTGCTCCCCATGGAGACACACTCGGCCGAATGAATCCTCGGTCCAGTAGCTCTTGAATTTGAGCCTTTAACTCTACCAGCTCCTTCGGTGCCATCCTATAAGGGGCGATGGACGCCGGAGCTATTCTCGGTAAGAGCTCAATGCTGAATTTGACCTCACGGTTTGGAGGTAACCTAGTAAGCTCTTCTGAAAATACATTCGAAAACTTCTTCACAGTTCTGAAATCTCCAACAAAAGGATCTTTTGCATCAGGAATGCTGACATAAGCTAAGAACGTCTCGTAACCCTTGCGAACCAGTTTCTCGGCCCTTAATGCTGAGATTATATTAGACAGATAATCTCTCCGCTCCCCTATCACAACCACCTCCTCATCCTCAGAAGACTTCAACACCATATGCTTAGCAGCGCAATCTAAATTTGCACGGTGTTTCACTAGCCAATCCATGCCCAAAATAAGATCGAATTCGCCAAACGGCAGTTCCATCAAATCCGCCAGAAAGATAACCCCTTGGACCTCTAGGGGCACGTCCTGAAACAACTTATTCACCCTAACCGACTGTCCCAGTAGACTTAACACAGTCATCTCACTATCAATAATTTCGAACTGAATACCCAACGTCCCAGACACAGTACATGCAACATACGAATGTGTAGACCCAATATCAATTAAAGCGGTATATGGTACATTATAAATGAGGAACGTACTAGTTATAACGTCAAGAGTGTCACCATCCTCTCGACGCTGAGCAGCATAGACCAACGCTGGTTGTCTCGCCTCAGTGTTACCAGCACCTCTGCCCGGTGCTCCACGACCTCTACCCAAACCATTCCCCCCTCTGGCCTGACCACGGCCTCTCGGTGGCTGTTGACCACCTCTCATTGGCTAAACATAGCCCTGACCTGCAGCTTGCATCTGAACAGGCCTCTGTGTACAGTTCTTAACCTGATGATCCATGGACCTACATCTAAAGCACACCCCAGTTCTTTTCTAGCACTCACCCTGGTGAGATCTCCCACAATCAGCGCAAGGCTGCGGTCTAACAGCAACAACAGGAACACCAGCTCGGACAGGCCCATCAAATCTAGGCTTCTTCTTAGGCCCACCAAAAGAACTTGAGGGCCCAAAATCCCTCTTATTTTTGCCTCTATCCTTCTCACGGTTCTGGCGCTCTGAGCGCTTCACATCCTCAGAAATTTTTGCCTTCTCAACAATGGCAGCAAAGTCTCTTTCCCTCTGCGGAGCTATCAGCGCCTGCAACTCATCTCAGAGGCCATCCTCGAAACGTACACAGCGTTCATACTCAGTCACGACTATGCTCCGAGCATACCGGCTCAACTGTAGAAACTCTGCCTCATACTCTGCTATAGACCTATTCCCCTGGACCAGACTCAGAAATTGCTTCCTCCGGGCATCCACATAACTCGCCCCAACATATTTTCCTTAGAAGGCTGCCTTAAAGAAGTCCCATGTCAAGCAGTCGACCTGCGTACCCTCTCTCACATTGAGCCACCATTGGTATGCCTCGTCTCGCAGTAAGGACACTGCTTCCTTCAATTTCTGTTCCACTGTACAGTCGAGGTCATCCATTATCCGCTCGGTAGCCTCTAACCAATATTTCGTCACGTTCAGGGCTACACCAGAAATGCCCCTGAAAATTTCTGCTCCATTAGACCGGAGTCGCTCAGAAATTGACCCTCGGCCCACTGACCCAGTACTTGCTCCAGCAACCCTTTCCAAGACCCGCAGCATTGCTTGGGATAGAGCATCATCCCTAACGGCTCGGTCATGAGACCCCGTCTTCGTTACTGGCGAGGCTGGCGCCTCCCTAGCCGGCATGTGTCTTGATAATGAAGACCCAGCCTTAGCACCTCAGCCTCTACCGCGGCCACGTGTACCCCTTCCGCGACCTCTTGTGCTCATATCGATGTAGCGTATTTATCTAATTTAAGAGTTTTATGCATCATCTTATAATTCCAATAATTAATAGCGGATATTTTATGATAAATAGTAATTAGGGTTTTTTTCGCAGATCAAGACCTCACTATAGTTTTCAGTCTTCTATAGTTTTAGTTTACTCTAATTAAAGAGTTTCAGTACTGTATTACTATCTACAGTAGTTTCTCAGTATAACATTTAGATCTACGATAATAAATTGTGTTAGAGAACTTACAGATTTGGTGCCGAAGACTCGGTGTGCCACACTTTCAGTAACAACCTTTCTTTCAAAACCAAAATTTAGACAATTTGAGAAAAAATTTCAAAAACCCATTCCACAGCCAAGTTTTGCAACCGGGCTCTGATACCACTAAATGTAACACCCCAAACCCGACTTAGACGTTACGACCGGATTAGACGTGACATATCGAAGTGTTGTTTGCAAACTAAGTTTGTCGATAAAAGTTCGTTACTAAATTTAAAATCCCATTTAACAATTGTTTTGAAAATGTTAGTGTTGTAAAACCTTGTTGCCTAATTTTAGGTCGTATCAATTGTTATGAGCTTATCCATCTGAAATAAAACCGCGGAAGCCCTTTTCTAGTTATAAACTTTAAGATTTGAAAATGTGATTTTCAAAAACGGTTATTATTTCAAAAACCCGTGTTTTCTAGACTAGCAGGTTGAAATAAAGAGAAACACCAAATCCAAGTTAAAACCCCAAATGGCCTTATTACATAATTATTAACCCAATATAATAAAAATAAATCAACTAGGTCTAAGATTAAATCATATCGAGCGTGTGACCACCTCCGAGTCCCTCGCAGCTCCAAATCATCTAAGGCCAGGGATTACCTGTACTGTTAAGGGAAAGGTGAGTTACGAGAACTCAGTGTGTAATCTCTAATCATGCAATAATAGTATGGGCCTGAGCCCTATTCAATGATTTGGCCGATCGGGCTTTAGCCCTATCAAATGCGATGTGGGCCTAAACCCAAATGATCACAGAACAGAACAATATGCAACCCAACCCAATCCAGCCAGCACACCACCGTACCAACTAACACACCATGTGGGGACCAAGTCGACCCACCCAACAACACACTAAAAATCGCAAAGATCGCTATTAGTAGTAACGCAAACAAGTTTGCGAATGACGATGGCGTGGGCCAAGCCACTAAGATCAGAATACGTGACGAAGCCACTAAATCAGTAAAACGTGGCAGAGCCACTAGTACAATACTTCCTCCCAATACAAATCCCAACCCCAATGCAGAATGTCGTGTCATAATTAATTCGTGTATGCAGTATGTCACAATCATAATCAGTCATATACATTTCACACATACATCACTTAAGCCACTAGGGTATTTCAGAAATTTTACCCTTCGAGGGTATTTCGATAATTTTACCCATCAAGGGTATTTCGGTAATTTTACCCATCGAGGGTATTTCGGTAATTTTACCCATCGAGGGTATTTCGGTAATTTTACCCATCGGGGGTATTTCAATGATTTTACCCATCGAGGGTATTTCGATAATTTTACCCATCGAGGGTATTTCGGTAATTTTATCCATCAAGGGTATTTCGGTAATTTTACCCATCGAAGGTATTTCGATAATTTTACCCATCGAGGGTATTTCGATAATTTTACCCATTGAGGGTATTTCAGTAATTTTACCCATCGGGGGTCTATTGGGCCCACGTGGCCCATTTCGGCCCAACGAGGCCCATTATGCCCTAAGCCCACGAACACGTCCGTGACGGCATCTACGATCTAACACCAACGATTGTGGCTCGATTTATCCCTACGAGCGTTCGCACGCTCGAGGGCCCTCAGATGCTGAAAGTTTAGCTTTTTGGCTTTTGCCGATTCACAGTAGCACAAGAGTGTGAGACACCTTTATCCAGTGTTTGAACAGTACGGTATTGGGTGTATGATTACACACCTGTTACGAGTTGTAGTTTGAAGCGCTTCCAAGACACCTACGATAACAACCGCTCCATTAATTAGCCACAACTCTTGTTAATCCATAATATTGAAACGTTTTAATCAAACTAACTTCACTTACCACGATACAAAAGATCTCTTGCAGTGGAAGAGCAATCGGCCTACCCCCTTGGCTAAGGAAAACGAGTCCCTAGCAACAATCGACGAGAAAGAAAGTGTTAGCAATACATAACTCCACGATAACTAGGGGAAAAAGCCTTTCGGCCAAAAGGAAACAAAATCGAATAAGTAGAAAAAGCCAACCTAGATTTGGCTATAGTCACCACTTACCAACTAATCGAAGAGGTTCAAAAACGGTTAGAACAAAGAAAAGAAGATACTTAGGCCCTAATAGATTCGGCTGACACAAGAAGAAAGAAGGTGTTCGGCTATCTTGCAAAGAAAAGAAAAGAATCACAAGAGGGCAAAGAAGAGTTGTGTTCGGCCAAAGGAGAAACCGAAAGAAGAAAGGGTGATTCGGTAGAAGGTAGGCAGCAACAGAGAAATAACGATGAAAACAAGAAGAAAAATAACACTCGAATGGTAAAAGTTTGCACGAAACGCCACCAAAAGGAATGAATCCCGAAATGCAACCAAAGAAAAACTTAAAAACTAAAGAGAATATCTGGCTTCCTCATTCACCCAAATTACTGAAATTGCACAATTGAGAACCCTCTAGCCGAAAATTCCCTACTCATCTCTTCCCAAATTCGGCTAAGTCTCCTACACTCCCCAACTCCCTCAAACTCTCCACCAAATCCTCCTTGAATTGCTCACAGCCTCCCATTCGAATTTGTTGACCAAGTCCTCAACCTCCTCTATAGAGTTTGATCCAAACTCTACCTCTTGCACCCTCAAATCATAAAATAAAATCCCCTATTTGCTTGTCATGGGATTCGAACCCCACTCCCCTTGCCATCTCAGTGACACCACACCCACTAAGTCACAAGCTCTCTTTGTAACACATAAACGCACACATTTATACATAAGTTCTACTGCTAACAGCCAGTTCCACTTAAGAGCAAAAATTAAAAATTTTCCAAAGCCCAGACTCGGACCCCGGCTTCCTAAAAACCCCCCAAATACGCTCAAATAACTAGTCGTTCAAGCACATCATGGAATTTAAGCAATTTCAGCAAAATTACAAACCCCACATTTTTGGGGCGTTACATTGTGGTTCATTTTGATGTGGATATAAGTGTAATGTTTGAAAGTGATGATCTTATTTTGGCTGGTTTGCAACATGAGTTACATATATGTTTTGGTCATTTTGGTGTATTTTACTTGATGACTTTTGACACTTAGAAAGGATGAACTTCGTTGATGAAATATTGCCATTTGAAATGATGAACATATGAAAATGTTAAGTATGAATATTGAGGCATGAATGATGATGAATGGTAGGATATGATTTGTTGAATTGAGGTGCAAATTGTGGTATTTTGGTTAGGCACTTAGGATGATTAATGTTTTGGCATGTTTTTGGTGTATTTGAACAGGTTGAGGAATAGTATGTTGCATGATTATAGTGTACTTGAGTGTTTGAAATTGCAACTTATCTTGTAGGGTATCTTTTGACATACACGGTCTAACACATGGGCATGTGGCACGGTTGTGTGGTCTATATAATTTGAGTATTAATTGGTGTACACGGTCTCAGCCTGTCACACAGCCTAGTCACATGGCCGTGTTACCCCTATTTTGCCTTTTTACCTATTTTTTTGTAAAAGTTTCAAATTAGTCCTGAATTGATTTTGAGTTGGAATATGAGCTTCATAAGCTCGATTGAGACTCGATTTTAGTTGTAAATTATATTTATCTTGGATTATATCAGGTTTATTATTTAATGGAACTTTTAAAGCCGAATTTATTTGTGTTATGCTTGGTTAACTATTATAGCATCTTATAGCTCGAGTTTGACGACCAAACTGAGTAAGAGGTGTTACACGTTGCGACGTTGAGTGGCTTGAGGTCACGACGTAACATATTGTTTTGGCGATATCATGAAATGGACGAGACAACGTCTCGATGTCGGCCCTAAACTTTAAAAACTTTACAATTTGGTCATGTTTCGTGCTTGGTTTGACAAAAGAGCTTCTGTAAACTCGATTAAGATCCAGAATTGATTGTTTATAATGATTTGTATGTAGTTGGCATTGGATTACAAGAATAAATGATTGTATGATGTTTGTTCGACCGTGGTTGCTTCGTCAACAACTGTAGCATCCTGTAGCTCGGATTCGGTGATCGGGTCGAGTGAGGGGTGCTACAATTAAGGAGATTATTTTCGGAACTTGAAGGAGGGTAAGGAGTGCAAAGAAGAAAAAGGGACTTGGATGTAAATATTGGGTTTTAATATGGGTTTTAAATAGGGATTAACTTAAAAATTTTATAAATTTTAAAGGGACTAAAAGAACAATTTTTCTTTTTTTTTTGCAGGTCTAGTCAACAATCAGTTAAGGGTTTAGCGCTTGAATGACCATTTTGGTTAATTTTTCTAGAAACTGTGACTAAATTGACAAAAAAAAAAAATTTAGAATGATCAAAATAGAAACAATGCTATTTTCGAGTGACCTCCTTTATAGTTTACGATTTTCCTTTTACTTTGAATACGATCTCCCCCAAATTTGAAAATAGTTGCGGTTTAAGTTGAAAGATAGTGAGGTCTTGTGAGATTATTTTTAAATTAACAATTAAGGTTAAAATCAATAACTATGGTTAAAAGAAAAAACTAAAAACATCGTAAGTATTTTGTGATGGTGACTTATAACCTGTTAAGTTTGTTATCAGATTGTGAAAATAAATTTTTCTTCTTAGTATTGAAATAGATTGAATTGGTTAAATGATAAAAGTTATGTTTGTTAGTAGGGGTGAGTGTTCCGGTCGAGTCAATTTGAGTGAAAAATTTTCAAGTTAATCGAGTTCACGAGTCCTATTTTATCATATTAACTCAATTTGAATTTTTTTTTCAAATCGAGTCGAGTGAAATGAAATTCGAGTCAAGTCGAATCGAGTGAAATTGTTCAAGTTTAAATTAAAAAAAAATTAAACATGTCAAATAAAAATATTGTTATAATATAATATGATAAATTTGAATCATTAATTAGATCCTAAAATTATTATTTTAGAAAAATTTTATAATTTCAACCTTTTTATATATTTTTTTAGAAATTTTTTAAATTTTTAAAATTTAAAAGTTATTTTGAATTTTTTTTGTAATTTTTATTGAAAGAGACCAATTTTTTTATTTTCAAAATTTACGAAAATATGTTATTCGAATATGTTATTTAAAAAAAGATATTTATATCAATATGTTATTCGAATTATAAAATTTAATTCAATTTGAAATCAAAATTCGAATCAAGTTTTATTTACCCAATTTCTTAGTGGATATCTTGGCTAATTTACCTAAAAGGCTTATTTTCAAGTATATTTACGGAAATGAGCCGATTTTTACATTATTTACCAAAAAGGGCTAATTTTGGTAAAACGCGTCCACGTAGGAGCGTTTTAAGGGAAAATTTCCAGCAAATCGCGCCCCTGGGGGAGCGTTTTTGCCATGTCAGCATAAAACGCGCTGACGTAGATGCACTTTACCCCGTGTCAGCAAAAATGCACTGACGTGGATGCACTGACGTGGACGCGCTTTTGCCCGTTCTCGAATTAAATTTTCGAAAAAGGTCATTTTTAAAAAAAAATTATAAAAATAGACCAATTTTTTTGAAAATTTACGAGAATAAGCCTTTATAAAGACCCAAAGTGGCAACACTATTTTTGTTTTTTTTTTTTTTTAAGGTGTCACCAATTAATATGGAAATAAAACTAACAAAGCAGATGTTTGTATAAACTCAAAGTCTCATTTCCCTTATTTTCTTAAGCAATATGGGATATGACACATGTGTATATATAGACTAATGAATAGGTTTGCAGCTTGTTCCTAAGCAATGTGAGATTCATTCATCTTTTAACTAACAAGATAAGTTTAAAAGCTACACTATATTTTATATTTTTTTTTACTTATAGAGAGTTTAAATTTTTTTTGCAAAAAGTTAACATATGTTACATTATAAATAAAACTCTTAAACTCTATAAGTAAAAAAATTATAAAATATAAAATGAGTATGGTAAAATATTAAAAAATAAATATTTAAAAAATTACTAATAGTTGAGTGATCATTTTGTAAGTTTTTATAATTCGATAGCCAAAAAATCATAGTTAAGTGACTACTAATGTAATTTAATCTAGATATAAAATTATGAAAAATAATTATTATATTTTATGTATATTATATATTTCTATAAAAAAAACTTATTTAACATAATTATATACTATGTTTAAATAGATTAACTATCTAGTCAAAATACATCTGAAATAAATTTATCAACATTCATTAGGTGATGAAAATTAAATTAAAATTAGGATTAAAAAAATTAATGAGTATAGTAAAATACTAAAAACAAATAAATATTTAAAAAAGATATATCAATTTTTTAAAATTACAAAAAAATATACTATTTGAGTACCAAATACTCACCATTTATTTATTAATCAAACATTCATAATATAAAATAAAATAAATAATAAAAAAATTAAAAGTATAACTTCTAAATTTAAATAATGGAAAATTATTTTAAAAATTAGAATTGCATGGATATTAACTTCAAACATTTAAAATTGAATAGAAGATTATTGCATGTACAAGTTTCATATGTGCAATTTATTTCTTTTTTTTAATAGTCATTTTGTATATGCTAACAATTCTAAAATGCAACAAGATTAAAGATCTCAAAAGATAATTTTATAATATGAGAAAATGTTAACAAAATATAAAAAAAATAAAAATTGTTTTGTAAAAAAATTATAAAATATAGTGTAGCATCTTATGTTGTTAGTTAAAAGAGTAAGGAATCACATATTGTTTAGGAACAAGCTGCAAATCTCTTCATGAGTCTATATATACACATGTCTCATATCCCACATTGCTTAAGAAAATAAGGGAAATGGGACTTTGGGTTTATATAAAGATCTGGTTAGTTTTATTTCCATAATTAATTGGTGACACCTTAAAATAAAAAATGGTGTTGCCATTAGATCTTTATAAAGGCTTATTCTCGTAAATTTTCAAAAAAAAATGGTCTATTTTTATAATTTTTTTTAAAAATGATATTTTTGAAAACTTAATTGAAAACGGACAAAAGCACGTCCACAACACTCCCACAGGACGCTCCTACGTGGACGTATTTTGCCAAATAATGCAGAAATCGACCTGTTTCCGTAAATATATTTAAAAATGTGTCTTTTTAGATAAATTAGCCCAATATACTTCTTATATTGATTAACGATGGATTAGTAATTCTTTTTCATCTATTTTTACGTCAATCGATCTAAAAAGATGTTTTAAATCAATGCTACCGAGAACACAAACAAGAATCATTTCCTTTGGCTCCTTTTCATTGCTCTAAACGGAAATAGGGAAACAGTGGAAAACTTTTTTTTTTTAATTGTCCTCCAAACAAACCCTAAGTCGGATTCGGTTAAACCGAAGAGAACAAGATAGAGCCAGTCGTTGATGGGGTATTGAATCGCTGAGTTGAACCGGTCGGAAGAAGATCCGAGTTAGAGTTGTAGACGAACTCAATTCTATATCTAATAGATGGGCGCGGCGGGTTCGAAACTCGAGAAAGCTTTGGGTGACCAGTTCCCGGAAGGCGAACGATATTTTGGTCTCGAAAACTTTGGCAACACTTGCTATTGTAACAGCGTTTTGCAGGTTCTTTGGTTTTTTTTTTTCTCTTCCCCCCTTTTTCCCTAAAAAATATGTTGAATTTGATAGTTTATGTTATTTCCTATCTTTTGAATTTGATTGATTTTGACTTTAAGCTTTAAATTTCATTTATGCAAATTTACCGTAGTATATGTTAATCCTGAAGCGAATTGGTTAGGTTCAGTTCTATCTTTTCATTTCTAGCTTCTTTTTTTCCCCTTCTGGTAATAGCTTGCTGCTTTGCATTCAAGTGGTACGGTTGTCACGATTTAAATTGAAATTAAAATGTCTAGATTTTATATATGCTTTCTGAGATGGTTTGGAGTCTAGAGTCTAGACCAGGTAGATATTGACCATGATAGATATCAACTAATGTTAGAAAGGGAAAGTATTACAGGAATTGGATGTTGTTGGTGATTGAAAAATGATTATAAGATTCATCAGTACTATCAATATAAATTAGATTTCAATTTTCAAGCTTAATTTTAATATTTCTTTCATTCTCCTTTCATTTAAGTTGGGTGATTGTCGTAAAGTTATGTGAATTTGTAGATAATGCATGGTATGATACTACGGTAGCTATTCGATCTTGAAGTTTCAGATGTTGTAGATAGGTTGACTTAGATAATGCAACATCTGAATTGTTTGAATAATCATTGCTGAATGATTGCAACTGTAGTGTTAAAGAGCTATGTTCATTGCCAGACTCTTTAGTTCCTATGTTTTTTTTTTTTTAAGCTTATGCTATGAGACTCAGTTCTTTTCTGATATTTCTGTTTATTCCTTGCTTTCTAATTAAGATTTATGTTGATGCGTTCAGTGTTGGATATTTTTATTTAAAATTTCTGGGTAACAAATGCCCTCTTGGCTGTGACCAACGTCTTATGTCATTTTCTGAAAAATTTTCAGGCACTTTATTTTTGTGTCCCATTTCGCGAACAGCTGCTAGAATATTATTCAAGTAATAAAAATGGTGTTGATGCTGAAGATAATCTGCTGACATGCTTGGCAGATCTGTTTACACAGGTATTAACTCTACTAGAAGCATAGTGTTATTGAGTTGTATTCCCCTATAGATGGGAAACCACTAGTTTCTGAAAAACGGCAAAGCATTTATTTTAAATGTTCAGACCAAATATTAACATCAGTGTTTTATTTATGTTTACCATAAGATGCTGTAAGCTGCAATGTTCTGTTCTAGTCTTGACCACTATTTACAAGAATGATACATGATTTGATTCATTTGAAAATTTTCTTCTTTATTATTTGATGTGATAATAGCCTGTGTACAATCATTTTGGAAGTATGAAGGCCGAGGGTGTCATCTTCATTATTTTTTAAATGGCTTATTACTGCAAGTCCTTATCACATTTGCACGAGGACCTGCTTCATATGAGAAGAAATGATGTTTGTGATTTTCCTTTTTAAAAACTTTTATCACTAGATAAGTCTTTTTTATCTGTCAATCGTATCAGATTTTATGCAGTCAGAACAGTCTGCCTTATGTTCCTGTGTAAGAGTTCCTTCCTCATGACTGCTTTCTTTTTCTGTTTCATCTCTTTTTTAAAAGGCTTGATTTTATTCTTCAATAATTGCAGAGTATTATCCTTTTAGGAAATTGCTTAGACCATCTTATCAGATGATCTCTTTTTTTTTTTTTAGCAAATGCTATTAATTGACTAGTATCTTTGCGTCCCCGTCTCTCTCATTCTACTTACTTGTGGCATATGTGGTTTTTAGTTGATTACTACTGGAACCAACAGTTGGTTGTTCTTTATGTTTAGATAAGTTCACAGAAGAAGAAAACAGGTGTCATTGCTCCAAAGCGCTTTGTACAAAGGTTGAAGAAACAAAATGAGCTTTTTCGCAGCTATATGCACCAGGTAGCCGAGTGTTTTATATTTGATTGACTTAAGCACCTTCTCTTTCCCTAAATTGATGATCATTTTTGCTTGTTTTAAGATTTCGGTTAGAGTAAAGTAACTTTTGCTGGAATTAGCCTTATGTTTAACCAATAAACAATTTAAACATGAATGCCAAAGAAAGTAAAGCATGATAAATGAAAGAGAGAGCCAAATCCTTCAGGTATAATGTGATTAAGCAATTGTATTAGGAATCATATTTTTACTCTTTACTGTAGTAATTAAGAGTTCATAACAGTCCATTAACACCAAAAGCTTTGTTGAGGTTGATTAAAAGTTTGTATGCTGCACTTATCACTCTCTTCCCATAAGGATAATGTGCAGCCAAGCATGGGTTACGTACGCATGCCTTGCCCAAAAACCATAGTCAAGGATTTAATTAAATCCTTTTGCATTCAAGTTTTGGTCGATAAAACTGTACTTATTTGAATCCCAATTTTAATCCGGCAATATGATTTAATGTGTGACTGGTTAGGCTTTCAATATGTTGCAAGGAATATAGATTATAATATAAGATCAAATATTTTGTATTGAAGATCGGGAGCGGCATCTTATCTTGACCACCCAAATATTGGAGAGTCATGATAATCTCAACAAACCTTTCACTGTCCTATCTGTCAGTCTAATTTGTCTTTTCACTATATATCCTGGAAGGACCATGAATATACCAAATGACAGATGATAATGGTTTGATTGACATTAACAAATGGAGTTCTGATAGCTGGTCATGTTCAGTAAACTTGTAACGAGAACCTCCAAGTTATCCCCAAGCATCCCTATACTTATGTATTCAATTGCTTGCTTCATAACTAAGGAGACTTAACATGTCCCAGTACCACTGTTTTTAGCATTGTGATTCCCTGTTTTGATAATACAATGACTAGGAACAGTTTTAGGAACTTTGCTACATAGGGATCTTATAATTATAACTCTTTATAGTTCCTTTTCAAGGCAATTATTTTCCATGAGTCCAATCAGCACATAATAACTATTTTTTTTTTACTAATGATGAAGGAAAACCTTTATCAATCATCATATAAGTGATTAGTATGCAGCATTGATGATATATCTCTGTTTAATGTGATTTGCTCCAAGGCGTACTCCAACAACCTTTTCTTGGCATGTCAACCAAAACATTCAATTTCTTTATTATATTTTAATTGTAATGCATAAGAGGATATTATTTGTCTCAATTTGTTTTGGTAGGATGCTCATGAGTTCTTGAACTTTTTGCTAAATGAACTTGTTGATATACTGGAGAAAGAGGCACAAGCAGCAAAAAATGATGCAGAAACTTCTTCACCATCTGAAAAGACTGCAAATGGGCCAAAGAATCCTCAGGCTAATGGTGTTAAAAAAGAGCCTTTGGTTACTTGGGTACACAAGAATTTTCAGGTGTGTTTGCTATTTATCCTCTTATATTCTGATCAATAGACCTAGTCTTGTACTGCATTTACCATGCTTGACATGAAGTAAAGATGAAATCTAGTTATTTTCTTTGCTACGGTACATAAACAAATCATAGAATACTCTGAAACTTGAAAGCTGAGCAAAATTACCAAAATTGTAGGAATTTATTAGTTCTAGAAAGCATCTATATGGAAAAATTAATCTAATCTTTGCACTAATAAACAGAGAAAAGTGAAGTAAATACAAATATTACTATCTGGGAATGCTTCAGGACATCATAGCTAAACCCTCTTCTGTGTCCTTGTATGTTGGCTGCATCATCAATTAATACTGGTTGCATGGCTGCTTTTGGTTTGACTTTTATATATGAAATTTTGATGTCTTATTTATAATCTGTAAGTTAACAACAAATGAAACGGTGACTGCATCTATCTCGTCCCCTTTAATGGTTTACTTTTTGACAATGCTTATAATGGAATGCTATACATTTTTTAATGGATGCCATACATTGTCAAATTAATTAATGATAAAATTTTCTATCCTCTTTGACTTTGAGTGCCTCTTTGTACGTATTGATTCTTTCTGTTTGGATTAAGTTATTTTAAGAAGAATCTCATTATCTCTTGGGGCAATTCTGAGACAGGGAATACTTACCAATGAGACAAGATGCTTGCGATGTGAGACAGTGACAGCGAGAGACGAAACTTTCTTTGATTTGAGCCTTGACATTGAACAGAACAGCTCAATAACCAGCTGTTTGAAAAATTTTAGTTCTACTGAAACATTGAATGCTGAGGACAAATTTTTCTGTGACAAGTGTTGCAGGTAATTTTCCATTATAGGCAATCTTTGCACGACTTGATGTGTTTTAGTTTCTAATTGATTACCACTTGTTTTCTTATCACTTGGTTTTGGAGTCACCTTGTAGACCAATTACATTGATAACAAATATAATTTGACTCCTGTCATACTGTTTTGAGATTTTCAGGCTGGCCAGCCAAGGCCTAGTATGTAAAGTTGGGGTTTTGTTAGTAAAAGAGGTCAATTCTGGCCATTGACTTCAAGGAGATATAGTTTAAAGAAAGAGGCAAACCATGAGTACCTCAATGATTATCCCTTTTACTTGATGGATCAAACATCGAACATGCATGGTGCCCTTAACCATTTTGTCTTCATGAATGAATAGGTTCTAACTTGATGCAGAGCTTAAAGTATAATATTTAGATGGTTCCAAAGATGCATATCATACAGTAATTTTAAGGATAAACATGCAGAAAGGAATAATTATGGATGATACTTATTTACTTGCAGTTTGCAAGAAGCACAGAAGAGAATGAAGATAAAGAAGCCTCCTCACATCCTGGTTATCCATTTGAAGCGGTTCAAGTACATTGAGCAGCTTGGGCGATACAAGAAGCTCTCCTATCGTGTTGTATTTCCACTTGAGCTGAAGCTGAGCAATACCGTGGAAGATGCAGATTTGGAGTATTCCTTATTTGCTGTAGTTGTTCATGTGGGAAGTGGACCTAACCATGGCCACTATGTTAGCCTGGTAAAAAGCCATAACCACTGGTTATTTTTTGATGATGAAAACGTGGAGATGATCGATGAGTCGGCAGTTCAGACATTTTTTGGGTCAGCCCAGGAGTTCTCAAGTAATACAGATCACGGGTATATCTTGTTTTATGAAAGCCTGGGTGCTGGCAACAAGAGCTAAGAAGTGAGTTTGAGAACGTATTCTAATAATCTTCACTTAGACCTCATTTTCTTTTAATTGCGAGAAGAGGTGGCATATAATGATGTGGGTTTTGAGAAAAATGTATACTTGGGTCATTGCCATGTACAGTGAATGGTGGAAGCAACCTGTCCTTTTTTTTTTCTTGTTTCACAATAAGAGGGAAAAAGAAATAGTGTATAGGTTTGAGAAATATCACGGAGACTGTGCTGTGTATGATATAACAGTTTTTCTCTATCTGTAGTTTCTCCTGCAGAGCTTAGACCTTTGTTAATTCAAAGAGAGAGAAGCTGTTTCATGTTCATGCTTTCCTATTAACTTCTAATACTCAATTCATTTCCGAAAAGCATGATTTATGTGAATTAACCAAGAGTAACTAATATCATAGCCTCATGGATTAGGCGGGTTTTGGATTGGATTAATTTAGCGTTAAGTCAGTTTAATTTTTTTAATTTTTTGGCTGATTTCAGATTGGATTATTTTCAAGAATTCGGAATTGGATTTTGGACACTTGGATTTGATAACCATTCTTGTTTATTTTAGCACATGGGTAATCTTAATTCGGCTAATTGTAGATAAGCTATTTGTATTTTTTACTTAAAATTTTGGGTGATTTACCTCAAAAGGTCCATTTCCAAGTATATTTATGGAAATGGACTGATTTTTACATTATTTATCGGAAAAGGCTGGTTTTGGCAAAACACGTCTGTGTAGGAGCGTTTTATTGGGGAAAATGCCAGCAAATCGTGCCCTTGGGGGAGCATTTTTGCCACGTGACGTGGCAAAAATACTCCCCCAGGGGTGCGTTTTGCTCCGTGTTTTTTTTCTGGGTTAGGGATTTTTGCATGTTTAGTCCCTAGGATTTTTTAGGGTTTTTAGGGTTAAGGTTTTGCTAAAATAAGTTAGATTCAGGGTTTAGGTTGTTAAAATAATTTAGGGTTTAGGGTTCTAGTAGATTTTAAAAATAAATTAGGATTTAGTATTATTTTATAAAAATTAATTAAATTAGGGTTTATGATTTTTAAATAAATTAAGTAAATTAGGGTTTAAGGGGTTTTAATAAATTAATTAAATTAGGGTTTAGGGTTAAAATTAATTAAATTAGGGTTTAGTTTTTTAAAAAATAATATTGCGTGTGTTTTTTAAACAAAATTGACTATTTTTACCTTGCAAAAATAATTTTGAGAAGACGTTTCTGAATAAATAGTGTCAAAAACGCTTCAAGCAGGATGCACTGTTAGCAAAATTGCTGAAAAAAGCTCCCACGTGGACGCTCTTTTTCTACAGTAGTTCCTGAAAAAATAATTTTTGAGAAGACGTTTCTGAACAAATAGTGTAAAAAACGCTTCAAGCAGGATACAATGTCAGCAAAATTTCTAAAAAAAGCTCCCACGTGGACGCTCTTTTTCTACAGTAGTTCATGTTTGGTCTTAGGGTATAAATAAGGCAAATTTCATTCTCAGGTTGCATAAGTTACAGTAAGAAAAAATAGAGAGGCTAAGCAGAATAGAAATTGAAGGTGAGTGAACGTATTAGTACTATTTTTTTACTATGATGGTGAGGTCCGTGACACCGAGAACGACGTTTTTTTATCAGAGAACACAACTCGAATGGTTTTTAACCAGAGTATAGATTTTACAGAATTTCGTAAAAGAATTAGGCGCAAAATCTTCGGAACGACGCCAAGTAGGGTTTCTTCTATTAAGTATCGATTTTGTGCTTCGATTGATCCCGTGACATATGACTCATTTGATATCAAAGGTGGTCGTAGCTTTGAGGCGATGGTGCAGACTCACCTCGCTAGTGGATCACCCTATCTTGAGTTATATGTACAATTTTCATCGCCAAATGAAACATTTGCGACTTCAACATCAACTGCTGTTTGAGAGGAATACACGACCTCTACCGACACTCCGTTAATGGGAGGCAGAACATAGAAGCGCCCGTGTTTGGTGGCAGTATGGAAAACACAACTTCTGCACGACTCTCGGTTAGTGGATGGGACATGCACATCGGTGGGTCGATGTTCGATGCTGGAAATACGTATTGGGGAATGACATTAACTTCTAGTGGTTGGCAATCCACATCTGATTGGGGACATTACGAAATGTCCACAAGAAGGGATGATGTACTCCCTACGACATCCACCGGCGAAGGGACCTCGTACGTTGCAGATGATGGTGGGTTGGATGATGAGTCCGATGTGGATCCACCTTGAGAGCCTGGCCCTGATGGTGCAGAATTTGCATTATTTTTTGAACCAGAGCCTGTTCCATCTGAACCTGAATACGTTGAAGGGGGTTCAGATGAAGAAGAAGAAAATCCGCGATTCAGGGCATACTCGCCTCCAGCCCACATGCATAATGTCGATATATTGACAGATTATGCGTTAGAGTTTCCAGATCTACCACAAAGAAGGCGTGACCATATAGGTTCGCCATTTGATTTGGGTGAATTGGAAGTTGGTAAGGAGTTTTCTAGTAAGGATAGTTTTCTTGGTGCTTTGAAACAACATAGTATCAATCACGGGGTTAACTACAACGTGGTTAAATCCAAATCTGAGAAGTTCGAGGCCAAATGTGCAGTGCAAGACGGTACATTTCATGGAAAATCATGGCTTCTTTTAGGAAAAAGACAGGCTTGTGGGAGATAATGTAACATCCCGATTTAGGGGCTAGCCGGAACAGTGATCTCGGGATCACTAATCTGAGATTTGAGAAATTCATTTTCATGTTATATTATGAGTTAGAGCATGATAGTATATGTGCATGAGAATTTTGGTGCTTTAATTTTAGCGATTTCATGTGTAATCGCGAAAAAGGATTAAATCGCATAAAGTGCGAAAGTTCCATTCTATAAGCTAAAGGTATCAAATAGCCATATATTGATAATTGGAGGTCTTTAAAAGGCAATTAGACCCCCAATACTTGCTTGGCCTGCCATAGACTAGCATAGGAGACAAATTTGTCAATGATGGTCAAAGTTGGTGATAGTAAGTGGACTAATTTGACTAGTATTAATAAAATAAGGAAAGAAAAGCTTTCATCTTTTTCTCTTTCACTCTTCTACCGAAAACTAGCAGCAAATAGAGGGAAGAAAGCTTCAAAAAATTTCAGCACACTCATCTCTTCACAAGTAAGTGTTCTAGTGATCTTTTCTTGAAAATAGTTGTACTCTTGGGACCCCTAAAGCTTAAGCTTTCAAATGAAGGGACTGTTGTGCAATATGGTGAAAAGTTTATAGTTTTTCCATGAGAGCTATCATAGTTATTTGCTGCATTTTTATGGAAGAAAATGAGTCTTGGTTGTTAGATGAACAACTCTTGTGAAAGGTGTTGCCATGAAAACACCTAATTGGACCTTGATGAAAAGGTTACAAATTTGTAGTAATTATGTGAAATGTTGAGTTTTGATGATAGCTATAAGAGTATTAAATGTTCACCTAGGCTTGTTGAAGGTATAAATGTGATTAGAATTTATTTCCGAGCCTAGGGGCAAAATAGTCATTTTGCCAAAGTCTAGGGGCAAAATAGTAATTTTGCCTAAGCATGATTATTGAAATGCTTTTATTAATGAGATGATTAAAATGAGCTAAATTTCTATTATAGAGCAAGAAGAACCGAGAATCTGCCTCGATCGGGGAAAGAACAAAGTCTCGGACTAAACCGTCGAGCTAGCTTATTTTGAAATCGAGGTAAGTTTGTATGTGATTAATGCAACATTTATGTTAGCATAATTGAGAATGCTTGATATCATATTGATGCATGACACTCCATTAAATTGATGTTGAATGAGATGTTGAAGTCCTAGTGGACCATGTGAATATGAAAATGCTATCATCGAGATATGAAATAGATAAGGTCCCGTATAAGACCATATCCGGGACATGGCCTCGGCACCGAGTTGAGATCCCGTATAAGACTATATCTGGGATATGGCTCCGGTAATGAATATAAAAATCGTATAAGACCATATCCGGGATATGGCATCGATACTTGATGTGAAAGTCCATATAAGACCATATTCGGGATATGGCATTGGCGTTTAGAAGTAACTCCATGTAAGACCACCTCGGGGATGTGGCATTGGCTTCGTCCCTACATGAATGACATTGAATATGCGTCTTTGACTATCCCTAGTAATTAAAGGGATAAGTAGATGAGTTTAGAAGTAGAAATGAGATTTGTACTAAAGTCATATGAATGAGTGAATACAGGTACTTGTGAATGAGTCACGAAGAAACGATTACGATATGTGGCACAGTATGTGCTAAATAAGGGCGATTGTGAGTAAGTAGGGCAAGAAGCCTATGACTTGTGTATGGTTAGTTAATGTCATGGATGGATTATTTTATGAGCTTATTGTTGCTATTTACATCTATGTAAACTTACTAAGCTTTATGCTTACCCCTTTCATTGCTCTTTCTCCTTGTAGTATTGCAAAGATAACTCGAGGAACGAGGACATAGGAGATCAGAAATCACACTATCGACACCACTTTGGTATAACAATTTAGACTTATTTTGAGTATGGCATGTATAGGACTCGAGTATTTTGTTAGGTCGTAATTGTTGGCCAAAGTGTTGGCTTTGTAAGGCATTAAAGTCTTCTTTTTGTAATGGTCTATTAAGTTAGGCCGATACTTGGCAAACTCTTATGCTTAATGAAAGTGATTTTCTTGAAGTGTATGCCCTTGTGTATAGTTGTTGAATTGAGTACTTAGATATGCCTTTAGGTTATGAATTATGTTGAGTTGGATTGGTGTTTGTATGTGTGCAATGTAGGGTGGCAAAGGGCTTGGTAGATAGCCATCTAATTGTCCACACGAGTAGACACAAGGGCGTGTGTCTATGCCGTGTGTGACACACGGTCAGCCCTATGGGCGTGTGAATCGACCGTGTGTCCCCTTGCATGCTAGGTTTGCAAGTCAGTATGCTCCACGGGCTAGGGACACGGGCGTGTGCCCAAGCCGTGTGAAGTCTGCACATTAATTGGGAAATTTAAATCGACCACGGGTGGAAGACACGGGCATGTCTAGGCCGTGTAAAGTTAGTCAGGATCGACCACGGGTGGAAGACACGGGCGTGTCCCTAGACCAATACGGGCGTGTGGCCCCTGTTTTGTTGAAAAGTTTCTCGAGTTCGTAAAAGTTCCCAGAATAGTTCTGATACCTCTCGGAGGTATGTTTAGGGCCCCTTAGGCCGAGTATGTGCAAGTGATAGGTTTAAACAAAATTTTATAGCCTGTTTTGAGACGTCAAGTGAGATTAGTTAGGTAATGCCTCAAACCCGGTCCCGGCTTCGGGCACGGGTAAGGGGTGTTACAGATAAAAAAGTATAAAGGTCCACATACCTGTGTTTTCGGTACAGTATCACTAGGTGCTTAGGGTTTTTGAATAATAATGTTATTACTTAATGTTGCATTATTTAACGTACTTCGTTGACAGGTGTTTCACAAGATCATCCCAAGATGGATTCAGGTATGATAGCTAGCTTAATACTACCGATGTTGAAGGAAGATCCCAGGACTTTTGTGTCATGCATAATTGCAAGTATTCATAGCCAATTGAGGTACATGCCCTTTTACCGCAAGGCTTGGATAGCTAAGCAGAAGGCGTTGGAAATGATGCATAATGGGTGGGACGCTTCATATAATGAGGTTTGGTAGTGGTGTTAGGTGCTAGAGAGGTACGTCCCAGGTTGCATAACAGACCTTAAAACGGTCCCTGCGTACTACAATAACCGATTGCTTCGTGGATGCCAAGTGTTCAAGCGTCTGTTCTAGAGCTTTAAGCAATGTTGGGACGCATCTGTGTTCTGCAAGCCATTGGTACAAATTGACAGTACCTTTATGTATGGTAGATATACCTATTGGCTATTTCTAGTTGTGGCACAGGATGGCGCTGGGAGAATCCTTCCAATTGCGTTTGCAATAAAACCGGGGGAGTCAGCTGATGATTGGGATTTCTTTCTTTCTAGGTTAAGGGGGAATGTATGCCCCCAACCTGATATCTGAATTATATCAGATCGGGGTACTAGAATACTAGCCGGAATTGAGCAACAGGGAAGCCTATGGGATCGCACACACCATCTGTATTGTGTAAGGCACGTTGCGTCCAACTATTACGGGCAATGTTAGTCTACAACTGAACGACGGAAAATGACCAACATGGGCATTTAATCTCTATTAATATACTTTCGTCTGTAATATTCAATTTATTCTGAATGGAATATTGGTATGTAATTTTTGCTATCAAATTATATTGGCAGGGTACGAGATCAATAAGAACCATTTGCATGAGATGTTGGGGATTTTGCGTTCAGTTAACGATCAAGGCACAAACTACCTCTGTAACATACCTTTTGAACAGTGGACACAAGCATACGACGGCAGCCTACGATATGGTCATATGACCACAAACCTGGCTGAATGCATAAATTCTGTTCTAAAAGGAACGCGTCATTTGCCGATAACCTCGATTGTGCGAGAGACATATTTTCGTTTGGTGGCACTATTTCCAAAGCGAGCAGCGAGTTGTAAAGGCCAAATGCAGGGAGGCCATGTATAGTTCCAGAAGGTATTGTAAGAAATTAACAAGGCGAAGGCGCAGGCCAACACCATGCACACAGTGTGTCACGATCACGACAACTTATGGTTTCGTGTGACAGAGTTTGACAGACCGAGCCAATGTATTACCGGCGGGCAATATCATGTACACCTGATAAATATGACTTGCGACTGTGGGACGTTTGACGCACTTCGTTACTCATGTGCTCATGTAATTGCAGCTTGTCAGAATCTTCGTTTAGATCCCATGAGATATGTCGACGAAGTGTACAAAATAGAATACATGTACAATGCATGGAGACACGTATTCACACAGGTCTCAGATGAACGTAAGTGGCCGTCTGTATCGCTTGCTCCGTTTAAGTTGTTACCGGATAGAGAATTGCGTCGCAAACCAAAAGGTCGACCTTGCTCGAGTAGAATACATAATAATATGGATATTCAGGAAAGAACGAGCCAACAGAAGTTGTGTGGATGGTGTAGGAATTCAGGTCATACAATTCGATCATGTCCAAACTAAAATAGTTGATAATCCCTGTAATGAAACTATGTTGCATTATTTCTATTCAGTCTTATTCAAAAGAACTTCTATTTTATTAAAAATATAAAATTAATTTACTATTAAAATATTAAAAACAACGTTTATTTTATTAAATGAAACAATATAGAAAAAGTTTGTACAAATATATTAAAAAAAATCAATGTATATGCTGGTCGGAATCAGTGCCACATGGGGGTGGTCGATGATTACGCGCTGGATTCCTCCTTGGTTGTGTTTCCGGTGGGGGTTGTGGTTGCTCCGGTTGTGGGTGTTGGGAGGATGACCCACCTTGGTAGAATAAAGAATGTGGAGGTGTTTGCATCACCCATGGCGGAGGTGTTTGAATCCCATAAGGTGATGGGGATTGGTAATGAGATGAGCTCGCCGACGGTGCCTCGTGCGATCCCTCCGGCGACGATGGCCTATATATCACCGGTTGAGTCGAAAGGGTTAGGATACATATAAGGGCTAGGATACACACCTGGCATAATCTGAAAGGGTTGTGCTGTGGGTGTCGTTGGTTGAGGCGTTGGGCCCAGTGATTGTGTAGGCGCTGTTGTTGGGCCCGTGCCGTCATCCATTCTCCTTGGATTTAAAGGGCCCGTCATTCCCTTTCGACACGGATTTGCCAACTCCTCTGCTCTTTCGACAGCAAATATGGCTTGCCATGGATCCTAAACCATGAGATGTACTCCGGCGCACACGTTAACTCTGAGACGATGATCGGTTTGTGATCAGGTATATGATCATATCGATTTTCCCAAATTTCGATATATTTCGAGAAAAATACCAGCCAATTTGTATTCGTTTGCCGTAAGTCAATTTTGTGCTGCTCATCGAGCACCTCAGGTTCCTTAGGAATCGGTTGTCGGAATCTAAATTGCCGCAACACTCTATCCGTCTGGTGCATCTCGACAATAGCATATTTGACCAATGGGACCTTAACATGCCAAATGTTCAGATAGTTGATCCTCGTATGGTGTCCATTGAAACTATATGAACGTGATAAAAATATTAGTTATATACATAATACTAAATACTAAATATGAAACAACTATTTTATGTATATATATTTTATTTAATACTTACTTGCGCTTTTGACCGTTGGTCTAATAGAAGCCATATATCTTCAAGAGCGGTAGGTATTCCAACATAACTCGCCGGATGGTTCCATCTAATTAAATAAATTTTTAGCATACAATTTTCTTTTAAATCTATGGAATACTTGTAAAATCAAATAAATTTTTTACCTCGTTATGAGTGGGAATATATATGGGTGGTTCACTCAAGGATGTAAAAATGGAAAGCGAAACCGAGCCCATGATTGTAGTAGTGATAGGCAACCTCCGATTTTAACTTTATTTGGTGGCGTCGCCCCGTACATCTCCCGATACAATGTTGCCAACACGGCAGACCCCCAACTTAATTCGCCAGCTGCTCTAAAATCAACGAGTTTCAGCAGCCACCTTAGATGTACAAGGTTTCGTGACAAGTCCGGCATCAAATAACCTCAATCATCTCAAGGATGTATGCTCGAGCATATCGTATTCTTTCTACTTCAGTCGAATCATTCCCCGACTCCGGGAATGTGTCTCGTAACCAGCCTATCTCGATCCGACCTCCGTAAGTATTATCCTGAATCGCACCCAAAAGATCGTAGCATATGGCTCCCCAATCAGCAGATTGAACGGACCCAGTGAGTGCAGACCCATCCACCAGCAATCCTAATTGTAACTGGACGTCCTCCAAAGTGATAGTACACTCTTCACATGAAAGATAAAATGTGTGCGTCTCGGGTCTCCACCTCTCTATTAACACGCTGATGAGTTTCGGGTCCAACTTGCACCCCGGCCTATAGTGGCCGCGTGCCAAAAACCCGTTTCCTTCAAGTAATTTTCTATCAACAGTGATGGAGTGTAACACCCCAAACCTGGCCTAGACGTTATGGCCGAACCTGGCGATATCACATGGTAGTGTTTTTAGAAAAGTGAGTTGCCGTCAAAAACCTCTTTTATATAACCTCTTTACAATATCTTATGTTAATTCTAGGACGTGTCGTTCATTTTCAAAACGTAATTCATTATCACAAAGTTAATCTCTTTCAAAACGTTATTAATTTTCAAAACATCACTTATAGCGGAAGCTTTTAAAAACAGTTTGCGTATTTGAGTGTATTTTGTTAAAACGTTTGATTCTTTTTGAAAACTCGATTATCCCTACTACTAACAGTTATAAATCAAAACAATAAAAATCCCAAATTAAAAATAAAATTCAAAAGAGGCCATTATTACAGTAAACTACCCCCAAAATAAAATTATAATTATAATTAAGTACTAAGTCGAATTAAATAAGTCGTGTGGCCACCGCCGAGTCCTCCGTCGCACTGATCTGCCTATGTCTGGGGATTACCTGTACAGTCAAATCACAAGGTTGAGTTTACGAAAACTCAGTGTGTAATCTCATATAAAGCAAACAGACAGAAAGCAATCACAGTCTGGGCCTAAGCCCTTTTCAGTATCCGATTCAGTTTCAATTAGGGCCTTAGCCCATCTCAGTATAAGTGCAGTCATGCATTAGGGCCTTGGCCCATTATAGTATCAGTAATTAGTACAGTATCAGATATGAAACCACAAAGTCCTACCCAGCCAGCCTCTACACTCCATCTCTGTCCAACCCTATACTCCATGTGGGGATATAATCAACCCACCCATCCTTACACTCCAAGTAGTACCGAATGCGGCACTAAACAGTAATATGCAGTTGAGCTGCCAGTAAGTTAGGCTCGAAGCCTTTCAGTACACTTCCTCCGATCAATATAACCCATCCCTATGCAATGCATAATACAATCATGTCATGCCAAATCATGGTATCATACATATATTTGGTACATTTTTAACAGCATGCTCAATATACAGTCATACATATATATATATATACACCGTATAAGGGTATAACAGTCATTTAATCATTTCAATCAATCAGGGGTCTAAGTATGTTTACCGACCCTTCAGTAGGTTCACAGTCGTCTCGGGCGACCCGTGCAACCTTAGCAGCAAAACAGTGAGAATAGGCCCACATGCCCATGTTGTCAGCCCGTGTGGGCCCACACGCCTATGTGGCCCACACGACCCAAATCGGCCCGACCCATGTGTCGCACACGGCCTGCCTCGTCGACCACAGGCCCATGTTCGGTCACACGGCTTGCCACACAAGCGGCCACACGCCCGTGTGGTGTCGACAGTCTCACTTTTCGGCTTTTTGCCGATTATCGATTTTCAGCATCGATTACACACCTGACACGATTTTTGTACGTAAACGCTCCTGATGTAAACAACACATGAAAACGACAATTCCATGTCCAAAATTAGTCACGCTTAAAACTAATACCATTAAAACAACAACAATCAAACTCTAATTATGTTGCTTTCCCCTACCGCTCCAAAAGATGTAGCCTACGATTCCACAGGTAGACCAAGTTCGTTGCGATTTGTTGCTTCCAAATCACAATTCGACACAACGGAGAGTTAGGAACTTAACAAATTAACAAATAAAAACTTTTCCAAATCATTTGAGGCATAATTTCCCCCTTACCAAAAGACTTACCAACCGAATGCAGCCCACGTTGAATAGGAATAACTAAAGGGAGAAGTCGACGGAAAAGGGAGAATGAAGGGGAGTCAAGAATTTGGCCAAGGGAAACAGAGAAGAACCAACGCCAATTTTCCCTTTTCAGAGAGAAACCGAAAATTTAGAGTGGAGAAAGGACAAGAATTCGGCAAAGGTTTTTGGGGAAAAGAGAGAAACTAAGGTGAGTAAATTAACAAAAGACGACGAATCGGTAGGGACAGGAAGTAGAAAATCGACAGCAGAAGGGAGGAGTTTGGGGAAGCAAACAATTCGGCAAAAAGAACAAAAAAAAAAGAAAAATGGAGAGAAAGCCAATCCCAAGTCGAAATTTTGAGAAAAAGGAATTCAAATTCGGCACTAACTCTCATCATATCCCTAAAACTTCTCCTCAAAATCCTCACTACTAACCCACCATAATCCCCTCAACAACCAAAACCAACCCTCATTCAAACACTTCAGTATTTCGGCTGGACCAAAATACCTACACGGCACAAGCAGTAAAATAAGTCCTCTGTTTGCGCAAAGACTCGAACCCCAGACCTCCTGCACATTTGCATTCCACTTAACCACCAAAATAGTAGGCCCATTCTGACATATTTTACCAATATCTATTTATAAGCCTACCGGCTAGAGATAGGGGTTTATTCATTTAAAAACAAAAATTTGCCCAAGCTAGTGCTTGAACTTTAGACCTCTCAGACACTTTCCAAAACACTTAACCACTGAAGCAAATACACAGTTGTGTCACAAACATACGAAAATAAATATATAAGAGATTTTTGGGGCGTTACATGGAGGACCAGACATATTACGGATATAACATTGTAACACCCGATCTACAGACTGTTATAAAAAAATATAAAATACAAATTAATTAAAATTACATAAATAAAAAAATATTAAATAATATTCAAAAATTACAATTAATTAAAATTACATAAATGAAAAAAAATATTAAATAATATTCAAAAATTAAAATTAACCCTTACCATTTTCATTTGTTCGACGGAGATATGTTTATGATCGAGACGAATTAATTCCCCGGCCATTGCTAACACGATCAAATATTTTTGAAATTATAAAAAAATAATACTAATTTAAAAAAAATTAAAGTAAATAACTAATTAAAGAGAGCTTTGAGAAATTTAATGAGAAATTTGAGAGCTTTAGGGAGAAATTTTAGAGTTATTTTGCTAAAATTTGAAGAAATATTGTGTGAAATAATATGAGGGGGTTTATACTCTTTTTTTGACCGTTGGACACCCCCAACGGTAAAAAAAAAAATAGCCGTTGGGGTAAAAAACACGGACCAAAACGCGCCCCTGGGGAGCGTTTTTGCCACGTCAGCAAAGCGCGTCAACGTCGGCGCGTTTTATCTTGACATGGCAAAAACGCTCCCCAGGGGCGCGATTTGCTGGCATTTTCCCCTTAAAACGCTCCTACGTAGATGTGTTTTGCTAAAACCGGCCCTTTCCGGTAAATAATGCAGAAATCGGCCTATTTCCGTAAATATACTTGGAAATGGGCCTTTTTAGGTAAATCACCCTAAAATTTTTGTTTTGGTATAGCCATTAAAGTTAATAAAGTTCAATTTCTTAATTTTAAAATAAAATTAGATCAAAACTAGACAAATTATTTAATAGATTTCAATTTATTATAAATTTAATCATAATTAAAAATAATTTCAAAATTTTTGATTGATAGTAACATTTTATTTAAGCTAATTTTGATTTTGTGAAAACAATATAAGTGCAAATGGTTAATTTGATAGTAAATAAAAAAATTATTCCAATTTAATTTATATATAAAGCCCAATCCGATTTATACAGTTTAGTCGAGTGGCCTGCAACTTTTTACTTTTAAACGGAATTGAGTGGATACTAAATTAACAAATTGAAGAATATAGAAAACACTGGAATCCATACATTCAAATTTTATTTCTTGGAAAAGGAAATATTATTTTTAATATCTTATAATCATAAATTTATGCATTTGTATATAGATAATGGATTGTATGAAGCTGTGATTTCACATCATCCTTATCTCTTTCTAATAGGAGAATGATAAATCAGATTTTTTTCTCCTGATTGAAAAGGGATAGGGATGACATAGAATTACAGTTTCATACAATCGTTTCCCTTGTATTTTTCTAAAAGATAATCCGGTAATTAAAATTTTTATAAATCTTCAATGTTATATTCTCTAATTTGAGTTGGTGGGTCCCGCTAAACGAGGTTACATCTGATATCTAGAGGTGTCTCTAGTGATACAATTGGTGGTTGATGTCTTTCTAGAGGTCAGATGACTTTATTGTCCCTATATGGTAGATCTATGTCGTTAATTAGTAACTCTGGGTTTATCTATTTGGTCTAATTAAGCTTTAAAGGTAAACTATGAAGTTCTAATGCCTCTAGGGTAGGTACCGAGACTTGATTGCTTATGGGTATCGATACCATGATCTATTGTTTTTTCTTTTTCTTTTTTCTTTTTGCTTCAATGTTTACATGTATTGATATCTGAATTAAGTGTATCAATACATGAGCCACAGATACTGGTACTTAGATGATAAGCATTGATATTGTCCTACACTCAAGTATCGGTGGTATCGATACATGCAAACATCTAAGGAAAAATAGAGGAACAAGGGATTAGTATCAATACCAAATAGAAGTTTAGTATTGGTACATATAGGTTTTAATACTTACTAGTTTACTTTTAAAGCATAGTTAGACCAAATAAAGGATACAGAGTCACTGATTATCCATTTAGATCAACTATATAGAGAGGAGTCACCTAACCTTTAGAGAGGCATCGTCCATCGACTGCATTACCCAAGATGCCTCCAAACATATAATGTAACACCATATGATCGGAACCACCGTCAACTCAAATTAAAATCAAACAAAACCAATATAAAAAGTTTTCTAGATTTTAAACTCAATACAATTTTTTTGAGATTTTGCGATCAATCAGGATCAAAATCCATTTCTCTTGGACTCTTAAAAATTCACACACAAACACACTAGTTAAGGTACATAGAAAACTCTCACAATCACAAACACACTATTTGTCTTATATGCCACATCAACAAATAATTTAAAATTATAAAAAAAAAATTCAAAATTCAAAATTCAAAAATAAATGTTCATAATTTTTTTTTTTAAAAAAAAGCATGCAATATATGTGGCTTGTCATGCGGGCTGCCATGTTTAAAAATTAATATTTTAGTCAGTATTTCTATTAAAAAAACATTTCAACTTTTTTCTTAAAAAGTTGAGGGCCAAATTTAAATAAATAAATAATAATAATAACCAAAATACCAAAAGATGTAAATGTTGAGAGGTAAAATTAACATATACCTATGTTCTATAGTAAATTTTTGACACAGAAGGAAATTTGCTTAGGTGAAGTTGTTTAAATTTGGAGAAGTGACATAAATTATTGTTTGACACATTAGTTTTTTTTTTTAAATTAATAATAGAAAGGTGGGGTTAGATAATTTTAAATTTAAAAAATTAGTGTTTCATATTTTACTTTTAAATTCCAAAATTTGTTTTATAATTGCGTGCACGAGTATATATATATCGAAAAGGGATTCCTTTACATTAGTATAAAACTAAAGTAATTGTAACACCTCAAACTTGGCCTAAAAGTTATGATCAAATCTGGAGAAATTACATCAACTCGTTTAGAAAACTGATTTCAGTAACTATTTAGCAAATATGACTTACGCAAACATTCATTAGAAAGCTATTTGTTTGCTTATAGAAAACACTTAAGAAATTACTTATTTTGCAGCAGAAAACTTCCCCGAAGTTTTAGTTTTAAAAATCGAAGTCCGTTTTGTCAACTTAAATGATTTTACAGTCTCGCATTAGAGAATATCAATTACTGACGAACTAAGCAGAATCCTAGAATGAATTCAGAAACATATTCCAAACCCTAAAGATCAAAACAAATAATTACAAAATTCACCATATTTACATTAAGTGCAAAAACAATACGAGCCTCCACACGCCTTCCAGTCCTAAGTTAGAAGTTTACCGAAAAGGCAAAGATAAAACAAAGGGGTGAGCTATGAAGCTCAGTGAATAACTAAACTCAAACGAAGATCAAACAAAACACAATATACAAGTCAGAGAACGTAGAGAATTTTGTATCAATCATATAACCAAAGCGAAACAAATCAGAGTCTCACAAAGATTTTCATAATCATCGTATAACAAAACAGAAGATGTATGATTATGCCAGTGCGGTGTTTTCAGAAAATCAGAATGCAAATTATCAAAAAACATCCTACCCAACTCTGCTACACACCAAAATAGAGTTCTCCAAAACTCATCCAACCAAATCACACCAACATATAATTGTGGACAGTGCCACCAAAATTGCAGACAAGCTGCCAGACGTAATTGTGGATAAACCACAAGATAATGCAGATCGTTAAACTGCGAGAAATTTCCTCCATTCACATCATCTCGAACCCCACGCAATATGTCATGGCATGCATATACAGAATTAGAATGATAATCATGTAGGACATGCTATCGAACAATAACAGAAATAGAAGGCATGAGATTCCACGCTTTGCAGGACAGATTGATCAAATCTTAATGAATCATAACAGATTTGCCATGAAGTCACAAGCATGGTTACATATCAGAATCAGTATCAACACAACAACTTATTCTGATATCACGTGTTCGAAACCAACAATGGAACACAAAAATGAACCATCAAACTTAACAGAGCATAGACCATACCTAGTTAAATCACATACCTTAAACACATCCGAAAAGAGGTACATTATAAGTTAACAAGTCATACTTACTTAGCTTATATCAAATCAGACATACGTACAAATAATGATTTATACACTAATAGATCAACAAATGTCGAGTTTTATAACTTAATACAGATCATACAAACACTATGAAAGGCCTACGTTCGACTCGAATGATGTTCACGGCCTCAGGGAAAATTTCGAATTTTAGCCCACACGCCCATGTGGATTCACACGGCTTGGATAACTGGCCTGTGTGGTCCACACGGCCTAGCATACGCCTGTACGACCCACCTTAGTTTCGCACACGGCCGTGTGGCTCAAAACAGTGAGTTACACGGTTTACCACACGACCAAGCACATGCCTGTGTGATTCAAGTGTTGGGAAATGTACCCATATTGTAGTAAACATGTAACTCTTTTCTGTTTATTTGAACGATGAATAAATAAATAAAGTTAATTTCAAATTTCACTATTATGTTTTTTTTTTATTTTCTATCTTTTATATTTTGCATGCATAGCAAAATTGTGGCAAGCAAATATTAGCTCATTGATTGTCTAAGGTTCAAACTGAAGATAAGTGGCATTGTAAAGAACGTTTACATTGAGAGAAAGACAACTTACTTTAGTAGATAATCTAAATTAGTTTGTAATACCGTAAAAGAATCAAAGTGAGTATTTAATTCAAATATTGAAAAGGATTATTATGTCGTCTACAATTCCAATTGGGGAGATGGCTAGTGTTGGCTATCGGAGCAGTTGACTCCACGAGTAGAGACAAATATGTATTCATTGGAAGAATGATACATTGGATTGGACTCAAGATGGACTAATTCTTAATCCGTTTATGAATTAATTCACTTGTGATGTTCATGGTGTGATTTACCTAAATCCTGAGTTAGTCACTGACCATGTGTATGCAACTCATGTGCTTTGATATAAGTGGAAGCTTATGCTCTAAAGATGATCGAGCCCATAGCCTGTATATTGGGTACATTACTTGTGTATGGCATGGTTTTACTAGCAACCGTGAATTCATAGCTCAATTAAAGAGTTAATGATATCCTCTCATTGGCATTGTGTGGATTGATAAATATGGAACGTGACCATGGGTCGCTAGTTCTCGATTGAGCAATTTATTATAGTCATTTGTTGACAGTGATCATATTAATCATTAAGAAGACATAATGGTGACAATTAGGTAAAATAGGATTGTATTGAGTGAACGGATTTAACTCAAAGGAATCAAGGATATCATATGAGGGTAATACACACATGACGAGGTCATTGGACAAAGCAGTTGGATGAATTGTTTTCGTAAAAAGTATACAATAAGGACTTTTCAATCATGGTACTTCTTGTAGACCGACTCCATGATTAAGTAATTGTGAATTATCAGAATAATGCTTCTGGACATAATTGGAATCACTAGAGCCTAATTGTATATGTCTGATTGGTCCCTCCGCTAGCTCAACAAAAGCTTGATCGAACTTCATTTGAATAAGAAAAAAATTCTACGACTTTGGGAATAATTTAATTTAGTCGATTTATTTGATGTGGAATTAACTTAGGTGGTCGTAAGAATTGTTCAACTAGAGAATTTGATTAAAGAATTTTCTTGAAAAATTAATTTGGAAAATCTAAGTGATTTTTGGAAAAATTAATTTTGATCAAGTAAAATTGAATTAATCAAATCAAATCAATTAAAATTAAAATTATATTTTTAGAAGTTAATTTTCAAGTTAGACAATTGACCCAATGGGTAATTGAACTTCAAAATCAGACCTGAGATCCTAAATTGAGCCCGAGAGCCCAAAATCGAGACCAAGACCCAAAAATTGGTCGAATCGAGCTCCGCATGTGAAACCGGGCCGACGGTCCAACCGGTGGCTAGACTGGACCAGTTATGTCGTAATTGACTTAGACCAAACTGGCTCGAGGTGTCGCACCTGCATCACTAGAAATGGCGGTATCGGCGGTTGCGACGGCGGTACCGGCGATTGCGATCATCGGTGGTTGAGCAGTGGAAAGATTACACTCCTATTGAGACTCTAACAGAGAATTTGATTTGAGATTAATTATTCCAAAAATAATATTATTTTAATAGTTTACTATTAAATTTGATTTAATGCATTCTATTATTTTAATAAGATTTAATATAAATTTAATCTTATATTTATCTTGATAAATATTATATTAATTTAATATTAAAGTGGTTAAATTTAATTATAGTTGAACTCTCTAAAATCTCCCTATATAAGGAGAGCCTTGGGTCATTATTTACACACTTGAATTCAAGAGAAAGTTGTAGAGAGAAAATTCTCTAAAGAGATTATTCCAGAAAATTTCTAGAGATATTTTCCTGATTTACAGCTTGACCCAAAAGTTTAGAGAAATTGCAAAATTATCTCACTGGTAATTTTTGTGAAAAATTTTCTGATTCGAAGCGAGCTCACACTCGGTAGACGTGAGCTTGAGGATAGCGGAGAAGGCTACTCGGTCGAAGCGCTCATTTTAGACGAATTGAAAATGTACAATTTTGATTAAGGGTTTATTATTTTCGATATCACAACTAAGATCTTGTTTTGTAAAAATTTTTAAAACTCTGGTTTTTCCCTAAATTTATTTTTCGCTACATTTTCAAACTCATTTTTTCCCAACAATTGGTAGCCGAGCCAGGTTGTGTTCTATCTAAAAGTATAAACAGATAATCAAAATAAATTTCTCTTCTTCTTGAATGATTTGATTACATAGAAAGTGACATTCTTTAGATCTAATGCATGTTTTGAGTTATATATGAGAATGGATGTGATATTATATATTTGTTATACAATTTTTTTTTTACCGAGGTTGTGGTTCTTAGGAAATAGATCGTGGACTATCATCTCCATGTAGGACTATTTTTTTAAAATTCATAAAATTCTTGTGAGTCGGAAATACACATAGAATTTAAATTTAATTTTTTCAAAAGGAGTCCATGACGAGGAAAAGATGTGATGGCGGTTGAAGACCTAATGAATGCCTTGTGGTGAAAAATTATGTAATTTTATTTTTCCATTTATTTTCTAGAAATAGAACCATGGAAACCTTGACTGGCAATTTTATTTTAATTACCTATCTCATTATATATCTGTTTTATAATTGTTTATAATATTTATATTATGTAATGCTATAATTGTGATATATATATGAGATGATCTGTAACACCCCAAACCCGGTCAACACGCTACGACCAAATCCGACATGTCACAGGGTAAAAATATTGTAAATAAAACAAGTTGTCGGTTTGTTTTCGTAAAAAAAAAAACGTCGTTGAAACACTTTGTCATTAAAAGTTTTAAAGAAAAACTCTTTTGAGAAAAATCGTTTGTCGATCCTTGTTTTGGAAAACCGTTTGATTTCATGAAATCTGAATGAAGTTAAAATAGTAAAGTTAAAAAACCGTTTTGTGTTTGAACATAGAGAAAAACTTAATTTGGAGAAAGTCTGAGTTAGTTTGTTGTCTTCATTTGTTTGTTATTACCCGATGGTAAAGTTTGAAAAATCCCGATAAGATGTATAATTTTCAAAACGTTGATTTTACTGAGTTATTTGAGCATGCTATGTTATTAACTTAAGCACAAGATGATAAAACTTATAGCGATAATCAAAACCCGAAATAATAAAATTTATCGGCCTTATTACAAATCCAAAACCAAATTTAAAAGTAAATTAACCCAAAATAGTAATTGAATTAAAACTCGAAAACTTAGCGCATGGCCACCTCGAGTCCACCCTCCACATCCGCGATCTATGCCTCATCTCAGAAATGTAAGGGAAGGGGTGAGTCACCGAGACTCAAAGCATAAATCCCCATCCCGATAATAACAAGGCACTTACACAATTCATAAGTCAATATGCAAATCATGCAAACCCAACCTAACCATCCGAACTCCTGTGTCTACCCCGTGTGGTCAAAACCACTGGTGGTCAAAATCACTGGTGACCGTAGCCACAAATCATATAAGTGTGGTTAAAACCACTGGTGACCGTAGTCACAAATCATATGGTGGGGCCAACCCACCGTGTGGTCAAAACCACTGATGACAATCCCGTAATCAACATGTGGGGCCAACCCACTGTGGTACCAAACCACTGGGATGAGTCACAATAATCCATGTGTGGTCAAAACCACTGAGACTTAGTCACAAATCATATGGAAAGCGGGGCCAACCCACTGTGTGGTCAAAACCACTGGTGACAGTCTAAATCATCCTTCCCCCTCCTCTCAACATACCCATCATCATGAACACATTTTCCATGGCATATTGACATGTTTATAATGCAAATATCACATAGCATATCATAATCAAATGGTATAACTGCATATATCGATAGTCAATCAACAAGGGACTTACCCGGAGTCCACGCTCATACCCACAAGGGTAACACACCGATTTCAAAAGTTATTTCGGCTTTTAACAGTAAACACAATTAGCAAATTAACTAATGGAGTGTGTAAGTGTTACACACCTGGTTACTCGCGAGTCTAACGAATCCCAAAGACTAAGATCTAGCCCACGAATCGAGTGAAACCCAGAAACCCAATCGCTTGCCTTCACCCTTCCTAGATCGACAACACCTGAGCCTTTAGGCTTAAATCCCAAGCCAAAAAAATCCCGGAGATCAGCAGAATGCGGCTACACTCCTTCCTTAACGCCAAAGATCCCCTTGGCACATAAGAGAATTTGGCACTTGTAATGAGTTGAGATTTCGGCTTCCACAAAGAGTGAAAAGATGATGAGAAAAATAGAAGAGTGTAGTTTCGGCTAACAACAGAATAAAAGTGAAAGAGATAGAAAATGAGATAGAAAATGAGAAGTGATATGTGGGGTTTCGGTTCCTATGGTTTTGGCAAAAGAATAAACTGCACCCGTTGTGTGGTGAGCAATGTGGATTTGGCTAGACACTAAAGAAGTAAAAGAAAAAGAGATGAGGAGGAGTTTAGGAGAGCATTCGACTAATGTATTCTGAGAGAAAAGGAAAAGAACAAAGATGCATGAAAATGCAATTGTGGGAGTGGTTTCGGCACACTAGAAGATGGAAGAAAACTCAAGCCGAAAAGAAAAATGAACACCCACCAAAATGCCGAAAGTCATACCCCAAAACAACCCAAATTCGGCATACCTCCTTTCCACTCTCCCAAAATCGAATGCACACTACCTACACCACTCAAATTCGGCTACCACCCCTTCCCAACTCAATCCCTTTGTTTTCTCCTGGAAATTCTCTCTTCCACTCATTCAAATCCATTTGAATGAGTCAAAATCCTAAATTTCCTCTCTTCCACCCATTTCAAATGTGTTGACTCCTTCAACACTTATCCAAGACAGTCCATCCTGAGCACACTACCTTCCTAGCTTTGGCGTCAAAAACAACAAGCAGAAAGGGAATTCTGCTGCTCGAACCTAGGCTCTCCTTCCTGCATGTGGCGTCACTTCCCTTGTGCCTGAGCGGCACCTCCCTTGCCACTTTACCACTGGGTTATTTGTGTCAAGACACTCCAACAACTCCTCTTATCACCTAACTCCCTCAACTTCCCTTCCAAGTACCCAAAACAAAATTTTCTACCATGACTCGGGCCTACCCCGAGCTCATGCCTGGACCCCAAAACACCCTAAACTAGCACAACAAACATATCATCACATGCAACACACAAAAATGTAGAGACCCCGATTTAAGGATGTTACATGATCCATAGTTGATTGATTAAAAATAAGAAGCGTGGTACTGAAAAAATATATGTGTTGTATTTTTCTATTCACTTCTTTAGGTTATTCTATAATTGTGAGAAGTGTGGTAATGAGAAGGTGCATGTCTAGGATTGGCTCTGGCTAGGAAACACTTGGTTTCTAAGCAGTTAAATTTGACTCACCTCCCTTTCCTGGGACCCTACCTGGTGCACGGTTCACATTCACTTCTTCGATTTTTCCCTTAAAAGAAAAACTGTGGAAAATCATTTTTTTTGTTTTTATGATTGATTGATTCATTCTTATGAATGTATATCATAAAATTTCTGTAGCACGCCATGCATATATTGTAAGTATGTCATTTAGATTAGGTAAGAATGCCACTAGGACTATTGTATGATCATTCTTGAAATCTGGGATAAAAATCCTTGCATGTTTTTAAAATATTGAATGGGAGAAGGTCCTTGAACAAGACCTACGACCTCCATTGATGGTCCCTAAGTGATAGCATGATAAAGTTTCGAATTGGTTCCTACCCTGGCCGCACCCCAAGGTAAACTTTCTCATGTGGGTTCACTAGATGAGATTTCCTTTTAAGGACAACTAGTCATGCATGACTTTCAGATAGATTGTTCCAAGAGGACTCACAAATGAGAGCATGTTTATGATAGGTGTTGAGTCAATGGTTACACACTCAAGATCATCTCTTATTAAATAGTTACCCAAGAAATGATATTTAAGCCAGAGATGATGGCCAAATGTTAAATTATCATTAGTTTGTGTGGAGTCTTGAGAATTAAGATTCACGAATTGGTTGGATGTAATCCATGTTCTTACTAGTTAATCATGGGACCCCAAGATGACATGGTTGATGGGTGTGAGAATAATCGTAACAATAATCTTTTCTAAGGTTTTAATGCAAGACACATGCATCATACTGCATTCTTGATATGTTGCTGAAATGAAAAATATTTGCTTAATACAAAGATAGTAATTAGTGAAATATTTATTTTTTTCAGTTCAAATATTTCTCCTACTCCTCTTATTAGCATTCTTACCGAGAATAAATTAAATGGGGACAACTTTCGAGAATGGAAAAGGAACTTGCTGATAGTTTTCAGTTGTGAGAAACACAAATTCGTTCTTGACGAAACGTGCCCTACTAAAGCTCAGCCCAAAGCGAGAAATCGCTAGAGAGATTTTGACTCGATTGCTAGATGTTATATGTTAGCAAGCATGAGTAGTGTGTTTCAAAAGCAATACAAGAATTTTTGTACCGCCAAAGAGATCATGACAAATTTGGAGGATTTGCTCGGAGGCCAAGTCGCATTGGCTCGACAATTCGCTATTACAAATTTGATGAATTCTCAACAGAAAATTGACACTTTGGTCAAAGAACATATGCTTAAGCTTATGGGATTCTTTGCAGAAGTGGAGGACAATGGGGCTGAACTAGACGTGAACACTCAGATTCAAATAGTGTTCAAATCCTTAACCAAGGAGTTTGCTGATTTTAGGGCTGCTTACAACTTGGGGAACAAGGCGTTTACCCTGACTCAACTCATGAAGGAATTACAATCCTATGAGTTGATGTTGAATGGTGGTAAGCCGGTTCTGGAGAAACCTAAGGCAAACTTAACTATTGGCCGCTCGTCCTTTAAGGGGAAATAGAAAGGTAAGGGAAAGAAGAAATCGATCAAGTCTTCAGTTCCATCTCGTGTGTATAGGAACAAGGCTAAGAAGTCAAAAGATCCTAAAAAGATTGAATGTTTCTTCTGCAATAGAAAACAACATTTCAAATCAAACTGCAAGGAGTATTTGGATTACCTAGCCGAAAAGGGAAAAGGTATGGAACTCTTTATGGTTGAAGCTTGCTTAGTGGAAGAATCAATTGATGATTGGGTTATTGATTCTGGAGCCACTAACCATGTGAGTGTTTCTTTACAGGGGTTAAGTGAAATGAGAAGTCTGGGTGATAGGAACCTCTCATTACGGACTGAAGATGGGAGCTATGTTTCAGCCGAAGCAGTGGGGGAAGTTATTTTACACTTTGATAATTTTAGGAAGATTATTTTAATGAACGTGTTTTATGTACCTTATTTTAAGAGAAATTTAATTTATGTAGCATGTTTATTTTATGATGGTTATATCGTGACATTCAACAAAGAGATTGCTATTAACATAAATCATTCTTCAATCTGTAATGGATGGATGGAAAACAATCTCTACTTTATCAAACCAAATAACTACTCAATGCTTCAAACTGAAATAATGAATAAAAAGCTTAAAACTTCTCACTCTGATGAAGGGTACCGATGGCATTTAAGACTTGGTCATATTAACTAAGAAAGAATAACTAGACTCATGAAAGATGGTCCCTTAAGTTACTTAAGGAAGTTATTCTTCCACAATGTGAATCCTTCTTGGAAGGTAAAATGACTAAGAGGTCTTTTAATGTGAAAGGTATAAAGGCCAACCAACCTTTAGAACTTGTGCACACTGGTTTATGTGGTCCCATGAGCATCAGTGCTCGAGGAAGTTATGATCATTATGTGACTTTATCGACGACTATTCTTGATATAGATATGTATTTCTAATACACCACAAAAGTGAAACCTTTAATAAATTTTGAGAGTTTCGTATGGAAGTGGAAAAGCAATTAGGTTTATCCATAATGAATCTTCGGTCTGACCGAGGTGGGAAATATTTGTCCGATGAGTTCTTAGAATACTTCATAAAGAATGGGATTTTATCCCAATTACTGCATCAGGCACTCCATAGCAGAATGGCGTAGCTAAGAGAAAGAATAGAACCTTGCTTGACATGGTTTGTTCAATGTTAAGCTATTCATAACTTTCTACTTCCTTCTAGGGATATGCAATACAAACGGCTTGCTATATTCTCAATGATGTGCCAACCAAGTCTTCTTGTAAGACACCTTATGAACAGTAGCATGGAAAGAAACCCGCTCTAAATCACTTTAGAATATGGGGTTGTCCAACACACATTCTGGATAAGGATGCAAAGAAGTTGAATGCGTGGAAAAATTGTGTATGTTTGTAAGATATCCAAAAGGAAGAAAGGGAGGATTATTCTACAATCTAAAAGATAATACGATTAAATTTTCTACTCATGCTACTTTCCTCGAGGAAATTTACATGGATAACTTTAAGCCTCGAAGTAAAGTGGTACTCAAGGAATTTTTGAAAGTGATAGAACAATCACCAAGTTCAATTCTCGAGAAAGTTGTAGAAAAACCTACAAACGATCAACAACATAGGGGAATCCGTTGTAGTGGGAGAGTTTCTAAGAAACTGGACTTATTCATCTATGATGGTAGTATTTATAATATGGAAGCCAATCATGAAGATGATGATCCAGTCACTTACGAGGAGGCTATGCAGGACATTGATTCCAAGCTCTAGAAACAGGCCATGGATGCCGAGATGGATTCTATAAAATCCAATACGGTGTAGGAACTTGTAGATTACTGATTGAGATTAAACCCACAGGGTGTAAGTGGATCTACAAGAAGAAGAGAAATGCGGAAAGGAAAGTGGAAACACACAAAGCTAGACTTGTAGGGAAATGCTACACACAGAAAGAAGGCATCGATTACGATGAGACCTTTTCTTCAGTAGCCATGCTCAAGTCTATCTGCATACTCTTATCCATTACCGTTGCTCTCAATTACAAGATCTGGCAAATGGATGTCAAGACAACATTCTTGAATGACTATTTTGATGAGACTATTTACATGATTCAACCCACTGGCTATGTTGTCAAAGGAAATGAGCAAAAAGTTTGCAAACTGCTAAGCTCCATTTATGGACTCAAACAGACATCCCGCTCATGGAATAAAAGATTTGATCAAATGATTAAGACTTTTGGATTTGAGCAAAAAACTGATGAGTCTTGTGTTTATAAGCGTATAAAGGACAAAAAGGTGGTATTCCTTGTTTTGTATGTCGATGATATTCTACTTATCAAAAATGATGTAGGAGAATTGTCATTGATTAAACTGTGTTAGCACAACAGTTTAACATGAATGACTTGGGTGAAGCTAGTTATATTCTTGGAATTCAAATCTTTAGTGATCGAAAGAATAAAACGATAGCTCTATCTCAAGCTTCATACATTGATAAGGTACTGGAACATTTTGCAATAACCGATGAGAAGCCAGCGTTAAGTTGACTGCATCAAGTTTTCATTTTTCTTTAGATGGCTGTACTAAGAGAGCGAAAGAAAGAGAGCATATGAGTAAGGTTCCATATGCTTCAACAGTTGGAAGCCTTATGTATGCGATGCTTTGCACACATCCAGATATTTGTTTTTCAGTAGGAATGGTTAGTCAATATCAGACGAATCTAGGTCTCAGGCATGGGCAAGTAGTAAAGAATATATTACGGTATCTTAAAAGAACCAGAATTATATGCTTGTGTATTTTGGGGAGGACCTTACTCCTACTGGATACACAGACTCATATTTCCAAACCTGTAAAGATTCGAGGAAATCGACGTCGGGAAATATATTTGTTCTAGGTCATGGAGCCATAGTATGGAGAAGTGTGAAATAAACTTGTACTGCTGATTCTATTATGGAGGTCGAGTATGTGGCTGCTTCTGAGGCAACGAAAGAAGCAATATGGCTTCGAAACTTCTCAACCAAACTTGAATTTATTCCTGGTATGGAAAAAGTTATAACACTGTATTGTGATAATAGTGCTGCAATAACAAATACAAAGGAAATGAGAAGTCACAAAAGGACAAAACACATTGATCAGAAGTATCACTTGATACGAGAGACAGTAGACGAAGGAATTGTAGATGTGATGAAATTAGCTTCTGAAAATAACTTTGTGAATCCGTTTACTATGACTCTTGTAACTAGGAGTTTTAACAAACACGTCGAGGATATGAGAATGCAAAACATGACAGATTTACTTCACTGGGGCAAGTGGGAAATTGTTGGGAAATGTGTCCATATTATAGTAAACATGTAACTGTTTTCTATTTATTTGAACAGTGAATAAATAATAAAGTTAATTTCACATTTCACTGTTATGTCTTTTTTATTTTCTGTCTTTTATATTTTGAATGCATAGTGAAATTGTGACAAGTAAATATTAGCTCATTGATTGTCTAAAGTTCAAACTAAAGATAAGTGGCATTGTAAAGAACGTTTACATTGTGAGAAAGACAACTTACTTCAATAGGAAATCTAAATGAGTCCATAATCTCGTAAAAGAATCAAAGTCAGCATTTGATTTAAATACTGAGAAGGATTATTATGTCGTCTACAATTTCAATTGGGGAGATGACTAGTCTTGTCTATCGGAGCAGTTGACTCCACGAGTAGAGACATAGATGTATTCATTAGTAGAATGATACATTGGACTAGACCCAAGATGAATTAATTCTGAATCTATTTGTGAATTAATTCACTTGTGACGTTCATGGTGTGATTTACCTAAATCCTGAGTTAGTCACTGACCATGCGTATGCAACTCATGTGCTTTAATATAAGTGGAGGCTTATACTATAAAGATGATTGAACCCATAGCCGGTATGTTGCGTACATGACTTGTGTATGGCATGACTTTACTAGCAGCAGTGGAGTTCATAGCTTAATTAAAGAGTTAATGATATCCTCTCATTGGCATTGTGTGGATTTATAAATATGAAACGTGGTCACAGGTCGCTAGTTCTCGAATGAGCACCTTATCACAGTCATTTGTTGACAGTGATCATATTAATCATTAAGAAGACATAATGGTGACAATGAGATAAAATAGGATTGTATTAAGAGAACAGAATTAACTCAAAGGAATCAAGGATATCATATGAGGGTAACACACACATGACAAGATTATTGGATAAAGCAGTTGGATGAACTATTTTCGTAAAGTGTATACAATAAGAAGTTTTCAATCATGGTACTTCTTCTGGACTGACTCCATGATTAAGTAATTACGAATTATCGGACTGATGCTTCTGGACATAATTGCAATCACTAAAGCCTAATTGTATATGTCTGATTGGTCCCTCCACTAGCTCAACAAAAGCTCGATCGGACTACATTTGAATCAGAAGAAAATTCTACGACTTTAGGAATAATTTAATTGAGTCGATTTATTCGATGTGGAATTAAATTAGGTGGTCGTAAGAATTGTTCAACTAGAGAATTTGATTAAAGAATTTTCTTGAAACATTAATTTGGAAAATCTAAGTGATTTTTGGAAAAATTAATTTTGATCAAATAATATTTAATTTAATTAATCAAATTAATTAAAATTAATATGATATTTTTGGAAGTTCATTTTCAAGTCAGACAATTGACCCAATGGGTAATTGAACTTGAAAATTGGACCTGAGATTGTAAATTGGGCTCGGGAGCCCAAAACTGAGACCAAGACCCAAAAACTAGTCGAACCGGGCCTGGTATGTGAAATCGAGCTGACGATCCAACCAATGGCTAGACCGGACCGGTCGGGTCGTCATTGACTTGGATCGAACCGGCAGCAGTCGAACCGGCTCGGGGTGCCGTAAGGGTGTCGCACTTGATCACCGGACATGACGATGCCGGCGACTGCGATGGCGGGGTCCTGGTGGCCGGCGACAACTAGTCATCAGTGGTTGAGCAATGGAAGGATTACACTCCTACTGAGACTCTACCAGCGAATTTGATTTCAAATTAATTATTCCAAAAATAATATTATTTTAATAGTTTAATATTAAATTTAATTTAATACTTATATTAATAGTATTTTATTAATTTAGCATTAAAATGATTATCTTAATATTAAATTAAATTTAATGTTTATCTTGTAGATAAATATTCTATTATTTTAATAAGATTTAATATTAAATTTAATCTAATATTTATCTTGATAAATATTATATCAATTTAATATTAAAGTGATTTAGTTTAACTATAGTTGAACTCTCTAAACTCTCCCTATATAAAGAGAGCCTTGGTCATTATTTACACACACTTGAATTCAAGAAAAAGTTGTAGAGAGAAAATTCTCTAAAGAGATTATTCCAAAAAAATTCTAGAGATATTTTTTTGATTTACAACTTGACCCAAAATTTTAGAGAAATTGTAAAATTACCCTGTCGAAACCGTTTTTTATTTTTTTTAGGGTTTGGAAAAAATGGGGATCGACTTTAAAAAGAAGAGTCGCCACCAATCATTTTTGTTTAGGTATGATTGCGTCACCTATAAAATGTTCTGGTCTGCGAAATTCAAGAATACGGGTTCGGGAGTCGGTTACGCACGAGGAAGGGTTAGCACCCCCATTCGCCCATGGACGGGTACCAAATCGGTTAATTAATGTCCTTGCGTTGAAAATTTGAAAAAAAATATTGAATTTGAATTTCAAAATTAACTCGTTTCGGATGAAATAAACATATCACATCATGTGCGTTAGGACATAACACCTTTATACCTCGACATCGAGATCATCTTTGATCTTCAAAATGTGAAATTAAAGGAGGGTGTTTGTTTATCTGGTTGGGCAGAAGATTGACACCCAGTACGTTAGGGCATAATTTTCTGACTTTCCAAACGCACAAACGTTGCCTTATTTTGGAGAAAAAACAAAATTTTATATTAGGCTTAAAATGCATTTAAATAAAATAAAAACATTTAATAAAAAAGTAGAACATATTAGAATTTGAGGCGTAAATAGAATGCATAAACATTATTCATGAAATATACACAAATTAAAGATCGTATTAACAACATGCTATAAAACGCAAGTTTTCTTAAAGAAAGTTAATTTATATTGAATCTTGAACTTCAAGATTAGCTCGTTTCGAAGGAATAAAAAATATCACATTCAGTACGTTAGGACATAACACCCTTATACCTCGACACCGAGATTATCTTTGATCCTCAAAATATTTAATTAAAAAGGGTATTTGGTTATCTGATTGGACAGAAAATTACACCCAGTACGTTAGGGCATAATTTTCCACACTCCCAAACATACAAACATTGCCTTATCTTTGAAAAAATTTATGTATAAAACTTTTAAAATGGACTTAATATATACCAAATATTTGATAAAGGCATATATATATTGGAATTTGAAGCATGCTATGGTACAAGATGTACAAACATTAATCGAGAAATATACACAAATTAAACGCTATGTTAATAATAAGCCATGAAAATGAATAATTCTACAAAATCGGTAATAGCGAATCAATCCTACAATAAAATTTCAATGCTACAAATATGTTAGAAATGGCCAAAATAAATTGATTTCACAATTAACACTTTACGGGATTATTCAAAATAAAATGATTTATGAAATTTATTGCGCATATTTTAAAAGGCTTTACAAATTTAAATATATACATGCACATGAATCATAAGTAATAAGATATACAAAACATGTGAAACTGACTTAAAATATATGTTGAAATGCTATACATATATTCATGAAATAATAATGTATAATTTGAAAATACTATGAACTTGTTAAAGTAAAGCTTAATACGATTTAGAGTTAAATGTTTCTACAATAAACACATAAATACTAATATAAAGCCGGTTTAGAAACAATTTGTTTTAAAACGATTTAAACAAATTTAATTTCTATAAAAGAATTATGACAACCATAAATTAAAAATCCAATTTGACAGTAAGAACATTTTAGAAATCATCGCAATAAGTGAGCAAAATTATTCAACAAAATTCGGGATCGAATTGCAATCACGTAAATAGACGAGGACCGAAATAACCAATATACCAACAAACAAAACGCAGCGTATAGCTGGACCGGTTTGAAACGATGCATGAATTACGGTGGTCAATTTGAAAATGCGAAGAAAATATACAAAGGAGCCAATCAAAGCAACAGCGCCAAAGGGAAAGACTAAATGCATAAATGTCCCATTATTATGAATAACGCGCGAATTCTACGATGTTGAATAGGGTCGGCTCGGGGCAACTTACACGATACTGTTTTAAGACTATAGGTCTGAGTCTAAACGGTAACGTTTTGTTAACAGATTAAAAAACAAATTGAAACAATTCAAATCCTATCTAAACCCTTCTAAAACAGAACCCTAAATCCCCTTTAATTTTCATTCTCAGCCGCAGAGAGAAGAAGGAAGATCCGGCCACTTCGTACGCCATGATGATCGGCGATTAGTGGCCGACTCAAGACCGTCCAACTACTCTCCTTCAAACCAGGCCCGACCTTAGCCTCGATGACCCCTTTTGTTTCGATTTCGACGAAAAAAAGGAGTCCACCGATTCGCCTTTCGCAGGTGAGTCCCTCTCTTTTTTTTTATTTTCGTGTATAGAAAAAGAAGGAAAGTTAAAAGATGCAATAAAAGACAATAAAAAAGATGAAATTGAAAAAGCAACCTTTTTGAATCTTTTTTTTTTGTTTCTCTGTATATATCTCGATGGTGATCAAAATACATTGCTTGGCTTTTGTTTATATAGCCGAAAGAAAACTATAAAATACAAGAGAAAAAATCTCTATTTTTCGTTGTCTGCTCCTTTTCTGTTTTTTTTTCCTTTTGCTTGCTTTTTTGTGCAGGTGCGTGATGCGTAGTGGAGGCCGTACGGAGGAGTGTACGGAGGCTGGGGCACGCGTGGTGACGTGAAGGGGAAGAGCTGCTTACGATGCTGCTGCAGGGCCAGGTTCTAGGGTTTCAAATTCTGAAACCAAAATTTGGGCCATTCGGGCCGACTGGGGCGTTGGGCTATTGTAGGCTAGAGTTTAGGCCGATTGGGCTTCTTATTGGACCATTAGTACTTGGGTTTAGTAGTGGGTTTGAAATTTTGTAATGGGCTCGGGTTTAATGGTTTGTAAAGAAACTGTGAAAGGGACTGTTTATTAACTGTTTATGGACTTTTATTATTGATTGTTTTTTTTTTAATTTTTTTGTTTGGTTTTGATGGGCTTCAAATGGGCCGGGCAAAAATTGGGTCTTACATACCCCACTAATAATTGTTATGAAAAATTTCATGATTCGAAGCGAGCCCACACTTGGTAGACATGAGCTTGAGGATAGCGGATAAGACTACTCAGTCGAAGCGCTCATCCTAGACGAATCGAAAAGGTTCAATTCTGATTAAGTGTTTATTACTTTAGATATTAGAACTTCTGGAAAAAAAATTAAATCTATGGTTTTCCCCTAAATTTATTTTCCACCGCGTTTCCAAACTCGTTTTCTTCCAACATCAAGACCCAAAAATTCCTTCACATGACTTGGACACATGTCCGTGTCTCTGGCCTGTGTGACTCTAATTCCAAAACAGTGAGTTACGCGGTCCACCATACGGCTTGACATACGGTCGTGTGGCTCACATGGCCTACCATACAGCCTGGCACACAGCTTTGCGATGTTGACAACCATGGTTTTCGGCATTCGCCAAATGTAAAAATTGGGGTTTTCATTACACACTTGAAACGGTTTTGACGTAGAAGCAACAAAGATAATCTCGGGGCCTAAAAACGACATTACATTGACCTAATCAGATGATGAAACCCAATCAAATCACTTGAATTAGCATCCAAACCGAAGTTACGTCGAAGAACTTCAACACAAAATCTCAAACGAAATTTAAATGCTTAACCTTGCGTGTAAACTAAAACATGAAACTTAAATCGCTGTGGACACATCACTCTCAAGATCTTAGCCTAACAAAACTTACGCAAATCAGAAACTTGCTCCACACAAAAAGAAACATAACTTCATTCATCACAAATTCAAGCAAATAAAACTTGATAAAGAACACTTACAATTCAGTTGAAGATTAATGTCACAATGGGACTTAGTGTAACGAATACAGAAAAATTCAAACAACAATTTAACAAGGCAAAAGAGAAGAAAAGTACAATTTGGAGTGAAGAAGAGTAAAAAAAAAAAAAAGAAAACAGAAGAGAAGGGAAACATTTTGAGAACAGGGGAAAAGGAAATTAATAAATTTTAAAAAATAAAACTAATTTACGGAATAACATAAAAATATTTTCTCATTGCATATGTAGAGATTTGAATACAAGACTTCATACACACTTTCTGAACACTTAACCACTAAACCAAATCAATTTGTTTTGCAAAATCTTCAAAATCCCAACTCAAAATAAAGACGTAACCACTCTTGGTTTTGTTGACTCAATTTCTTCTAACCCGGTTTTTGGGATGTTACAGTAATTTTACACTTTTTTATATCTTCTTGTATGGTTGAATTTAATATTTCATTCATATAAATCATGCATGTGAAATTTAATGTGGATGGAAATAAATTGATGCATATGTATAAAGTTTGTGAGGGAATTAAATTTGTTTCATAATTGCTTAAAATTTTTCTTTTAAGTTGACCCAAGTTTGATTTTATATTGTTGAAAAATATAGAATGACCGCGATGTGCTTGAGAAAATTCCCGCTTCCTTAACCATTGCGACAAACTTGTTACTTTCCATATATAGGTGATTGACAATTTTTTAAACCATATCTGTAACACCACAAACCCGGCCTAGACATTATGGCCGAATCTGGAGATGTCACAAGATAGGGTTTTGAAAAAAGGAGTGGTCTCATCAAATCATTCAAGATTTATAATTCATATTCGTCTAAAACTATTTCCGAAAGTGTTATTTAATTCATTTAATTGTCAAATCATAATTTACAGCGGAAATCTTAAACCGTTATAGTTTAGAAATCCAGTTTATGTTTTCAGAAAGCCTTTGTTTTAGTAAAACCATGGTTTCTGTCATGCAACGTATTGAAGGAGTCAAAAATGCATCCAAAACCGAAATAAAAACCAACAGTCCGAAGAATCCCAAAAAAATTACAAACTCCCAATTAAAACCAAAATTATAAATAAAAACCATAGATTACTAAGTATATTTAGTACTCAGTTGAGTGGTCACCGCTGAGCCTCCTTCGCACCGACCTGTCTAAGTCTATGGATTACCTGAACAGAACAAAACAGGAGATGTGAGTTTTCGTAAACGCAGTGTGTAGCCCAACATAATTAGACATACAAATCATGCAGATATTATAAAAAAGTCAGATTTAGATTCGGATTCAGATTCATTTATTTAGAAACAGATATACAGAATCTTACCCTCATCCTCTACACACCATCTATGACCATCCCATCACACCATGTGGGGTTAATAACACTCACCTATCCTTACACACCATATCGTGCCATTATGACACATGTCAGACAATGTGCAGCCAATCTGCCAGAATATAGGCAATGACCGCCATACAGAACACTTCCTCCACATATACATATCCCACCCCAATCATGTTTACAGATTACAGATATAGAATATCATGCTTAACATGCTCGTATTTAGAAATCAGATATATACATATACATAACAGAGTAATCAGACGTGCATAACAGAGTCCTACTTAGAGTATACTATCAGATTAACAGATCACATATCCTAGGGTTTGATTAGCCCTTACTGACCTTACGGTAGGCCCACGGACGACCGAAAGAACCCTTGCGACCCTAGGGAAAATTTCAAAAAAATGGGCCCACATACCCGTGTGGCCCACACTCCCAGATTGGCCTTGCCAGTGTGACTCACACGGCCTGGCCCAAAATTTACACGTCCGTGTGGAATGCTCGTGTGGGCCCACACGCCCAACTTGGCCTAGCCCGTGTGGCCCACAGGGCCACGCTCATACCACCACACAGCCGTGTCTTGCGCACGACCATGCGTTCGTCGATCACACGACCATGTCTTGTACATGGCCAACCACATGGATGACCACACGCCCGTGTGACGTCGACAGTATAGTTTTTTGGCTTTTGTCAAAATTTAATTTTCTGTATTTCGGGTACACACTTGGTACGATTTTGATGCGAAAACACTCCCGAGCCACTCAGCACTTAAAATTGACCAAAAAACCCACCTAATTAGTTGCTTAGAACGATACTAAAACAAAAACCAAGGGGTCGTTCGTTCCAACAAACAACCAAATCCTTACCCTCTAACGAACAACAGTGGTTCCACATAACTAAAGCACCGATTGCCAGTCTGCAGCCTCTGATCTTCTCCTAAATAACAAGATACACGATATTAACACAACCAAAACATCCACAATTGTACGAAACTTCTAAAGTACTTACCAAATGCACAACCCGAATAGAAAAACACCAAACCCAACGCAGAGATCAACAACAGTTTGAACGGAAAACGAAAAGGTAACGAAAAGAAAAAAATCGAGAGTGCCACCAACAGAAAAATAACTGACGTCAGATTTTTTTTTTTGAGAAGAAGAGAGAACTAGAATTTTGAAAAGAAAACAAAAAGATAACAAATAAAATCTGATAACTCTTAAATCCCAACTCCCTACTATTTCCTCAACCACAACTACCCACTCACTCAGACTCCTAATCCTATCCAAACTCTCTCTCAGCCAACCGAAGCAAAAATAACATCCACGCTCACGTAATGATTCGAACACAAGACCTCCAACACAACAACCCCTTTCCACTCGAACCAGCAGGCTCATTCTGACATAGATTAACAAACATTTTAAAAAAGCCCACTAACCAAGGGTAAGGCTTGGATCAGAAAAATAACAGAATTTGGCAAAGGTGAGACTTGAACCCAAGACCTCTCACACACAACCAGAACACTTAACCACTGAACTAGATACACACTTGTGTCAAATATTTGCAGATACAGAATTAAATTATTCAGGGCATTAAAACTCTACCCCCTAAAAGAAATTTTGACCTCAAAATTTACCTGATCAGAATAGATGAGGATACTGCTGACGCATTGAGTCCTCAGGTTCCCATGTGGCTTCCTCAGTGCCATGATTCCGTCACAGAACCTTCACTAACGGTATGGACTTCCTCCTTATCACTTTAATATCACGATCCAAAATCTGAATCGGCTCCTCCTTAAAAGTCAAGTCCGATCTAACCTCGATCTCCTCTATAGAGACAACGTGAGATGGATCAGACCGATATCGTGTAACAACCTGATTTAGGGCCTCGTCGGAAAAGTGGTGCGAGACCAAAAATCTAAAATAGTAATATGAGTTTTTAAGGTATTTAAAATGTTTGTATGATAGTATTAAAGTTCCATGTAGAAATTTTGAGAAATTGACATGGGATGGTCAAATAGGACTAAATTACAAAAGTTGCAAAATATGAGTTCTAGAAGCTTTTTGTATGAAATAGCTTTAGAATATTAATTAGAAGTCCTTAAATAGCAATTTTCCCAAATTATAATTTTTGGACAAAAATGGACATGAGTTAGTGAATGGTAAAATTTTTAAGTGAAGGGCATTTTGGTCATTTACCTATTAAATGATTAAAATGGGAAAAAGATGATGAAAATTTCATTCATCTTCTTCCCCCATTGTGCCGAAAATTTGGAGACTCCATAGCTAGGGTTCTTCAAATTTTTGAAGCTTGCAAGTAAGGCATCTTAGTCCTGTTTTTAATATTCTTCGTATTTTTGAAGTTCCCGTATTATGAATTAGCTATTTTTAGCTATAAAATGAGCTAAGATGCATGTTTAAAAATCTAATCATGTATGATATGTTAGCTAAATGATGTTTTATGAAAGATTATGAGAGTTTGATGTTAAATAAACATCTTTTCCTAAGTGAAATTCATGAAAAATGAATATAGGGACTAGTTTGTAAAAGTTATGAAATTATTCATACCTATTAGAAATAATGAGAATTGATGATTGCTATAGGTGAGAGAATGAATCAGCTAAGCATGAAGTTTAAGAAAGTTGAATGAAAATCATTTTTTCGAGCCTTGGGGCAAAAGTGCAAATATGAGAAAGTTTAGGGGTAAAATAGTAATTTTGCCAAAGTATGAGTTAAGAGTCAATTTGGTCAATGTAAGTATTAAAAGATCTAATTATTATTATAGATCAAGAAAAGTGAAGCCCGGATTGAAACCGAGGCAAGAACAAAGTCGAGGACTAAATTGCATATCTACATACATTTTATATTGAGGTAAGTTTGTATGATTTCTAAGCTTTGTGATTAGTATCATTGAATTGCTTGGTATAATGTACAATATTATCAAGGAAATGTTCAATATTATGTTAAACAAAGTAATCAATAAGATCAAGCATGAGAAAGCCCCGATTGAAGTTGAATAGCTTAGGATACTCGATCTATCACATGAAATGAGAAAGTCCGTATAAGTCCAAGCCGAGGCATGGCATCGGCAATCAGACAAGTTATCATGTAAGACCAAGACAAGTCTTGGCATTGAAGAGTTATTATGAGATGAAGACTCGTATAAGCCCAAGCCAAGGCATGGCATTGGTGAGTCTCCAAGCAAAGATGTCATGTAAGTCCAAGACAAGTCTTGGCATTTAAAAGCTATCAAGAGATAGAGATCCCATGTAAGTCCAAGCCAAGGCATGGCATTGGTGAGTAACAAGGAAGGTTTCATGTAAGTCTAAGCCAAGGCTCGGCATTGACCAGTTCATGAGTAAAGATACCAAGTAAGACCATGTCAAGACATGGCAATGGTAAGTTCCCAAATGGAACTCACGAGAAAGACTTCGTATAAGTCCATGTCAAGACATGGCCTCAAAACCAAGATGAGAGATTCCATGTAAGACCGTATTTGGAATATGGCTTTGGCATCGAACATGTGAGATGAGATTTAGTATCCTCGGTTATTCATAGAAATTCATCGGGCAAACAAGTAAAGTTTAAATGAGATAACAAGAAATTAAGTAAGCAAAGTTATCATCAAGTTGAGAATGAGTATTATTCATGTTATGAATGATAAATTAAAGATTATTAGTATTGTGATAAAGTATGCTGATCAATGTGATCAAGTGTTACAGGTACCTTGTTTACTTCACAAGTATGAGACTAGTAAGTATCATGAGATATGTAAGAATCAAGTATGAGCAAGTAAGCTTTATAGCTGAAATTATGATACCATTGTTTATGTCAAATGGTTTATATTAAGCAAGTATGTTGTTATGTGCATTATATGCAAACTTACTAAGCTAAATGCTTATGTCTTTTATTCTTTCTTTTCATGTAGTCCCACCAAGCTAATCTCGTGGATCATCGTCATCGGAGCTCGGAGCACACTATCAATCGCTATTTTGGTATAGCCAAGTTGTTTATATTAAGTATGGCATGTATAGGGAGCATTTCATTTTGAGTTATGGTTTAGAATTAGCCAAAGTGTTGGCTATCAAGCTTAGTATTCTTTGTATATGGCTAAGTGATTGGCCAAATTTGACTAAGTGTGTTTGTTAATAGAAATCAATGAAAGATGTATTAAATTGAGTTGTTGAATTGAGCATGAATTGGATTTAGATTTTAGGGTGGCAATTGGCTTGGTAAATAGCCTCTAAGTGCCCACACGGTTAAACACACGGGTGTGTGTCTAGGCCGTGCGTACCCTGCACCTTTATATTTGAAGTCAGAACATACTGCGGGCTAATAACACGGTCGTGTGACTAGGCTGTGTGTGCCACACGGTTAGCACATGGGCGTGTGCCCTGGACGTTTGAAGTCTGCACTTTGCACTTGTAAATTGAATTACCACACGGATGAAGTACATGGGCGTGTGTATGGACTGTGTGGATAAGTCAGAATGCCAAGGTTTAGCATATGGGCCAAAGTCACGGGCGTGTCAAGGCCGTGTGATATTAGTCAGTGTCGACCACGGGTGGAAGACACGGACGTGTCCCAAGTCACATGGGCGTGTGACCCCTGTTTTGACGAAAGGTTTAAGATTGAATTCCGAAAGTTCTGGTTATGTGTTTAAGGCCTCGTAGGCCCATGATATGTATATTTTGGCTAAGAAATAGAAGTTTTTAATTCGGAACAAAATTTTACAGCCCGTAAGTACATGTTTAAGAAAGTTCAAGCATAGTAATGTCTCGTATCTGGTCTTAGCCTCGGACTCGGGCATGGGGTGTTACATTTAGTGGTATCAGAGCTACGATTTAGTCAGTTCTAGGACTAACGTAGCACAAGCACGAGTCTAGCTATACATGCCATACGTGAGAAATGTTTTTATAATGATAGTGTGACGACTCCTGACGACTAAAATTATGTTTATATATATAGTAAATGGATCCCGAAAGAGATGTGGCGGATAACGTAGAAAGTAACGCGCCGGCTCCCACTGAAGGGACGATGCCGAATGAGAATGAGAATAGACCCACTACGGTGAGTCAAGGAGGAGGAGAAGAGGCTAGAGAAGCCTTCCTCCATATGATGAACACATGGTATACAGAGTTCGTTCGTACGAACCCAAATGTACAACCCCCTCCACCCCCACCTGTTCCACAACCTATCCCTGCAGCCCCTCAAGTAGTAGAGGTGGTAAGAGGAGACAAACCTCCTGTTGATAGGATTAGGAAACATGGGGCAGAAGAATTCCAAGCTAGAAAAGATGATGATCCGGAAAAGGCGGAGTTCTGGATAGAAAATACTATCAGGGTATTTAATGAGTTGTCATGCACACCTGAGGAATGCATGAAGTGTGTGGTCTCTCTTTTAAGAGATTCTGCTTACCAATGGTGGAACACCCTTGTGTTGGTAGTACTGAGGGAAAGGATCACATGGGAATTTTCCCAAGAAGAGTTCAAGAAAAAGTATATCAGTCAAAGATTTGTGGATCAAAAAAGAAAATAATTTCTAGAGTTAAAGCAAGGCAAGATGTCGGTGACCGATTATGAGCGTGAGTTTGTGCGACTCAGCAAATACGCTCGAGAATGCGTGTCCACCGAGGCCATTATGAGCAAAAGATTTGAAGATGGGCTAAATGAGAACATCAAACTGTTTGTTGCTGTCCTAGAATTAAAGGAATTCGTTGTGCTAGTAGAGAGGGCTTGTAAAGCCGAAGAGCTAGTGAAAGAAAATAGAAAGTCTGAAATGGAGTCTCGTGACTCTAGAAAGAGACAGTGGAATAAGTCATTCCAATCCTCATCCAAGAAGTCAAGAGATTTTCCTACCCGATCGGCTACTTCCACTGGGTTTTCAAAGAAAGACAAGAGTAAACAGTATTCGGGAAATAAAGCACAGACTACTTCAGTCGCTAGTGTGGGGAATTTTCAATCTTAAAGACCCGAATGCCCACAGTGTGGCAGACGTCATCTTGGAGAATGTCGAGCGCACGAAAATGCATGTTTTAGATGTGGTTCCCAAGACCACTACATAAAAGATTGTCCAGAGACAATGAAAGAAGAGAGAGCTCAGAACCCAAGATTCGGGAGTATGGTCAGAGGAAGACCGCAGAGAAACCCAGGAAGTGGGGCAAGAGGAAGAGGTAACCCTAGAGAGCAGGCCACGAGATCCGAGGGTAGGGCGCCTGCACGGACTTATGCCATTCGCGCTCGCGGAGAGGCATTTTCCCATGATGTTATTACTGGTACCTTTTCTCTTTATGATATTAAAGTTATTGCTTTAATAGATCCCGGATCCACACATTCTTACATTTGCATGAAACTAGTATCCGATATGAGTATGCCTATAGATTCTACAGAATTTGTTGTTAAGGTGTCTAATCCTTTAGGCAAGAGTGTGTTAGTTGATGAAGTATGTAAAGACTGTCCATTAATGATTAAAGGTCATTGTTTTAAAGCAAACCTTATGTTGTTACCATTTGATGAGTTTGACCTCATTCTTAGTATGGATTGGTTAACCACCCATGATGTAATAGTGAATTGTGGGAAGAAATATATTGAGATGAGATGTGAGGATGGGGATATTCTCCATATAGAATCAGATGAGCAAGGCAAATTACCGGTAATGATTTCACACATGACGGCACAGAGATACATAAGAAAAGGGTATGAGGCATATTTGGCCTTTGTGATGAATGATAGAGAAACAGAGAAAAAGATTGAGTCAGTACCGATAGTATGTGAGTACGTGGATGTTTTTCCTAAGGAATTACCAGGACTACCACCAGTTAGAGAGGTTGAGTTCAGCATTGAGCTAGCTCCTGGTACTGTACCAATATCTATTACTCCATACAGAATGGCTCCAACGGAGTTGAAAGAGCTGAAGTCACAGTTGCAAGAGTTGACAGATAAAGGCTTTGCAAGGTCGAGTTGTTCACCATGGGGTGCTTCGGTTTTATTTGTGAAAAAGAAAGATTGCACCATGAGACTGTGCATAGATTACCGTCAGCTTAATAAAGTGACAGTAAAGAACAAGTACCCATTGCCAAGAATCGACGATTTGTTCGATCAATTGAGAGGAGCCACTGTGTTCTCCAAAATAGACTTGAGATCAGGATACTATCAATTAAGAGTAAAGGATTCTGATGTATCCAAGACCGCTTTTCGAACAAGGTATGGACATTATGAATTTTTAGTCATACCCTTTGGTTTGACCAATGCTCCTACGGTATTCATGGATTTAATGAACCGCATTTTTAGACCATACCTAGACAAGTTTGTAGTCATTTTCATTGACGACATACTGATTTATTCCCGAGATGAGAATGAGCATGCTAAGCACCTATGGACAGTTTTACAGATTCTTCGAGAGAATCAGTTATATGCCAAGTTCAGTAAAAGTGAGTTTTGGCTCAATGAAGCAGGGTTTCTGGGACATATTGTCTTAGGAGAAGGAGTTCGAGTAGACCCAAGTAAGATCTCGGCTATTATGGACTGGAAACCACCGAGAAACATCTCTGAGATTAGAAGTTTTCTAGGCCTAGCCGGCTATTACAGACGATTTGTCAAGGGGTTTTCCATGATTGCAACCCCGATGACGAAATTGTTACAGAAAAATGTGAAGTTCGAGTGGACAGAAAGATGCCAACAAGGTTTCGAGAAACTAAAGGCATTATTGATAGACGCTCCGATTTTAGTACAACCCGAGATAGGGAAATAGTTCGTAATATACAGCGATGCATCTTTAAACGGATTAGGCTGTGTACTTATGCAAGAAGGCAAGGTAATTACTTATGCCTCAAGACAGTTGAAGCCTCATGAGAAGAATTATCCGACACACGATCTAGAATTGGCTGCCATAGTCTTCGCATTAAAGATATGGAGACACCACCTGTATGGTGAGAGATGTAGGATTTTCACTGATCACAAAAGTCTGAAGTATTTGATGATGCAGAAAGAATTGAACTTAAGACAGCGGAGATGGTTAGAGTTAATAAAAGACTATGAGTTAGTCATTGACTACCATCCTAGAAAGGCGAATATGGTCACCAATGCGTTGAGTAGAAAGTCCCTATTTGTATTGAGGGCAATGAATACACAGATGACTTTATCCATTGATGGTTCTATTCTAGCTGAGTTGAAGGCTAGACCAGTATTCCTCCAAGAGATTTTTGAGGCTCAGAAAGAAGATGACAAATTGCAAGTCGAGAGAGCTCAATGCGAGTCAGATGCTAAATCTGACTTTCAGATTAATTCTGATGGATACTTGATGTTTAAAGATAGAGTTTGTGTACCGAGAAAGGAGAAGCTTATTCAGCGAATTTTGCATGAGGCACATAACGGATGTTTATCTGTACATCCGAGTAGTACTAAGATGTATAATGACTTGAAGCAACAATATTGGTGGCCGAGAATGAAGAAAGATATTTCAGAGTTCATTTCAAGATGCTTAATTTGTCAGCAGGTAAAGGCTGAACACCAAGTACCTTCGGGTTTACTTCAACCTATTATGGTTCCCGAGTGGAAATGGGACCGTATCACTATGGACTTCGTAACGGGTTTACCGTTGTCGCCGAGCAAGAAAGATGTTGTATGGGTTGTGGTCGATAGACTTACAAATTCAGCCCATTTCATACCAGTACGAGTTGATTATTCACTTGACAAGTTGGCAAACTTGTATGTTTCAGAAATAGTAAGGCTTCACGGAGTTCCGTTGTCAATCATATCGGATAGAGATCCGAGATTCACATCCAGATTTTGGAAGAAGTTACTAGAGGCCCTGGGTACAAAGTTGAGCTTTAGTACGGCTTTTCATCCTCAAACTGACAGTCAGTCGGAGAGGTTAATTCAAGTACTCGAAGATATGCTTAGATGTTGTATTCTAGAATTCTGGGGCAATTGGGAAAAGTTTCTCCCATTGGTAGAATTTGCCTATAATAATAGTTTTCAGTCAAGCTTAAAGATGGCATCTTATGAGGCTCTATATGGGCGTAAGTGCAGAACGCCTTTATTTTGGACTGAACTTAAATAAAACCAAATTCACGGGGTTGATTTAGTTAAAGAAGCTGAAGAGAAAGTGAAAGAGATACGAGAATGTTTAAAAGCTGCATCAGACAGACAGAAGTCCTATTTGGACTTAAAGAGAAAAGAGATAGAGTATCAAGTCGGAGATGACGTTTTCTTGAAAGTGTCACCGTGGAGAAAAGTTCTCAGATTTGGCCGGAAAGGCAAGTTAAGTCCACGTTTCATTGGGCCTTACGAGATTACTGAGAAAGTTGGACCGGTAGCTTACCGATTAGCTTTGCCATCTGAGTTGGAAAAGATACATGACGTGTTTCACGTGTCAATGTTGAGACGCTACCGATCAGACCCTTCACATGTAATTACCCCATCAGAAATAGAGATTCATCCCGATATGACTTATGGTGAAGAACCAGTCAAGATTTTAGCTCGGGAAGTCAAGCAGCTAAGAAATAAAAGTATTGCTCTAGTGAAAGTATTGTGGCAAAGGCATGGGATAGAGGAAGCTACATGGGAACCAGAAAAGAGCATGATAAACCATTACCCAAATTTATTTGCTGGTAAGATTTTCGAGGACGAAAATCCCTAAGGGGGGAGAATTGTAACATCCCGATTTAGGGCCTAGTCAAAAAAGTGGTGCGAGGCCACAAATCTGAAATAGTAATATGAGTTTTTAAGGTATTTGAAATGTTTGTATGATAGTATTAAAGTTCCATGTAGAAATTTTGAGAAATTGACATGGGATGGTCAAATAGGACTAAATTGCAAAAGTTGCAAAATATGAGTTCTAGAAGCTTTTTGTATGAAATAGCTTTAGAATATTAATTAGAAGTCCTTAAATAGCAATTTGCCCAAATTATAATTTTTGGACAAAAATGGACATGAGTTAGTGAATGGTAAAATTTTTAAGTGAAGGGCATTTTGGTCATTTACCTATTAAATGATTAAAATGGGAAAAAGATGATGAAAATTTCATTCATCTTCTTCCCCCATTGTGCCGAAAATTTGGAGACTCCATAGCTAGGGTTCTTCAAATTTTTGAAGCTTGCAAGTAAGACATCTTAGTCCCGTTTTTAATATTCTTCGTATTTTTGAAGTTCCCGTATTATGAATTAGCTATTTTTAGCTATAAAATGAGCTAAGATGCTTGTTTAAAAATCTACTCATGTATGATATGTTAGCTAAATGATGTTTTATGAAAGATTATGAGAGTTTGATGTTAAATAAACATCTTTTCCTAAGTGAAATTCATGAAAAATAAATATAGGGACTAGTTTGTAAAAGTTATGAAATTGTTCATACCTATTAGAAATAATGAGAATTGATGATTACTATAGTTGAGAGAATGAATCAGCTAAGCATGAAGTTTAATAAAGTTGAATGAAAATCATTTTTTCGAGCCTTGGGGTAAAAGTGCAAATATGAGAAAGTTTAGGGGTAAAATAGTAATTTTGTCAAAGTATGAGTTAAGAGTCAATTTGGTCAATGTGAGTATTAAATGATCTAGTTATTATTATAGATCAAGAAAAATGAAGCCTGGATCGAAACCGAGGCAAGAACAAAGTCGATGACTAAATTGCATATCTACATACATTTTGTATTGAGGTAAGTTTGTATGATTTCTAAGCTTTGTGATTAGTATCATTGAATTGCTTGGTATAATGTACAATATTATCATGGAAATGTTCAATATTATGTTAAACAAAGTAATCAATAAGATCAAGCATGAGAAAGCCCCGATTGAAGTTGAATAGCTTAGGATACTCTATCTATCACATGAAATGAGAAAGTCTGTATAAGTCCAAGCCGAGGCATGGCATCGGAAATCAGACAAGTTATCATGTAAGACCAAGACAAGTCTTGGAATTGAAGAGTTATTATGAGATGAAGACCCATATAAGCCCAAGCCAATGCATGGCATTGGTGAGTCTCCAAGCAAAGATGTCATGTAAGTCTAAGACAAGTCTTGGCATTTAAAAGCTATCAAGAGATAGAGATCCCATGTAAGTCCAAGCCAAGGCATGGCATTGGTGAGTAACAAGGAAGGTTTCATGTAAGTCCAAGCCAAGGATCGGCATTGACCAGTTCATGAGTAAAGATACCAAGTAAGACCATGTCAAGACATGGCAATGGTAAGTTCCCAAATGGAACTCACGAGAAAGACTTCGTATAAGTCCATGTCAAGACATGGCCTCGAAACCAAGATGAGAGATTCCATGTAAGACCGTATTTGGAATATGGCTTTGGCATCGAACATGTGAGATGAGATTTAGTATCCTCGGTTATTCATAGAAATTCATCGGGCAAACAAGTAAAGTTTAAATGAGATAACAAGAAATTAAGTAAGCAAAGTTATCATCAAGTTGAGAATGAGTATTATTCATGTTATGAATGATAAATTAGAGATTATTAGTATTGTGATAAAGTATGCTGACCAATGTGATCAAGTGTTACAGGTACCTTGTTTACTTCACAAGTATGAGACTAGTAAGTATCATGAGATATGTAAGAATCAAGTATGAGCAAGTAAGCTTTATAGCTGAAATTATGATACCATTGTTTATGTCAAATGGTTTATATTAAGCAAGTATGTTGTTATGTGCATTATATGCAAACCTACTAAGCTAAATGCTTATGTCTTTTACTCTTTCTTTCTATGTAGTCCCGCCAAGCTAATCTCGTGGATCATCGTCATCGGAGCTCGGAGCACACTATCAATCGCTATTTTGGTATAGCCAAGTTGTTTATATTAAGTATGGCATGTATAGGGAGCATTTCATTTTGAGTTATGGTTTAGAACTAGCCAAAGTGTTGGTTATCAAGCTTAGTATTCTTTGTATATGGCTAAGTGATTGACCAAATTTGACTAAGTGTGTTTGTTAATAGAAATCAATGAAAGATGTATTAAATTGAGTTGTTGAATTGAGCATGAATTGGATTTAGATTTCAGGGTGGCAATTGGCTTGGTAAATAGCCTCTAAGTGCCCACACGGTTGGACACACGGGCGTGTGTCTAGGCCGTGCGTACCCTGCACCTTTATATTTGAAGTCAGAATATACCACGGGCTAATAACACGGTCGTGTGATTAGGCTGTGTGTGCCACACGGTTAGCACATGGGCGTGTGCCCTGGACGTGTGAAGTCTACACTTTGCACTTGTAAATTGAATTACCACACGGCTGAAGTACACGGGCGTGTGTATGGACCGTGTGGATAAGTCAGAATGCCAAGGTTTAGCACACGGGCCAAAGTCACGGGCGTGTCAATGCCGTGTGATATTAGTCAGTGTCGACCACGGGTGGAAGACACGGGCGTGTCCTAAGTCACATAGGCGTGTGACCCCTGTTTTGACGAAAGGTTTCCGATTGAATTCCGAAAGTTCTGGTTATGTGTTTAAGGCCTCGTAGGCCCATGATATGTATATTTTGGCTAAGAAAGAGAATTTTTTAATTCAGAACAAAATTTTACAGCTCATAAGTACATGTTTAAGAAAGTTCAAACATAGTAATGTCTCGTATCCGGTCTTAGCCTCGGACTCGGGCATGGGGTGTTACATATCGCCTCAACATCGAGACATGAAACACATCATGGATACGGTCAAACTTTGGAGGTAACTCCAACTGATAAGCAGTTGGTCTCACACACTTCAGAATCTGAAACGGCCCAATAAACCTAGGGCTCAACTTGCCCTTACGACTGAACCTTAGAACTTTCTTCCACGGAAAAACCTTAAGAAACATGAAGTCGCCCACAGAGTACTCAATATCTCTCCTCTTCAGATCTGCATAAGACTTCTGTCTATCAGAAGTCGCTTTCAGACGATCCCGAATTAGTCTAACCTTATCTTCGGTCTCAGAAACCAACTCAGGACCTAAAACTCGACGTTCACCCAACTCAGTCAAACACAGCAGAGTACGACACTTACGACCATATAGAGCCTCATAAGGTGCCATTTGGATGCTAGCCTGGGAACTGTTATTGTAGGCGAACTCAGCTAGCGGCAGAAATTCCTCCCAACTACCTCAAAAATCAATCACACAACTCCGAAGCATATCCTCCAATATTTGAATCACCCTCTCAGATTAACCATCGGTCTGAGGATGGAACGCAGTACTAAAGTCCAATCTTGAACCCAGAGCTTCGTGCAATTTCTTATAGAATCGAGAAGTGAAGCGAGGATCTCTATCAGAAATAATCGAAACAGGAACCCCATGCAGCCTTACAATCTCAGAGATATAGAGCTTCACTAACTTCTGTAGAGAATAGTTCGTCCGAACCGGAATAAAATGAGTGGACTTGGTCAATCGATCCACGATGACCCAAATAGAATCCTTCTTAGTGGGTGTCAAGGGTAACCCACTAACGAAGTCCATTGTTACTCGTTCTCATTTTCATAAGGGAATCTTAATGGGTTGGAGCAAACCTGAAGGCAACTGGTGCTCAGCCTTAACTTGCTGGCACGTCAGACAACGAGAAACGAATTTTGTAACCTCACATTTCAAACCTGGCCACCAATACAGCTCACGAAGATCTCGATACATCTTATTACCACCGGGATGCATAGCATAAGGGCTACTATGCGCCTCCCTCAGAATCGACTTCCTCAAATCAGAACCATTCGGCATACAGATTCGACCTCGAAACACAGAACTCTATCTTTATTCAGCCCAAAATTTGAAGTACTACCACTCTTAATCTGACGAAACCGTAAACCCAGGAACTTATCCTCTAGCTGCTTAGCCCGAATCTGATCAATCCAAGTCGGCTTGACTTGCAACTCAGCTAACAAACTCCATCATCAAACAGACTAAGGCGAGCGAACATCACTCTCAAATCAGTCATCGCTCTACGACTGAGAGCATCGGCCACCTTATTGGCCCAACCAGGATGATACTTGATCATACAGTCGTAATCTTTGAGCAGCTCAATCTATCGTCTCTGCCTAAGATTCAACTCCTTCTGGGTAAGGAAATACTTGAGGCTCTTGTGATCAGTGTAGATAACACACCTCTCACCATATAGATAGTGTCTCTAGATTTTTAACGCAAAAACCACCACAGCCAACTCGAGATCATGCGCCAGATAATTCCCTTCACGTGTCTTAAGCTGACGGGACGCATAAGCCACAACTTTACCATCTTGCATCAATACACATCCCAACCCGACGTGCAACGCATCACTGTAGACCACAAACTCTTTAACAGATTCAGGCTATATCAGAACAAGAGCTTGATTTAGAACAGATTTGAGCTTCTCAAAGCTCGATTGTTGCGCATCAGTCCAGACAAAAGGAACACCCTTGCGCAGAAGCTTAGTCAAAGGATTCACAATCAAAGAGAACCCCTCGACAAACCGTCGATAATATCCCAGAAGGCCCAAAAAACTGTAGATTTCAGATGCATTCTTAGGCTATTTCCACTCCAGTACAGCCTCAATCTTCCTCGAATCAACACGGATCCCCTCAGCAAAAACCACGTGCCCTAGAAAAGTTACCTCTTGCAACCAGAACTCACACTTGCTCAACTTAGCGTAAAGCTGTTTCTTTTGGAGTATCTAAAGCACTACCCTATGATGCTCATCATGCTCATCCTCGGTCTTAGAGTAAACCAAAACATCGTCAATGAAAACCACGATGAACTGATCCATATATGGCTGAAAGGCTCGGTTCATCAGATCCATGAATGCAGCCGAAGCATTTGTCAGATCAAAAGGCATAACTAGGAACTCGTAATGTTCATAATGAGTCTAAATGCAGTCTTACGAACATCCACCTCCTTAACTCTTAGCTGATGATACCCAGAACAGAGATTAATTTTCCAAAACACCGAAGCCTCTCGGAACTGATCAAACAAATCATTGATCCTGGAAAGTGAATACTTATTCTTCAAAGTCAGTTTATTCAACTACCGATAATCGATGCACATTCTCATGGTCCCATCCTTCTTCTTTACAAATAGAACCAGTGCCCCTCATGAAGACACACCAGGACAGATGAAACCACGATCCAGAAGTTCTTGAAGTTGAGCCTTAAGCTCTGAAAGCTCTTTCGGTGCTATTTGATAGGGAGCGATGGAGACCGGAGCTGTACCTAGTAAAAGCTCAATGCCGAACTCAACTTCTCGATTCGGAGGTAAACCCGGTAACTCCTTAGGAAAGACATACGAAAAATCCCTTACTGTTCTGATATCCCCAACAAAAGAGTCCCCAGAAACAAAAACACAGACATAAGCCAAATACGCCTCACACCCTTTTCGAACCAGTTTCTCAGCCACAAGAGCGGAGATCACATTGGACAAATAATATCGATGCTCACCGATCATAACCACTTCCTTATCATCCTCAGTCCTCAGAACGACCCTCTTAGTCGCGCAATCTAAATTGACTCGATGCTCAACCAACCAATCCATACCCAGAATCAAGTTGAACTCCCCAAATGGTAACTCCATCAGATTTGCTAGAAATACCGCCCCTTACACCTCTAACGAAACATCTCTATAAAGTTAACTAACCCAAACAGACTGCCCCAACGGACTCAGTACAGTAATCTCACTAGAAGTACTCTCTACGGACATCTCTAGATTTTCAGAAACAGTACTAGCTACATAGGAGTGTGTAGAACCTATGTCTATCGGAGCAGTATAAGGTACATAAAAAATAAAGAACATATCCGTGATAACATCAGGAGCGTCTCTATCCTCTCGAAGTCGAGCAGCATAAACCAACGCAAGCTGCCTTGCATCAGTCTGACTAGCAGCTCTGCCTGGTACTCTCTGCCCTTGGCCCATACCATTACCACCCCTAACCGGTTCACGGTCCCTAGGTGGTTGTTGAACTGCCCTCTGAGGCTGCGCAGAACCCGATCTTGAAGCTTGCATCTAATCAGCCCGCTGTGGACACTCTCAAATTCGATGCTCCATGGACCCACACCTCATACAAGCCCCTAACCTCCTCCAACACTCGCACAGATGGCGCCTACCACAATCTCTACATGGCTGAATCCCAGTAGGAGCAACTGGAACCCCCACTCTAATCGGCGCATCAGGTCTGACCTTTTTCTTATGCCTCTGAATAGAGCTAGAGGGCTCAAACTCCCTCTTATTCTTGCCTCTCTCACAGTCCCTATTTTGGCGCTCCGCGCGCTTAACCTCTTCGACGATCTTCGCATTATCTACTAGAACCGTGAACTCTCGCTCCCTCTGTGGAGCAATCAGTACTCTCAAGTTATCCCTCAAGCCATCCTCAAAGCGGACGCATTTCTCATATTCAGACGCTACCATGCCTCGCGCGTAGCGGCTCAACCTAAAAAACTCGGCCTCATACTCGGCTATAGACTTATCAACTTGCGTGAGATTCATGAAATCACGCCTACGAGCATCTACATAGCTCGCGCCCACATATTTTCCCTGAAAGGCAGTCTTGAAGAAGTCCCAATTCAAACGATCAGGCTGAGTACCCTCATTAACCGATAACCACTATTGATATGCCTCGTCGCGAAGCAAAGAGACTGTACCCTTAAGTTTCTGCTCGGGAGTACAGTCTATATCATTCATGATCTTCTCGATGGCCTCCAACCAATACTCGGCGACAGTAGGGGCGACTCTAGTGACACCCTTAAACAACTCAGCACCACTGGACCGGAGTCATTCAGTTACCAACCCACGGCCCCCAGATCCAGAATGGGGTCTAGCGACCCTCTCCAATATCCTTAATATGGCTTGGGACAGTGCGTCGTCCCCAGCCGAACGGCTTTGAAACCCAGTCTCAGTAGCAGGCGAAACTGGTGTCTCACTCGTATCTAAGTTTAACATACTACCCAGAGAGGAAGACTCTGCTCGAGCCCCCCTACGGCCTCTACCACAGCCACGAATACCATGTTCGCGAGTTCCACGAGCGCTCATCATAAATTTTTAAATTTTTATTTACATTATAAAATTTTATGCATCAGTTCCAGTATTTATTAGCAGATGTTTTATGGATAAATTATCAGAAGTTCAGAAATATTTTCAGAAGTTTCAACCTCTAACTATTTCAGTATAGTTTCAGAATATACTATCTAAGATTTAGAAATACTTACAGGATCGACGCCGAAGACTCAATGTACCACATACTTTCTCAATTTATTCAAATTATTTGAAACCAATTCTTTTGAAAAAAAGTTTTGAAACCTAAAATTCACAGCCCGAGTTTTGCAACCTTGCTCTGATACCATTAAATGTAACACCCCAAACCCGGTCTAGACGTTATGGCCGAATCCGGAGATGTCACAAGGTAAGGTTTTGAAAAACGGAGTCATCTCATCAAATCATTCAAGATTCATAATTCATATTCGTCTAAAACCATTTTCGAAAGTGTTATTTAATTCATTTAATGGTCAAATCATAATTTACAGCAGAAATCTTAAACCGTTATAGTTTAGAAATCTAGTTTGTGTTTTCAGAAAGCTTTTGTTTTAGTAAAACCATGGTTTTCGTCATGCAACGCATTGAAGGAGTAAAAAATGCATTCAAAACTGAAATAAAAACCAACAGTCCGAAGAATCCCAAAAAAAATTATAAACTCCCAATTAAAACAAAAATTATAAATAAAAACCATAGATTATTAAGTATATTCAGTACTCGGTCGAGTGGTCACCGCTGAGCCTCCGTCACACTGATCGTGTGTCAGAGTCTTAAAAATTTATATAATGAATGATCTAGCCTAGAAACTAACTATGACAACGATTGAGGAAAGCACACCTATCGAACAGTAGTATAGTTTAGCGGCAAGACCGGATTGTCGAACCCAAGGGAACCAAAAGTACTAATACTAACTTTCTTTCTATTATTTAGCCTAAGAATTGAAGTGAATTATTGTTTAATCTAAAATTAACTAACTACTAAGCTAAAGATGCTAAGACAAAGAGAATGAATTGGGGGAATACTTGTGGGAAAAACCAATTGATTAAGACAATACCCAAGGAAGAATCCACCTAGACTTCACTTGTTACCTAACTCTGAACCAGACGATTTATTCACTTGACTTGATCCGTAGTATTCCCTAATGTATATTAATACCTTCGTCGAGGCTACTAACGTCTAACCCTAGGTTGATTAATTGAAATCTCTTTCTAATTAAAACCCCTAGAATTGCATTAACTCGATCCATGGACTCCCATATTAGGTTTGACCCTAATCCGACAGATTTTCGTCACCCTATCTCTAGGCACGCGAGTAACTCTGCTTAACTATGCTAGATCTACTCTTAGACAGGGACTTTTGCTCCATTGCCTAAGCACATTAATACTTGAATCAATATCCTGAAATATCAAAACAAGAATTAAGAACTCATAATTAAGAACAAATCAAGTATTTATCATATAGTTCAGAAAATAATAACAAGATCCGTCTTAGGTTTCATCCCCCTCAGGTATCTGAGGGTTTAGTTCATAATAATAAAAGAATACATCTCAGAAGAAAAGATAAAACAAAACATAAGAAAAACCCTAAAACCCCCTGAAGGAATTGAAGAGAAGATCTTCCGTCTTGAGTATGACTCCGGCTTCTTGAGATGAATCAACTGGCTTTCTTTGAGTAAATCCCACGATTCTGACCTCTTCGGCTTGGCTCATTGGCCTAGCTGGACGCCCCCCTAAAGGTTGGCCTTTAGGGTGTTTATATAGGCTTTTGGAATGTGTTTCTTTGCCTCTAAGTACCCTAATCCGAATAAAATTCTTCTTTTCCACGGCAGGGACACGCCCATGGCACAAGCCCGTGTAAGTCGAGTTGTAGGCCGTGGTCAAGCCTGCTAAGGAGGCACGACCGTGTGGTTAAACCCCAGGCCGTGTCGATTTCTCACTTTGGCCCATTTGGCCCGTTTTAAGCCCGTTTCTCGTTCTTTTCATCCTCCTATGCTCTCCTGAGTATAAAACATGAAATTAAAGGATTAAGAGCACCAAATTCCATAATTCAAGGGATAAATCATCCAAAAGCATGCTAAATGTGGGATTAAAATATATTACTATTACGGTTTATCACGCACCGACCCGTCTAAGTCTGTGGATTACTTGAACATAACAAAAAAGCATATGTGAGTTTTCATAAACTCAGTGTGTAACCCAACAGAATTAGACATACAAATCATGCAGATATTATAAACACAGTCAGATTCAGATTCAGATTCGGATTCAGATTCGTTTATTCAGAAACAAATATACAGAATCCTACCCTCATCCTCTACACAGCATCTCTGACCATCCCATCACACCATCTGGGGTTAATAACACCAACCCATCCCTACACACCATATCGTGCCATTATGACACATGTCGATAAATGTGCGACCAAAGTTTGCGAGAATATAGGCGATGACCGCCATACAAAACACTTCCTCCACATATACATATCCCACCCCAATCATGTTTACAGATTACAAATATAGAATATCATGCTTAACATGCTCACATACAGAAATCAGATATATACATATACATATACATAACAGAGTAATCAGACATGCATAACAGAGTCCTACTCAGAGCATACTATCAGATTAATAGATCACATATCCTAGGGTTTGATTAGCCCTTACCGACCCTACGGTAGGCCCACAGATGATCGAAACGACCCGTACGACCCTAGGAAATTTTTTAAAAAAATGGGCCCACACGGCCCACATGCCTGTGTGACCCACATGCCCAGATTGGCATTGCCCGTGTGACTCACACGGTCTGGCCCAAAATCTACACGCCCGTGTGGAATGCCCGTGTAGGCCCACACGCCTAACTTGGCCTAGCCCGTGTGGCCCACACGGCCACACTCATACCACCACACGGCCGTGTCTTGCGCACGACCATGCCTTCGTCGATCACATGGCCGTGTCTGACACACGGCCAACCACACGGGCTACCACACGCCCATGTGGCGTTGACAGAACAGTTTTTTAGCTTTTTTTGAAGTTCGATTTTCTACGTTTCAGGTACAGACCTGGTACGATTTCGATGCGAAAACACTCCCGAGCCACTCAGCACAAAAAATTGACCAAAAAACCCACCTAATTAGTCGCTTAAAACGATACTAAAATTGAAACAAGGTGTCATTCGTTCCAACAAACAACCAAATCCTTACCCTCTAACGAACAACGATGGTTCCACACAACTAAAGCACCGATTGTCAGTCCGCAACCCCTTGATCTTCTCCTAAATAACAAGATACACGATATTAACACAACCGAAACATCTACAATTTACGAAACTTCTAAAGTACTTACCAAATGCACAACCCGAACAGAAAAACACTAAACCCAATGCATAGATCGACAACAGTTTGAACGGAAAACGAAAAGGTAATGAAAAGAAGAAGGAAATAGAGAGTGCCACCAACAGAAAAACAACTGACGTCAGATTTTCTTTTTTTTTGAGAGGAAGAGAGAACCGAAATTTTGAAAAGAAAACAAAAATATAACAAATAAAATCTGATAACTCTCAAATCCCAACTCCCCACTATTTCCTCAACCACAGCTACCCACTCACTCAGACTCCTAATCCTATCCAAACTCTCTCTCAGCCAACCGAAGCAAAAATAACATCCACGCTCACACAATGATTCAAACACAAGACGTCCAACACAACAACCCCTTACCACTCGAACCAGCAGGCTCATTCTGACATAGATTAACAAACATTTTAAATAAGCCCACTAACCAAGGGTAAGGCTTGGATAAAAAAAAATAACAAAATTTGGCAAAGGTGAGACTTGAACCCAATACCTCACACACACCCAGAACACTTAACCACTGAAGTAGATACATACTTGTGTCAAATATTTGTAGATATAGAATTAAATTATTCAAGGCGTAACAATATCTTTGTACTGTACTGATACTGTGGATTATATCTAAGCCATCAAAGAAGATCATATCACTGGGAAACATATTGAAGGATCAAATCGAATCACATCTATATAATCCCTTAGATCAAGGAAATTGGATTGGATTGGATTGAAATGTTAAAGACTTAGTTGCCAACAATCCTTATTTATCTTGTTTATGATTATTATATTGTTTTCAACAAGTTAGACTACTGTTTAATAGGGATTGTGATATATCTTCACTATGGTAGTAAGTCTCAAAAACTCTATATAATTGAGAGATTTGTATAGGTTATTGTACCTAGAATTGTGAGCACTTAATTTATTCAAGGAACATTATTTGTAAGAGTGCATTTGATTGTAAAACCTATGTGTTATGGTTTTACAAGCTAGGTTCATAGAGGTGAATTTTAACATTTTTTAATTTGGAAATAATATGTTTAAAGTTATTTCTCGTATTACTAAAATTTGAAAAAAATACGAGATAATTTAATATATTTTAAATTATACACAAAATTAGTATATATATTTTCAAGATTTGATTTCGTTTTTTTCATTGATTTCTATCTTTTACGAGGAAGGGATTTAAAAAATTAATTTTTTTTTAAATTTGGAATTTCCATATTTCAACAATAAAATCTGGAAATAGTTTGATTTTTTTTATACTTTTTTTTGAAGTTTTTGGGAATTGAGTTTTTAAGAATGAATCAATATTTGATGCAATAACACTTAATAATTTTACTTATCATCATTGAAGAAAATGATGATATATCATAAAAAAAAATTAAAAAAATTTGTTTTTTCTAATGTGGAAATTCCATATTTCAATAATAAAATCCAAAAATAATTTGAATTTTGTAACGTTGTTTGAAGCTTTTGGGAATTGAGTTTTCACAAATGATTAATATTTGATGCACTTACATTGTATAATTCTATTCTTCATCACTAAAGCAAATGATGATATATCATAAAAAGATTTTAAAACTAAAATCGCTAAACTTCTTTTTTAATGATGTAGTATCATTTGATTCACTAATGATATATAAAAATGATACACCATTGAATTTCATGTGTTGGCCTGATGGTCAAGGTGTTCATTACTCCAGATATGGCCTGGGTTCAAATCACATTAGTTGTGTTATTGTTAGAGCTTTTACCCTTTTGTAATTTACCAAAAAAAAAAAATACACCATCAATGCATCAAATATTAACCATTGCAAGACACTATAAAAAATCAAGGATATAGCGGTTATAACTAATATCGGGAAAACTAGCGACGTTTATATTAAAAATGCTGTTATCTAATGATGTTTTATACACATTTAACGACGCTTTAAGTGCTATTCTATATACTTATAGTGGTGTTTTCCCAGGTGAATGCCTCCAAATCTTCATCAATAAATTATGCACATCTCCTACACATTAGCGGCATTTAGTGTTGAAACACCGCTAATTGTATATATACATAAGCGTTTACTCATTAACGTCGCTAAATGCTCATAAAAAACAACTAACCCACTTCTATCATTTAGCGGTGCTTTCTTACACCTAATTATACATATTTAGCAGCATTTGTTGCCATAGAATCCCCGTTAGCCGCTAATTTGTTATCGTACAGCAATTTTCCAAGAATTCCCGTTATATGATTGCTGAAATTATTATATTGCTGTATTTATTATTATATTTATCTAATTTTTGAAATATTTTCACAAATAATTAAAGGCAAGAAAAGAGATATTGATTTCCAAATACGGAATAAAATGTATTGAACCAACAATTAACACAGTATGCAATTTGTGTCAAACAAAAATATATAAACATAGTTTAACAATTAATTAGTAACAAATGTAAGTTAAATGTATGTCATCAACAAAATATCGATAAAAGTGAACCGCTTGTGTGAATGTACTTCTGATGGCTTCGTCCCGTTCTGCTATCTGATCAAGATTCGGAGCAATCGATGACTCTACTATCAAATTATCCGCAATATCCTATCGTAAATCTAATTATCAATATTTTTTTTAAACATTAATTTCATTATAATTTCTTATCATATTTGTTTTTTTTATATGATGTCTAGAACTACTTATAGTCCCTCCCCTACCCATAAATAGGAGGATAATACGCTTCAGCGCATTCGAACCCACATTCTCCTACATCAATAATAATATCCATACCAATCGAACTATAACTCAATCAGTATTTAATTACCAATCCTAGTTGTAAATAAAGTTAGCCTTTATATTTATTTTTGGTAAAACATTTCCTTTAAAATGGGCTGCCAAATAAATTAAAAAATGCAGCGGTATTTGTAGTGATTTTTCAAATTAAGACCCAACCCGAAAAATGAACTTAACATTTATTATTAATCAAATTAAAATTAGAAGAAATAATAAAATGAGAAACCCATACGATTCCAAACTTGACTTACGATTGAAAATAAAACACATCAATTCCATGAAATAATGAAAATTTTTTGAACCCAAAAAATAAAAATTCACTGCCTCTTGTATTCTTCCATTTTCCGAAACAAATCTGGTAATACTTTACAACTAGAAAAAAAAAAAAAACCCTCAAAAGAAACCAAGATCAAGTAGCATGAAGCTGCAAATTAGTACAACTAGGAATATCATATGTGTTCCGGAATTAAGCTTTTAATATTTAAAAATAATTTTTTCTTCATAATATAATTACCTTTTAGAATCAAAATTTTAGAATTTTTTTTCAAATAATATAAATTATGTTATATTAAAAGCTGTTATTACGTGAAATATAAAGACAAATTAAATACTTTAATTATATATATATGTGTGTTTGAGGATCAAATAGATAGAATTTGTAAATGTGAATAGTTAAATTTATTGAATTATTTAGAATTAGGATTAAATTGATAGAATATGTAAGTTTTGATGACTAAATGTGTTATTATACCAGTTAGAAAAAAGCCACGTCATTATTTTCATTATCATTTTAACGACGACTGAGCAAAAACAGAAAACAAAACTAACGTTAGTGTCTAAAGTGAATTTTTTTATTATAGCTGGATAACCAAAACAAAAACGTGTTAATAGTTATGTGACCATTTGTATAGTTAACCCATAATTTTTTAATGTTGTTAATAATGAATTAGAGGTACGTTTGGTTCACTGTAATGGAACAGGACTGTAATTGAATAGAGCTGTAATGGAATAGAGTTGTAATGGAATAGAGCTGTAATCAATAATTCAATTGTTTGGTTGAATGGAATGGAATAGAGCTATAATAGCATTCTTGTGTTTGGTTGAATGGAATAGATGTTGTAATAGTATAAGGAAAAAGGCTTAAATGACCAAAGTACCATTAGCAGAATTTTTTTATGTAGATGATTATTATTATTGTTATTAAATTTTAATAAAATTATTGTTAAATATATTTTATTAAAAATAAATAAATAATTTAATCATATTTTAACATAAATATTATTAAATACAATTTAATAAAATAATATATAATTTAATAACATTCTTAATATAATTATTATATGAATTAAAAAATCATAACATATAATATTATAAAAATAATATATAACCTACTTTATTATTTTTAAACTGCAATACATATTTAATGTTCTAAAATATCATTAGTGAAACAAATAATTTAATTATTCTACAATAAAAAACAAAATATTAGAAGTAATAAATAGCTTGAGAATTATATTTCACATCCAAACATAATATTCATATATTAACAAAAAAACATGATTTCATTAGCTTATATGTCATAATCCATATGTTAAATTTTACAACATCAAAAAGTTACAACATTGTAATGACATTCTATCATGTCATTATACCATCCAAATATTACAAACACAAAAAGTTGTCAAAATATCATCAACACAACCATGATTTTTAATGGTCAGCAAGAAATCTTCTAACCCATTCCAATCGCACAGAAGAATGTAAACTAAAGAAAATGAACATTTGAGTTGGATGGTCTGGAATTTTGTTCAACGCGCAATAACGCTCATCCTCAGTTAAACCTTCTACTTCACATAATTTTGGATATAATTTTAGAGCACTTTCTTAAATGGTCATTTCTGACTTTTCTTGAATTAGTACTTCGGAGGCAATACTCCTACTGATTTCAATGCCAACAATCCGTATGTTTTTCGCCAATAAAGTGGCAGCATCAGTATATAAAGTAGAAGAAATATGATCACTTGTATCAGAAATCTTTTTTTCTTCTTTGAAAATGTGGAATCACCTTGGTTTCTAGGTGGTTGCGGTTGTGTAGCTGAAAGACCCATGTCATCCAAAGAAACATCAGCTTCGCATCCATGGAAATCATTTCTTTCTTCATGAGTATTTGTAGCAGCTACATCCTCAACATCTATTTCTTCAATAATATCAGCGGCTGTTTGAGCATCTTTCCCAGTGGCTCGATCTTTTGTGTAGATGGCAGTAAGTTGGTCATAATAAGGGAAACTACGATGTTTGAATTGACCGACTTCTTTATAACTATATAAAAAGGAGGAATCCATATTAGATATAAGTTGGGTCAAAACAAGATAATAAAGACTTGAAATAATTCTTACATTTATATATGAGTTCCACACAGCATCTTCAGCAAAACAAGCTGCCTATGCTCGTCCCAACCAAAGCCGCTATTGTTTTTTCCACTAAGCATGTCATAAACGATTGCCCAATCCCTTTTTCAATGTCTTAATCCTCGATTTAAGATTAGGTTTAGCCTTCAACATAGCATGGGGTAAAAATTTTTCTAACATTTTGTCCAGCTTATTTAAATAACCGGCTTTGAATCTCGTATCTACATTAAAGGTTCTATACAGGCAACCAACACAACATCTTCTTTTGAAATCCATTTCCTTTTGGTTCCTCGAGAATTTTGGGAAGAAACACTTGATTGTGAAAAACCTGACATAACTATCTTAAGAAAAAATGCAAATTAAAATTAAGTTCAATATTATGAATCAAAATGTCAACACTTTATAAAATTATAACACATCGATGAATCAAAAGAAAATAAATTATAATTCAACAAGTCTAGTACAATACCAAAAACAATTCAAACACCACCAAAGTATCATATACTAGATACATGAAATAACATAAATAAATTAACGTTAACTATTTTTACCCTAAACCTAACTAATTTCTAGATGCTTGCCATTCATCGAACATTTGATTGGCTAGTTCCATCCTCCAAGTAGCCCATGCATACGATGGATGAATATTTACGATATTCGGTTCATCGTCATCTATCACATTACTAGTTAATCCTTCTCCCAACTCCGCTTCAATAGGATCAAGACTCATATAGGTTTGAATAAAATTATGGAGCAAACAACATGCAATAATGATTCTATTGTGCACTCTCACAAGATAGAATGATGGACTCCTAAATATTCCCCATCTAAGTTTTAATAACCCAAAGCATCTTTAAATAACATTACGCGCTAAAGCATATTTCATATTGAAAAATTCTTCCAGAGCACTTGGCTGGTAACCCTGACGCCACTCATTCAAATGATATATTTGTCCTCTAAAAGGCGCAAGAAATCCCTCACAGTTTGTGCATCCAACATCAACTAAATAATAACAACCTATAAAAAAACTATTTATCATGGTTAATTTCCCAAAAAAGTATGATCTTAAAAAGTAATTCAAATTCCTCTAATTTTGCACTTTACCATGAGGAACTTTTAGTCCATGTCTCCTACTAATGGCATCTCGAAAAACCCGTCCATCAGCAACAGAACCTTCCCAACTAGGAAGAACATAAAAAAAATACATATAAGGTGTACAATCACCTAACATATTTGTTGCTATGTCACCTTTTCGAGTTCGATATCTAGGTTTATCAATTGTTGGAACCCTAATCTTGATGTGGGTTCCATCTAAAGCACCTAAGCAATTCTATATCACATGTATAAAACCTTGGGTTAGGATACTATATTCAAATCTAAATCAACTAAATTATGTACGAGCTATATATGGAATCCAGTCCAATACCTTGAATCATTTCCACCTTGGGTCTGTAGAATTAGTTGTAATTGGCTCTACCTTTTTAAATAACACATCTTGTAAGCGTATGACAACATTTAAGACATTGTGAAATGATTTGCTAATGGCTTCCTCGGACCTATTAAAGTGATGCTTTATTACTCAATTTTTAAGGTGATGAGAAATGATATGTAAAAACATTGCCACTTGCTCATTGACAAGCATGTTCCTTGATGACTTCAACCCCCCTAAAGTTTGTAATATCTCACATAGTTTAAAAAAGGTAATTCTATTCATCCTAACTTGTTCAATACAAGTCTCGTCACTAGCATATACAAGTCTTTTCACATAATCTCGTTTTGCATAAAAATCTAAAATATATGACCTAATCCTTGGTCTATAAGTATGTAGGCTATGGATGGCACCCAATGTAATTAAAAACCAACTCACAATTGTACACATTTGCAATCATACTGTTAATGCAAGAGCAATTCTTTTATGCCTCTCACTCTATACTATTAAAGGCAGACGAGCCATTAATGCAAGATATTAAAGTGTTACATATCTTCAAATCATAGTAAAAGGGTCACATTTCTTCAATACTAATTTCAATAACAGTAAAACAAAATCAAAGAATTTAATTTCCAAAGAACTTATAGTGGTTCAGCGAATACAAGAAGCTCAATTGTGGGTGAAGGAAGCAATCGAGCAAGCCAAAGAAGAAGAGGAAGCAATAACACACTGTCAAAGAAAAATGAACAATACATATTAAGAATCTTTGCAAAGCACAAAAAGAAATTACAACTATCTTTGCAAGTAAAAAACTTGAAATTAATTTCTTTATCAAATTTCATTCAACAACGGCTCTTTATTTAGCAAATAATAATGTCTTGAACAAAAATTATAGTTGTTTTAAAAGAAAAATTAATGATGGACATCTAAACTTAAAATACATCCACATCCAAATTACATAATTTCTAATTTTACAGAAATATACATATATTATATGAAACTTTTTTAAAATTCGATCTTTAATTTATCTTTTAAAAAGCTTGTATTCATCCTCACATTGTAATTAACTGATTTTATATTTGAATTAATAATCGTGAATAGAAAAAGATATATTATTTTATTTGAATAGTTAAAATTAGTAAAAGGAAAAAATAATATAAATTTAATAATTTTGTGGGAAAAGAAAAGAAATAATTGAATATATTACTTTTTTTTATAAGGTACATATTGAATAGTTAAATAAAAAGGGCTCAACTTACTTAATATAACATTTCACTTAAACTAAAAAAGGTATTTAAAGAAGGTCTTATTTTCTTTTATTTTGTATTAACTCAATTCGATTATAGGTATACAGTAAGAAACATGAAGAATGTGCTCATCAAAAAAATAATTTCTCTTCCCTTCTCGTTTTGGTTTGAAAATCTTAAACAGTACTTTGGGTATTTATCAAAGTCAAGCACACCATAAACGTAATGAAACCTTGGGTGCTCTTTCCTTCTCTTCTTGTTTTGGGGGAGAGAGAAAGAAGAAGTTGATTGTTGATCAATTTCTATATCTACTGAGATTATATTATTTTTGTTTAAATTTTATAATAAAATTATATTTATAAAAATATAATTATTGTTTTTTTATTGTATATAAAAATAAAATTATTATAAGTAATATTAAAAGAGTTATTAAGTTATTATTATAAAAGTTAAATACATCCATTTTCTTTTTCCTTCAAAAAAAAAAGTGATGGGGTCATTGCTTTTTTGTCACGTTTACAATGAATTTTTCACGTTATATGAATCACTACTATTTATGATTTTTTATGGAGAGTAGGATTTTTCTTTATTGAAATCTTGTTTTTATTCACGTGCTTTCCCACATTACATTATTCCTTTTGTTTTGTATTATATATTATTATATTTTTTTATAATTTATATCTTTTTTATTTTTATAATTTCTATCTATTTGTTTTTTTTTTTGGAGTGTTTAAAAGTGGTTAGGTCTGCCTTTAATACAACTTGTGAATGATGGATTTTGTATTTGTTTTTTACTGCATCTTAATTTATATTTTTTTGCGTTTATTTAAATAAAAAAAATGAATAACGGATCAAAGTGTAGAGATGATTAAATAATTAGTTCAATCATTGTAAAGTAAAAATTTCAAAATATTTTTATTTCAAAAAAATCTTGAAATTTGTAAAAATAAAAAATTGATAAACATAAATTAATAATATTAACATATGCATTCATTTTTTAAATTATAACAACAAAATTAAATATTTAAATTAACTTAAATTTTATTCAAATAGTTTTTAATCAGATTTTCACCCACTTCAATTGATTTTTTATTAATTTATTTTTCCTCGATTTTATAATCCCAATCGAATCAATTCAATTCATCAATTTTATCCAATTTTGATAAACAAAACATATCATTTAAACCATAGATTAAAATACTATTTTTCTTGATAAATAAATTGAATTTTAAATTATTATAAATATTCTTTTCTATGGTCCAAGTTAGTAATTATATTTTTTTTATTATATTTTATCAATCCATTAAAAGGGTAACTAGTCTATTTTCTTCATGCCAAAGTCAAATTTAAAATATATAAAGTAAAAGTGGTATTAACTCAATGCCATTAAAAGGGTAACTACTGTGGTTTTGCTTTATATTTTGGTGTGCTGCTCTTTACCTTAGCAGCCTCCTTTTCCATTAACAAATTTCATCTTTCTAAAGTTGAACACATAACCAACTTACAACAAAGACATTGGAAGGGTATTGTTACCTTAGCACACCCTTGAGCGATATCTTTCCCCTTGTTGCTACCTTCAACCACTCCTTTAGCTAAAACACACAAATCATTCCATTATTTCAAGAGGATACACATTTAACACATATATCGAGTTAAATTATTTCAAGGGGAGATACATTTAACACATTTAACCATTCCAAGAACTTTTCTAGAACATTTTTTCACAATCACAAAAGTATACTACACTTGTAAATATATTGAGTTAAATTATCTTGGCCCAAAATCGAAAAAAATCAACACCTAGATCTTTTAAAACTTAAATTCAACCCAATGATCATTTCCGACTAAAAAATCCAAATAAAAAAAAACTTAACAAAAAACCAAAGGCAAAATGCATTAGTTGATGGACAAAAATTGAAAAAAGTCTAAACTGCTACTACTGCTCCTTCAACCCTTCACCTTTTATCATAAAAATGAATGGAAAACATGAAACTAATAAAACTAAAAATGAACACATAATATTATATAAGGTTGAACAATTAAAGCATACTCATCTAGCATATGACTAAACTAAAATGACTCAAACAAGTAGTGCAAACACGCAACAACAATAAAACATGGAAAATAAAACAATTTAGGAAATGGTTTAAAGTATATCACACTAGAAATACAAGTTTCATAAGATTACATGGTCAAAAAACGAACAACAATAGTATTAAACAGCAACAACCCTTAATGTTAATAGCAATAATATATTAATAAAATATACATGTATAAACTAAAATTGAGTCATTGTTGAAAACACGATGCTAAAGAAGAGTAACTCTCATAAGCATATAACCCTATTTTGAATTAAAAAAATTTAGGAAAGAATATCATGTCTAATCCACAAGGGAAACCAAATAAAATACAAATCCCCAAATATTAAAAACATCTGCAAAAACAAATGATAGTTAGATAACGAAACATCTCAAAAATAAACAGCAATGTATTGATGCGAACCATTGGATCAAAATTGACGTATTAATTCCATTGAAGATGCACACAAAATAAATAAAGCCTCTTCAAGTCAAATGTTATCAATATAAATCATCAATGATTAAAAAAATAGCCCACATTGGCTGCAATCTCAGAGTCAGATCATACAAACATTTGACTATCAAATTATAAAATTTTCCTTTAATCATACAAACAATTATTTTTGTTTTGCTTAACATGTCATTCAGAAAACAGGGGAAAAAACGATTTGGAAAGTGAGCTAAAAAACTAAAGCTAGATTCTAGGAATCAATCATTGTTCCTATACTTGAAGTGGGTAAGCATCGATTTATCTTGTTTTAGTTCATAATTGATACTGCTTATTATAGAATAGAATTCTTTTTTTTTTTGGGATTGATTCTTTTGTTTACCTTTTGTTTGTCGAAATGATTTATATTCCACTTTAGGGGTTGATTTGTTTCTTTGGAATCACCATCACCTGTATGATTGTTTAGCTTTTAAATAGGTCAATCATTTAGGTATTGAAAGTAGTGAGGATGGGAAATTTGTTTATCCAAATGTTGTCAATACAAATCATCAATGATTAAAAAAACCAGCTCACATTGGCTGCAATCTCAGAGTCAGATCATAAAACAATTGACTATCAAATTATAAAAATTTCCTTTAATCATACAAACAATTAAGTTTCCTATCATTTCTCAACATACCCAGACAAGCAATTCAATAGATTCTCAAAAAGATTAAGACTTTGGGTATTCAATTCAACAAAGCCAAAACATAAATTACTGGAAAAGGAAAGATTTTGATCATCAAAATTGAACTTCTCATTTGCAGCCAAAACATAAATTTTAACAAAATGGGGTTTTGATTTAAATGAAAAATAAAATCAAAGAAGAGGTAGAAAGGGTAAACTCACCGAAATCCTAGTAGGATAAAAATTCAGATCCAAGATTTCAGAGACTTTGTTTATTAAAAAAATATTAGAGATGATGGTGAAGGAAGCAGTAACACAAAGAGGCAGAAAAAATTTGTGGGTAAGAAAAAATGGCAGACAGGAAAATGAAAGGAAAAGCAGAAGGAAAAATGTTTACCTGACGTTGGATGAAGGGGAGGAGTGTCGGAGTCAAAGGAAGCAAGAAATGGCTGCCATTTGAGTGTTTTTGAGGTGAGAAATTGGTGAAGGTAAGATAGGGTTCTTCAAGCAACGAATGAGTAAACGGTGAAAAGCGGAGGGAATAGAAATCAACAAATATATTTACTTAAGCCCGGAATGGAATACACCTGTAATAGAGTATCCCATTGAACCAAACATCTGTTTGTGTGAGCCTGCAGAATAGGCTTGTAATGGCATAGCTATTACCTTGAACAAAACATCCCCTAAGGGTTAATATTTGATACACTAGTAGTGTACTTTTTTAACTTCATAAGCAAAGTTAAAATTTTGTCATGTATCTCATTTCTTTTTAATATTTTATTATACCATATTGGACACTTATCATTATCTTAACCCTACTTGTAGAATCTAAAACCCATCAATTAGTATATTTAATTTTTTATTTGATTATAATTTGCATTGGTGATATTTTTAACTATTAATAATTTAAATGTTATTAAAGTCATATATATACTAAAACAATTTTAGGTTACATTTTAGGAAGTTTACGTGACATTGTTACAATTTTTCCATTTGGCACCATAATATTATGACATGTGGATGAATGTAAAATTTCTATTACCTAATATAGCTTTTCCACTTTGTTGAATTTAAGCTCAGAAATACAAAATTATGTTCATAATTTCATTTGTACAGTTGTTGAAAACTACATATAATTATTTTATAAAATAATCTCTAATAATGATAGTCAATTTACTCAGTATTAATAAAAGGAGGTAATGGCTGTTTCCAAAGGGCAAAATCTCTTGGATTTTATGTCAATTAGGGAAAAATACCTGTGATGGTATTGGATGCATCTCTGTCCTCATGACCTCTAATGACATAAATAAGAGTGGGCTGTCTAGCCTCGGTTCGGTTCGCATTGGTTGCAATAGTATTTGTGGTTCTATTTTGACGTCGGCCCCTTGGAGGTAAGTAACTCGATCTTTGGTTTTGAGCTTGATTGTGGGTGGAGCTTGTGCTTACTCACTTCAATGAGGGCAATCTCTTACCATATGCTCCGCCGACCCACACTTCAGACAAGCACCCAATTTCTTCCAACACTCGACCGGGACCTTACTCTTTCATTTTTCATGTTCAACTTGTTTGATCTCCTCCACAATTATGACTTTCTCCTCAAGGGTTTCAAACACCCATTCCTAGTGTGAAGCAACCTAAATTCTAAGGTCGAATTGCAACCCATTTTTGAACCTCACGCACTTGTCTTGCTCCGTAGCGACCATTCCTTAGGCATAACGGTTGAGTCTAAAAAATTCAACCTCATATTCTGACACAGTCTTATCTTCCTATTTTAACTTGATGAACTCGAGTTTGCGGGATTCCACATACATAGTGCCCACATACTTCTTTTGGAAGGCCCCTTGGAAATATTCCCAATTAATACGGTCAGCCTGTGTGCCCCTTACATCAGACTGCCACCAACTATAGGCCTCTTCCCTAAGTAAGGACACAGTGGCCTTCAACTTATGCTTCAGAGTATAGTCTAAATCCTCCAAAATCCTTTTCGTCGACTCCATTCAATACTCTAACATAGTCGGAGTCGTTCTAGCAACACCTTTGAAAGTTTTCGCCCCATTTGATTGGAGCCTTTTCGCAACGGACCCATGGTTCCCCGATCTAGTTTGGGCTCCAGCAACCCTATATAACACCCTCAGCATTGCCTGTGTCACTGAGTCGTCTCTGTTCTCAAAGCCTTCACCACCATTGGTGGTGGAGTTCTCAATATAATCCTCTTCGGGGATTGGGTTTTCACCCTGAATAGTGGGTGTGTAACCTCCCCAACCTAGCCTAGACGTTAAAGTCGAATTCGAAAGATTACATCAGCCACCAAGATGGCCTAGTAGGCTTATCAGAGTTTTGAAAAGCGTTAATTTAAAACATTTATTTATTTTAGAAGAAAACTTAGTCTATTTTCAAAGAACTCACAGGTTATCAAAAACTGAATTAATTTAGCTTTCCTACATAACAATGACTACTTTTAAGAAAACTTAGTTAATTTTTCAATTTAATTCATTAACAAAACACATTTACGGATTAGCAGCAAAAAAGTGATATCCAATTTAGATTTAAATAAGATTATATGCATAAATAATTAAATGTCGTATTTCAATATCCTAAAATTAAATTAAATATCATGCATGCTTTTTAAACCCAATTCTTGAGTCCAATGCCATAGATTGAAATTAAAACAATGCAGTCTCTAAATAATAATAAAAATATCAAATAATAAACCAAAAATATTTTAGTAAATTAAACCGAGCCGAGACCCTTCTGATGCTGCGTCCGCATTCGCGTCCGTGTCCTAACCTAGTGGGTTATTTGAAAGGATGAAAAATAAAAGGGGGTGACCTATGAAGCCTAGTGTGCGTTCTGTCGCAAGCAAAATCAGTGCAAACTGTTTACAATGTACATGAATTTAACAATTTCGTGAATAAACACATTCATAAAGCACTTTAGATTGACAGTTTTTCACATAAAACACTTCACTTCACTATCTCAAAATTTAGAGTAATAACAAATGAATGACAATTCAAAATATCGTTATTTTAGATCAAATTAGCATAGGAATAATCAGTGCAACGATTTATCATACAGAAATACTATTCATAGAATAATTCACAATAACAATTTCAACATATCAACATTTCAGATCTTTCAACAATGTACATATGTATATATATGTATCATCTTAGAAATTCTCAGTTTTATATGCACATGTTTCATGAATGTCATACAGTTCCGGTTTAACAAAAAATGTCCTACCCCACCGCAACACACCACAATAAGAGTTTCCTAGAACTCCATCCACCAACACACTGGATTTGTCGTTAAACCACTACTAGTTCACAAATGACAACTGCCATAGGTTGCTATCACACAACAATATTTGCAAATGAAAGTTGTCACGTGGCTATGGATACACAATGAAATCCTGCAGATGGAATCTACTTTCGGCTGTGGATACACAACAAGTACTCTATCTTTGGCTGTGGATTCACAACAATACCCCGCAAATGGAATCTGACTCTGGCTATGGATTCACAGCGGTTTGCAGATGAGAATTGCTACATGGTTGTGACTTGCATAGCCATTTATTTTGCAAATAAACTGTCAGATCTTCCTCCGTACATATCATCCCACCCCATGCAATGCAATATGGAATGCTCAAAATAGGTCAATACAGTAGCATTTAATATGCCCTTAATGAAATAATGCAGTGGCAAACAATATGCTCATAACAATTCAATTCAGTAGCAATTAATATGCTTGTTAGAAATCAAATCAGTAACTGAAGTCATGCTTTCTATGTGATTGGTTTAACGGTATAAGCTATACTATACGTATAGTCACAACTACAATTACAATGGACATATGTATTGTTCACACTTCATGCAAATATATAACACTATCATATTTATTCAGTCAATCAAATAAGATATTCTAACATAATTTGTACTATCATGGACCTAATTATATGTTTTAATTCACTAAAAATAGTTTGGAACCTATTCAAGGTCTAATATGACCAAAACATAAAATTCTGGGTCGAAACTGTAAAATTTGTAAAATAGGAGAAAAACTGTAAAATCTGAAAATAGGGGCAAAACTGTAAAATCTAAAAATAAGGGGAAAAATTATAAAATCTGAAAAATAGTGGCAAAACTATAAAATTTTAAAAATAGGAGACACACGACTGTGTGACCGGACCGTGTGGGAAGCCCTGGCCGTGTGATTAGGCCGTGTGGTATTTGCAATATCAACCTACAGGGAAGACTCGACCGTGTGGCAGGCCGTGTGGTGGGTCCTAGACCGTGTGAGAATTGAAAAACCTAGGGTTTCTGAGGAACATGGTCGTGTGAGGGGTCGTGTGGTCCTATCCTAGACACTGTTTTGCCCCGATTCACTTGTAAAAGAACACACACTTGACTCCGGGATCTCGAACGCCATTCTTTGTGCTTAGATTTGGTCTGGGGTACCTAAATCGAGTCCTTCAAATGACATTTACACAAAAATTAATGATGGATTTCAAGATAAATCAAGGTTTTTGATAGATGTGATAAGAAACGATTAAGATTAATTAGATCAAATGAAAGATTAATTTCGATTAGAAATATTACAAAAATTCAAGATCTAAACTTTGAATCGAGATGTACTTACTGAACTTGATGAATTTACGGAGGCTATTAACGAAGAGTTCAACAATCGGTAGAAAATCGATTTATCGGGAATTGATTTGATATGGAAAGCAAAAATAATTTCAAAAATGGAGAGAAAATATTTTGCAAAGAAGAGGGTGGAAAAGAAAAGGGAGAATAAATAGAAGGATGGAGGGAAAATTCTATTAGGATTTGAAAAGGGGCAAACTGAAATTCTAATTAGGAACAGAAGATAAAAAGTTGGTAGAATTCTAATTCTATTGGAATTTTGGGAATGAGTAAGATATGAATTCTAATTATGAAAGAATTGAGTCAATTCTTAGGTTTTGTAAACCCTAAAAGCGTCTCCTGTAATTTTCCCAATATTTTATCGAAATTTTGAAATTAAAATAATAGGGAGGAGGAGGAGGCTCAAACTCATGTTCTTAGGGGGAACTAACATCTTACCATTGATCTTGTTGTTCATTCTTGCTTAATTTTTACACTCAATTTTACATATTTTAATGCTTGGAGTGTCTTTGGCGAAATTATGAAATAAAAAGGGAAAAAGGGATTCAAACATGGGTCAATTGGGAAGGAAACTAGCATGCTAACCATTAAGCCTAAGCCTATTTCTTGTGCAGTTTTTACCTCAAATAATATTTGTTTTAGTGTGGCTTTTATCTTGGGTTGCTGAAAATAAAAGGAATATAAATGGGAGAAGAAAGCTTAAACATAGAACCTCTAGGATGGAGGAATAACACTTAACTACCAAGCTTAAGGCTCATTTCTTATTTAATTTTATTTCTTATTTGTATATATTTATTTCGTGCTCAACTTTATTAGCTTATACATTTACTCAAAAAAAAATTATTAACTTATTTAACTTTATAGTTTTTAACACATTCTTATTTTAGTTTATATACAATAATTAATACTCATAGTCAAGTCTCATTACTAATATTTTAATTCATTTTACCCCTTTTCCAAGTAGGTCCTAATTCAATTAAAACACATTAATTTCAAATTAAATCTCGTAATCAAGTTTCGTTTTAGATTAATTAATATAATAATACCATATTATATCATTTTAATATTTTAATTAATTATTTATGACCCCAATTTCAATATTCGTTTCAAACCCTCGGTTTATAAATGCTCAGAGATAACCTTATAAATCGGGGCTTGACCACTTTCAGTTTTCACAAACCCGATTCTTCTAACTTGGTTTTTGGGGTGTGACAGGACGGCTCTACAGGTGCAGCTCTTTAGGTGCAACCCTACGTGGCCTACCCCTACCACATCTACCTTGTGTATTCATTATGTTCTCGAAAGTTTTTATGATCTAAGTATATCTACAGTTTTCACGTAAAAGTTCAAGCATTAGCTACAGTATATCTATAGTCTTTAGGATTTCAGTTCATCTAAAGTCTCAATAGCAATAGTAACTACAGTAGGAAAGGCATCAGAGTCTCGAATTAAATTTCTTGCAGAAAACTAATTTCTAAAAAAATTGTGGCATGGTTTTTCCCAAACTACCCTTTTTATGCATGCAGGCAGACTCAATCAAATTTTCACAGTCCAAGTTTAGAAAATCTAGTCTCTGATACCACCAAATGTAACCTCCCCAACCTATCCTAGACGTTAGACGGGAATTCGAGAGATTACATCGACCATTGAAATAACCTTGTAGCAATTGAGATTTATAAAACAATTAATTTAAAACATTTATTATATTTAGAAGAAAATTTAACTTATTTTTAGAAAAATTCATGAGTGGACAGAATTATTGTAACAGCCCGATTTAGGGGCTAGTCGGAACAATGGTCTCGGGATCACTAATCCGAGGTTAGAGAAATTATCTTCATGTTATTTTATGTGTTATAACATGTTTATAAGGATGCATGAGAATTCTGTTGTTTTAATTTTTGTGAAGGAGGGCTTAATTGCGAAAAAGGACTAAATCGCATAAAGTGCGAAAGTTCTATTTTATTTGCTAGAGATGTCTAATAGCTAAAGACTATAAATTGGAGGTCCTTAAAGGGATATTAGGCCATTGAATTAGTGTTGGTCGGCCATAGGAAGCTAGGGGGACAAAGGCATTAAATGTTGGTCAAAAGTTGGTGATATTAGTTGACAAATGAATAAAATAAGATGAAATAAGCCAAGGCTATCATCTTTTCACTTTGCCTTCTTCTCCACCGAAAATATCAGCAAGCTTAATGGTTTGAAAGCTTGAAAATTTCAGCTACATCTCATCCTTACAAGTAAGTCAATTTGATGTTTATTTTTGATGATTTTTGTATATTTGGAGCCCTCAAAGCTTAAGCTAGCTAATGAGAGTACTAGTTTGCAATATGGTTGAAAGTCTAGGGACTTAACATGATAGAGTTTATGTTTTTTTGAAGAGTTTTTATGGAAGAAAATGAATGATAGGAAGATGAGAAACAACTTTTGTGAAAGGTGTTGTTATGAAAACACCTAATTAGGACTAATTTGTAAATGTTGCAAATTGGTAATAAGTGCATGAAATAGTTGAAATTTTGAGTTGCTATAGAAGAGAATATGATTCGGCTAGGCTTGATTAGTAAAGAAGGTGGATGAAAATTTATTTACGAGCCTAGGGGAAAAATTGTAATTTTGCCAAAGTATAGGGGCAAAATGGTCATTTTTGCCTGAGTAGAGATTATGTTGTAATATGATCATTAAGTGATTAAATGAGTAAATTTTATTGTTCTAGATCGAAGAAAACGAGATTCGGACCTAGAACGGGAGAAAGAGAAATGTGGGCAAATAGACTCCCTTTTTACCCTTTTCGGTATCGAGGCAAGTTCGTATGCAAATAATGAAATCTTATGTGAGATATTTAATATTCGATGTTGTATAAATTTTATGTTGCCTTCATGTATGCATTAAATACGTTTTGACGAGATGTCAATAAATGAAATCCTTAGATATAATCTAAGAATAGTAAGAAATGCAAATGGTATAAAATGATGATAGTTAAGGTTTCGTGTAAGACCATATTCGAATATGGCCTCGGTGTGAGATATCGAATAAGACTGTGTCAGGGACATGGCATCGATGTGATATTTCGTATAAGACCGTGTCGGGGACATGGCATCGATATGTTAGTTCATGTATGACCTTATCGGGGGCATGATGTCAATGTGACATTATGTGTATAAGACTCAAGGGAGTTACTTAACAATTGTAATGACTCAAAAAGTATTTTGAAAATGAGAATGAATGTGTTGTACCATGAGAGGTACATGTATGTGTAAAACTGAATTGAGATGAGTTCAGTATATGATGAACCCATAGGGGGTTATGTGTAAATGATGCACTTTGGTTGCATAAGTTATAATTATTAATGCATCGTGTGAATGCAAACGATTATAGTAGAAAGCTAAGTAAGAATGGTAGTGTGTGAGGATGTTCTAGGTAAACATTTGAAATAGATAAACTCATGTGGATAACTATCCATGAATGTACAATAACGGTGAGCTGTGTACGTTACCACCTTATAAATTATTAAATGATGGGCTGTGTGCGATACCATCGCTTAATTATTCCAGTTGGTGGGCTAAGTACGATACCACCGGAATTATAAATGATTGGTGGGCTAAGTGCGATACCACCCTAAATGCTTAACTACGATGGGCTGTGTGCGATGTTATCGTTAAGCATATTATATAGTGGGCTATGTGCGATACCACTATAATTACCCTTCTTGGTAGGCTAGGTGCGATACTACCCTACTATCTGATTGTGGTGGGCTAAGTGTGAAACCATCGAGTAATTTAGCATTGTGGATAGATTAGTGAGAATTCATAATGTGTGGTATCATGAGTAATGGGCGGTATGAGTGATTTATTGAAAATGTTTTACGTGATTATGTGGTGACAAGTGCAGGGATGCATGCTAATTAATATGGGCATCTGGCTCGTGGCATGGTTAGAAAGTGGTAAGAGACAGAATGAGTAAGCTTCAAGGGTGATTGTGTAGGTAACTATGAGTTTAAGATGTAAAACTCATTATAATACCTTACGGTTGGGTATAACTAATGGTTATCAATAACTGATTATTATATGCATATGAACTTACTAAGCATTATTGCTTACTCCTCTTCCTTTCTCATCTCTTATAGGTTAATTTAGCTAGCTTGGGTTGGAGATCGCCGGGGATGTTTTCACACTATCGAGCAGACACTTGGTATGAGGTTTCAAGTCCTTATGAGCCATGGCATGTATAGGGCTAGTATTTAAGGTTGATTAAGTCATAGTTGAGATCGCCAAATGTGATAATCCAAGATTTGTAATTAATGATGTGTGGAGTTTTTGTAATGGAATTTGTATGTGTACAATGTAGAGTGGCAAGGGCTTGGTAAATAGCCTGATAATTTTCCACATGGGTAGACACACGGGCGTGTGTCAAGACCATGTGGGAGGCACGGCTAGCACATGGGCGTGTGCCCAAGCCGTGTGAAGTCTATACTTTACATTTGGAATTTAATTTGCCCACGGCTGAAGCACACGGGTGTGTGTATATGCCATGTGGATAAGTTAGAATGCTAAGTTTTAGCACATGGGCCATGGCCACGGGCGTGTCAAGGCCGTGTGAAATTAGTCAGTGTCGCACACGGGCTAGTCACACGGGCGTGTGCCTAGGCCGTGTAACATAAATAGAATACTCATGATTTTATACACGAGGTAGGGACATGGGCGTGTGTGACCACACGGCCTACCCACACGGGCATGTCCAACTTCACATGGGCGTGTGGCCCCTGTTGTTTTTGAGAAGTTTCTCGAATTCGTAAAAGTTCCCGAGATAGTTCCAGTACCTCTTGGAAGTATGTGTAGGGCCTCCTAGGCCGAGTATGTACAAGTGATGAGTTTAAACGAAATTTTATAACCCCGATCAAGATGATTAAGAAAGATTAGTTAGGTAATGCCTCAAACCCTATTCCGGCTTGAATACGGGTAAGGGGTGTTACAATTATGATTAATCTAATATTTTTCTTGAAAAGAAAAAAAAGTGATTACCATTGAAAACTTAGTTAATTTCTATTTTATTTATTTTTCAAATTTTATATACAATCTAGTAGCAGAAAAGTAATATTCAATTTAGATTTAATCAGATTATATGCATAAATAGTTGAAAATCATATTTTAGTATCCTAAAATTAAATTAAATTAAATGTCCTGCATGCTTTTTAAACCCAATTCCTAAGTATCATGCCACAAATTGAAATTAAAACATTATAGTCTTTTAATAACAAAAGTATCAAATGATAAATCTAAAATATTTAATAAAAACAAAACCGAGCCCAGCCCCTCTGAGTGTTATGTCCGTGTCCTAACTTGGTGGGTTATCTGTAGTTATAGAAATAAAAAGGGAGTGATCTATGAAGCTCAGTGTGCATTATATCACAAGTAAACCAATGCAAACGCTTAAGTATACAGAAACACCACGTATAGAACAGTACATAATAGCAATTTCAGAATATCAAAATTTCAGGCCACTTCAATCAATGTATACATATATGTATGTCATCTAGAAAAATCCAGTTTGTATGCACATACTTTATGAATGCCATACAGTTTCAGTTTAACAGAAAAGATGTAACAACCCGATTTAGGGCCTAGTCAGAATAGTGGTTGCGAGACCACAAATCTAAAGTAGAAATATATGTTTTATGGTTTTTATGAGGTCTATGACATGTTTGCATGGTTGTATGAAATTTTCATGAAGAAAATTTTATGATTTAGTGATCAATTTATCTTTTAGGACTAAATTGCAAAAATTAAAAAATATGAGATTCTAGAAGTTTTAAGTATGAGATAGCATTATAAAATTTATTAGAGGTCCTTATTTAGTAATTAGACCATTATATCTCATGATGGACAAAAATGGACATGGAAGGGAAAAATCTCAAGGAAGGGCCTTAAGGGCATTTTAGTCATTTGGTTAATAAATTAATAAAAGGGGAAAAGAAGTCAAAATTGGTGTCCATCTTCATCCTCCATAGCCAAAAATTTCAAGGAGCCATAGCTAGGATTTTGTTTCACTTTCAAGCTTGATTATAAATACCTCATAGCCCCTTTTTTATGTTCTTCGTATTTTTGAGATCCTCGTAGCTCGATTTAGCTATTTCTAGCCATATTTTAAGCTAGAGTTCATGTTAAAAAATTTACCCATATATGACATGCATGTATTTTGATGTTTAATGGAGGAATATGGAAGTTTGATGTGTAGTGAACATCTTTTTCTAAGTGATTTTTCATGGAAATACATAAAAATGACCTATTTGTAAAAGTGATAAAATGTGTAGTAAAATTCGGTTTTGAAGGAAAATTGTGAGCTATCATAAGCTTAAGATAGGTTCGGCTAGGCTTGGGTGTGAGAAAAATGAACACATTTCATCATACGAGCCTAGGGACCATTTTGTAAATACGTGAAAGTTTAGAGGCAAAATTATAATTTTTGCCAAAGTATGATTCATGAGCTGATTTAGTCAATGTGATAATTTAATAAGTGAAATCTGTCATTATAGATCAAGAAACACGAAATCCGGACCTAAACTGAGGAAAGAACAATGTGGTGGACTAAATTGAACAACTATCTATATTTTGGTATCGAGGTAAGTTTGTGTGTAACAAATCAACATCATGTTACTATGCTTTTAAATGATTGATATTGCGTGAGATGTATATTATTTCTATGGAATTTGTTAATGAGGCCTTGATGATAAATTTGACGAAGTTTTATTAAATCGAAGTCCCGGTTGAACCTTAGGAATAAAAAGGATACCATTGTCACGACATTTGATTAAGAAGGACCCGTATAAGACCATATCTGGGATATGGCCTCAGCACCTAATCGAGATCTCGTAGAAGACCATATCTGGGATATGGCATCAACATCGAATAGTGATTCCGTGTAAGACCACGTCTGGGACCTAGCTTCAGTATGAAATCGTGTAAGACCATGTCTGGGACATGGCATCGACATACGATCTCGTGTAAGACCATATCAGGGATATGGCGTCGACATCAATATGAGATCCCGTATAAGACCATATCTGGGATATGGCGTCGACATCAATATAAGATCCCGTATAAGACCATATTTGGGATATGGCATCGGCATCGACATGTGATCCCATGTAAGACCATATCAGGGATATGGCATTGGCATCTTACTACGTGTATGACAATTTCTGAGTATCCTTCAATATTCAAAGTGGTTCAACGGGGTAAAGTATTAAAGTTTATGTTAAAGATGGAAAAAATGGCTAAATTTATGTGATGGAGTGATACAGGTACATATGCGGAACTCACGAGAAATGAGCCCGATATGTGATATGTGGTTGGTAAGAGTGAGCATGAGTAAGCTATGTCAATGTGCTTGAAATTTTGTGTTAGTTCATATTGTAATGTGTGGATGTTACCACAAGATTTTATGTTGCTATCTATTACATGCAAACTTACTAAGCTTTATGCTTACTCCCCCTCCTTTCCCTTCCCTTGTAGTGTCGCCAAGCTAGCTCGGGGATCGTAAGACGTCGGAGTTCGACTCACACTATCAAGCTATTCTTTTGGGTATAGTAAAGTTTGATTATTTTCGGTATGGCATGTATAGGAACTTGGTCATTTTATTATATGTCATATTGGTTAACCAATGAGTTGGTTATTAATGTTACTCATTTCATTTTGTAAATGGTCATTGAAATTGACCAATACTAGTTAAGTTATATCTATTCAATGATGATGAAATTCATGAAGTGCAAGCTTGCGAAATTGGATGAGTAATATGTGAAGTAAATGCATGAAAAATGCAGTATGAAAATAAAGTGCGGATGTCTTGATTGTGGATATTAGAGGTACATTATTGTTATGCTATGTGTTGCTGGAAATGGTATAAGTATGGTTGCTTTTCAGGGTGGAAAATGGCTTGGTAAATAGCCTTATACTTGTCCACATGGGTAGGCACACGGGCGTGTGTCTAGGCCGTGTGTGACACACGGTCAGCCCCGTGGGCGTGTTGATAGGTCGTGTGTTCCCCTGCATCCGAATTTAGCAAAACATAATGCCCAGTAGAAAGCACACGAGCAGAGACATGACCATGTGTCTCAGCCGTGTGAAAGACACAGCCTAAGGACATGGGCGTGTGCCCAGGCCATGTGAAGTCTGCACATTAATTGCAAAAATTAAATTCGCCACACGGCCTAGCACACGGGCATGTGACTCAGCCGTGTAACCATAAATTTTTGCTGACGTCATAAACAGAATGTCAAGGTTTTCACACATGGGCTAAGGCACGGGCGTGTCATGGCCGTGTGAGGGACACGGGCCATAGACACGGGCGTGTGGCCCTATCTTGAGCAAAAATTTTCTAAGTGTTAGTCAGCTTCCAGTTTAGTCCCGAACCACTATATATGAATGTTTTGGGTCTCGTAGGCCTATAATAGGGACATTTTGAGCACGAATGAAAAGTTTTAAGTTGGAATGAAAATTTATGGCCTAGTTTTATATGGTTAGGTATGACAAGTCCGGTAATGCCTCGTACCTGATTTCGGCGTCGAATACGGGTAAGGGGTGTTACAAAAGATCCTACCCCATCACTACACACCATAATGGGAGTTCCCCTAAACTCCAACCAACTACATACCAGGTTATGGTTTGACCACCACTAGTTTTGTAGATAAAATCTTCCGTTGGATTGTGCGTGCACAGCAAAATATCGTAGATAAAATCTGCTAGATTGTAGATGCACAACATATTTGCAGGTAAAAGCTGTTGGTGGGTTGTGGATGTACAACATATTTGTAGTTAAAGGATAAATACTGCCACTGGGTTATGGATGCACAACAAATTTGCAGATAAACTACCACTTCTTCGTCCGTACATATCATCCCACCCCATGCAATATATTAGCGCAAGCTTAAAATAGATCAATACAGTAACATTTAATTATGCTTTTAACAGAACAATACAGTAGCAATCAATATGCTTATAACAGATCAACTCAGTAGCAAAAGTCATGCTTATTAAGTGTTCAGTTTAATGGTAACATAAGGCATACTAAACATACAATCACAAACTCTGAAATAATAGACATATGTATTGCTCACAATTCATGCATATATATATATATATATATTTCATATTAAATCAGTCCATCAAATCATGGATTCTAACATAATTCATATTATCAAGGGCTCAATTAAATAAATTAGAGCACTAAAAATAGTTTAAAAATTATTCAAGGACTAAACTGATCTAATCCTAAATTTTTTGGGTAAAATTATAAAATATGATAAATAGGGGACACATGGCCGTGTAGAAAGCCCTAGACTATCTGGAGGGGATACACAACCGTGTGGCTAGGTCATGTGACAGACTGTGATCGTGTGGTATTTGCAAAATCAACCTACAAGGGAGCCATGATCGTGTAGAGGGTCCTAGGTCATGTGAGAATTGAAATAACCCAGGGTTTCAAGGGGACATTATCGTGTGAGGGGCTGTGTGGTCTACAGGGGTGGCCCACATGCCTGTGTGGCCCTATCCTAGGCACGATTTTGTCCCGATTCACTTGTAAAAGAACACACACTTGTCATTGGGATCTCGAGTGATGTTCCTCATGTTCAAATCTGATCCGTGATACCTAAATCGAGTTCTTCAAATGACAATTGTAGCAGGCCCAATTTGACCGGCCCATTAACCAAACAAAAAAAAAACAAATAAATAAAACCAAAACCAAAGTCTTTTAAACAGTCTGTTTTTACAGGCCCAAATACAAACCCAGAAATTCAACCCAATACATGGCCCAATGTTTGGAACAGCCCAATTGGCCCAAATGTTGGTTTCAGAATTTGAAACCCTAAGACCTAGCTAACCACCAGCGTCGCAAGCAGTTTCCCCTCAGCGCCGCAACAATCGTTCGGGCCTCCACGCCACGTCATCTCCTCCGTACGGCCTCCGTACCCTTGCCCACTGCGCATCACACACCTGCAAAAGAAAACAAACGAACAGCAGCAAAAAAGAAATATTGTATATTTTTATTTTTTACATTTTCGGCTATAAAGTCAAACAAAAAGCAATTGTAAAGGGGACACGTTTTATGAATACAGAAATCAAAAGACCAAAATTTCTTCAAAAGGTATTCTTCGTATTCACATGCTTACTCAAATATCAAACGCAAATATAGTTTAAACAGAGAGGAGCGGGTATTTTTTACCTTCTTTTCCGGCGGTCGGAAAGCAGAATCTGAGGAGTCACTTAATCTCCTTGGGATTTTGATTACGAATACACAAGAAATACGAAATAAAAAGAGAAAAGGTCGAAAGGTGGTTTTTTGGAAATATATTTTTGCTTTCGTTTTCCTTTCTCTTTCTGCATGTTTTTTGTTCATTTCGAAAATAAAAAAAAGGGAATTTACCTTTGAAAGACGAACCATCGGACCTCTTTCTTAGGAGAAATCGAAGCAAAAGGGGGCCTTTGGGATAAGGAACATCGAAGCAGTTGGGATCAGGTTTGAAAAGGAGCCGTCAATTGGGCTCGAATCGGTTACTGATCGCCGATTAATGTTGCGTTGAAGTGGCCGGATTCCTTTTTTTTTCCTTCTTTGCGGCTGAGAACGAAACCAAAGGGGGGGGGCTAGGGTTTTAGTGTGTTTTAACTTGGTTTTTAAAGGGGGTGATCGCCATTAAGAAAACGACGTCGTTCAGGCTCATCTTAATAGCCTTAAAACGGTGCCGTATAGATTATTAATCAAACCGATCCGACCCGAGAACCCGTAGGATCCGCGTGTTTTTGACTAAGGGGCTATTTGCGCCCTTAGTCCTTCCGCATTTTTTATATTTTTAATTAAGTTTTATTTGTATTTAATTTTGTCTAGTAATTTTACGCAGTTTTAATTTAGTCCCTATTTAAACGCTGCATTCAATAATTTGGGAAAATTGCGCTTTTAATCCCCTGCGGTTTGCGCGCATTTCATTTAAGTCATTTGGTTCTCTTTTACATTTAATTTTTGCCCCAGATTATTGTTTTCATTTTAATTTAATCCTTTTTATATATTTTTTTTATTTTCTTTAATTATTTTGCTATTCTTCCATTATTTAAATATTATTATTATTATTATTATTATTATTATTATTATTGTTTTACTATATTCAAACCATTATGTATAGTATTTTATTTATTAACTAACAAATTTCTATTATTGTTATTAAATTATTTTCTATTAGTATTTTATTTTAAATCTATTTATATGTATAGGTATATATTAAATTTATCTATTAATATAATTTATTTTCTCTTAAGTCCATATTTAATTATATATTTTTGTTTATTTCGAAAACCCTTATATATTATTATTTTCATATATAAACTATTCATATTAGGTTTTATTTCATGTATTATTTTAGTAGTTCATGCAATGTTGTTTTTTTAAAATAAAAATGACTATACTATATTATTTTCTACGTGTATGCCTTATATCAAATATTTTGTATACATTAAGTTTATTTTAAAATTTCACGTACATAAATTTTTTAAAGATAAGGCAATGTTTGTATGTTTGGGAGTGTGGGAAAATGATACCCTAACGTACTGGGTGTTAATTTCCTATTCAACCAGATAGCCAAATACCCTTTTTAATTAAATATCTTTAGGATCAAAGATGATCTCGGTGTCGAGGTATAAAGGTGTTATGTCCTAACGTACTGAATGTGATATTTTCATTTCCTTCGAAACGAGCTAATCTTGAAGTTCAAGATTCAATATAAACTAACCTTAGTTAAGAAAACTCGCATTTTATAGCATGTTGTTAATACGATCTTTAATTTGTGTATATTCATGATTAACGTTTATGCATTCTATTACTTTTACGCCTCAAATTCTAATATGTTCTAGTTTTTATTAAATGTTTTTATGCATTTTAAGGCTAATATAAAATTTTGTTTTTCTCTAAAATGAGGCAATGTTTGTGCGTTTGGAAAGTCTGAAAATTATGCCCTAACCTACTGGGTGTCAATTTTCTGCCCAACCAGATAAACAAATACCCTTCTTTAATTTCATGTTTTGTAGATCAAAGATGATCTCGGTGTCGGGGTATAAAGGTGTTATGTCCTAACGCACTGGATGTGATATGTTTATTTCCTTCGAAGCGAGTTAATCTTGAGATTCAAATTCAACATTAAATTAACCTTCTTAAAAAGAATTATATTTTAAACATTTTCAAATTTTCAACGCAAGGACATTAATTAATCAATTTGGTACCAATTTTGGGCGTTGCGAGGGTGCTAACCCTTCCTCGCACGTAACCGACTCCCGAACCTATTTTCTCGAATTTCGTAAACCAAAATTTATTTTATAGGTGACCCGATCACACCTAAACAAAAAGGATTGGTGGTGACTCCTTATTTTTAAAAAAGTCGATCCCCGTTTTCCAAACTCGATAAAAAAATGGTTTCGACAGCTTGGCGACTCCACTGGAGATTAGTTGAGAGTCAGGCCATAAATTGATTAATTTTTGTCCTTTTGATTGAAATTTGGAAAATTGTTTCGAAAAATCATGTTTCTTTCGATACATTTGTTTGTGCTATAACTGCAATAATGTCGAGTCTCATAATACTTGCATTTGCATTACATGACCTTTGTGGTTGCGCCTTTAAGTGGGAGTGAGAAACTATGCCTTCGTGAGGTTTTCACCTCCGCATGGGCTAGTGGACTGCTCCCGGGATACATCTGTACCTGTGTGCTTCGTGAGATTTTCATCTCCGCATGGCCATAGAAAAATGTATTCCCCTGAACCGAACTCGATCCATGAGCCTATAATGGGTGAGAATTGAGAAATCCGCTGGTTCAGGAACCCATTCTTTAGAACTAAGCCGCATATAGCAGCCCTAGGCACCTACCTTAGATAGAGCCACGCCAAACCCTAGTGGTCACCCGGTCAGGTGTTCTATGTTATTTATTTCTCTTGCACTGACGTGTTTTCTTTTCTTTTGATTGCATTGCATTGCATTCATTCCTTGCATTTGCATTACATTTTCATGCATGTGCATTACATCATTTGCATTACGCTATTTTCATTACATTGCATCATTTGCATTAGTTTTTACAAAATGACCCTGATTAGGTGAAATATTTTCAGTTAACCTAGAAAACATGGAACAAAGGTTGGAGAGATTAGAGTAGGGGCAAATACTGATGCAAGAGCAGTTAGCCAAAATTCAACGGGATATGCGAGATCAAATGAATATGATGCGCCAGTTAACCCAATTACTAGTCGGAGGGCTTGAAAAAAAGAGTGGCCCAATGGCCAGCAGTGTGGATGATGATGAAGACATCATTTATGCCCCAACTCAGCCAGGCACGCATTCACATGGGGTACCCGTCATTATTGGACCCCAATGTCAGACTGATGCTTCGGCCCTGTTCAACTGCCCGATAGGTTTAGATCTTAACCCGGAGGATGGTCGAGCCAAACCGGTTATACTGACAGAAACAAAGGAAAGGGAAGAGTGGACTTCAAAGGCCCCGAAGAGGAAGGACAGGGATGTGAATAATACGAGTGGGTATAACAAGGACCATTCGAAGCCATTTACAGTAAACCAGCCAAAGAAGGCAGTTACCAGTTATCGGGTCTCCCCAAGAGAAGAACTCAATCCAAAATTGAACTCAGAGAAACCCCAGTTCATACCTATTCCAACGACATATAGGGAGTTATACCAGAGCTTATTTGATATGCATGCTGTAGCTCCTCATTACCTGAAACCAATGCAACCCCATACCCCAAATGGTATGATTCGAATGCTCAATGTGAGTACCATGCCGGGATTACAGGACATTCAATAGAAGATTGCCTTGCTTTCAAGAAGCTGGTTGAAAGATTAATCAAAATAGGAGTTATAAGATTCGATGATCTCTCTGGTGCAGAAAATCCGTTACTTAACCATACTGTTAAAGGGATAACTATTGTGAGTACCATGATGAATGGGGGCATGAGATCAGGAGTACATCAAGTTCAGACCTCTAGTGCAAAACCTGATACTGGCAAATTTGAACATTAACGACATATCTGAGGAGATGAACCAGAGAATAGACTTTTCCAAGCTTCTGTCTTTACGTACTTAAGATGTTTTGAACAATGGAACTGTGAAAGAGATTCTTGTATTTTCAGAGCTAATCTAAAGCAATATTCAAAACATACTTGTTGCTTTAAGCTTAGAAGCAACAAGAATCTTTTTGTGAAATAAGCTTGTGTCCAAAATTTTTATTTCAATAAAATGCATCTTTTTGAACAAATATCTTTTCATTCTTTTTCATACTATACATTCTTTTATTCTTTTGGAATATTCTTTCATTCTTTATTCATGATCATACCCTATAAATCATTTATTCATTGGAATTTACTTTCGTACCTACAATAGGTACCCAGATATCAAGACATGAGCAATGCTGTAACTAACTCCCTTATTGAATGAGATATGGATCTAAGGGATCTAAGGACTTTGAGGATGACAGAGATTGTAACACGTATTCTGATTTGTTAATACTAGATGAAAAACAGATCCTACGTCGCGAGCCAAGGAAGGAGATGAAAATCAAAGCCTAGCTCAATGCAGAAATAAGATTTCCTATATATGGGGCATGGATGTTATCAAGCTAGTCTCATAAAAAGCCTCTAGCCAACATCGATTCATTTTCGTAGATGTCGGTTACTCCACTAAGATGGTAAAAGTCGCTTCATATGCCAATATTACAAAGTCGATAGTCATCAGAATAAAAAAAATAAAGAATACTGACAAAAAATAGGGGGTCAAAAAGATCACAATTAACTGCACAATGTCAAAAGTTTGCGGTCTATTCAAAGATTAGGCGCCATATTAGTACAGCAAAGGCAGCCAAAAAGAAAAACAAAAGATCATAAAAAGACAGAGACTTGTAAAGATTGGCATACAGAAGTTACTATTTACCCTCTACGCTTATCAAAAGGGGCAACATATTTCTCATTGGTTTCGCCCATTGAAGTCAAAGTTACTTTGTTCTGAGTTTTATCAGAACTGAAGTTGGATGAGGCAGAATGGATCCAATCCCGATATGATCAATCAAATTTGTGAGGAAAAGTTAATAGCTATCCGTTACAGTCAGATGATACGGGTTTATGACAAAGAGTTTCATCCTAGAAAATTCCCAAAGGGGGACCTGATATTGAAGAAGATCCTTCATATACAAAAGGATTTCAGAGAAAAATGGAGCCCAAACTAGAAAAGACCTTATATAGGGAAAAAGTCTGTTCTGGAAACATTGACCAAAATGAATGGTAGGGATATGCCCAATCCGGTGAATTCAGTCAAGAAGTATTTCACTTAAAAAGGAGAGGCCAAGGTGAAAACCTGCAAAGGGCACCTTTCAAAATAAAAAGAAAAAGAAAAAGAAAAAATAGAAATTTTCAACAAAAAAGAAAGAAAAAAAGAAGAAAAAGGAGAGGCCAAGGTGAAAACCCGCAAAGGGCGCTTTGAGACCAAAGGGGATTTGAGTTGAAAACCCGAAAAGGGCGGCTCAAATTTTGATCAAGAGTAGGGCATATATAGCAGTCCTGCTATGCCTAATTTAACAATGAAGAAGTATGCTATGTCTTGGGGCATCGGCAAAGTACTTCGGATCCCCTAAACACATATTGAGCTTAAAATGGTCCTCAAGAAGTTGGAACAGAGAAGCTCAGGCTGCGATATCTGGGACACTTAGTTTCCATTTTACCCATTTCTAAATTTGTTATTTGTGATTATATTATTCTTTTCAAAATATGTTCACAATAAATTTCCTTCTTGATTGCAATTGCTATCTTTGCTTAGCTTATTTGTTTCGAGCTATGCTATTAATTAATTTCCTTCTTGTCCATTATTATGATCTTTTTCAGGCATTTCGCATTGAAATAACGATTAGTGGACTAATAATACTTTCATGAAAGGAGTTTTGCATATTACTCTGGAAACTTTTGAATAATACAAGAACTCGAAATAGGGCTATTGTTTAAAACTCACCAAGTTTAAGGAAGAGTCTAAACTGAGACTATCTCTTCGGATTTTTGTCAAAAATGGTGGTTGAACCAAAAGACAGGATATTGCATCAGTATTACAATCTTGACGAGAAATGGGTGATGTTAACCCAAGAGTAAAAAGGTATCATTCTCGAGAAAAAAATGATATTCTGCATTCACGCGAGCATCATGCATACACATCTGATTGGGTCACCCGAGGAGTGATCAGTTGATAGAACAAGCTACAGGCCCTATACCCCCGAGTCGTAGTGGGATAGATGGGAAGAGATTCAGATCCTATACCCCTAAGTCACGATGAGATGAATCCTGAAGTTACATTGGGGCAAGTCTGTTGAGCAAGATATTTGTTCTCGGGTTTTCTGTCAAGAATACCAGCTAAACAAGAGGGCAGCATATTACCCTGATGAACAATTAGCGATGACACCTTAAACTTTTAAAAATGGATCATTCTCATGAAAATCTGCATTCATGTAAAACACATTCGATTAGGAACATTTGATTCATTCCGATCATTGCATCCTAATCCTTAAACATTTAAAAAGAGATCAGTCTCATGACATTCTGCATTCAAATTTCATCCATAAGACACATCTATTTAGGGGTATTTGATTCATTCCGATCATTGCATCCTAAGCTTTGTAAAAAGACCATTCTCATGACATTCTACATTCATACAAATGTCATCCATAATACATTTAGTTAGGAGCATTAGATTCATTCTGATAATTGCATCCTAACCATTTTGCATAAGCATAAACACAAAACTGATTTTACAAGACAGGTCCCCTAGAGGACGTTGTTGCAACATCGGTGAATTCGAATATCTTGCCTTCCTGAGTGAAGCAGATTAAAGATAGTAGATCTGGCAATCCTGAAGTTGTAGGAGCAGATCAAAGCCATACAAGTCTTATCTCCTCAAAGTTCCAGCGGAGTAGGTTGAAGCTACAAATCCCTCATCCCTGAGTTTACAATGAGGATCAGTCCGTATTTCTTTGAAGTTTCAGTAGAGAAGATTGAAACTACGAATCTCTTCTCTCTGAATTTCTATCTCCTCAAAGTTCCAGTGGAGTAGGTTGAGGCTACAAATCCCTCCTCTCTGAGTTTACAATGAGGATCAGTCTGTATTTCTTTGAAGTTTCAGCAGAGAAGATTGAAACTACGAATCTCTTCTCTCTGAATTTCTATCTCCTCAAAGTTCCAGTGGAGTAGGTTGAGGCTACAAATCCCTCCTCCCTGAGTTTACAATGAGGATCAGTCCGTATTTCCGAGAAGTTTCAGTAAGAAGACCGAAGTTACAAATCTCTTCTTTCTAAATTCCTATCTCCTCAAAGTTCCAGTGGAGTAGGTTGAGGCTACAAATCCCTCCTCCCTGAGTTTACAATGAGGATCAGTCCGCATTTTCGAGAAGTTTAAGTAAGAAGACCGAAGTTACAAATCTCTTCTCTCTGAATTCCTATCACCTCGAAGTCCCAGTGGAGTAGATGGAGGCAACAAATCCCTTCTCCCTGAGGTTATTGAGGATCAAACTATATTTTCGAGAAGTTTCAGTAAGAAGACCGAAGTTACAAATCTCTTCTCTCTGAATTCCTATCACCTCGAAGTCTCAGTGGAGTAGATGGAGGCTACAAATCCCTCTTCCCTGAGTTTACAAAGAGGATCAATCCGTATTTCTTCGAAGTTACAGTGGAGTAGATCGAACTACAAATCTCTTCTCCCTGAAATTACATCAGAATTGGATCAAAATGCTAGTTCTCATGCTCCTGAAGATACAGTGGGATGGAATGAAGCTACTCAAAGAAGAAAAGCACCGAATGAAGTCAAGATTCGACAAGACCGGGCAAATTTGGCCCTTTTAAAGTCTTTGCTTCATTCCCGTTACACGACAATGAGCAAAGAGGGGCAGCTATAGCAGGCCCAATTTGACCGGCCCATTAACCAAACAAAAAAAAACAAATAAATAAAACCAAAACCAAAGTCTTTTAAACAGTCCGTTTTTACAGGCCCAAATACAAACCCAGAAATTCAACCCAATACATGGCCCAATGTTTGGAACAGCCCAATTGGCCCAAATGTTGGTTTCAGATTTTGAAACCCTAAGACCTAGCTAACCACCAGCCGCATGGCGCTTTCTCCTCAACCGCAACAAAATGTTCGGGCCTCCACGCCACGTCAGCTCCTCCGTACGGCCTCCGTACCCTTGCCCACTGCGCGTCACACACCTGCAAAAGAAAACAAATGAATAGCAGTAAAAAAGAAATATTGTATATTTTTATTTTTTACATTTTCGGCTATAATATCGAACAAAAAACAATTGTAAAGGGAACACGTTTTATGAATACAGAAATCAAAAGAGCAAAATTTCTTCAAAAGGTATTCATCGTATTCGCATGCTTACTCAAATATTAAACGCAAATATAGTTTAAACAGAGAGGAGCGGGTCTTTTTTACCTTCTTTTCCGGTGGTCGGAAAGCAGAATCTGAGGAGTCACTTAATCTCCTTGGGATTTTGATTACGAATACACAAGAAATACAAAATAAAAAGAGAAAAGGTCGAAAGGTGGTTTTTTGGAAATATATTTTTGCTTTCGTTTTCCTTTCTCTTTCTGCATGTTTTTGTTCATTTCGAAAATAAAAAAAAAGGGAATTTACCTTTGAAAGACGAACCGTCGGACCTCTTTCTTCGGAGAAATCGAAGCAAAAGGGGGCCTTTGGGATAAGGAACGTCGAAGCAGTTGGGGTCAGGTTTGAAAAGGAGCCGTCAATCGGGCTCGAATCGGTTACTAATCGCCGATTAATGTGGCGTTGAAGTGGCCGGATTCCTTTTTTTTTTCCTTCTTTGCGGCCGAGAACGAAACCAAAAGGGGGGGCTAGGGTTTTAGTCTGTTTTAACTTGGTTTTTAAAGGGGGTGATCGCCATTAAGAAAACGACATCGTTCAGGCTCATCTTAATAGCCTTAAAATGGCGCCGTATAGATTATTAATCAAACCGATCCGACCCGAGAACCCGTAGGATCCACGTGTTTTTTACTAAGGGGCTATTTGCGCCCTTAGTCCTTACGCATTTTTTATATTTTTAATTAAGTTTTATTTGTATTTAATTTTATCCAGTAATTTTACGCAGTTTTAATTTAGTCCCTATTTAAACGCTGCGTTCAATAATTTGGGCAAATTGCGCTTTTAATCCCCTGCGGTTTGCGCGCATTTCATTTAAGTCCTTTGGTTCTCTTTTACTTTTAATTTTTGCCCTAGATTCCTGTTTTCATTTTAATTTAATCCTTTTTATATATTTTTTTTATTTTCTTTAATTATTTTGCTATTCTTCCATTATTTAAATATTATTATTATTATTATTATTGTTTTACTATATTCAAACCATTATGTATAGTATTTTATTTATTAACTAACAAATTTCTATTATTGTTATTAAATTATTTTTATGCATATATTGTTATTTTCATATTATTTTCTATATGTATTTTATTTTAAATCTATTTATATGTATAGGTATATATTAAATTTATCTATTAATATAATTTATTTTCTCTTAAGTCCATATTTAATTATATATTTTTGTTTATTTCGAAAACCCTTATATATTATTATTTTCATATATAAACTATTCATATTAGGTTTTATTTCATGTATTATTTTAGTAGTTCATGCAATGTTGTTTTTTTAAAATAAAAATGACTATACTATATTATTTTCTACGTGTATGCCTTATATCAAATATTTTGTATACATTAAGTTTATTTTAAAATTTCACGTACATAAATTTTTTAAAGATAAGGCAATGTTTGTATGTTTGGGAGTGTGGGAAAATGATACCCTAACGTACTGGGTGTTAATTTCCTATTCAACCAGATAGCCAAATACCCTTTTCAATTAAATATCTTGAGGATCAAAGATGATCTCGGTGTCGAGGTATAAAGGTGTTATGTCCTAACGTACTGAATGTGATATTTTCATTTCCTTCGAAACGAGCTAATCTTGAAGTTCAAGATTCAATATAAACTAACCTTATTTAAGAAAACTCGCATTTTATAGCATGTTGTTAATACGATCTTTAATTTGCGTATATTTCATGATTAACGTTTATGCATTCTATTACTGTTACGCCTCAAATTCTAATATGTTCTAGTTTTTTATTAAATGTTTTTATGCTTTTTAAGCCTAATATAAAATTTTGTTTTTCTCCAAAATAAGGCAATGTTTGTGCGTTTGGAAAGTCTGAAAATTATGCCCTAACGTATTGGGTGTCAATTTTCTACCCAACCAGATAAACAAATACCCTTCTTTAATTTCATGTTTTGAAGATCAAAGATGATCTCGGTGTCGGGGTATAAAGGTGTTATGTCCTAACGCACTGGATGTGATATGTTTATTTCCTTCGAAGCGAGTTAATCTTGAGATTCAAATTCAACATTAAATTAACCTTCTTAAAAAGAATTATATTTTAAACATTTTCAAATTTTCAACGCAAGGACATTAATTAATCAATTTGGTACCAATTTTGGGCGTTGCGAGGGTACTAACCCTTCCTCGCACGTAACCGACTCCCGAACCTGTTTTCTCGAATTTCGTAGACCAAAATTTATTTTATAGGTGACCCGATCACACCTAAACAAAAAGGATTGGTGGCGACTCCTTATTTTTAAAAAAGTCGATCCCCATTTTCCAAACTCGATAAAAAAATGGTTTCGACAACAATTATACAACATTTAATGTTTGTTTTCTAAGTTTTATCAAGATTCAACAATATTAATGAAAGATTCGTCAAGAACCGTGAAATATTAACTTATTGATTTGAAATATCAATATCGGATAGAAATCCTACTAAATTTGGGGTCCTAAACTTTAGATCGAGTGCACTTACCGCACTTGATGAATTACGGAGGCTATCACGTAGAATTTCAACAATCGGTAGGGAATCAATTTATCGGTGATTGATTTGTTATCGAAAGCAAAAATAATCTCAACGATGGAGAGAAAATTTGATGTAAAGAATAGGATGAAAAAGAGATATGACAAGATATAGGGAAAAGAGGGAGAATTCAATTTAAATTAGAAAAAGAAATCAAAATCCTAGAGTAATTGGGAAAAGAGGGACTAAATACTTAGGGTTTTCAAATCTTAAAGGGTTGCCTGGGAAATTACCCAATCACTACACCAAAACATACTTTTACCGGCGTTTTTAGTGGCGTTTTAAAGCAAAACGCCGCTAATTTTATACATTCGCGGCGTTTGAAGTAAACCGCCGCTAAAAAATGAGTAATAGCGGCGTTTATTTTAAAAACGCCGCTAAAAATGATATATAGCGGCGCTTACTACACAAACGCCGCTAAAAGCCAGGCCTGTAGCGGCGCTTCTTAACAAACGCCGCTAAAAGTCAGACCTGTAGCGGCGCTTCTTCACAAACGCCGCTAAAAGTCGGACTGTGTGGCACTTCTTTAAAAACGCCGCTAAAAGTCGGACCAGTAGCGGCGCTTCTTTACAAACGCCGCTAAAAGTCGGACTGTGAGCGCGCTTCTTTACAAACGCCGCTAAAAAGTCGGACTGTGCGCGCGCTTCTTTAGAAACGCCGCTATAAGTCGAGACTCAGAGCGGCGCTTGTTTACAAACGCCGCTAAAAGCACTGTGAAGCGGCGCTACTTTAGAAACGCCGCTATAAATTCGGGCCTTTAGCGGCGAGTTCGGAAAACGCCGCTATCAGTCCGACCGTTTCTTTAGCCATTTTTTACCAAGAGTATAATGTTCATTAAGGAGGACGGCGTCGTTTTATGAACAAGTAGTGGCGCTTTTCAAAAACGCCGCAAACCTTTTATTTCGTGGCGTTTTTACGAAAACGCCGCAAGTTTGTATATACATTAATCTTGACGTCGTCGTTTAGCCGAGTATAATGTTCATTAAGTAGGACGACATCGTTTTGTGAACAGGTAGTGGCGCTTTTCAAAAACGCCGCGAACTTTATATTGAGTGGCGTTTTTACCAAAACGCCGCAAGTTTGTACGGACTTTATCTTCACGTCGTCGTTTTATCAACAGTGTAATGTTCATTAAGGTGGACGACGTCGTTTTCTGAATGATTAGTGGCGCTTGTTACAAACGCCGCAAAACATAAACTGCCTTTGAGCAAAACGCCGTCGTTCGGCTCTGCTCGGTTTTATCCCCCTTTTTCCCCGAAATCCCTAAGTGTTGCTCCTAAAATTTTTCTTGGCTTGGTTTTCTGCTTCAATTTTTCTGCCGAAAGTCCATCTCCCCTAAATTCCCTCGTCCCTAAAATTTTCTGCTCAAACTTGGTGGATTTCGCAATATCCGTCGTTCTGTCGTCCTTTGTTTGCTCATATTTCGCAATATCCCTACATTCAACCAACAACGACGGTATGGAATTTGTAAATAGAAACTGTTTTGATTTAGGGATTTTGTTTTTTTTTTTTTGTTTAACTTCTTCATTTTTGTGATGCTGAGTATGATTTAGGAGCGGACTGATTAGGAGCGGACTGAATCAGATTAGGCTCGAGAAGCATTTGAGCAACATTTACGTGAAGAGAAGGAACGTCGCAGAGCTCTTCGCCAAGTATACTAGTTTTCTTTATTTTTATTTTTGCAAATTATTCATTGGTTTTATTCGGATGTTTTAAATTTTGTTTTCTTCTTACGGTGGTTTCATTATTAGTCCAGGAATTACCCGATCTCTGCCGAGGAGACGATCGAGTATTTTCTTGACACCGAGGCTCAAGAGATAGAGTTTGAGATTGAAAGATTGAGGCATAGGTTAGTACTTTAATCTTGCTCACAAGAAGTTGTGAAATCCTTGTTTGTTGAATGTTGAATGTTGCATGTTAATTGTTTGTTGTTTTGCTTCTTTGGGTATTGAAATTTATTAGAACACTTGAGTTTTATTGAGAAGTAGTAATAATTATGTGGGGTGGTCCAATTTTGGGGGAATCCGGGTTCGATGTGGATGCTACGGTGGAAGCTAGATTGTGTTTTGTTGTTCTAGTGAGATGTCCTGATATAAGACTTTAATTATAGCTGTTAAAATTTTTGTTATGTTTGGAAAAGAAAGTCGAAAACTTGTTTTACTTATGAGATTCTACTTGTTTTGTTTTCGTCCATTTGAAATTTTAAGCAAGAAATCTTTGAATTTTGAAACCCTAGTGCACCCTTTTCCTATAAGGGTTCTCGAAATGGAAGGGGTTGGTGTTTGAAGAGGCATTTTTGTGTTCAACATCGGCTCTGTTCAAAACCTTCACATGGACTATGGTTTTAAAACAATTTCTCCTTCATCTCCTTCAAGGTGCTTGACATGCTATGTTGAACGTATAAATTATTTGTTGTAAACTATCTTAGTTTGTACAATTTATGGTATTAATTTATTAACATAATTTTAGTGTATAAATATGAGTTTAACATATGGACTAAAATTGGAAAATGCATACATTTAAAACTTGTTAAGACGTAAAATAGTTTCATTATGATTTTAGTTCTCTTTTTCTATGTTAAGATTTAATCTCTCTAATTTAATATAATCTGATTTTTTTTTAATTTTATAGTATTGTTGTTAGTAGGTTAGTTCTTGACATTAGAATAATGGTGTGAATTTTTTGGTCACTGTTTGCATAAGTTTTTTAGTTATAGAATTAAAAAATAATAATTTTATAGTTACTAATGTTATTGATTTATTATAATATTGTGACTAAGTTGTTCTCTCTCATGTCTAGTTCACCTGCGGGGTTTTCATTTTAGATCAAATTGAATTATGATATGGTGACTGAGTTAAGCAAACAAAAGAAATCAGATATGAAGCTTAAGCTTAATAATTATGATTAAAGTAGTAATAATAATAACAATAATGATTAAAGTATTAATAATAATAATAATAATAATAATAATAATAATAATAATAATAATAATGATGATTAAAGTAATAATAATAATAATAATAATAATAATAATTAAAGTAATAGTAATAATAATGATTAAAGTAATAGTAATAATAATAATAATGATTAAAGTAATAATAATAATAATTAAAGTAATAGTAATAATAATAATAATGATTAAAGTAATAGTAATAATAATAATAATAATGATTAAAGTAATAATAATAATAAATAAAGTAATAGTAATAATAATAATGATTAAAGTAATAGTAACAATAATAATAATAATGATTAAAGTTATAATAATAATAAAAATAATAATAATAATAATAATAATAATGATTAAAGTAGTAATAATAATAATGATTAAAGTAATAGTAATAATAATAATAATAATGATTAAAGTAGTAATAATAGTAATAATAATAATTAAAGTAATAGTAATAATAATAATAATAATGATTAAAGTAGTAATAATAGTAACAATAATAATAATAATGATTAAAGTAGTAATAATAGTAATAATAATAATTAAAGTAATAGTAATAATAATAATAATGATTAAAGTAATAATAATAATAATAATAATAATTAAAGTAATAGTAATAATAATAATGATTAAAGTAGTAATAATAATAATACGATTCTCGATTTGAAATTTTAATTTAACTTACATAATACGTAATACATACCTAACATAAAATTATTTAACTTACATAATACATAACTTACATAATAATAAGATTCAAAGTATAGAGGTTGAAACCTAACGGGTTGCCTTATATCTCACTTGGAAGATATATAACGGATCCTCCCTGTGTAACAATGCCACGTATGAAGAATCTTGAATAATACATGCAATTTAAATAATACTTACAATGCCATGTATGATGAAGCTTAAATAAATCTTTGTTTTAAAAATCAAATTCTTGTCAATTAACAATTAACAATTTAGCCGTGTAAATTCTTGTCAACTTTAGACTTCAACAACAACGAAATGGATAGGAGTTGGATGAAATGTCAAGGTAAGCAACGGCTATTGAAATGGAGTAGAAACTTTTCTGAATTTCGCATTTCAAAATGGAAGCCAAGAGAATATGATTCTTTGCCCGTAAGAAGTGTTGCAATGGTTTATGGCATTGTCGTGAAGTGGTCTACTGAACATCTAGTTGTTGATGGCTTTGTCCGGGGTACAAAATATGGTTTTTCCATGGAGAGTGTACACCTAGTGTAGCATCTTCATCGATGAATCGGGGTATCATCATAGTGCTTTCAATCGAGAATGTTAGAGACGATAACATGGAAAACATGTTGCGGGATGCTTTTAATATGCGTAGTGATGGTTTCCGGTCGTTTCCACGACTTGGGTGCAACCGATGATCATAATTTTGTTGGAAATACTTTCACCGAAGGGGAAGAAGTGTACCAGATGAACAACCAAATGAAGAAGCGGCAAGATTCTACACGTTACTTGGTGAAATGAACGATGAACTGTATGAGGTTCAAAATTTTCCAAACTATCATTACAGATTCGTCTTTTTCACTTGAAATGTTTGGGGGTGGACCGAAACTTCGTTGACAATGCTTGTTAGAGTTTACGCAAGAAATGTTCCCTTTGCAAAAATCCTCGATCTTCCAAAGATATGAAGAAATTGATAAAGGATTTAGGCCTTGGCTACAACAAAATTCACGATTCCGAAAAATGATTGCATGTTGTATTGGGGCGACCGGATAAACCAACGATCTTTGTCATGTATGCGCCAATCCCGTTGGATTAATAGAAATACAGAGAGGACGGTAACGAGGATGAACACGATACACAGTCAAAGAAGAAGCCATTTAAGATTTTGCGGTATTTTCCGCTAATACCAAGGCTTCAACGGCTTTTCATGTCCTCGAAGACACCGAATCAATGACGTGGCACCGGGATGGACGAACAGATGATGGGTTGTTAAGGCATCCCGCAGATTCTTTAGCTTGGAAATCTTTTGACTCAAAATTTCCAAGCTTTGCAAGCGATCCTCGAGTGTGAGGCTTGGGCTAGCATCCGATGGATTTAACCTTTACAAACTCATGAGCACAACGTCTGATTACTTGGCACGTGGTGCGTGTTCCTACAATTTGCCTCCATGGGTTTGCATGAAACAATCTTCTTTTATCTTGTCTATGATTATACCGGAGAGAAAGGGCCGGGAATGATATTGACGTCTATTTGCAGCCACTTGTTGAGGAGTTAAAACAACTATGGGCTGGTGTTCGGACATATCGATGCAATGAGAAAAGAGAACTTTAATTTACGTGCGGCTTTAATGTGGACTATTAACGACTTCCCGGCTTATGCTAATTTATCCGGTTGGAGTACCGGGGGCGTTATGCTTGTCCGTGTTGTCTTTGCACGAACATGTTCGCAATGGTTATATAATGGGAAGAAGTTCTCGTTACATGGGGCATCGCCGTGGTTACCGGAAAATCATACATTTAGATTTCAGAGTGCTCGGTTTGATGGTACTCAAGAGTTCGCACCAGTTCCTCCATGACACTGTGGATCCGAAATATTCTTAATGTTGAAAGATATGAATTTCATTTATGGGAAGGTGAATCAACCGGCTAACCCGCAAAAGAAATAGAAGATCTAGGGATGAATCGATGATGAATCGATGAAGAGGATGATCCTCATGAGGCGGACTTGTGGAAAAAAGAAGTATTCTTTTCGAGTTGCCTTATTGGAAGCATCAGATTTTACGCCATAATCTTGATGTCATGCACATAGAGAAAAATGTCTGCGAGAACATCATTGGGACTATTTTGAATGTCGATGGAAAATCGAAAGATAATCTTCAGAGTCGACTTGATTTAGTCCACATGGGAATTCGGCGTGAGCTTCATCCCCGAGAACTTCCGAATATGAAATATCGGTTGCCACTTTGCTATTTTTTCAATGTCAAAGACGGAGAAAGAAGTGTTCATGCGGTGTTGAAGGATATAAAGGTCCCTGGATGCGTATGCATCAAATATTTTATGATGTGTGTGAGTCTTAAGGATCAAGACTATATGGCTTAAAATCGCATGACTATCACATCTTGATGCAAGACTTCTTGCCGGTTGCTATGCGGTGTTGTATGTCGAAAAAGGTGACGCTCCTATAATTGAACTGTCAAATATAATGAAAGGTATTTGTGGTAAAGTTTTGAATGTTCAAGAACTTGAGAGACTACAAGATCGAGTCGCATTGACTTTATGCAATCTGGAGAAGATCTTCCCGCCTTCCTTCTTCACTATTATGGTGCACTTGTTAATTCATCTCCGCGTGAAGCACTTCTTGGTGGACCCGTTTTCTATCGATGGATGTATCCCATTGAAAGGTCTTAATTTATTTGCAACATATTCCTTCATTCAGCTCAATGCCTTTAGTTGCAACTTTTGTTAATGTTGTATACCGTGTTTAGGTTCCTTTCCAAATTGAAGTCATACTTTGCCGCAATAAGCGTTATCCGGAAGGATCAATTGCCGAGGCTACTTGGCGAGAGGAATGTATGACTTTCTGTTGAGGTATTTGGAAGATGTTGAAACAAGAATGAAACAGACCAAGTAGAAATCTTTGGGCTCACGGATCATAATTTGGTCGACACTTATTTATTTCAAAGTTTCGAGAACCGATCGGCAAAAGTCGAAATTGTAGAATTAGACGATAGATCGTGGGTCCAAGCACATCGATACATTCTTTTTCATCACGATTCAATGGAACCATTTCGACGTAAGTTCTAAAATTTGATAAATACTCATCAATTATAATTTATTTGTCTTCTGACAAGGTAAAACCTTTTTTACCGTACAGTGAGTACAAATAAATATTAAGAGCTCGTTCACGATCCCGAAGATTAAATCGACGAGAAATTAATAAGTTGTTCACAGAAACATTCCATGAATGGTTAAGCCAAATGGTATGTAATTTAAGTTTTCATTGACAAGTCATAATGTTCTCTCATAACATTCATAATTTATCGGTTTACTTTCCATCAATAGGTTTGGAGCCGGAATGAAGTAAATGACGACGTTAAATGGCTTTCACAAGGTCCAAACAGAATAGTTAAAAGATATAATGGCTTTCTCATCAACGGATCTGATTTCATACAAGGTATCGCGAGAGATTGAGAAGAACCCAAAATTGCGGAATTGTTGTTAATTCTTCGATTACAAGTTATGCTAGTGCTAGGGACAATGAATCCGGTCGAGGGAATCTGGAGTATTACGGACTTATTATGACATCATTGAGTTGGATTATTATGGCAATTGCAAAGTTGTCTTATTTCGAGGTGATTGGGCTGATGTGAATACGGCTCGCGAATTAAAAACGATCAATATGGCTTTACAATGGTGAATTTCTCTCGATTGATTCACACCGAGAACAAGTGATGGACGAGCCGTATGTGTTTTCTTCTCAAGTTAAACAAGTTTTTACTCAAGATCCAATCGATGAGGGTTGGTACGTTGTACTTGAAACACCCCTAGAGACTTGTTCGACATTGGCGATGGAAGTAGAGATGACATAGTCGAAAGATCGAAACTTTGCCTTTTCCGAACAAGACTTAACGAAAATATCCCTAGTACTAGTCAACAATTTCAATGGGTTCAAATCGGATGTGGACGGAGATATTTACGAAATATGATGTAGTAAGATTTAATGATTTATTTTCTATATGTAATATTATAATTTTCATGTTGGTCATGTTATATAATTTAACTATTTTAAATGTCCTATTATTGTTGTTATTTGTTACTAAAATTTTGAACTCTTTTATGTGTTTTGCAGAGAAAATGCCTAGAAGACGATTACGAGGTTTAAATATTAGCAATTATACTGCAAATTCAGCAGACGTAAATAGTGGACAGGATACAGTTGTTGGATCTTCTACTCTGCCGGACATAGATGACGAGCATGGAGAATTCCAAAGTAATGTTAAGTTTATTTTACATGCATGTTGAATTTTATTATTGATTCATTTTTCAATTTTAATATAATAATATATCATTTTTCAAATTGAGGGTGGTGGGACGCGCAGAGCTCGGGGGCGTCACGTTGCTTACAGATTTATATGACTTAGAGCCTACCCAAATATGTTATAGTAAGGAGAAAGCGATCATGGCCACCTATCGGATCTGAAGCTCGATTGTTGGCGGGCTATTTGGGCGTTATAGCACGAAAATTCGAATATGTTGCCCATTAACTATGAATCATGGCATCACATGCCCGATGCCAACAAAAATCGGGCTCTCGAAAATATTAAGGTAATAGAAGGTGAATGTAATTTATAATACTTTCATTTAACCTTCATTTATATTAACTTTTAAAAAAAAAAAGTCAGGGTAGTTTGATTTAGAGGTCTCCGATGACTATATTAAGAAGACGTTGGGCAAAAATGGAGAGACAATAAAAGCACCCTAAAAAACAATATTTTAAAAAGACATCACCTCGATTTAAAATCTGCGAAATGTCCCACGGGAATGTTGAGGTACCAATGGGAAGATCAAGTTAGATTCTCGAATTCAAAGAAAGGAGAGGTATTGCGTGCACTTTCAAAGTCTTAGAAATTTTTCGGTTTATCGTATTTACTATATAAATAATTCAAATCCCATTATGTAGGACCGTGAGCGAGTTGGAACAAGCAAACAGACAGAAACAACAATTCACGCACACACGGAGTTCCGTAAGTTTTGCTCGTGTGGTGAAGGCCGAGGTATTATAATTTATTACTTCTTTCAAATATTAATGATTTATACTATTAACTTATATTTTTCTCGCTATAATGTAGGAAGTTTAAATCAGTCAAAAAGTTGGACGGCTTCAACTTTTGACATTACGCATAGGAAGAAGGATGGATCTCAGGATGACATCCGAGGTCATGCAAATTTTGGTATATTTATTTAATAAATGCTGATTTTTTATAAATATTTATAATGCTTAATTATAATGGTTTAATTCATCGTTTGTAGTTTTAAATTTCTAATTTTAACTTATGTTCCATTCATTTTTATTATATATTTCGTTTCTAACTCTTTTATTGATTTATTAGGATAAACTAAAGGAGAAGAAGGCGGAGTATGAAGCGGTTGCTTAAATCGACAGTTCTGTTAATCTCGACGCGAGATTGATAATGTAATTATTATCGATGTTTTGGGTCCCGAAAGGTACGACTGCTTCGATTGATAGTTTTGTTAATCTTGAGTATATTTATAACAGAATTATCACTAATGTTTTGGGTCTTACAAGGTATGGTCGGGTTCGATGTCAAGGATCAGGTGTTACTCCGACCCAATATTTTGGATCCGGCTCCCGGCAATACATGCCTTCCGGGAGTCAATCTCGTGCTGAAGTTCAGAGACTGAAAGAACAGATATCCCTGATGGAAGCGAGCACAGCTGAGCAAATTTCTCAGCTTAGAGCGGAGGCAGCAGCGAGAGAGGCGGAGCATGTTGCTCAACTTAGAGCGGAGGCAGCAGCGCGGGAGGCAGAGCAGAACAGAAAGTATGAAGAACTCCAGCTACAGCTGCAGGTTATGATGAATATGTTCAAGCAGCAGCCGCAGAGGCCGCCATCTTAGACATTTCTTTTCTTATTGTAAGATTTTTTTTTTAACATTGTTACAGTTAAACATTATTCTAAGAATTGTTTGAATTATGATTCATTTTTTAATCAATATCATCTTTTATTAAATTTGAAGTATTTGTTTAGATTTAATGCTTTTACTGAGAATTAAATGTTTTATTTGCTGCATTGGGTTGGAATTATATGCAATTGTTGCTGTTATTGGCTGGTTTTTACTGCAGGGAGGGTAGGATATTGGGAAAAAAGTGCACAGCAAATCTGTGCAAATTAGTGGCGTTTTTTTAAAAAGCGCCGCTAAAAGCCCCTACCTGTTGCGGCGTTTTTTTTAAAAGCGCCGCTAAAAGCCCCTACCTGTTGCGGCGTTTTTTTTAAAAGCGCCGCTAAAAGCCCCTACCTGTTGCGGCGTTTTTTTTAAAAGCGCCGCTAAAAGCCCCTACCTGTTGCGGCGTTTTTCTAAAAAGCGCCGCTAAAAGCCCCTACCTTTTGCGGCGTTTTTTTAAAAAGCGCCGCTAAAAGCCCCTACCTTTATGCGCGCGTTTTTAAAAAAGCGCCCGCTAAAAGCCCCTACCTGCGGCGTTTTTTTTTTTAAAGCCGCTAAAAGCCCTTACTGCTATGGCGCGTTTTTTTTTTAAGCGCCGCTATAAGCCCATACCAGAGCGGCGTTTTTGTTCAAAGCGCCGCTAAAAGCCCATACCTGTAGCGGCGTTTTTAAAAAAACGCCACTAATTTTTGCGGCGGTTTCTGTAGCAGCGTTTTTTGCGGCGCTTTTAAAAGCGCCGCGAGTACTATTAGTGGCGCTTAAAAACGCCGCTAAAGGCCCAAAAAAACGCCGCTAAAAGTCTGTTTTGGTGTAGTGAATTTTGGCCAAAATTTAAAATAAAATGGAGGAGAAGAGCATGACTTGAACAATAGTAGGCAAGGGAAAGGAGTAGATGCTTAACCATTAGGCTACTACCCACTCTTGTTAAATATCTATTACAAATTATATTCATTTTAGTGTTGTTTCCACCTTAGTTTGCTGAAAATGAAAAGAAAAGAAATGAGAGGAATGGATAAAACCTAGGACCTTTAAGGAGTGCACTAACTACTTAACCATCAGACCAAGGTCATTTCTTGGTTATTTATTTTAATTAACCCCCTATATTTTATGGTGTGAGAAAAAATAAAAAATTTATAACAAGGACAATATAATAAAATTTACTTTTAGGTAATCTCACATTTTGTCAACCAAACAAAATGAACCAAACAAGTTAATCTTACATTCACATAATCTTATTATAGAATGTAATATAAGATTTGGCAAACCAAATGCCCCCTAAACGTTACAATTGAATCAAAATCAAAGTTTCATATATACATATGAATCACAATTCATGTTTCATATGTATATTGCACCAAATTAAAGTTCATATATTAAGTTGCACATTGGACCAGAGTTGATGTATAAATTTGATTTTAATCCTATTAAAAAAGTGAAAAAAATATTATTTTTTTCGGTAATACTAAAAAATAATGGTGGTAACTCATATAAAATAAAAATAATAATGATTTTCAACCTAAAATCCTATGAAAGTTTTGAAAATCTAGAAACATAGGTTAAGGGAAAAATTGTAATATATGGAAATAAAATTAAAGAGTAAATATATTAAATTGTTAAATTAAATAAATTTATTAAATAGTTGAACATACATATTAAGAGTAAATCACTTAAAAATATAAACAAATAAATATAAAATATTGTAGTAATTATATGAAATATTTTGATATTTGTTTTAAATTAAGTCTAATAATTAATACTAGTTTTTTATATTGTATGTTACATGTATTAATTAAATTATTTATAATTATTTAAAAAAATTAACATTTTACAAATAATATGATTAAAAATTTAAAACACAACAATATATATATTTTTCTTTAAATAAATATGTGTAACAATTATCCTAATTTAATCCATTATCACCATCAATTTTTTATTTTTAATATGTTGCTTAAACTATGTATATCAAAGTGTTTTGATTTATTAAATTGATTATGGTTTAATTTAATTTTTAAATAATGATTTTAGATATTTTTATTATTATTTTGAGTTAATTTCCATGTATATTAATTTTTTTTTATATTTTTTATAAATTAAATGAATAATATTAAATTATTTAAGTTTTAATTTATTTGATTTTTAATTACTATATTGTTTTTGGTGCAATTACTATATTTTTTTAATAATATGTTTAAATAAAATTTGCATTTAAAAAATATATTTTCAAAATAAGGGAAGTTAATGTATTGAATTTTTTATATCCATTGCAATCAATTAATTATATTACATTAAATGTTTTAAAAGAAAAACGGAAGCAAAATAATATTAGGTGTATGATATTTTCTAACATCAACATATTGATTAAAAAACTACATTAATCATTTAGCATTTTTATTTCATCTTCCTTCTACGTGCTGCTTTGTTATGAATCAATCAGGGCATCAACATCCGAAAAAGGTTTAATTTATTTCGTATTCTTATGTGTTTTTATATGTAATAAGTCAAAGGAATTATTCTTGAAAGAAATTAGATCAAGAATGGTTATCTAATACATTTAAAGATTAAATAAATTAAATACGCTGTAAAAATATTTAATATCAAATAAAATTGAACATACAAAATAATAATAATAATAACATGCATGGCAACGTAACAATAATAAAAAAAAAAGGTTTAAAGTTTGTAAAAAGCCCTCAAACTTAAAAAAAAAAAAAAACAATTAAGCCCCTCCTTTTTCTTTTTGCACTCAATTCAACACTTAAACTTTTAAAATATATCAAAAAGGCCCTTAAACTTCTTCAAAAAATGCAATTAAGCCCCTGCTTTTTTTTTCACTCAATTGGATACTTAAACTTTCAAAATGCATAAAAAAGACCTTCAAAATTTTTCAAAAAAAAAAACAATTAAGCCCCTGCTCTTATTAAAAATTAGAAAATATTATAAAAAATAATAAATAATAAATTTTAGAAAAAATTATTAAATTTTAATAAAAATATAAAAAAATTAAAATTTATTAGAAATTAGAATTTTTTTTATAAAAATTGTAAAAAAATAAAAAAATGTAAAATTTTACAAAAATCATAAAAAAATTAACGACCCTAGTTTTTTTTTCAATTAAAGTCATCACATGTATCAACACAGCGTGACATGTGGCGAAAAATGATAAAAAAAAATAAAAATCAATAAAAGTTATAGAAAAATTATAAAATGCTTCTTTTGGTATGATAATTTTTATAATTTTTTTTTACGAAATTTATATTTCTTTAAATTTTTTATAATTTTCTTACGAATTTATAAAATTTTATAATTATTTTATATTTTTATAAATTTTTACAATTTTTACAATTTTTATAAAATTTTACAATTTTTTATATTTTTTACGATTTTTTATATTTTTTTCTAATTTTTAATATTTGAATTTCTTATTAAAATTTAATAATATTTATAGCTTTTATTGATTTTAATTTTTATAATGTTTTATAATTTTAATAAAAGCAAGGGCTTAATTGCTTTTTTTGAAAAAGTTTAAGGGTCTTTTTGATGCATTTTAAAAGTTTGTACCCAAATGAGTGTAAAAAAAAAGTAGGGGCTTAATTGTTTTTTTTTTTTGAAAAAGTTTGAGCCCTTAAGCCTAAAAAAGAATTAGTGCTACAAAGACTCCAAAGAAGGAAGAAAAAAATTCTATGTAATATTTTAAAGACATAAATGTTGAAAAAACCATCAATATTTATGGGTTTTTGGTTTTGTGCCCTTGATTTCTTTTCTTTTTTTTTTGGATTGATGTCCTTAACATTACAATTTTTTCACAAATCAACCTAAATTTAACGGAAAACGTCAGTTAACCGTCAATCAAGCGCCGATCAACGAAATAGCCTATGTGGCGTGCTAACATGTCAAAAATAAAGAATTAAATATGAGATTAAAAAGAAATAAATAATTTATATAAAAAATAAATTTAACCCTAAAATTAAAACCTACCATTAGAATCCTTAATCTCTTATTCTCAAATCTTGAAATCCCTAAAACTTTTAGGATGAAATTGGTAAATGTATTATAATTTTTGTTTTTTTTGTTTTTTTTGAAAGCTTCAACAGACACCAACCAATTTATTCTTTCACCACTGCTCTCCATCGAAGGAAAAAAAATTAAAAAAGAGAGTAGAAAAGTAGTTCTTTTGATTCCAGGTAACACACAGAATCAATCTCCTTTCCACTTTGAACAAAAAGGCGAAAATGGAGAGTTTCAACGCCAAAGATCTGTCAACAATAGGCGGCATAGCCACCGTTTCCCTTCTTCATTCCTTCATTCCCACCCATTGGCTTCCTTTCTCCATTGTCAGACGGACCTAGAAATGGAGAAGAAACAGTGCATAAACTTGCTTCACTTTTGCTTAGAGTTCTTGGTGGTAGCTTGGAAGGACGAAAATGTGCAAGTGTACACAATCGCAACAAGTAATAAAGTGACAAGTAAATGTCGAGTTATCGTACCCACAGGGACTGTGAAAAGAATTTATTTATTAATACAATTAAAACACTTTGGTGAAGAAAAATATTTTGATTTTGAGAAAGTGATTAAAAACCAAAATTTAACTAAGTAAATAAAATAAAATAAAAATAAAAATTCCAATGCACGGTTTCAAAAGATGATTTTAATCAAGATGACAGAATTGTGTTAGATTAATTAAATTTCTTAACTTAGAATTACTAAACGCATGTTTATGTTGTTATGAATAAATTCACGGCAACTCTGTAATTTGCTAACTACTGCTCATACATACTTATTAAATTAACTAATTTCTTGAACACTTTCCAATGCCAATTCAAAAAATTAATCAATCTTCATAAGCACATAAAAGGTTAAGTGAGGTAACAATGTATTCCTACCTTTAAACAGTTTAATCACAATAATCTTGCAAGTTATGCAAGGCTAATATATCATCTAATACCGTTGTTAATTTAACCCTCAGCTACCTTAGAAGATTAAATATGTACTGATTAAGTATTGTGTTAATTAATTACAATTTCAACACGATTAAATAATTAATTCATTAGTTACCTTACAATTATAAGGAAAGAATAACTTAATCATGATTTTACTTAATCAAACAACTTATCAAGGCCTATAACAACACAAACACAATTTTTAATAACTTAAGTGGACGAAATGCAATCAACCTAACACGAATTAAATTTAAGCCATATTAATTAAATTAAACATATCAACATCACAAGTATTCATAGACATGTTCATAACAACAACAATAAAAATTAAAAGATAGGGAACTAGAATCAAATTCAGTGTTTCTCTGAAGCTTGACTAGTTTGCTCCGCTCCTTCTCCGCTTGTTTTTGTTGAACCGAGGCTTCTACGAGCACTTGAATGCTGCTTCCAACGGTGGTTGAAAGGCTCTTTTCCAAGAGGGAAAATCAACAAGGGAATGGAAGGGAAAAAGAAGAACAAAGGAAGGGGTTTTGAAGAGAGAAAGTGAGAGAGAAGTGAAGAATGAAAGAATGAGAGGTGTGTTTGAAATGAACAGCCAAGGGGGGTATTTATAGGTTGGATAGGCTGCTAAAAATAGTAAATATCAGCAGCCATAGACACCCCCCATGGCCGGCTACACATGTAGCAAGTTTGAAGCTTTCAAACTTGCTAAATTTAGCTAGGGGCAAATCTATAAAAGCTTGTTAAGTGGAGGGGTTTGAATGCAATTTCAAGGAAACATCAAGGGTTGTTTTGCAAGCCAAATAATCAGCTAAATATGCTGATTGGGTCAGCATATGGGATGGTTTTGGGCAGCCCAGTTGCTCAATTGGATCAATCTCCCGATTTAGCATAATTGGGTCTCTTTTCATAATTAATTAATAATAATTATTTAACCCAAAATAAATTGGATTAAAATTAAATTAATTATGTACGAGCCCAAAAATTGCCCGGCCCATTTTACAACAACCCACTAAATCCCATAAACCCAAAAAGCCCACTAAGACACATACATTAACAGATTAACCCAAAAAAATATTTAAGCCCAATCAGGCCCAATTTGCTTCCCAACCCAAATAAAAAAAAAAAGAGAACAGCAAACCCTAGGTGCGCCGCACCTAGGGTCTTCTGACTTCTGACCCACCACTGTCGGACCACCTCGCCACCGCCTTAGCAGCACCGCCATCTACTAGCACCTGCACAAAAGAAGAAGAGACAGATAATAAATGAATGTAAAGAATTTCAGGCTATAAAAGCCGATTAGATTTCTTTGTAAAATGACCTTTTTTTTCATCAATACAAAAACAGAGGGATTTTTCTTGGAATATAACAAAAAAAGAAACACCAAAAACAGAGATACAACAAGAAATATAAAAGGAAACTACTAAAAATCAAAAACAGAGGCAAAAGAGGTGATTTTTTTCCTTTTTTATTATTTTCGAAACCCTTTTTTTTCTCTTCTTCGACATATATATATGTATATTATTATTATTTAAACTTTTATAAAAAAATATACAAATTTTACCCTTTTTTTGAAATTTTGGCCACCGTGTGCGGTGGCCGGTGGCGGCGTCGGCGACGGAGGCACGGTGGTCCGGCGGCCGGATTCCGGCCAAGCTCCCATGCCCTGCAGAGAAAACAAGAGGGGGTTAGAAATTTTTTTTTCTTTTAGCAGCTGAAAGTGAATTTTTTTGGAATTTCTTAACTTATATAAGCAACACAAAACGACGCCGTTTTGGTCGGTGTCCAAAAGCCCTAAAACGACGTCGTTTTGAGGTAACCCGCACGACCCGACCCGCTCCAGGACTAGGATCCGCGTGTTTTTGACGGAAGGGCTAATTGCACTTTTAGCCCTTCCGCCTTTTTATTTATTTGCAATTAAGTTTATTTTATTTTTCAATCTTACCCTATAACTTATTTTGACTTTCAATTTAGTCCCTACGCATACGATGCCGTTTTGGAGGAGAAGGGAGAATTTCCCATTTGGTCCCTCCTGGTTGTTTGCGCGTTCAGTTTAGTCCCTTTCTTTTTATTTATTTCAAATTTTCCGCCCAAATTCCTGTTTTAAATTCAATTTAGTCCCTTTTTAGTTATTTTGCAATCTTTATTATTATTTTTAATATTATTATTATCTAATATTTTATTATTATTACTATTAATGGTATTATTATTATTATATTTAACGTTATTATTATTGTTACCATTACTCTGTTACTATTATTTTTATTTTATTCCTTATTTTTTATTTCTTTTATATTTAGTATTAGTATCATTCTTATTATTATTATTATTTATTATCATTATTATTATAATATTATTACTATTTTTTTTATATGTTATCATTCTTTATTTTATTATTATCGTCTTATTATTATTATTATCGTTATTGTCTTTACTATTATGGTTATTATTAATATATTATTCTTTATTTCATTATTATTATTTTCTATCATTATTAATTGCTATTATTACTATTCTTATTATTATCACTTTCACTATTATTTCTAATGTTTATTATTATTTTCTACTGTTATTATTATTATTATTATTATCATCAATATTACTATTAGTATTTTCATCAATATTACTATTAGCAGTCCTTTCACTATCATTACTATATTTCTATCTATATTTATTTTCTTAGTTTAATACTATTATTATTTATTTAATTTTTATTTATCTATTTATACTTATGTTATTTTATATATATTTCTATTTCCACTTATATTATTTTTATAATTCTACTTCTATTTATATATTAATATTATTTTCATTATTACTATTACCATTACTATTATTATTTTATTCTTTCTTTCCAATAGCATTATTATTTTGTTATCATTATTTCCTATTTTCACCATTATTATTATTATTATTATTATTATTATTATTATTATTATTATTATTATTTATCATTATTATTATTATCGTTATCTTTATTTTTATTATCTTTTCTTCTATTACTATTATTATAAATGTATTGTTGTCATTATTCTTTATTTTACTATTATCATTGTTATTATCATCATTATATTATTAAATTAGTTAACTTAGTATTATTACGTATATCATTCTTGTTTTTTTACGCAACCTAGCTTCGTAATTTATCTTTTACCAAATCGTATTACATTAACCTTTAACCGATTCATCGAGTTTTCAAATAATCGATATTTCGTATCAAAGATTCGAGGGAATCGAGCCCTAACTTACTGGGTTCCGGTTTTACTCATTTAATCTGAATAACGGAATATCCTTTTCAAAATCGCAATACAAGTTTTAAATGAAATACTAGTTCTCGGGAATTCAAAATGTTGTGCCCTAACTTACTGGACACGATATCTAGATACCCCGAGATAAGTTTTAAAATAAAGGCAATATTCCGAATTTGGAATCTCGAGAAATCGAGCCCTAACTTACTGGGTTCCGGTTTCTCATTTGAAAAATAACGGAATATCCTCCTTAAATTTAAAACCGAGTTTTAAAATCAAAAGGCAAGCTCAGTTTTGGGAGCCCAAAGTGTCGCACCCTAACTTACTGGGTATGATACTCTATCTCTTCGAAATGAGAGGGTCTTATCATTCATATCGATTCGTTCAAGTTTTAAAAAATAAAAGAGGATCGTATTTTCGAACCTTTTCAAATTTTCAACATTAGGACATTAATTAATTAATTTGGTACCAATTTTGGGCGTGACGAGGGTGCTAATCCTTCCTCGCGCGTAATTGACTCCCGAACCCGTTTCCTCAAATTTCGTAGACCAAAAGCACTGTTTTAGTAAACCAAAACGTTTTATTAAAACAAAGGTAATCCGATCACACCTAATAAAGATCGGTGGCGACTCCCTTCCTTTTCAATTTCAAACAAATCGATTCGACCGCGTCGTTTACTGTTTTATCAAAAAAATGGTTACGACAAATTATATTATGAATTAATATTCATAATTTGGACTGTCTTAGGCTGAAAAATTAATTTGCCTCGATGCTTCAAAAATTGCTTCTCGGTTTTGCGCTTCTAGCAGTGTCTGCTGAGCCAATTTTCGCCCTTTGTGCGAATCTGTCGAAAATAAATAAAAATTTATTATAAAATTAATTAAAATTCAACATGTTAATAATTTAAGTACAATTTAATTATTTTATAGTTACTATATATTTTTCGACAAGAATTACTACGAAATTGCATGAATTTGAGTTAAAAAGGGCCTGGAAAAGTGTATATATTTTCATGTTTCCATAGCTATATACTGTTGTTTTTGTCTGGAAAGGGTGGGCACAGTCATTCTCATAATCAACCTATGGAGAAAATGGTTGTCGCTACTCTTGTCCTTGTTCCAACATTGTCTCCTTGCGCTACCACCCTTCTTGTGTTTCTAGCTGTTGGAAACTCATCGTCGATGATAAGTTTTAGGTATTTCATGATTTGGGAATAAGATATTAGGGGTTTTAATGATATGTTTTAATTTTAGGGTTAAAATTATTTTTTAAAATTTCATATTTAATTCTTTATTTTTGACACGTCAGCATGCCACATAGGTTACTTTGTTAACCGGTGTTTGACTGACGGTCAACTGACATTTTCCGTTAAAATTGGGTTGATTTGTGGAAAAGTTATAACGTTTAGGGCCTCAATCCAAAAAAATAAAGGTAAAGGGCACAAAACCAAAAGCCCATAAACGTTGAGGGTATTTTTTATAATTATGCCTATTTTAAATACTTTAAAATTTTTCTCTTTTTTTTCAAAGTTGTTTGCTTTTCTTTTTTGTTTTGTCCAGCATGATGTTAGTCTTTGGGCTGGTTACTGCCCGCCTTTTTTCTCCCTCCCACCAGCCCTCTCTTTCTTTCTTTCTTCTCCTCATTTACTCCACGTACTTTCTCTCATTTCAGTTTGCAGGTCTATTTTGTTGGTATATTTACTACTTTCACAAGTTGTGATGGATAGATGATGATGTTCGTTGTCGTTGAAACTCCACCCCGCGAAGCGATGCTTTCTCCCGAAAGTGAGTTGATCTTCGTCGACTTTTTAATCTATTTTATTTTGAGAGTATTTTAGAATAATAAATGATTTCACAAGTTGGTTTGGACTCGTGTAAGTTTTATATGTTTTTTATTTGTTTTCTATTGTTTAAAAAGTCTTCACTTTTAGAAGTGTAACATCCTAGGAAGGGCCTATGCATTTTTCAGATCAATTGTATGAAATGACAAGTCTTAAGTTTTATGAATAAATTTTTGATACTTTTGGAAACCTAGAAATGAATGAAAATGAAAATGGAAATGAAAATGGAGATGGAAATGAAAATGGAAATGGAAATGGACATTTTTGGAAACTTAGACATTTTTGGAAACTTAGACATTTTTGGAAACTTAGACATTTTTGGAAACCTAAACATTTTTGGAAATGATCCAAAAATGGAAACTTGAACATTTCGGGAAACTTGGATATATGAGAGAAATAAAGGAGTTTTATTCACATAAATATGTGAATAATAAGAGATAAATAAAGGAGTTTTATTCACATAAATATGTGAATAATAAGAGATAAATAAAGGAGTTTTATTCACATAAATATGTGAATAATAAGAGAGAAATAAAGGAGTTTTATTCACATAAATATGTGAATAATAAGAGATAAATAAAGGAGTTTTATTCACATAAATATGTGAATAATAAGAGATAAATAAAGGATTATTTTCTAATGAGATAATTGAGGAGATAATTGATGGATTAAAGGCTTTTATCTTTTAAATAAAAGAGATAATATTATCAAAAGAGGAGTGGTGGCCAAGTAAAGGACTCCTAGGCTGATAACTTTGGCTATAAAAGGAGGACAGGAGGGCTACTCATCAACATTTGCTCCTCTTCCTCTCTCGCCAAAATTCTCCTAGGCAAAACCCTCTCTGCCGAATTTTCATTAAGCAAAAATCCTCTCTTTTTCTTCTATTTTCTTCTCCGTTCTCTCATTAAGTGAATCTTTGTGGATTCTAAGAAAGAGGGCAATCATCCACAACATCAAAAGGGATTTTTTCGGAAATCTAAGGATCTAAGGTAAGGATTATAAATATAAATATGTGGTTAAAGATTATGATTCACGTTTTCAAAGTTAGATCTAATCTAACACGGTTATAGGATTTCAACAGAGCTTATAAAGGAATCCTCTTCTGCATTTGGAATCCCATCATAAGGTAAGGGATATTCGCCAAGGCATAATTTGTTTAAGTGTTTTCCATTATTTCAAAAACCTAAAAATCGACATGGTTACATACCTAGTATTAGCCGATTTCAAGGAAGAGGAATTCTAGCAACTCGTTGGGACTTGATTAAATCAATTCGCAACTAGGTAAGTAATTCTACTTCTAGTAGGATTTGGTTTTAAGACCAAATAGGTTTATTTATATGTTTTAATTAATGGCCGAATATAGGAGTGAAAGATCTAGATCGGTAGATCGCTCTACGGAATTCACGGAAACTATTAAGCGAAAAGGTGTGTACTCTTACTAACTTTCAATAAATTGCATGGCAATCATTAGATATGTAAATATGTAACAAGATGTGAATGTGGCTAAGCACCACAAATGTGGTAAGGAGTACCTGTGCACGTTTCCTACTTTTGATAGGATTGTGAATGTGATATATTTTGAACATGTGATTAGTAACATGAATGAAAATTTAGTATGTGAAATATGTTATGAAATAATTGGGGCATTCGGGATATTTGTGGAGGAAGAAAGTGAAGGTGATGACTACGGTCTCACCAACGTAAAGTGGTGACTACGGTCACATAAAGTGAAAAGTGGTAACTTCGGTTACGTCTAGTGAATACAATGTCTAATGACACAACATAAGTGGGCGATGAGCACGCCGATCGCAGCGATCGCTTCGATGGTGTGTAGCGGATGGAGGGTCGACTTAGTAGTCCCCGCGGTGTACAGTGTTGGTACGGGTGGTGTGTAGCGGATGGACAAATAGGTTTGGATTTGGGTTGCATCATCCTTTATTTTGTATGAACATGATATTGATATGACTTGTATGCCCGATTTGTTGGAAATTAGTACTATGTACACATTGAGTCTGTTGACTCACTCGCTTGGGGAATTATTTTTCAGGTGATGAGCAAGAAATGGACCGGCCTACAGGAGCTAAAGGTGGCCATGCATCGCTTGAAGAAATTATTTGGAATTTGGACTTTATGAAATTTTAGTACTTTAAACTTTATTTTGGGTTTGAATGATGTAATAAGGCCATAAGGCCCAATTGGATTTTCTTTATTTCTGTTTATTTTTATTTGAATATGATACAATTTATGTTTGATTAAAGATAAGTAAATTTATTTCTTTTAAAATAATAAACCCAAAATTATTTTGTCACCTTATTTAAGTTGGATTTCAAATTTATTAAATAGGTTTCAAATTAAGCCCAACCCAAAACAATTTTTTTTAAATTACACAAATTTTCTCTAAGTCATTTAGAACATTGAAAACCGATTTATTTAAGGAACATACCAGATCCGGTTCAGGCTCGTGGGCCGGGTGTGGGGTGTTTCAAGAAGTTTTTGTCTGCTCTTGTAGCATGTTTTTTAGTCTTGCTTTTGCAAGTGATGGTTTTGCCGCCGTCCTTTCCAGATTGGTGGATGCTCGGTTCTTTTGTCGATTTTTTCCTACCGCTTTTGACAATCCGAGATTGATTTCCTTATCGTATTAAGTGCTTGTAATCACTTCAGATATGTCGTGCTTAAGTTGTGACAGAGCTAATTGTCAACGTACCACATAATGTTCTATTGATGCTGAGGCTGAAGCCTTTGTTATATTGGTGGAGTTTGTTCTTCACCGCCTAAGACGGGTGTTTGTTGTTTGTTTTTTCCCCAAATTGTATGGTTCCATTCATGAAATAAATTATGAATTACAAGAAAAGATACAAAATGATTACACAAAATAAAAGCTGGAAATAATATAAATTTATAAATCTACATTAACAATAGGTTAGATTTTTATTATTATATAAAAGCCTATAACTACCCATAACCCTTTCCCAACCCCTTAAATAGGAGAATAAATGGGCTTCATTATACTCGAACTCACGTCCTCCTGCATTGACAACAATGACGATACCAACTAAGATAAGATTCAATCGGCTAATGTTAGGTTAATGATTGTAGCATTAAAATACATCTTTTTAACATAATAATAATTTAAAATGTTATGTTTTTTAACATAATATATATAAATTGCTGGTTTGAAAATGAATATTCAAACTCATGCTTTTATTTTTTTTTAGCATGAATACAACATTTTAATTGGATAATCGAAATATTATTTAAAAGGTTTGAAAATGTAAAAGTGAGAAAGCGTGAATTTTATTTAAAATCTGGTCTTGAATACCTATTAAACATTGGGTAACTTGTGAAGTTGGGTGTTTGGGAAGAAGAGATGGCAAATAGGTTGTTGGCACACCATAAATTTGAAGATTGGTACGGACATATTGTCTCCTTTTATCTTCTCAAGAAACAACCTCCTATGCTACAATCATATTGAAACGAACTTATTATTTATTAAAAAAAGTATATTCATTTAAACAATAGAAAACTATCATAAATTAAAACAATTTAATCATTTAATTTTTTTTAAATATATATATAAGTGTATATAACAATGATTGAAAAATGAGTATATTAAGACAAATAACAATAACAATTTTCATTTTTCTCGGCGATGAAAATTATTATTTTATTATATTAAGAAACATGAACAAAATATAATTCTATATAAACCAAGACCCTAATACAGAGATTCCTTTAAAGAATAAATAAAGGTAAATTCATCCTGATAGGTCAACTTCAATCTCAAACTGATCATCATCAATTTGACCCTCAAGATCTTTAAATCTTCTCAATTGCATAGGACCTGCCTTACCATCATCATAATCACCTCACTATTTCGACTATAAAATACCTTATATAGTGTGTGATAAATATAATAAAAAAAAATCACTACTAATTTAATATATATGAAAAATGAAATTTATAAAAAAATTTGTTCAACAGCAATGATTGTATGCAATATTATAAACTACCAATTTATAATAAGTTAATGTATATAGTAATAAATAAAATTAATAACTATCATTGTTATTTTATATTTTATGGTAGGAAAGAATCATTTAAAATTATATCTTACAGAAATATGGAAAGAAAATAAAATCAATTAAAAATGTTTGTGAAATAAATTAGGACTAAATAATTTATGGAAATCAAATTCACTCCTTTAAATTCTCAATCAATTCAATTAAATTTATGAAAATATCTCTGAAATAATTTTGGCCTCAACAATTATTATGATATTTTTTTTTGTTCAATAAATTTTATTAACCGTGCTTGTAACAGTTCGTTTTTCAGTTGTATCGGAAATAATGGTTTCCAGACCATAAATTCAACCAGTGATCTAGTAAAATTTTATTTATTTAATATTTATAAGGTTGTTGGAGTGTTGTATTAAAATTTGATTAGGTAATTTTAACGTTTCGATAGTTAATTAAGTAAAAAGAACTAAATCGTAAAAGTTACAAAAGTTAATCGCTATATATACTAAACAGTTATAAAATCTTGATTGGAGGGTTTTCTGAGGCAATTTGACCATGTTGAATTGTTATGGTCAATATTAGACATTTTATTTGTAAAATTTTGTTAATAAAATAAACATGAATTAAAACATAAAGAAACAGAGATAATATTTTATTTTTTTCACTTTATTCAACCCTTCTCAACGAAACTCCATAGCTAGAAGAACACCAAGCTTTCGATCAAGCTATTCTCCCATGCATGGTATGAAATTGAAACCCCTTTGTAGTATTTTTTTTTTATATTTTGAGATCGTTATAGCTTAATCTAGCTAACTTAGGGATTAATTCGTAAAACTGTTAAAGATTTTGAATTTTTTTTTTTTTGATGATTTTTAGTTGTTCATGAGGTTAAATAAAAGATTTACAAGATTGGTTGTTAATTAGGACTATTTTGTAAATGAATTTTGATTAGTTTTAAGTTTAGAGACTAAAATGAAAAAAAATAATAAATTAAGCATGAAATTCTTGTGAAACTTCAATAATTATGAGTTGTAAATGTATAGGAGAGAATTCAGCTAGCTTGGTTTGTTAGGAAATGTGCCCATATTGTAGTAAATATGTAACTGTTTTCTATTTATTTGAACGGTAAATAAATAAATAAAGTTAATTTCACATTTCACTAATATGTCTTTTGTATTTCTACCTTTCATTTTTTGCATGAATAGCGAAATTGTGACAAGCAAATATTAGTTCATTGATTGTCTAAATTCAAACTGATGATAAGTAGTATTGTAAGAACGTTAACATTCCGAGAAAGACAACTTACTTCAGTAGATAATCTAAACGAGTCCGTAATCTAGTAAGAATCAAAGTGAGCATTTGATTCAAATACTTAGAAGGATTATTCTGTTGTCTATAATTCCAATTGATGAGATGGCTAGTTTTGACTATCGGAACGGTTAGCTCCATGGGTAGAGAAATAGATGTATTCATTGAAAAAAATGATACATTGGACTGAACACAAGATGAAGTAATTCTGAATCTGTTTGTGAATTAATTCACTTGTGACGTTCATGGTGCGATTTACCTAAATCCTGAGTTAGTCATTGACCATGCGTATGTAACTCATGTGCTTCGATATAAGTGGAGGATTATGCTCTAAAGATAATCGAGCCCATAGCTGATATGTTGGGTACATGACTTGTGTATGGCATGGCTTTACTAGCAACAATGGAATTCATAGCTCGATTAGAAAATTAATGGTATCCTCTCATTGGTATTGTGTGGATTGATAAATATGTAATGTGGCCATGGGTTGCTTGTTCTCGAAAGAACAATTTATCATAGTCATTTGTTGACAGTGGTCATATTAATTATTAAGAAGACACAATGGTGACAATGAGATATAACAGGGTTGTATTGAGTGAATGGATTTAACTCAAAGGAATCAAAGATATCATATGAGGGTAACATACATATGACGAGGTCATTCGACAAAACAATTGGATGAATTGCTTTTGTAAAGAGTATACAATAAGGAGTTTTCAATCATGGTTCTTCTTGTGGACTGACTCCATGATTAAGTAATTGTGAATTATAGGAACGATGTTTCTGGACATAATTGCTATTACTAGAGCCTAATTGTATATGTCTGATTGGTCCATCTGCTAGCTCAACAAAAGCTTGATCATACTGCATTTGAATCAGAAAAAAATTCTACGACTTTGGAAATAATTTAATTGAGTCGATTTATTTGATGTGGAATTAAATTGGGCTATCGTAAGAATTGTTCAACTAGATAATTTGATTAAAAAATTTTCTTAAAAAATTAATTTGGAAAATCTAAGTAATTGTTGGGAAAATTAATTTTGATTAAGTAAAATTAAATTAATCAAATTAATTAAAATTAATATGATATTTTTGGAAATTAATATTCAAGTTAGACAATTGGCCCAATGGGTAATTAAACTTGAAAATTGGACCTCAGATCATAAATTGGGTCCGAGAGTTCAAAATCTAGAGCAAGACCCAAAAACTGGTCGAATCGGGCCTGGTGTGTGAAACTAGGCTGACAATCCAATCGACGGCTGGATTGGACCGATCGTCACTAACCCGGATTGAATCGGTAGAAACCAAACCATCTCGGGGCGCTGACGGCTACGACAGTGGCATTTCGATGGCTGAAAAATGGTCGGCGGTGGTTGGTCTTCAGTAGTTGAGCAGTGGAAGAATTACACTCTTATTGGGACTATATTAGAGAATTTGATTTCAAATTAACTATTCTAAAAAATTATATTATTTAATAGATTTAGTATTAAATTTAATCTAATACTTATCTTAATAGTATATTATTAATTTAATATTAAAATGATGATCTTAATATTAAATTTAATCTAATATTTATCTTGATATTTATCTTGATAAATATTAGATTAAATTTAATATTAAAGTGATTAAGTTTAATTATAGTTGAAATCTCTAAACTCTCACTATATAAAGAGAGCCTTGGGTCATTATTTTTCACACACTTAAATTCAAGAAAAAGTTGTAGAGAGAAAACTTTAAGAAATTATTTTAGAAAAGTTTTAGAGATATTTTTCTGATTTACAACTTGACCTAGAAGTTTAGAGAAATTGCGAAAGTACCTCACTGGTAATTTTGTGAATTTTTTTTTATTCGAAGCGAGCCCTGTAACATCGTGAATAATTTATTTCTGTTTCTGTAAATCCTGACACAAACAAGCATCTGCTTCAGTGGTTAAGTGTTCTGGGTATGTGTGTGAGGTCTTGGGTTTAAGTCTCACTTTTGACAAATTTTGTTAATTTTTATCCTAACCTTATCCCTGTTAGGTGGGCTTATGTAGTATTGTTTGTAAACTCATATTAGAATGAGCCTGCTGGTTCGAGTGGTAAGGAGTTAGTGATAAACCGTAAATGTAACATATTTTAAGCCCACATTTAATATGCTTTTGGATGATTTAAGCCCCGATTTATGTAAAAAGGTGCTCTTAATCCTTTCTTTTCATGTCTTATACTCAGGAAAGCACCCGATGACAAAAAGAACGAGAAACAGGCTTAAAACGGACCAAATTGGGCCAAGCCACGAAATCAGCACGGCCTGGACTTCAAGCCACACGGCCGTGCCAACTTCCACTCTAGAACACGGCCTGACCCCCGATTTACACGGCCGTGCCTCATTCAACAGTGTCGAACACGGTCTGAAGTCGATTCACACAGGCGTGTGCCATGGCCGTGGCCCTGCCGTGGAAAAGAGGAATTTCAGTCAGATTTTGATACTTAGGGATGAAGAAACACATTCCAAGAGCCTATATAAAGACCCTAGGTACCAGCTGAAAAGGGCGTGGTGAGCTAGGCCAAAGAGCCAAGCCAAAAAGGTTAGATTCGTGGGAATCACTCGAAGATAGCCAGTTGATCCATCTCAAGAAGCCGAAATTCTACTCAAGACGGTGGATCTCTCCTTCAATTCCTTCAGGGGGTTTTAGGGTTTTCTTATGTTTTGTTTTATCTTTTCTCTTGAGATGTTTTCTTTTATTATTATGAACTAAACCTTCGGATACCCGAAGGGGATGAAACCTATGATGAATCTTGTTATTATTTTCTGAATTATATGATAAATACTTAGTTTGTTCTTAATTATGTGAGCTTAATCCAAATCTAATGTGCTTAGGTGGAGGAGGAATAGACCCTGCCTAATAGAAGATCTAACATAATTAAGCGGAGTTGATCGCACGCCTAGAGATAGGGTGACGAGATTGTGCTGGATTAGGGTGAAACCTAATATGGGAGTCCACAGATCGATTTACTACTATTCTAGGGGGTTACTATAAGAGAAAGAGATTTCCACTAGTTAACCTAGGGTTAGACGTTAATCGCCTCGAGAGAGGGTTTAATATATGTTAGGGAGTCTTACGGATCAAACTAAGTGAATAAATCGTATGGTTCAGTGTTAGATAACAAGTGAAGTCTAGGTGGATTCTTCCTAAGGGTATCGCTTGAGTCAACTGAGTTTTCCCAAAAGTTATTTTCCGAATTCATTCTTTTTGTCTTTGCATCTTAGCTTAGTAATTAGTTAGTTTTAGTTTAACAATCAATCACTTTAATATTAAGGCTAAATAATAGAAAGAAGGTGAGTATTAGTACTTTTAGTTCCTTTGGGTTCGACAATCCGGTCTTGCCTAAACTATACTACTGTTCGATAGGTGCACTTGCCTTTAATCGTTGTCAGAGTTAGTTTCCAAGTTTGATCATTCTTTTATAAATATTAAAACTCGACAGACATACGATCAAGTTTTTGGCGCCGTTGCCGGGGAACTAAAATATTAAGAAAGCTTTATTTTTATTACTTTAGCCATTATTTTTATTTTTGTTTATAGTTTAGTTTTCAATTTTGCTAATTTTCTTTCTTTCTTTTCCTAGCAGGTACCTCTAGTTTATGACTAGAAGGAACCCGACAGGACCCTTAGTATACGACAGTGAGATTGAAGCTACCGCTCGAAGGAATCGCAGAGAAATTAGGCGAGCCCTAAACTACACGGAAGAAGAGCGAGACGACAGAGCCAATCCTACTGAAGGGATGGACGAGAATAATCCACAACCACGTGATGTGGCAGAGAACAATGCTCCTCGTACTATGTATGATTATGCTAAACCTCATTTAACAGGAGAAGAATCGAGTATTGTTAGGTTTGCTATAGCTGCTAATAATTTTGAATTAAAGCCTAACACTATTCAAATGATTCAACAATTTGTTCAATTTGATGGTTTGCAGGACGAAGATTCGAACACTCATATAGCTAACTTTTTAGAGTTATGTGATACCTTTAAAATAAATGGCGTTTCTGATGATGCCATACGTCTTCGGTTATTTTTCTTTTCATTAAGGAATAAAGCTAAACAGTGGTTAAACTCGTTACCACGAGGGTCAATCACCACATGGGACCAAATGACCGAAAAGCTTTTATTGAAATATTTCCCACCGGCCAAAATGGCCAAATTACGGAAAGATATCTCTTCTTTTGTGCCGATGGATTTAGAGACATTATATGAAGCATGGGAGAGATACAAATATCTGTTGAGGAGATGCCCACACCACGGCTTACCATTGTGGCTCCAAGTCCAAACCTTTTATAATGGTGTGAACCCATCAACAAGGTAATTAATTGATTCAGCCGCCGGTGGAACTTTGAACAACAAAACTCCTGAGGCAGCCTACGAATTTATAGAAGAGATGTCGCTGAACAACTATCAGTGGCAAGTTACAAGGACAAGGCCAACAAAATCAGCCGGAGTTTACAACATCGACGCAGTAACCATGCTATCAAATCAGGTAGAGATGATGAATAAAAAGATTGATAGTTTGTGTTCTTCGCAGGTACATCCAGTAATGCAGTGCGACGCAAGTGGAACCGTGGCGAATCCTGAGTACCCACCATGCCAACCAGAGAGCGAACAGATGCACTATATAGGTAACAATTTCAAATCTAATAATAACCCATATAGTAATACTTATAATCCAGGTTGGAGGAACCACCCAAATTTTTCGTGGGGAGGACAAGGAAATCAGGGAAACCAAAGATAACAACCTCCTCAAAACTTCCAAAATCAGCCCTATCCGTAGGAAAAGAAGCCGAATCTTGAAGAGACGCTGAACAAATTCATAGCATCCATAGAGGCCCGTCTCCAAAAGACTAAAGCAACACTCGAAACCCAACAAACATCGATCAAAACGATCGAGAACCAAGTTGGAGGGCTTACTAAGGTAGTTGGGGAAATTACGCAGTCAGTCGGTCAAATAGCAAAGATGCTATCCGAGAGACCACAGGGGCGTCTACCAACCAACACGGAGATTAATCCAAAGGAGCAAATTCAAGCCATAACAGCTCAGGAAACTAAAAAGGTAGATGAACCCATCTCAACACAAGAAAAAGAGGAAGAAGAAAATAAAGCTGAGGAAATTGAAGAAAAGTCAAAACCGGTAATCAAAAAGTACCAACCTCGCATACTTTACCTTGAGGCATTAAGAAAAGACGACACAGAAGAACAGTTCGGTAAGTTCCTTAAACTTTTAAAGAAATTACATATTAACTTACCATTACTTGAAGCTCTTTCACAGACGCCAGATTCTAGGAAATTTTTAAAAGAGCTTCTGACAAACAAACGGAAGTTAGACGAGTCGTCGCATGTGGAACTTAACGCAAAGTGCTCAGCGATTCTCCAGAATAGACTACCATAAAAGCTAAAAGATCTAGGGAGTTTTACAATTCCTTGTTTAATTGGTAGACTAACTATTGATAATGCGTTAGCTGATTTAGGGGCAAGCATAAATGTCATGCCTTATAAATTGTTTAAACAATTAGGTCTAGGGAAACCCAAACAAACTAGGATGAGCAATCAATTAGCTGATAAAACTGTTAGAATTCCTAGGGGTATTATCGAAGATGTTCTTGTAAAAATTGACAAATTTGTTTTCCTAGTAGATTTTGTTGTTTTAGACATGGATGAGGATAATTTGATTCCCCTAATTTTAGGAAGACCATTCTTAGCAACCGCCAGAACTAAAATTGATGTCGATGCAGGTGAGCTCATACTTCATGTAGGTAATGAGACGGTCACCCTCAAGGCTCTCGACTCGGCCAGAGCATCAATTAACTAAGATAAGAAAGTGAATTCTACTGATAACGATTCAGTTAACCTTTCTTTTCAGGAAGCACCTAAGAAAGACACGATTGAACCTGATCCTGAGCCCCATGCCAACAAAGAAATAACTCAAGAGGAACAAAGGATTCAAGCTAATGACCTAGACGAGTGGAAGACGCACTTCAAGGAAAAATTAGGGATACACGACGAAGAACCAGAACCACACAAGGTAAAACTGAAGGAGCCCCCAGAAGAGCTCATAGGGACAATGAACCACTTCAAAATAGGAGACCAGGTACTATTAGATAAGGCAGATCCTTAAATATATCCTCCGGACTCTAACATAAACAAAGAAATACCTTTTAGGGTAACCAGTGTTTTCCCATACGGAACAGTCGATGTAAGTAATCCTATTTTTGGTACTTTTACTATAAACACATCTCGACTTAAATTTTTTCACGAGGATACAAATGATAGCATGAGGAAGGACTTCCAACTCCTCAAACCACCCTGACAATGCAAATGAGAGGAGAGTCTAGCTTAAGACTTTAAACGAGCACTTCTCGGGAGGCAACCCGAGCACTAACCCTATTAACTTTTACATTTTCATTTTTTTCTCTTTAGTCTATTTTATTCTTTCTTTAAACTAACCGAAAGTGCAGATTTCCAGGTCAGACAGCCTTACACACGGCCGTGTCCGTGGCTGTGTGTACCTTCTGAATCATTGTACTGCCATAGCAGTAAAAGTATGAGGCAGTTGAACAGATTCACGGACCCAACTACTACCCCACGGCCACCGACAAAGTGGCACGGCCGTGTCCCACGACCGTGTGAAGCTACTGACGTGCCAACCATGGGCAGAACACGCCCGTGCATACCAACCATGGTCGATTCAAACTTTTCAAAAATAAACATGGGGAATCGACACACTCTGAGCCATGGTCGTGCGAAACGGCCATAGATGACACTGACTTCTCACCAACGGGCGTGGCAATTAGTCCAACAGGCGTGGGTGACCAAACACGCCTAGATACACGGTCGTGCGAGGCAGCCATGTGGATCAAAACGCCCAAGGCGCACGGGTGTGGGGTTGTACCAGGTTTGAAAATCTATTTAAACCCCCCTTACCCTTCTCCTACTAACTTTCAACTTTCAATTTTCTTTTTCCCTACTCCTTGTCTTTACACTCTTGAGCTACACTATCAAATGTCAAAGAAGCGGAAGGAATCAAGCAAAGTCTCCTCAAATGAGACTGATCTACATAAGTTCATGCCGGCCGCTTCAATCACTCGACAAGCCAAGGGTCTTTGAGACCATTTATCTTTTGTTTTTCTTTTACCTTCTCCTTTATTTTCCTTATCTTTAACTATCTTATGCTTAATCTAGGCTATTTTAATTTAGTTTCTTAGTGTCAGGTTCTAAAGGCTGCTTGGGAATCACGCCACGACCACCACCATATCCACAGCCTTAGAAATCACACCCAACAATAAGGACTTCTCAGTCCATTCATCTTTTCTTTTAATTTTAGTTTTCTTCTTAGTCTCCTTCTCTTTGTCTTTCTTGTCTTTAATTACATTATTAGTATAGTTTTAATGTTACTTTAGATTTCTTGGCTTAATCTTCGCAGGCCCCCCAATTTCTTCATCTAGCGCAGGTTCGTCATCCAGACGGCCCATCACCACCACCAAAGGTACATCCTCCATCTCAAGGAGTCCATCCGAAAATTCAGGGAGTTTCACTTACACCCTTCTCTTTTGATTTGCTATAATATGTTTTTATATATCCTTGTACATTGAGGGCAATGTACATCTTAAGTGTGGGGGGATGAAATTGAATGTGCCTAACTTTTTTTTGCATGATTCTCAAATCCCTGAATTATGTCTTGTTCTTAAGCAACTTCCTCATATTACTAATTAGGATGAAATTTCTGATGATTTATGATCTTTATTGACATGTTTTAGATTAAGTTATAGTTAATTGTGCATTGATAATTAATTTTGAAGATACTAGGGAATCAAGCATGATAAGTCTAATTTTTCAAGAAATTAAAATTTTTTTTGCTAGGTTGTTGAACTAAATCTGAATATTACTTTGAAGTTTGAAATTTACAAGGTTGACATCAAAATACCTATAATTTTTGTGAGAATTTGAGCCTTATAGAGCATATATTCTTTTTCTTACTTACTTTATTGATTATGAGTATGTCAACATTGATTTGTTATTCTAGAACTTGCATCGATTGTACATGTCGAGACCACACCTATGATTTGATATATAGAGATGATGAAGGCACCTAGGTTTTAACCCACTTACTCCACTAAAAGCCTACCTCCATAATTAACCCCTAGTGAACCCCGTTTAATCTTAACAACCCTTTTTATTAACTTAACCGCTAATATTAACCCAAAACCCCTTTGTATTTGTTATCACCATTTCTTTTGACTACCCTTATATCGAGAGTCGATTTGATCGGTTGCCTAGCTACTTTATCTATTTCAGTTGTAAGGTTCTTTCTTATTATTGAAATTACTATTTATTTTGAATTGTTAAAAAAAAAGTATATTCATTATTAGAAGAGCTTACATGTTTAATTGCCAATTATTGAAGAAAAAGCTCGAATTATTAGTATTATAAATTTTTAGTTGATGTAATTCAATATTAGTTCAATTTGTGTTTGATGAGCTTAAAACAGTGAAATCCACATCTTTAGAAGAAGCTCGTATTATTATTTGATGTAAATACTTATTATTCAGTTATTGTTAGGTAATTTGTCAATTCAATCTCGATTCTAACCTTCTAATTCAACCTTTATCCACACCTTTAACCCAAGCCCCAAGCACAACCTCACAAAGACTTTTTGATTTGTGCATCATCTCATATTACAATGGTGGAGATTTGATTTTCATGCAAGCCTATGGGATTAACCTTTCAGGTTCGACATTTGAGTGTTTAATTTCAGAACCTTAAACACTTTGAGTGATTTGAGTGAATCCTTAGTGAGGATGTCAATCCTTGTCGGTTTTGAATCAGAGGTAATTATTTAGATGAAGGGAGACACCTAGGTTTTCGTGCTACAAATCTATGACTTAGAATTGTTTGAATCTTTAGGACTCTTTGAGTTGAATTATCCATGTATAAATTATCTATGAATTATGATGAGACATTGTTGATAGGAATGATGAATCATGGAAAGTTCGTTTTAATTGTAAGTTGAGAATTTTGCTTGAGGACAAGAAAAAGCTTAAGTATGGGGGTATTTGATAAACCGTAAATGTAACATATTTTAAGCCCACATTTAATATGCTTTTGGATGATTTAAGCCTCGATTTATGTAAAAAGGTGCTCTTAATCCTTTCTTTTCATGTCTTATACTCAGGAAAGCACCCGATGATAAAAAGAACGAGAAACAGGCTTAAAAAGGACCAAATTGGGCCAAGCCACAAAATCAGCACGGCCTGGACTTCAAGCCACACGGCCGTGCCAACTTCTACTCTAGAACATGGCCTCATTCAACAGTGTCGAACACGGTCTGAAGTCGATTCACACGGGCGTATACCATGGCCGTGGCCTTGCCGTGGAAAAGAGGAATTTCAGTCAAATTTTGATACTTAGGGACGAAGAAACACATTCCAATAGCCTATATAAAGACCCTAGGTACCAGCTGAAAAGGGCACGGTGAGCTAGGCCAAGGAGCCAAGCCGAAAAGGTCAGATTCGTGGGAATCACTCGAAGATAGCCAGTTGATCCATCTCAAGAAGCCGAAATTCTACTCAAGACGGCGGATCTCTCCTTCAATTCCTTCAGGGGTTTTAGGGTTTTCTTATGTTTTGTTTTATCTTTTCTCTTGAGATGTTTTCTTTTATTATTATGAACTAAACCTTCGGATACCCGAAGGGGATGAAACATATGATGAATCTTGTTATTGTTTTCTGAATTATATGATAAATACTTAGTTTGTTCTTAATTATGTGAGCTTAATCCAAATCTAATGTGCTTAGGTGGAGGAGGAATAGACCCTGCCTAAGAGAAGATCTAACATAATTAAGCGGAGTTGATCGCACGCCTAGAGATAGGGTGACGAGATTTTGTCGGATTAGGGTGAAACCTAATATGGGAGTCCACAGATCGATTTACTGCTATTCTAGGGGGTTACTATAAGAGAAAGAGATTTCCACTAGTTAATCTAGGGTTAGACGTTAATCGCCTCGAGAGAGGGTTTAATATACGTTAGGGAGTCTTACGGATCAAACTAAGTGAATAAATCGTATGGTTCAGTGTTAGATAACAAGTGAAGTCTAGGTGGATTCTTCCTAAGGGTATCGCTTGAGTCAACTGAGTTTTCCCAAAAGTTATTTCCTGAATTCATTCTTTTTGTCTTTGCATCTTAGCTTAGTAATTAGTTAGTTTTAGTTTAACAATCAATCACTTTAATATTAAGGCTAAATAATAGAAAGAAGGTGAGTATTAGTACTTTTAGTTCCTTTGGGTTCGACAATCCGGTCTTGCCTAAACTATACTACTGTTCGATAGGTGCACTTGCCTTTAATCGTTGTCAGAGTTAGTTTCCAGGTTTGATCATTCTTTTATAAATATTAAAACTCGACAGACATACGATCAGTTAGCTTGCTAGAGGTCCTGTTTCGAATTCTCGCGTGAGCGTGGGTGATAATTTTTGGCGACAGCGGTTGTAACATCCCGAAATTGGGCCTAGTAGGATTGGGCCTTGAGCTTTAGGAAAAATTTGAGTATTATTTTTGTGTTGGCTCGGGTAGGAATTTTGTGTGTTAGGATAGTCTTGTGAAGGCTTGATTTTATTTAGGAAGTTAGATAATTTTTAGTATGGTTTATTTAATGAAGTGGATTAAGTGAGCTTAGCACTTAAGTTAATTTAAGTGTTAAATTCTAACACATGAGGAGTTAATGGCATAGTGGATAAGGAGCTTGAAAGGTTACTTGAGGGAAGTGGTTCGAGTTGCTTGGAAAGCATTTTGAAGACTTTATTTTTTGTATCCTAGCATTGATGGACGGTCAAACTCTAATTATGATAGGTTGGACCTTAAGTTTTTGGTAAATTGAATATTGGTTTAAGGAAAGCTTGAAATTGGGGATAAGAATCTTAAAGTTATGGAAGGTTGGGGAGACAAAAGGCTTGGCTTAAGGAAGATGTTTTGGAAACTCTTTCAAGGCTTTTAGTGCATGTATGTGGACGGCAAGTGTGGCTAGGGGGGTGGCCGAATGTTGTTAGGTGGTTTGGGGGAGGATATTTGGTCAACCTTTGGCATTTGTGCATCTTTTGGCATTGTTTTCTTTCTCTCCAAAAACTCCCCTCTTTGGCCGAATGTTTTTGTGCATTTTGTGCAAATTTTGCTTTTGGTTTAGCCTTCATTTTGTTTGAACCAAAAATGTTATTTCTTTTCTCTCATCTTTACTCTTGAAACCGAAACCTCACTTGGCTTTTGTGCATTTTCTTTTTGGCAAATAAGTGTTTGGCCGAATCTCTCTCACATATCTCACTTTTCTTCTTTTGATATTGATTCATAATCACATTTTCTTTTATACTCTCTCTTGGCCGAATCCTTCTCCTTCTCAAGTTCCATTTCTTTTTCATCCATTTCCATTCTATTTCTCTTTCTCCACTCTAGTCAAATCCTTTTGTTATTACAAATCAACCATAGCCGAAATTCCCTTCACCATTTAACCATATTGCTGAAACTTCCCACTCTCTTTTTGAATTATCTTGGCCGAATATCAACAAGGGTAGGTCTTCATTTGGTTTTCTTCAATCGGTCTTGAAAGATAGACTCTTTGGGACTTTGGAAGCAATCGTTCTAAGCCTCAATTCTTTGACAACCGTTTTGGGGTAAGTCAAGTAGTAAGGATCTTTATACTTGTTATATCGTTTTAGATGGACTACTAATCGATTACATTTTTGGGGGACTCTATCTCTCGTTTATTATATTTTTCCGTGAACGTTAGATTTTTGGGGCAATCAAGAATGGGTTCGAAAAGAGCAGTTAATAGTGTTTGGAAGAAGGGTGGATCTGCTATACCCTCAAATTTCAAACGAAGGGCTGTGTCGGCAGTTCGAGACTTTCCACCGGGATGTGGACCCTCTGCCGGCGATAATCGTTTATTTGAAGTCGTTCGTACCCCTGAGCCATTGTTCGTTCGTGGTTATTCATCGGGTTATGAACCATCAATCGGAGAGAAATCGCCTATAGTTATTGTTCGAGATTCCGAGGGTATCGTGGAAGGGGAAAGTTTAGTTATCACTATTATCAGGTGTGTAACTTATACTAAACATCTAATTGATTAGTAGCTTTATTTATATAGATGTGTTTATAATGAAATATAAACGATTATAGCTTTGGGTACCACTCAATGGTACGATGAATTGAGGTACATTTTTTTTCCTTCGTACTATGTAAGTTTTTAATATGAAACATATTCGATAATTGATTATGATTTTGGGATTATGATTCAAAGGCATGATATTTATATCATAAATAATGCTATATGCATAATATGAAATGTGTTCGATTCGATATGATTATGGGGTATATGGCATGATATTGAAATAATATGTTATTGCATGGGCATATGGGTAATATTGAAAGGGAAGTGTTCCGGTGGTTTTACCACATTATCCTAAGTGACTTCGGTCACGATATTATGAATCCGGTGACTTCGGTCACGATATTATGAATCCGGTGACTCTGTCACAATTATCGTGGCTATGCCACGATTATAAGGCGATGTGCATGTTGACTACAAAGAATCGCTTCGATGGTGTGTAGCGGATGGAGGGTCGATTTAGTAATCCCCACGGTGTGATTGGTAGGTACGGGTGGTGTGTAGCGGATGGATATCTAAGTTGGGTTTGGGATTGCATTTCATTTTATATGTACATGTGATTATCTGATTTGCTATATTATGGGCTTATGGCTAAATGTGATTTAAATGGGCTTTATTGCTATGATCGATTGGGTTTTTAGTGTACTGTTACACATTGAGTCTGTTGACTCACCCTTCAGTGGGATATCTTTTCAGGTGATTCGTGAGATCGCGGATGTGGAGCCGGATGAACTCGAGGAGGCCATGCAATAAAATTTGATTTTACAAGAACTTCCATTTGGGTACCTTATTATATTTTAATTTGGGTTTTCATATTTTATAGATTTGTAATAAGGCCTCTTTAATTATGGTTTTGGATTATTTATATGCTTTGGGATTTATTCTAAACATGTTTAAGTATATCACTTGATTAATTTAATAATTGAGCTAAAGTTTTCTAAACTATAAAAACACTATGGTATTTTATCTTACCATCAGGTAATCTAAATTGATGATAATAAAATTATAAATTAAGTGTTTTCTACAACTTAAATGATTTCCAAAATTTTAAGTTTCTACATTCAAATGCAAACGGTTTCAAAGTATTAATTCGAGTTTTCTTAAAATGAAACAAATGTTTTCTAACCTATGATTTATCCACTTAGTTTAAAAGTTTTATTTATGGAATTTCAAAGTAAATTTCCAGTTTTTAACTTATTAAACATCTGATTTCTACAAATATAGAATTACAAAGAATTTTTCACTAAAATTTAATCGCTATCTCAATTTTCTTCGAAACGTTTTTCTTCGTAGCATGCCAAATTCGGTCGTGGTGTATTGACTGGGTTTGGGGTGTTACAACGGTTGTTAGTTGTTCAGTGGTAGTGGGATTTTGAGTTAGTTGTGTGGTTAAGGGATGTGGATGTAGTGAGATTTGACTTAATCTTATTATTTTATTTCATATTATTCTTTTTTTCCGAAAATTTCTCCCTCTTCCAGTTTCTGATGTTCTTTTTCTTTGTGATTTCTTTCCATTCAAAATTTCTTTTTTTTCTTTGTTCTTCCAACATTGCGATGATACGATTTTTGAACTCTTCGTGTGTCTAGTAAGTGAGGGTAGTGAGTTTTGTTCGAATTAGGGGTAATTGTTTTAACTGTTCTATACCAATTCTGGTCCTTTTGGTAATATGATTCTGGGTTGTTTGACAGCAAATCGTGAGGAACGGAATTTTTCTCCTGTAAAATCGTGGTCGGGTTTGTTCATGAAGTTGGGTACGTAACTAGCGTTTGAATTTCACTATTGAAGGTTTCGTTGGTTTGGTTTATTTGTGGATTAAAAACTGATTTTGGGAGCGTGTAATGTCGTTTGTTGGTTCTGGAGGGCTCAAGATTACTTAGGCGTCAAAATCGAACCAGGTATGTACCCTAAACACGAAAAATTGAGGTTTGGTGAAAGATAAAAATGGGCACTATCGACACCACACGGGCGTGTGCCCGGTCGTGTGGCTGGCTGTGTGCGAGACATAGCTGTGTGACTGATGAAGGTGTGGTCGTGCGCTTGACACTACCGTGTGACAATGTGAGTGTGGCTGTGTGGGCCACACAGGCTAGCCAGGTTGGGCGTGTGGGCCACACGGGCGTGTGGGTTTTGGGTCAGGTCACGTGGGCCACACGGGTAAGGCCATTCTGGGCGTGTGGGCCACACGGGCATATAGTCCCCGAATTTTGAAATTTTCCCTAGGGTCGCACGAGTCGTTCTGATCGACTGTGGGCCTACCGTAGGGTTGGTAACGGCTAACGAAACCTTATTTCATGTGATCTGATACTCTGATAGACTGATTTGAGTAGAAAACTGATATGTATGTCTGACTGTATTGTTAAGTATGTCTTTATCTATATATGAGCATGTTAAGCATGTTTATTATGTTACTTTGGCATCTGTATTCTGTATTTGTGTTTGGGGTGAGATTTGTATATGTGGAGGAAGTGATCTGTACGGCGACCTTTCGTCTATATTCTGGCAACTTGACTGCATATTGTATGTTATGTGCCGCATCGACACTATATTGTGTATAGGGATGGGTGGGTGTTTTTAACCCCACATGGTGTGATGGGACAGTCGGAGATGGTGTGTAGAGGATGGGGGTGGGATTCGGTATATCTGTTCTGTTAATCTGACTCTAATATCTATATCTTTTATGGGCTTAGGTTCAAATCTATATCTGACTGTATATGAAATACTGTGTATGTTGCATGAATATTTCTGTTGGGTTACACCCTCAGTTTACAAAAACTCACATCTGTTCGCCTATTCTGTTCAGGTAATCTATAGACATAGGCGGGTCAGTGCGATGGAGGCTCAGCGGTGACCGCTTGATGGGAAACTGTTTTCATTATTATAATTTAATGGTTTTTACTGAAATTTCGGCTTTCATGAGAGTTTTGTAATTTTTGGACTATCCGGTCTTTTTGGACTGTTTGGTTTAAATTTTTGGTTTGGTTGCGTTATAATTTCTACATTGCGACGATTCGAAAAATTATCGATTTTATGCGAACAAATGTTATTTTTTTAAAACACGAGCGTGGTTTTGATTTAAACGGGGTTTTCAAACTTCCGTTGTGAAATGATTCGGTAAACCTTAAAGGATAACATGGAATGGTCAGTAATAAATATATAAATGAATACGTTTTATTAAACTTGGACGTTTTATCGAAGTATCATCAGTTTCAAAACCCTTCTTCGTGACACTCCCGGGTTTGGCCATAACGTCTAGGCCAGGTTTGGGCTGTTACAAGCCCACACTCGGCAGATGTGAGCTTGAGGATAGTGGAGAAGACTGCTCGGTCGAAGCGTTCATCCTAGACAAATCGAAAATGTGCAGTTTTGATTAAGTGTTTATTACTTTAGATATCACAGCCAAGTTCTTATTTTGAAAAAAAAATAAAACTCTGGTTTTTCCTTAAATTTATTTTCCGTTGCATTTTCTAAACTCAATTTTCCAAAATTAGTATTAGAGTCAGGTTATGCTATATCTATAAGTATAAAAAAATAATCAAAATATATTTCTCTTCTTCTTGAATGACTTGATTACATAGAAAGTGACATTCTTTAGATCTTATGCATGTTTTGAGTTATATATGGGAATGGATACGATATTATATATTTTTTATCTAATTATTTTTTTATTTCCGAGGTTGTGATTCTTAGGAAATAGACGTAGGACTATTTTTTTAAAATTCATAAAATTCTTGTGAGCTAGAAACGAACATTGGATTTAAATGTAATTTTTCTAAAAGGGGTACATGACGAGGAGAAGATGGAGCGATGGCGATTGAAGACCCAAGAAATGCCTTGTGGCAAACACTATGTAATTTTATTTTTTTTCATTCATTTTCTAGAAATTTAACCATGGAAACATTGGTTGACAATTTTATTTTAATTATCCATCTCCTTATCTATCTATTTTATAATTGTTTGTAATATTTATATTATGTAATGTTATAATTGTGATATATATATGAGATGATCTACAATTGATCGATTAAAAAATAAGAAGTGTAGTCATGAGAAAATACATATGTTGTATTGTTCCATTCACTTCTTTAGGTTATTCGATTTTTGTGAGAAGTGTGGTAATGAGAATGTGCATGTATAAGATTGGCTTTGGCTAGGAAAGGCTTGGTTTTTAAGCAGTTAAATTTGACTAACCTCCCTTTCCTTAGACCCTACCTGGTGCACGGTTCACATTCACTTCTCCTATTTTTCCTTTAAAAGAAAAACTGTGGAGAACCAAAATTGTTTGTTTTTATGATTGATTGATTATTGTGAATGAATATTATAAAATTGTCATAGCATGCCATACATATATTGGAAGCATGTCATGTAGATTAGGTAAGAATGCCACTAGGACTATTGTATGATCATTCTTGAAATTTGGGATAAAAACCTTGCATGTTTTTAAAATATTGAGTGAGAGAAGGTCATTGAACAAGACCTATGGCCTCCATTGATGGTCCCTAAGTGATAGCATGATAAAGTTTCAAGCTAGTTCCTACCATGGCTGCACCCCAAGGTAATCTTTATCATGTGGGTTCACTGGATGAGATTTCCTTTTAAGGACAACTAGTCATGCATGACTCTCAAAGAAATTGTCCCAAGATGACTTACAAATGAAAGCATGTTCATGATGGGTGTTGAGTAAATGGTTACACACTCAAGATCGTCTATTATTAAATAGTTTCCCAACAAATGATATTTAAGCTAAAGATGATGATCAAACATTAAACGGTTGTTGGTTCATGTGAAGTCTTAAGAATTAAAATTCATGAACTAATTGGATGTAATCTATGTTCGTGCCAGTTAATCATGGGACACCAAGGCAACATGATTGATGGATGTGAGAATGATTGTAACAACGAAAAATTATTTTTTCAGGGTTTTAATACAAGGCTAACACATCATACTGCATTCTTGATATGTTGCTGAAATGAAAATATTTTCTTAATACAAAGATAGTAATTAGTGAATTTTTTTAGCTCAAATATGTCTCATACTCCTCTTATTAGCATTCTAACTAAAAATAAATTAAATGGGGATAACTTTCGAGAATGGAAATGAAACTTGCTAATAGTTCTTAGTTGTGAAAAACACAAATTCGTTCTTGACGAAACGTGCCCTCTTGAAGCTCAGCCCAAAGTGAGAAATCACTGGAGAGATTCTGACTCGATTGCTTGATGTTATATTTTAGTGAGCATGAGTAGTGTGTTGCAAAAGCAACACGAGAATTTTTGTACTGCCAAAGAGATCATGACAAATTTGGAGGATCTACTCGGAGGCCAAGTCGCATTGGCTTGGCAATCCACTATTACAAATTTGATGAACTCTCAGCAGAAACCTGACACTCTGGTCAAAGAGCATATGCTTAAGCTTATGGGATTCATTGTAGAAGCGGAGGACAATGGGGTTGAACTAGACATGAACACTTAGATTGAAATAGTGTTCAAATCCTTAACCAAAGAGTTTGCTGGTTTTTGGGCCGCTTACAACTTGGGAAACAAGATGCTTACCTTGACTCAGCTCGTAAAGGAATTACAATCCTATGAGTTAATGTTGAATGGTGGTAAGCCGGTTTAGGAGAAACCTGAGGCAAACTTAGCTGTGGGCCCCCTCTTCCTCTAAGGGGAAACATAAAGTTAAGGGAAAGAAAAAACATACTAAGTCTTCGGTTCCACCTCGTGTGGATAGAAAGAAGGCTAAAAAGTCAAAAGTTCCTAAAAAGATCAAATGTTTCTTCTGCAATAGGAAAGAGCATTTCAGATCAAACTTCAATGAGTATTTGGATTACCTAGCCGAAAAGGGCAAAGGTATGAAAATTTTTTTGGTTGAAGATTGCTTAGTGGAAGAATCAATTGAAAACTGGGTTATTGATTATAGAGAAACTAACAATGTGTGTGTTTCTTTACAATGGTTCGGCAAAATGAGAAGTCTGCATGATAGGAGCCTCTCGTTGTGGACCGGAGATGAGAGCAATGTTTTAGCCGAAGTAGTAGGAGAAGTTATTTTACATTTTGATAATTTTAGGAAGATTATTTTAAAGAACGTATTTTATGTACCTCATTTTAAGATGAATTTAATTTCTATATCATGTTTATTTTATGACGGTTATTCCGTGACATTCCATAAAAAGATTGCTATTCATAGAAATCGTTCTTTAATCTGTAATAGATGGATGGAAAAAAAACATTTATTTTATCAAACCAAATAACTACTCGATGCTTCCAACTGAAATAGTGAATAAAAAACTTTAAACTTTTCACTCTAGTGAGAGGTACCTATAGCACTTAAGACTTTGTCATATTAACCAAGAAAGAATCACTAGACTCGTGAAATATGGTCCCTTAAGTATGCTTAAGGAAGGTAGTCTTCCATAATGTGAATCTTACCTGGAAATGACTAAGAGGTCTTTTAATGCGAAACGTACAAGGGCCAACCAACCTTTAGAACTTGTGCATGCTAATGTATGTGGTCCCATGAGCATCAGTGCCTGAGGAAGTTACGATTATTACATGACTTTCAATAATGACTATTCTCGATATGGATATGTGTATCTAATGCACTACAAAAAAAAAACCTTTAATGAATTTTGAGAGTTTCACGGGGAAGTGGAAAAACAATTAGGTTTATACATAAAGAATCTTCGGTCTGACCATTGTGAGGAATACTTGTCTGACAAGTTCTTAGGATACCTCATAGAGAATGAGATTTTATCCCAGTTGACTGCATTAGGCACTCCACAAAAAAAATGGCGTAGCTGAGAGAAGGAATAGAACCTTACTTGACATGGTTCATTCAATATTAAGCTATTTACAAATTCCTACATCATTTTGGGGATATACGATACAAACGACTTGCTATATTCTGAATGATGTGCTAACCAAGTTTGCTTGTAAGACACCTTATGAACTGTGGCATGGAAAGAAACTCGCTCTAAATCACTTTAGAATATGGGGTTGTCCAGCACACAGTTTGGATAATGATGCAAAGAAATTGGATGCATGGACAGAATTGTGCATTTTTGTAATATATCCGAAAGGAATAAAGGGTGAATTATTCTACAATCCGAAAGATAATACGATCAAAGTTTTTACTCATGCTACTTTCCTCGAAAGCTACATGGATAACTTTAACTCTCAAAGTAAAGTTGTACTTGAGGAACTTTCGAGAGTTGTAGAACAATCACCCAGTTCAGTTCTTGAGAAAGTTGTAGAAAGACCTAAAAACAATCAACAACATAGAGGAATCCGTGGTAATGGGAGAGTATCTAAAAAACTGCACTTCTTCATTTATGATGGTAGTATTTCCAAGCTTTGGAAATAGGCCATGGATGCCAAGTAGATTCTATGAAATCAAATACGGTATGGGAACTTGTAGACTTACCATTTGGGATTAAACCCATAGGGTGTAATTTGATATACATGAAGAAGAGAAATGTGGAAGGGAATGTGGAAACACACAAAGCTAGACTTGTATGGAAAGGCTACACACAGAAAGAAGGCATCGATTACGATGAGACCTTCTCTCCAGTAGCCATGCTGAAGTCTATCCGCATACTCTTATCCATTGTCACTGCTTTCGATTACGATATTTGGCAAATGGATGTCAAGAAAACATTCTTGAATGGCTGTCTTGATGAGACAATTTATATGGCTCAACCCACTGGCTATGTTGTCAAAGGAAAAGTGCAGAAAATTGCAAACTACTAATATCCATTTATGGAATTAAGTAGGCATCCCGCTAATTGAATAAAAGATTTGGTCAAATGATCAAGGCTTTTAGATTTGAGCAAAATTTTGATGAACCTTGTGTTTATAAACATATAAAGGATAAAAAGGTGGTCTTCCTCATTTTGTATGTCGATGATATTATATGTATCAGAAACGATGTAGGAGAACTATCGTCAATTAAACTGTGGTTAGCTCAATAGTTTAGCATGAAGGACTTGGGTGAAGCTAGTTATATTCTTGGAATTCGAATCCTTAGGGATCAAAAGAATAAAACGATAGTTATATCACAAGCTTCATACATCGATAAGGTACTGGAACGTTTTTTAATGACCGATGTAAAGCCAGGCGCTCAACCAACTGCATTAGGTTTTTATCTTTCTTTAAATGACTGCCTTAAGACAGCAAAAGAAATAGAGTATATGAGTAAGGTTCCATATGTTTCGGCAGTTGGAAGTCTTATGTATGCGATGCTTTGTGCATGTCCAGATATATATTTTGTAACACCCCTAACCCGAAACCGTCACCGGAAAGGGTTAAGAGGTATTACCGATCAATTAGAACATTTAACATCTAGAATTTACGACACAAATTCAATCATCTTCAATCTCATTCAATTATAATCATGGTGTCCCTTATCGAGGTCTACGAGACCTAATTCACATGCTTAAGAGGGGTCGGGACTGAATTGAAAGACATACAAAAGTTCTCAGAAATTTAAAACTTTTCAAAGTTTCAGGGGATACACGCCCGTGGGGGTAGGCCGTGTGCCTCCCACGGCTACTAGACACACCCGTGTGTCCTCCCCGTGGTCGAACCTGACTTATGCTCCACGGCCATCAAGCACACCCGTGCACCATGGCCGTATACTCTTGTGCTAGCTACTGACTTTGTCCCACGGTCACTAGGCACGCCCGTGTGCCATGGCCGTGTGCTCTTAGGCCATATACTGACTTACGCCTACGGTCATTTTGCACTCCCGTGTGCCATGGCCGTGTGCTCTTATGCCATATACTGACTTACGCCCACGGTCACTAGGCACGCCCGTGTGCCATGGCCGTGTGGCAAAATAGGCCATTTGCAAGGCCAAATTGCCACCCACATGGGTCATATCTACAAGCAATGTTTACCAACTCATTTCATACTCAAATGACAAGCAAAAACATACCAAATTAACTATTCAATACCAAATCCAAACCTACTAAATTACAAGGTTAAAACTCATCCCATCATAAACATATTTCATTCATTCACTTAATCAAAACTTGACCATTTTAAGCATCAACTAACCATACCAAAACATACTTCATATATCACATTCATTTAAGCAAATTCTCAACTCATAACTAGCCAAAATACATGGCTAAGTTCATAACCAACTTATACCAAAATACTAGCCTATACATGCCATATTTAGCTATGTACATCTTTCCAAAATACCCCAAAATAGATTGCCGATAGTGTGATTGAGAAGCTGACGATTCCTAGATCTGAGCTAGCTATACTGACACTGCAAGACAGAGAAACAAATCCCACAGTAAGCTTTCAAAAGCTTAGTAAGTTCGAAATACAATACAATTAACTCAATGAATCAAATAAATGTACAAATTGATCCATCACATAGATAATTTGCCAATGATACACAATTTCAACAATATCCAATACTCACGTAGCATTCCATCCATCTACTTTCAATCTCACTATCCCCATAGATATCATACATACTTTGCCAACATTTGGTTACTCACTAACCATGCTATCCAATCATCACATAGATAAAGACACAACTAAACACATTATCAATCTTAACCACATACTCAAATATTTATTCAATCAACTCTTAAATCTATCCTCAACCACATAGATTCAAACGTACCTTGATCAATACATAGTTACTCATCATTCATGCTACTCAATTTCTCGATATTACCCCTCGTTCAACCTTTGCTATTCATTTGATAAATTTGTACACTTAGTGCCAATTTCATAACCGAATCATAGTTGTCATTGCACACTTAGTGCCAATTTCATAACCGAATCATAGTTGTCATTGCACACTTAATGCCAATATGTTAAACTAAACTTATATCGGTATCGCACACACAGTGCCAACTTGATAAGCCGAAGCTTCTATCTTTACGCACACACAGTGCTAATCATTTAAGCCGTAGCTTCTATTATTTCGCACACACAGTGCTAATTCAACTCTGTATCAACTCAATTTCGCACACTTAGTGCCTTAATGCTCGAACTCATACATAACACATTCTATTTCATTAATATACATTCATTAATTATTCATCACATAGACACTAGTTTAATAGCAGATATTATATCCGAACTTACCTCGGATGTCGAAATACCGATACGGTCGATTAATCGAGCAATTTATCTTTGCCTCGATCTTGGCCCGAACTTCTCCTTTCTTGGTCTAAACACATTCAAATTCAATTCATTCAATCACAATTTCATTCAATTTAATCCACACACACTTATTTAGGGCATTTTACAAAATAGCCCTCACATTTTCACATTTCGACACTTTAGTCCCTATTTCACAAAATCATCAAATTCACCAAATTTCTTTTCACACAAGCCTAGCCAAAATTTTCTTGTGTTCATACAAGCCCACACATTTAATTTATTTCACACTTTAGTCCTTCAAAAATGCTATTTTTTTTTCAATTTAGCCTTAATTAGCTAAATTCATCAAAACTCCAAGAACAAAACATGTTCATTAAACACATATCTTTCATTTAACACCAACACTCATCACAAAGCTCACCATTTCATCCATGGAACATTTCATAAACATCATCAATTCTTCAAATTATAACATGGGCTTAATAGTAGACTAAGCAACAATCTCAAAAACATAAAAAATCATCAAAAACTAGAGTCAAAACATACCTTAATTGATTCCAAAACTAGCCGAATACCCTAGCTAAATTTTTCTTTCCTTTCTTTCTTCAATTTCGGCTATTATGGATGATAATGGCTTATTATTAGCCTTTTTTTTTATTAATATTATGATATAAATTCATTTACAAAAATAACCTTTCACTTAATATATAAAACATATATATAATAAGGCCATTCATGTCTTTTAATCACCCACTACCTAATTATTGGCATATTTGCCTCATAAGGCCTCCACAATATAAAGACAACAACACTTAGGTACTTATAAAAAAGTACACAGCTTTTACACGTTACGCGATTGAGTCCTTTTTCGTAATTTAACACACAGTCGATAAAATTACCACACAGAATTTTCACACAGGTTAAGTCACATAATATTCACACAGAAAATATCATTAAAATACTTTTACGACCTCAGATTTGTGGTCTCGAACCACAGTTCTGACTAGGGTCTAAACCGGGATGTTACATATTTCACAGTAGGAATGGTTAGTCGATATCAGACGAGTCCTAGTCTCAAGCATTGGCAAGCTGTAAAGCATATATTAAGGAATCTTAAAAGAACCAGGGATTATATGCTTGTGTATTATAGGAGAACCTTACCTATTGGATACATAGACTTAAACTTCCAAACCTGTAAAGATTCAAGAAAATCGACATTGGGAAATGTAATTGTCCTAGGTCGTGGAGCAGTGTAAAACAAACTTGCACTACTGACTCTACTATGGAGGTCGAGTATGTGGCTGCTTCTGAGGCATCGAAAGAAGCAATATGGCTTCGAAATTTCTTAACCAATCTTGAATTCATTCCTGGTATCGAAAAAACTATAATATTGTATTGTGATAACATTGCTGCAATAGCTAATACCAAGGAAATGAGAAGTCACAAGAGGACGAAACACATTGATCGAAAGCATCACTTGATACGAGAGGCTGTAGCCGAAGGAATTGTAGATGTGATGAAAGTAGCTTCTGAAGATAACCTTGCGGATACGTTACTAAGATTATTGTTACTAAAAGTTTTAACAAACACATCACGGATATGAGAATGCGAAACATGACACATTTACTTCACTAAGGCAAGTGGGATATTGTTGGGAAATGTGTCCATGTTGTAGTAAACATGTAACTACTTTTTATTTATTTGAACAATGAATAAATAAAATAAAGTTAATTTCACATTTCACATTATGTCTTTTGTATTTCTACCTTTCATATTTTGCATGAATAGCGAAACTGTGACAAACAAGTATTAGCTCATTGATTGTCTAAGCTCAAACTGATGATAAGTGGCATTGTAAGAACGTTTACATTGCGGGAAAGAGAACTTACTTTAGTAGATAATCTAAATGAGTCTGTAATCTAGTAAAAGAATCAAAGTGAGAATTTGATTCAAATGCTTATAAGGAATATTATGTCTTCTACAATTCCAATTAAGGAGATGACTAGTCTTGGCTATTAGAGCAATTGACTCCACGGGTAGAGATATAGATGTATTAATTGAAAGAATGGTACATTGGACTGGACCCAAGACGCATTAATTCTGAATATGTTTGTGAATTAATTCACTTGTGATGTTCATGGTGCGATTTACCTAAATCCTGAGTTAGTCATTGACCATGCGTATGTAACTCATGTGCTTTGATATAAGTGGAGGCTTATGCTCTAAAGATGATCGAGCCCATAGTCATTATGTTGGGTTTATGACTTGTGTATGGCATGGCTTTACTAGTAACAATGGAATTCACAGCTTGATTAAAGAGTTAACGGTATTCTCTCATTGGCATTGTGTGGATTGATAAATATATAACGTGACCATGGGTTGCTTGCTCTCGAAAGAGCAATTTATCACAGTCATTTGTTAATAGTGATCATATTAATTATTAAGAAGACACAATGGTGACAATGGGATAAAATATAATTGTATTCAATGAATAGATTTAACTCAAAGGAATCAAGGATAACATATGAGGGTAACACATACATGACGAGGTCATTTGACAAAATAGTTGGATGAATTGCACTCGTAAAGTGTATACAATAAGGAGTTTTCATTCATTGTTCTGCTTGTGGATTGACTCCATGATTAAGCAATTACAAATTATCAGAACGATGTTTCTGGACATAATTGCAATTACTAGAGCCTAATTGTATATGTCCAATCAATCCATCCGCTAGCTCAACAAAAGCTCGATTGGATTGCATTTTGTAACACCCCAAACCCGACCCAGAAGTTAGGCCCGAATTTGGCGTGTCACATTAAAGTGTTTTTCGAAAACCATGTTTTCATTGAAAACCCTCCTTAATATTTAAAAACTAAAGTCTCAATTTGTGTTCGTTCAATTTCAAAACGTGGTTCATTGAAAAGTTAATCACTTTTAAAAAAGTTATTAACTTCGTTAAAAATCTTTTTTAGTTGCGGAAGCTAATTTAAGGTAAAGAAGTTTAAAACGTATGTTTTTAAAAATAGAAATTGGGTTGAAAACTCGTCTACGTCTAATAGATATAAAACGTAACAAAATCCCAAATTCAGAATTAAATCTAGAGAGGCCTTATTATAGAAATTAAAACCCAAAACGGAATTTAAAATAGTTAAGTCTCAAACATAACAGCCACAGTCGTGTGGTCACCTCCGAGTCCCTCGCAGCACCGATCCTCCTAACGGTGGGGATTACCTGCACAGTTAAAAACGGGGTGAGTTTACGAAAACTCAATGTGTAATCCCCTTACTAGAGTAATAACGATCGATATCTAAATAGAAATCGCGAAAGCGATGCAGGCCAAAGCCCTATAACAAGATAAGATAAAGTCGCTTCAGAGCATACGTAGGTCGAAGCTCACTAAAATATCATTTGGGTCACAGCCCATAATAGAATCAATTGGGCCTAGCCCAAACCAATAACGGAACAAGTGGCCTAAGCCCAGTACAGTGACAGATCTCATAAATAGATATGCAACAGTATGAGGATGCACCCACCCCGATCCAGCCAATACACCACCCGTACCAACCCTACACTTACGTGGGGATAAAATCGACCCACCCAGCCAACACACCAAACTTAGCACCGGTTGCGGCACTAAGTCAACAGAACGGCTCGGCGTCGTGCACAGAACGACTAAAAGCCATAAATATCTCAGCAATGCTGCCAGTTAACAGAACGGCTAAAAGCCATAAACAAAGTGGTTATAAACCATAACCAGGATGGCACAGAGCCATGATCAGGATGGCACAAAGCTATCGGTAACTGTAATAAGTTTGGCACATAGCCATTAGCGACGGTAATATGATCGGCACACAGCCACAGGTAATTATGATCGACACAGAGTCATTAGTATATATGTTAGGCACATAGCCACGGGTAAATACGATTGGCACAAAGCCATAATCAAGATGGCACAGAGCCATAGTTAGGTTGGCATAGAGCCAAAATCAGATTACGCGACTTTAAGCCGTCCATCGGTCCACAGTTGTCTCATGCGACCCGTGCGACCTTAACAGATCAATACTGGATCCACAATCCTCTCATTCAACCCGTGCGACCCTATCAGAACTTCCTCTGTATCAATGTCCCAATCCCATGCAATATGTCGTGTATGTCGTGCTCAATCATTACACGTGTATGCAAAATGGCCATGCTCAGTAACAGTCATTTAGACATATATTAAAAGCATATCAGTCACACGACCACAGTCAAGTCAGTTTAAACACAGTCAAATCAGTCAAATTCATAGTCTAAGTCAGTCATTTACCCACAAGGGCAAAATAGTCATTTTACCCTATAAGGGTATTTCGGTAATCTTACCCTTCAGGGGTATTTCTGTAATTCTACCATACAGAGGTATTTCAGTAATTCTCCCCTACAGGGGTATTTCGGTAATTTTGTAAACTAGGGGTATTTTGGTAATTTCACAAATTAAGGGTATTTCGGTAATTTTACAAATCAAGGGCATTTCGATAATTTTACAAATCGAGGGTATTTCAGTAATTTCAAAAATCGAGGGTATTTCGATATAAATTAGGGGTATTTTGGTAATTTCACAAATCAAGAGTATTTCGGTAATTTCACAAATCGGGGGTATTTCTATAATTTCACAAATTGAGGGTATTTCGGTAATTTTACAAATCAAGGGTATTTCGATAATTTCACAAATCGAGGGTATTTCAGTAATTTCATAAATCGAGGGTATTTTGGTAATTTCATAAATTGAGGGTATTTTAGTAATTTCACAAATCAAGGGTATTCAGTAATTTCATAAATCGAGGGTATTTTGGTAATTTTACCCTACAAGGGCATCACGATCAATTTACAAACTGGGGGTATCAACGACCCAACAGAAGGTCCACCGTCGCCTCGAGCGACTTAAGTAACCTAAACAGTCACAACTGTGTAAATGGGCCTAAGGCCCATTACTCGGCCTAAGTGGGCCCACACGCTCAGGTGGCCCATTCAGCCCAAAAATCAGATACGGCTATGTGTACACCATAACCCGATTCACTAATAGTCACTTACCGCAAATTTCCTCCGTGTGGAGCCCACGTTCTCATTGGGCCCACACGGCCCATTTTGGCCCAGCGAGGCCCAGAACTACCTAGGTCATGTGCGCGAATGACAAGTCTATCGATTTCTCACTTAATAGCGAAATTTACCCATGTGGGCCCACTTGATCTAAATCGGCCAATTAGGCCTATTAACGGCCAAGTCCACGAGATCGCTCATGGCGGCCTTTGTCAATGTGTCGACTCCCCCACACGAGTGTCCGTGCGCCCGTGTAGTAGTCGTTGCCGTATCGTCGGCTTTCCGGCATTTCGACATTTGCCGTTCTACGACGTGAATAGTGTGTATACACACCTTGATGGAGAGAAACGCAGTAGGCCACGAGCGTAGAACCTTGACTGAATCGGCTTATACTTCCCAAGCCGTATGATTATGAATCGATATCACCTCCTTGTGGTTTATCTGTACCACAACATTATCTATTAAGCATCAATATCAATAACAAAGGTTAAACAATTACTATCCTAAGGAAAACACACGGCCAACAAGAGAACTAGACATTCGGCCAGTATTTGAAAGCACATAACCACTTACCCCTAACAATCGGCCAACCTGATAAATTGAACTCAATCAACCCACAAGAGAAGAACAAATTCGGCACTTCAAAGGCTGGAGATATGATTCGTCAGAACGCTTGTAGGTTGAAACGTTTGATCGATAGAGAAGGGAAAAAGAATGAAGGCAGAGAAAGAGAGGTTGAATTTGGCTCACATTAAGAAGAATAGGAAATAGGGAGAAGAGAATAAAGAAAACCGAAACGGGAAAAACACAAAAAGGTTTATGGCAATCTTTGGCACTATAGATAGAAGAGAGAAAATAAAACAAATCGGCATAAAAGAAAGCAATTGCCGAAAATGCACCAAATGCACTCCCTAGCCGAATTTGCCTAAACAAAACTCCCCCCCAATCGGCTCCAACTTCTCCCATTTCAAAATCCTTCAAAAACTCCACCAATCCCTCCACCGAATTTTCTCCTTGATTTACTCCAACTCCCCATTCAAATTCAATTCAAATTCTTATGACCAATTCAACCACGAGTTCCAAATCCAGTTCAACACCTCCCGGCTCAAGCAAAGAAAATAAACATACAATTGCGCACGCCATGCCTCGAACCTCAGACTCCTTGCCACACATGTAGCGCCACCTTACCACTAGATCACCAACTCTTCTTGTCATAAAAAAAACACTAATTATTATAATTCCTATAAGCTAACATCCAGGTTCACTTAAGAGCCCAAAATAAAATTTTGCAAACACCCAGACTTGAACCCAGGCTTCTCAAGCACTCCCAAATATGCCCAAATACTTAGCCACTAAAGCTACACTTAATTTATGATATTTTCTCGCACACAAAAACTTTTATGAGCAGTCTCCTAGCGGCTCCCACGCACAAGGCCCAATCCTACTAGGCCCAAATTCAGGGCGTTACATATTTGAATTAGGAGAAAATTCTACGACTTTGGAAATAATTTAATTGAGTCGATTTATTCGATGTAGAATTAAATTAGGTGGTCGTAAGAATTGTTCAACTAGATAATTTGATTAAATAATTTCTTGAAAAATTAATTTGGAAAATCTAAGTGATTTTAGGAAAAATTAATTTTGATCAAGTAAATTTAAATTAATCAAAGTAATTAAAATTAATATGATATTTTTGGAAATTAATTTTCAAGTCAGACAATTGGCCCAAATGGGTAATTGATCTTGAAAATAGGACCTGAGATCGTAAATTGGGTTTGGAAGCCCAAAACCGAGACCAATTACCAAAATTGGTTGAACTGGGCCTGGTATGTAATATCGGGCCGACAATCCAACCGATGGCTGGATCGAACTGGTCAGGTCGTCACTGGCCCGGACTGAACCAGCAGAAACAAACTAGCTCGGGGTGCCGACGACTGCGACAGTGGCATTCTGATGGTCGACAAATGGTCGGCGGTGGTGGGTCTTTGGTGGTTGAGTAGTGGAAGAATTACACTCCTACTAGTACTCTACCAGAGAATTTAATTTCAAATTAACTATTCCAAAAATAATTTATTTTAATAGATTTAATATTTAATTAAATTTAATACTTATCTTAATAGTATTTTGTTAATTTAATATTAAAGAGGTTATCTTAATATTAAATTAAATTTAATGTTTATCTTGTAGATAAATATTCTATTAATTTAATAAGATTTAATATTAATGTTAATATTATATTAATTAAGTATTAAAGTGATTAAGTTTAATTATAGTTGAACTCTCTAAACTCTCTCTATATAAAGATAGCCTTGAGTCATTATTTTTCACACACTTGAATTCAAGAGAAAGTTGTAGGGAGAAAACTCTATGAAGAAATTATTTCAGAAAATTTCTAGAGATATTTTTCTGATTACAACTTGACCCAAAATTTTAGAGAAATTGCGAAATTACCCCACTGGTAATTTTTCTGAAAAATTTTCTAATTCGAAGCGAGCCCGCACTCAGCAGACGTGAGCTTGAGGATAGCGGAGAAGACTACTTGGTCAAAGCATTCATCCTAGACGAATTGAAAATGTACAATTTTGATTAAGTGTTTATTACTTTAGATATCACAACCAAGTTCTTATTTTGGAAAAAAAAATTAAAAATATGGTTTTCCCCTAAATTTATTTTCCGCTATGTTTTCCAAACCCGATTTTCCAACATGGTTTTGGTTTAATTGTGATAAATGTGTAAGTTTCGGTTTACAGACTAACTTGAATAAAAAGTAAAAGTTCAAGGTAATAACGTAAAATTTCATTAAAGAGTCAAATACATGAATTTAGATATTTTAAAGGTATTGAATTGATTAATTGAGCTAAATTATTATATATAGATCAAGAAACGGATCAACTGGTCGATAACTGCTGAAAATGTATGGAATCTGTTGCTATTTTGTTTAGGTAAGTTCGTATTAGAATTGTTATGCTTATTGATGGTTTGAATTCTAATTATATATGTGTATATGTATGTGTGTATAGTGAGCATGGTTAATTGAGTTAAGTTTGAAAGTGGAAATAAAGGTTTGAATTGTAAAGTATGACAATTGTACATGTTTGAGTTGAATCATGTTATTTTGTGGAATGTATGTGATCAAGTTGATCATGGTATAATGTTATAAACATGAAAACATTATGGAATACAAGTTAAGGCCCGTGTGAGGTTAGTGAATGATTAGGATACAAATGATATGTCATTAGGGTATTCTAGACATTAGGTGCCGGTGATTACAGCTTTCAGGCACTCTGTGTTGGTTATATGTTTTCAGGTACTATGTATCGGTGGTGGATACCATACTGATGACTGGAATCTAGCATTTGTTGCAAATTCTCATCAGCTTGTGTTAGCAACATCGTGTAATGGTTAATATCTCGATTGTCAGCTTGTGTAAGCATTATTTCCCCGTGTATCCAAACTTAATTTACTATAGTTCTTCAGGCAAAATAGCTAATGAAAAGGTTAGAAAGGAAATTCATGGCATGAATGATTATATACTTATGAGTTGTGAATTGGCATGTGAAATGTAACATCCCAAACCTGGCCTAGACGTTATGACCGAATCTGTAGACGTCACAAAGAAGGTTTTTGAAAACAAAGTCGATACGATAAATCATTTCAGCTTTATATCTCATATTCGCTTATATCAATTGTCACAAACATTATTAATTAAATAATTTTCCAAAACGTGATTTACAGTGGAAGTAATAGAAAATGCTATTTTTGAAAATCCTATTCGTTATTTTGGAAAACCCTTGATTTCGTAAAAACCATGGTTTTAAAAATACCAGTTGTAACTAAAAAGTTAAACTAAAAATCCAAATTCCAAAGTTAAACCAAAAAGTCCAGTGAGTCCAATTATTATAAAACTTTAGAAATAATCCTTAAAATCATAATAAAATCATAATCATAAACCGTTTATAAACTCGTGGTCACCAAGAGGCTCTGTCGCACCAATCCGCCTAAGTCTGTGGATTACCTGTACGGAACAGACAGACAAATGTGAGTTTGCGTAAACTCAGTATGTAACCCAATAGAATTAGACATGCAATACATACATTAATCTCATATACAGTCAGGTACAGATTCAGACTTACGCCTTTTTCAGATACAGATAATAGAAACAGGTATACAGAATAGATATACAGAATCCTACCCCCATCCTCTACACACCAACTCTGACCATCCCATCACATCATGTTGGGTTAAAAACACCCACCCATCCCTACACACCATTTCGTGCCATTACGACACATATCAGATAATATGCAGCCATGCTGCCAGAATATAGGCGAAGGTCGCCTTTCAGAACACTTCCTCCATATATACAAATCCCACCCCAAAAACAGATGCAGAAATCAAATATATAAATAATAGATTAAACATGCTCAACATGCTTATATACAGATAACAGACATAGTTAAACAATACTGTCAGACATACATTTAGTATCCTTCTTAGTTCAGTCAATCAGAACATCATAGCATACAATATAGGGTTTGGTTAGCCCTTACCGACCCTACGGTAGGCCCATAGTCGATCGAAACGACCTGTGTGACCCTAGGGAAAATTTTAGAAATATGGGCCCACATGCCCGTGTGGCCCACACGCCCAGATTGGCCTTGCCCGTGTGGCCCACACGGCTTGGCCCAAAACCCACACGCCCAACTTGGCCTAGCCCGTGTGGCCCACACAGCCACACTCCAGCCACCACACGACCGTGTCTTGCGCACGGCCATGCCCTCGTCAAACACACGACCGTGTCTCGTACACGGCCACCCACACGGTCGGCCACACGCCCGTGTGGCGTCGATAGTAGGCAATTTTAGTTTTTGTCGAAACCTTATTTTTCGTGTTTGGGAACACACCTGGTTCGATTTTGATGCTACTGCAAACACAAGCCCTCCAGAACCTAAAAATCGACATTCCAAAGTCTGAATTATTAACATTTACGAAAATTCAATCGAGATTATTTCACAACCAAAGCCTTACAATATCAATCAACGCACGCGAATACTCACTGTTAACGAACAGAAACCTCAAACACTCAAATCGCTGCAGGAGCCCCAGTCGATTCATGTCCTCCGCCTAAAACGAGAGTAACCAAACAACCCTCTTGTTAAACACTTAGGCAAAAAACGTTAAGATTCTAACAATACAAGACTTACCGAACAACTGAAAGAAAATAGAATAACAAGATGCTAGGATTCGTCAGCAGTTCAACAGACAAGGAAAACGAATGAAATACAGAGAAAAAGGGAGAAAACTGACTTCAATTTTTTTTAGGAAGAGAGAATATTTTTGAACAAAAGAAAAAGAAAAAGAAAAAAATGTTACCAATATCCCTTATTTCTCTCCCACTAACCCACTACTCATAACTCCCTCAGAATTTCAGTTTAATCAGAACTCTATCAGACAACCGAGCAAAAATGAATACTCTTGCTAACGCAGGGATTCGAACACAAGACCGACAGCACACCAACCCCTTACCACTCGAACCAACAGACTCATTCTGATATGAATTAACAGACAATTTAAAATAAGCCCTTCCAACAAGAGTAATGCTTGGATAAAAAATAACAAAATTTAGCAAATGTGAGACTTAAACAAGACCTCTCAAACACACCCAGAACACTTAATCATTGAAGCAGATACACACTTGTGTCAGATATTTACAGAAATAGAAATAAATTATTCAGGGAGTTACAACTCTACCCCCTAAAAGAAATTTTGACCTCAAAATTTACCTGATCAGAACAGATAAGGATACTGCTGACGCATCGAGTCCTCAGGTTTCCACGTGGCTTCCTCAATTCCATGATTCTGCCACAGAACCTTTACTAATGGAATTGATTTCCTCCTCAGAACCTTAACATCATGATCCAAGATCTGAACCAGCTCCTCCTCAAAAGTCAGATCCGGTCTAACCTCGATCTTCTCAACAAAAACATGCGATGGATCAGACCGGTACCGCCTCAACATCGAAACGTGAAACACATCGTGGATACGGTCCAACTTTGGAGGTAACTCCAACTGATAAGCAATTGGTCCCACACGCTTCAGAATTTGATACGGCCCAATAAACCTAGGGCTCAACTTGCCCTTACGACCGAACCACAGAACTTTCTTCCATGGAGAAACTTTAAGAAACACAAAGTCGCCCACAGAGTACTCAATATCTCTCCTCTTCAGATCCGCATAGGAATTCTGTCTATCAGAAGCCATCTTCAGACGATCCTGAATCAGTCTAACATTATCTTCAGTCTCAGAAACTAACTCAGGACCCAAAACCCGATGCTCACCCAACTCAGTCCAACATAGTAGAGTACGACACTTACGACCATACAAAGCCTCGTAAGGGGTCATCTGGATACTAAACTGGAAACTGTTATTGTAGGTGAACTTAGCTAGCGGCAGATAATCCTCCCAACTACCTCGAAAATCTATTACACAACTCCGAAGCATATCCTCTTGTATCTGAATCACCATCTTAGATTGATCATCGGTTTGAGGATGGAACGTAGTACTGAAGTCCAATATGGAACCCAGATCTTCGTGCAATTTCTTCTAGAATTGAGAAGTGAAGCACGGATCTCTATCAGAAATAATCGAAATAGAAACCCATGCAGTCTTACAATCTCGGAGATATAGAGCTTCGCTAGCTTCTGCAGAGAATAATCCGTCCAAACCGGAATAAAATGAGCGGACTTGGTCAATCGATCCACGATGACTCAAACAGAATCCTTCTTAGTGGGTGTCAAGGGCAACCCATTAACGAAGTCCATCGTTACTCGTTCTCATTTCCATAAAGGAATCTTAACGGGTTGTAACAAACCTGAAGGCAACTGGTGCTCAGCCTTAACTTGCTGACACGTCAGACATCGAGCAACAAAATCCATAACCTCACGTTTTAAACCCAGCCACCAATATAGTTCACTGAGATCCCAATACATCTTATTACCACCGGGATGCATAGCATAAGGGCTACTATGCGCCTCCCTCAGAATCAACTATCTCAGATCAGAATCATTCGACACACAGATCTGACCTCAAAAACACAGAATTCCATCATTATTCAGCCAAAAATCTGAAGTACTACCACTCTCAATCTGACAAAATTGCAAACCCAGAGACTCATCCCCTAACTGTTTATCCCGAATCTGATCAATCCAAGTCGGCTTAACTTGCAACTCAGCTAACCGACTGCCATCATCAAACAAACTAAGACAAGAGAACATCGCCCTCAAATCAGTCATCGCTCTACGACTTAGAGCATCGATCACCACATTGGCCTTACTAGGATGATACTCTATCGTTCAGTCATAATCTTTGAGCAGCTCAATCCATCGGCGCTGCCTAAGATTCAACTCCTTCTGGGTACGGAGATACTTGAGGCTCTTATGATCAGTGTAGATAATACACTTCTCACCATACAGACAGTGCCTCCAAATTTTTAACACAAAAACCATCGCAACCAACTCGAGATCATGCATCGGATAATTCCCTTTATGTGTCTTGAGCTGACAGGATGCATAATCCACGACCTTACCATCTTGCATCAATACACATCCCAAACCGATGTGTGACGCATCACTATAGACCACAAATTCTTATTTAGGCTGTATCAGAACAGGAGCCTGAGTCAGAACAGACTTGAGCTTCTCGAAGCTCGATTGTTGTGCATCAGTCCAGACAAAAGGAACTCCCTTACGCAGAAGCTTAGTCAATGTAGCTGCAATCAGAGAGAACCCCTCGACAAACTGCACATAATATCCCGCCAAACCCAGAAAACTACGGATCTCAGATGCATTCTTAGGTTGTTTCCACTCAAGCGCAACCTCAATTTTCCTCGCATCAACTCGAATCCCCTCAGTAGAAACCACGTGCCCTAGAAAAGTTACCTCATGCAACTAGAACTCACACTTGCTCAAATTAGCGTAGAGCTGTTTCCCACGGAGTATCTAAAGCACTACTCTAAGATGCTCATCATGCTCATCCTCGGTCTTAGAGTAAACCAAAATATCGTCAATGAAAACCATGATGAACTGATCCAGATATGGCTGAAAGACTCGGTTCATCAGATCCATGAATGCAGCTGGAGCATTCGTCAGACCAAAAGGCATAACTAGGAACATGTAGTGCCCATAACGAGTCTTAAATGCAGTCTTATGAACATCAGCTTCTTTTACCCTCAACTGATGATACCCAAAACGAAGATCAATATTCAAAAACATAGAGGCCCCTCGAAATTGATCAAACAGATCGTTATCCTCGGAAGTGGATACTTGTTCTTCACCGTCAGTTTATTCAGTTGTCGATAATCAATACACATCCTCATTGTCCCATCCTTTTTCTTAACAAACAAAACCAGTGCCTCCAACGGAGACACACTAGGACAGATAAAACCTCGATCCAGAAGCTCTTGAAGTTGAGCCTTAAGCTCTTTCGGTGCTATACGGTATGGAGTGATAGACACTAAAGTTGTACCCAGTAGAAGCTCAATACCGAAAAAAACTTCTCGATTTGGAGGTACCCGGTAACTCATCGGAAAAAACATCTAAAAAATCCCTCACTGTTCTGATATCCCCAATAAAAGAGTCCCAAGAAACAGAAACACTAACGTATGTCAAATACACCTTACACCCTTTTCGAACCAGTTTCTCAGCCACAAGAGCGGAGATCACATTGGACAAATAATCTCGACGCTCGTCGATCACAACCACCTCCTTATCATCCTCAATCCTCAAAACGACCCTCTTAGTCATGCAATCCAAACTGACTCGGTGCTCAACCAACCAATCTATACCTAGAATCAAATCAAACTCCCTAAACGGTAACTCCATCAGATTTGCCAGAAATACCGCCCCTTGCACCTTTAACGGAACATCTCTCTAAAGTTTACTAACTCGCACAGGATGCCCCAACGGACTTAGTACAGTTATCTCACTAGAAGTGCTCTCAACAGAAATCCCCAGATTTTTAGAAACAGTGCTAGCTACATAGGAGTGTGTAGAACCTATGTCAATCAGAGCAGTATAAGGTGCATCAAAAATAAAGAACGTACTGGTGATAACATTAGGAGCATCTCTATCCTCTCGGTGTCGAGTGGTATAAACCAACGTAGGCTGTCTCGCCTCAGTCTGACTAGAACCTCTCCCCGGTGCTCTCTGTCCATAGCCTATACCATTACCACCCTTAGCCGGTCTACGGCCCCTAGGTGGCTGCTGAACTGCCCTCTGAGGCTGTACAGAACCTGGTCCTGAAGCTTGTATCTGATCTTCCCACTGTGGACACACTCTAATATGGTGCTCCAAAGACCCACACCTCAGACAAGCCCCTATCCTCCTCTAACACTCGCCCGGATAGCGCCTACCACAATCCCCACAAGGCTAAATCCCAGTAGAAGCAACAAGAACCCCCACTCTAACCGGCACATCAGGTCTGGCCTTTTTTTTAAGCCTCTAAACAGAACTAGAGGGCTCTGAATCCCTCTTATTCTTGCCTCTCTCACGGTCCCTATTCTGGCGCTCCACGCGCTTAACCTCTTCGGCGATCTTCGCCTTATCAACCAGAACCGCGAACTCTCACTCTTTCTGGAATTAGAACCCACAAATTATCTCTCAAGCCATCCTCAAAGCAGACGCACTTCTCATACTCAGACGCTACCATACCTCGAGCATAGCGGCTCAACCTCAGAAACTCAGCCTCATACTCGGCCACAAATATATCACCTTGCATGAGATTTATGAACTCACGCCTACGAGCATCCACATAGCTCGCACCCACATATTCCCCCTGAAAAGCAGTCTTGAAGAAGTCCCACTTCAGACTATCAGGCTGAGTACCCTCCTCAACCGACAACCACCACTGATATGCCTTATCGTGAAGCAAAGAGACTGCACCCTTAAGTTTCTTCTCGAGAGTACAGTCTATATCATTCATAATCCTCTCGGTGGCCTCCAGCCAATACTCGACCACAGTAGGGGCGACTCTAGTGACACCCCTAAACAACTTAGCACCATTGGACCGGATTCGTTTAGTTACCGACCCACGGCCTCCAGATTCAGACCCTCTTCAATCCTTAACATGGCCTGGGATAGTGTGTCGTCTCCAGCCGAACGACTTTGAGACCCAGTCTCAGTAGCAGGCGAAATCGGCATCTCACTCACATATAAATTTGGCATACTGCCCAGAGAAGAAGACTCAGCTCGAGCACCTCTACGGCCTCTACCACGGCCACTAATACCACGTCCGCGAGTTCCACAACGCTCATCATAAATTTTGAATTTTTATCTACATTATAAAGTTTTATGCATCAATTCCAGTATTTATTAGCAGATGTTTTATGCATAAATTATCAAAAGTTCAGAGATGTTTTTAGAAGTTTCAGTCTCTAACTATTTTAGTACAGTTTCAGAAAGTACTAACTACAGTGTTTTTAGAATATACTATCTAAGTTTCAAAAATACTTACAGGATCAGCGTCGGAGACTTGGTATACCACATGCTTTCTCAACATTATTCTAATTATTTGAAAATCAGTTCTTTTTGAAACATAATTTTGGAACACAAAATTCACAATAGAGTTTTGCAACCAGGTTCTAATACCACTAACTGTAACACCCCAAACCCGGCCTAGAAGTTATGACCGAATTTGGAGACGTCACAAAGAAGGGTTTTAAAAACAAAGTCGATACGATAAATCATTTTAGCTTTATATCTCATATTCGCTTATATCAATTGTCACAAACGTTATTAATTAAATAATTTGCCAAAACGTGATTTACAGCGGAAGTAATAGAAAATGTTATTTTTTAAAATCCTGTTCGTTATTTTGGAAAACCCTTGATATCGTAAAAATCATGGTTTTAAAAATACCCGTTGCAACTAAAAAGTTAAAGAAAAATTCCAAATTCCAAAATTAAACCAAAAAGTCCGGTAAGTCTAATTATTAAAAAAATTCAGAAATAATCCTTAAAATCAAAATAAAATCATAATCATAAACCGTTTATAAACTCGTAGTCACCAAGAGGCTCCGTCGCACTGATCCGCCTAAGTCTGTGGATTACTTGTACAGAACAGACAGACGAATGTGAGTTTTCATAAACTCAGTGTGTAACTCAACAAAAGTAGACATGCAATACATACAGTAATCTCATATATAGTCAGATACAGATTCAGACTTACGCCCTTTTCACATACAGATAACAGAAACAGGTATATAGAACAGATATACAGAATCCTACCCCTACCCTTTACACACAAACTCCAACCATCTTATCACAACATGTTAGGTTAAAAACACCCACCCATCCCTACACACCATATCGTGCTATTACGACACTATTAAGATAATATGCAGCCATGCTGTCAGAATATAGGTGAAGGTCGCCTTTCAGAACACTTCCTCCATATATACAAATCCCACCCCAAAAACAAATGCAGAAATCAGATACATAAATAATAGATTAAACATGCTAAACATGCTTTAGACATGCATTTAGTATCTTTTTTAGATCAGTCAATCAGAATATCATAGCATACAATATAGGGTTTGGTTAGCCCTTACTGACCCTACGGTAGGCCCACAGTCGATCGGAGCGACCCGTGAGACCCTAGGAAAAATTTCAAAAATATGGGCCCACATGCCTGTGTGGCCCACACGGCCTAGCCCAAAACCTACGCGCCCATGTGACATGCCCGTGTAGGCCCCCACACTCGTGTGGCCCACATGCCTAACTTGGCCTAGCCCGTATGGCCCACATGGCCATAATCCAGCCACCACACGACCGTGTCTTGCGCACGGCCATGCCCTTGTCAAACACACAGTCGTGTCTCGCACACGGCCGGCCACACACCCGTGTGGCGTTGATAATAGGCAATTTTGGCGTTCGTCGAAACCTCATTTTTGGCATTTTGGGAAAGACCTGGTTCGGTCTTGATGCTACTGCAAACATGAGCCCTCCAAAACCTAAAAATCAACATTCCAAAGTCCGAATTTAGTAACACTTACGAAAACTCAATTGAGATTATTTCACAAATGAAGTCTTACAACATCAATCAACGCACGCGAATACTCACTGTTAACGAACAATAACCCCGAACACTCAAATCGATGCGGAGCTCCAACCGGTTCCTATCCTTTGCCTAAATCGAGAGTAACAAAACAACGGTTCCTATCCTTTGCCTAAATCGAGAGTAATAAAACAACCCTCTCGTTAAACACTTAGCCAAAAAGCGTTAAGATTCTAACAATACAAGACTTACCGAACGATCAAAAGAAAACAGAACAACAAGATGCTAGGATTCGTTAGCAGTTCAACAGACTTGGAAAACGAACGAAATATAGAGAAAAGGGGAGAAGAATTGACGTTAATTTTTTTCTAGGAAGAGAGAGAAAATTTTTGAACAAAAGAAAAATAAAAAAAAATGTTACCAATATCCCTTATTTCTCTCCCACTAACCCACTACTCATAACTCCCTCAGAATTTCAGTTCAACCAGAACTCTATCAGACAACCGAGCAAAAATAAATACTCTCGCTAATGCAGGGATTCGAACACAAGACCTACAACATACCAACCCCTTACCACTCTAAACAGCAGGCTCATTCTGATATGAATTAATAGAAAATTTAAAATAAGCCCTTCCAACAAGAGTAATGATTGGATAAAAAATAACAAAATTTAGCAAAGGTGAGACTTGAACCCAAGACCTCTCATGCACGCCCAGAACACTTAACCACTGAAGTAGATACACACTTGTGTCAGATATTTACAGAAATAGAAATAAATTATTCAGGGCGTTACATGAAACATGTATATTGAGATCTTGTTAATGTTATATATACATGTCTAACCATTTGGTATGTTAGGAAATGTGAAACAAGGTATATAATTCTAGTTTTATGTTAAACTCGAAATATATGCTTAAAATGACAGGTACGTGATGTTTAATTTCTACAAACTTACTAAGCTTTAAGTAAGCTTACCTCGTTTTGTTTTCTTCCTTAGATATTGTCGGATTTGAGCTGTCAATTGGATTGCTTTTGGAGATCACACTACCCGTCAACTTTTTTGTAGCTATTTACTTATTTTGGCCGGTTATAAGTGGCATGTAAATAGGGTTTTGAAAATTTATGTTTAAATGTAATTTTTTTATGTTTGGTACCATTTGGTATTTGAACTAAGTGTATAAACTTGTAAGTTAAAATGGTTGTTGTTGGTTGTGACTTTTGTTGGTAAGTATGGTTAGTGCCTATATTGTTATTTTGCTTGAAGAATTGATGCATATGAATGTTGTCATTTGGTGATCTTCATTTGTGTATATGTAATTGATAAATAATGTTAAATTGGTAATGTATAAGCATGAAATGTTAGGTTTGTTTAGGCTTGAATGGTTAATGTTTTATGTTTGAATTGTGGTGCCAATGATGACATATTGGTTAGGTACTTAGGTTGTATGCTATATGGTGTATTTTGGCAAGTTTCTTTGATGCATTTGATTAGGTTAAATGGTTGGTGTATTGCATGGCTTGTGGTATAAGTGAACTAGGATGAGATTTCTTGATTTAGAAGGTATTTTAGGTACGCATGGTGTGTGACACAGCGTACCACACAATCGTGTGACATACACGGTTGTAGGGCACGACCATGTGGTCTATTGAAGTTAGGTGCAGGTTGATCCACACGGCCATAGTCTGTTACATGACCTGGCGACACAGTCGTGTGACCATGGTTTACACGGCATCAGTCTGTTACACGGTTAGGAAACATGACCATGTCATAGAACCACGTGGTCTCAGCCTTGTCACACGGCCTGGCCTCATGGTCGTGTGACCCCTGTGTTCACTTTGTACCTATATTTTCATAAAAGTTTCATATTAGTCTTGATTTGTTCCCGAGTTATTTTAAGAGCTTCGTCAGCTCGATTAAGGCTTGATTTTGATTGAATATAATTGGATAATTATATTTATACTGTAATATGGGATGGTTGGTTGTTTAAGTTATTGAATGATATTAATGTTTAACAGTTGTAATACATTATAGCTCGGGTCAAGTGATCGGTCTGGTTATAAGATGTTACAATCCTAGTGTGTGAAGATGAAAATAATATATTAATTTAAAATTATTTATTATTAAAAATGAAATTATATATTATTTTAATTAAGTGCTCAATTTACTTCTTTATTAAATATGTAAATTAATTTATTTGGTAAGTTTTGATTTTAAATGATAATTATGTATTGCAAGCATTATGTGATTTAGAGAATTTTCTTTTCAAAATATTTGTTTTTTTTAATTAAATTTACTATTTAATTCAATATCTGTTTTTTCTATTAAATAAGAATCCTAAGGAAAATTGTTTCCATAATTACACGAATTTGAGTTTTAGATTGATAAATGAGGAATATGTAACCGTGACACATAAGATTAGTTTCCTAAAATGTTTCTTCAAATTGCTATTAAACATGGGATATATTTAATTTTTATTAGAAGCTTTGGTTTTGATATCATATAAATGATAATATATATTTGTAGTTAAAATCAGAATAATTCTACAATATATGAAATCAAAATAATTAATTTTGTAAAACTAAATTATTTTCCAGTGTTGATATTCCAACGGGAGGATGCTTTACTTTTCCAAAATTTTAGAAAAGAAATGTTAAGACCAAATATTTGGTTTACTTTTCTATAGTTGGACCTTTCAACATTAGAAAAACAGAGGTAGAATTGTATAAATGTCTAGACATATGCATATAATTTATATAAAAAGAGTGCAAAGCACCTTCCAGCATTCATATTTGATACGCAAGTTTATTATGCTATTTTGTTCTTCTCTCTCTTTTTTTTTTTTAATATAACTCTATATAAAAGAATCTTCCTACATTGACTATTTTCTTTTTGAATTATAAATAAATGATTAAATTTTAATTTTAATCCTTCTATTATGCTTAAATTTGATATTTAATCTTTGTACTTTAATTTCTAATATAATTTAGTTTTTATATTTTTATAATGTTATTAATTAGTCCAAATAGTTAATATCGTTAACTTTTTGATTAAAACATTACGTGGTTATATAAAATTTGAAAGCCATTTTTTAAATTTAAAAATTAGAGAGATTAAATTATTGAAAATAAAAGTAAGGGGACTAAATTCCAATATGTACGAAGTGTATAGAGACTTAGAGTCATGGTTGTTTGAACCGAATCGAAAATCTATCAAGGTAATGGTCTGGAAAGAGGCGTTAGATTGATTGACCCACAAACCGGTATGGATGGGTTGAACTAGGCTAAAACACCAGCTCAACCGGTTTTCTATTTTTTTTAAAAAAAATTATGATTTATTAATCAGACTGTACGGACCATTGGCCTAATTAGTTTGACCACTGGTCCAATTTTGAAAGTCTTACTTAATGTATATTTTAATCTTCAAATCCATAAATTTCATATTCGAGGTTTATGGCTATCCCTCAAAACAATGTTGTTTCTAAAGTTAGTTTATGATATGTATTTAGAGAGTTTTTTTTAAATTTTTTAAAAAATAATTCAAATTTTAAAATTTTAAAATATTATATAAAAATTATTTTTATAATTATATCTACATTATTTTTAAATTTAAATTTTACATTCCATATAAATTTATTAAAATATAAACATAATTACGTGCATCATTTTATTGGTATTTTTATATTTTAATAACTTTTATTTTTATGTTGATGTAGCAAGTTATACAAAAAGTGTCCCATTAGGAAATTAGTACATATAGGAGATTGTGTTACCAATCAGTTGACGCATCAGCTTTTAATGACCAGGCTATTCGAATTAATAGTCAATGGATTTAATTGGTATTTTTTTGAGTTAAATGGCTCAATTGATATCATACCACTAAACCTTTATACATTGATATATTTATACATGAGGTGATATAGCATATAATACAGCTAGACCAACATTAGATAATTTTTTCTTTCTTTTGACTTATTTAATGGCATGAAACATTAGTCGAGTCATCATATGTTTTAAGAAAAGGCTGCGTCAAATTATTTCACCGAAATAACAAAAAAAAATGATATCAAAAGTAAAAGTTACAAAAAAAAAAAAAAAACTAAATATGACAAAAACACAGATATAATACACTCAATGAATATCTCAAATATATACTCAATCTAAAATAAATTAACTATGACATTATAAATGACCTACGAGTGGAAGGCAATGTGGGACTGTTCTACGAGTTTAGAATTAGACTTAGACTTTAAAATAAAATTTTCACGGGTTGTAAACAGATATCACGAACTATTTAATTTTAGGGATTTTGGACTTTTATAATTGCTTGTTGAGTGCTTGAAAGACTGAATTTTTATACACATTGATTGTTATTAATTCGATAAACTGATGAGCTTATGCAACCAAGGGAGATCGCCGAGAACTAAGGTACGCCCTTACATTTTATGTATCTTGAAGCAAGTAAATAACCTAGTAAGCATGCAATTAAAGGTAATAATATGTTAAATAAAAACCTGCGAACCATCTAGGAGTAGTACGAGCTAGGGGTCGCATGAGTGGGTCTCGCAAGGGTTTTAAAGGGGATTTGCCAAGGCTAGTGTTCGCCAAAACATAGGCCTCGCCATAGTGTAGAGTTCGCCACCTGAAGGAGTTCGCCAAAAACCATGAGTTCACCATGTAAAGGTGTCTGACAGTGCAAGTCAGTTGCCAGTCTTAGGGATCGTAGGGTAGGTGTTTGGTAGGCTCGCCAGTGGGTTCGTGGGACAAATTGTGAGCTAGGTTCGCGGGTAGGTCCCGAGTTGTGCTAGCCAAGTTGTTGCGAGCTTTTAGGTTTTCAGTGGGGGGTTTGCAAGTGGCTAAAACCTAAATTATTCTACTTCATTTTTTATGATGTGTTTAGAAAAACATGCAAATATGTTTATTTTTAATGTGATTTATGTTGCATATGTGTGATATGCATGGTTGGTTAATCTGTTTTTGGTGTTTTAATGGAAAGTCACTTCGGTGGCTAATGTGAGATTTGAAATTTGGGTTGGACTGTCCCAGCGAGGTTTAGGGTGCCACAGAGGTAGTTAAGGCGGAGCACCACTGGAAACGAGATTTCTCTCGGCAAGAATCAAATGGGATGAAGGTTTAATTCACTTACCAAAATTGGTGAAAGGGAGGAGGAGAATGGAGCTGGGATTTTGGGTCCCTTCATGTTTGGTAAACAAAAGAGCAGGTTTTAGCGTCTAAGGCGAAAATTTCGAGGAAAATGAATGGAGAAAAATCTAGTGCAGTAGTGACAAAAAATGGGTCGGTTGGTTTTAAAGTAATTGAAAGGGTGTTAGGAAAAGCACAACGTTTTTCAAAACAAGGATTCATAAGCAAACAGAAAATGGGCTTGGAGAAACTAGGATAGGTTGTCACATTGCAGGCTAACAAAAGGGCTAGATACGTTGGGTTCAGGGGAATCAAAAGTTGTTAGATAGAAACAAGCATACTGTGGTGAACCTAAAGGAGAACAAAAACCCAAACGTTTTTTCTGAAAATATAGGAGACCAAAATAACAGGTTGGGTTTCAAAAATCTTATTCCACCCTCTACTATCCCATTTTCATTGAAAAAAAAAGTAATAACCAAATACGCCTTGAAAATCAGCTTAGGTGAATGAGCAGTTTTGCCTGTCGAACAAGAATTTTCAATCACTATTCAGCAAGTTGTTCAGGGCATTGTGAAGCAAATGGAGGCAGAGGGTCAAAATGATGTATGATTGGTGGAAAAAACAAGTGGTGCTGGCTGTTGATCGGTTGGAAAATGGGCAGCATTCAGATGAAACGGTGGATTTGGGCCAAAGTGATGAAGGGGGTGCGGTTGGTATGGATGATTCCATATAGGATCAGGTATGTGCTTCATAGATCAGTTTTGTTGATGGTTTTTTTATGAAGTCAAGGATTATGATATGGAACTGTCAGGGTGCGGGCCACCCTAACTTTCATAGAATTATTAAGGAGTTTTTGAGAGAGAATGACCTAAAGATTGTGGTTCTTGTTGAAACTAGGGTTAGTGGTTATAAGGCAGATAGGGTTATCAAACAAAATGGAATGCCATTTTCGCATAGTGTAACAATCTGTTTTCAGTGGTGTCAAAAACAGTGGTTTCGGGACCACAATTTTGACGAGTGAATTATTAATTATTATTTATTTAATGTCTACGGGATTATATTAAGGTCGTATTAAAGTTTTGTTGAGAAATTTTGATGTTTAAATGGTTAATTCGGTAAAAAGGACTAAATTGTAAAAAGTGAAAAAGTTGAGTTCTATTAGTTAAAGGGGTCAAATGGCTATGAAATTTTAAACTAATGGACTAAGATAGTAATTCTACCATTTAATGAGTTAGTGGATAGTTATGGACAAGGTTTTATTGAAAATTTTGATTAGTAATAAGGGTAAAATGGTAAATAAAATTAAAATCAAATAGGCTAAAATCATCATCTTCCTCATATTTGTTTCTTTATAATTGATTCATCCATGGAAGAATAGCTAGGGTTTGGCTAAGCATTGTTTTCACTTGCATGGTATGTATTTATGCCCCGATTTTAGTGATTTTTAAGTTTTTGAGTTCGTTTTAGCTTAGTCTAGCTAGCACGGGGGTTAATTTGCAAAATTTTTAAAGGTTGAAGAACTCTCCATGGATGTTTTTGAATGTTTTGTGATGTTAGTTGATAAATTATTAACTTTGGTTGTTAAATAAACATGTTTTGTTAAGTGATTTTTTATGAAATTTCATTTAGGGATTTATTTATGAAAATAGTAAAATTTCATGTTAAAATTATGAAATGTTGGTTTAAGTGAGTTGGTATAAGTCCCTATGAAATTCGGCAAGCTAGTATGGAGGATTAAAATGGTTAAATTTCATATTATGAGCTTAATGACTAAATTGTGAAAAGTTAAAATGTTAGGGCAAATTCATAATTTTGCATAAATATGAACTATAGATTAAATTGAATATTAAAAGTACTTAATTGATTGAAATTATCTATTTAGATCAAGATAAATCACATTCAGACTTAAATAGAGGAAAAGCTAAAGCTTCGGATTAGTGTTCAATTCTATTTCTACGCCCTAGTTATCGAGGTAAGTTCATATGAATTATGATTGTTTTAATGTTAGCTAAATTGGCTAATTTCTATGTTATTTTAGAATAAATGATTCTAAATATAAATGTATCCATGTTATGGTTAATTGACGGATAACGAGTCCTAGTTGAACCTTAAGAATTCTTATGATCGAATGACATGTCATTAGGGATTTCATGTTTCGGGTGCTGGTCTTGAATGTCCTACCGATGGCTGAGGTCCTGCATTTGCTGCAAATTCTCCACAGCTCGTGTGAGCAGCATCGTGTAGCTTACATTCCGACACACAGCTCGTGTGAGCAAGCCCATTTCACAGCTCGTGTGAGCATTAATATAAAGTAAAGGTTACGGTTATATGTAAAGGCACATTATGTGTAAGCTTTTCCGGGTACTCGATGTAATTCTAGATGGTTCAGTGGGTAAGAAAAGGAAATGAAAGGGATAAGTATGCAATGGAATGAATCATGATCTTATGAAAGAATTTATGAGCTAAATGATGTATTTGCATATGGAAATCTACTTATCTTATGGTTGAATTCATTTGTATCATGAACAAGTGTACTAACTTGTGAGTTTGATGATGTTGTATAGGCTTATACTAAGCTTATGGCATTGGTAATGATTTATGCTTAATCTATGAATTGTATTAATGAAGTGGTAAGTTATATTTAAGTTTATACGAGCTTACTAAGCACTCATTGCTTACGTAGTTATTTTCCCTTGTTTTATAGTTTATCGAAAGTTTGATCGGTTGGAAGCTCGTCGGAGACCTATCACACTATCTAGGAATCATATCGGTAGATTCTATGTATTTTGGCCAAGGTTAATAATGACATGTATAGGATCCTTGTAATGTATGTTTTGGTATGTTTAAGCTTTTGAGTTTATGTTGGTTTGGTGCACTTTAATGCCTTAACAAGATATGTCATATTGGTCACTTTTAAGTGCTTGTAAATAAGGTTCTTTTGGTATGTTTTGATGGCTTGCAAATGGTCATGTATGTTAGTTAATTGAACTAGGTTATTATGCTTGGGAATATGCAATATTGACTTGTTTTTGGTAACTGATGTTTTGATACAATTGTGGTGCCTTTGAATAGTCTATTGTTTAGGTGATTTAGGATGATTGGAATGGCATGTTTATGTGTGTTTAAATGATGTTTGAATCCCTTGAATGTGTGCCCAAATGGTTTCAATGGTTAGGTATGAATTGGACTTGAAATGGCTTGATTTTAAGAAAGTTTTTAGGTTCACACGGCCTGGGACACGGGCTGTCACACAGCCATTTGACACACACGGCCTAGCAACACGACTGTGTGTCATTTGTAAAATCCTATGATTTCAAGTCAGTGAGTTACATGGCCTAGCAAACAGTCGTGTGTGGCATCTCAAAGAGTTACACGGTCTAGCACATGACCTGCGACACGGCCGTGTGAATCTACTCAGTGAGTTACACAGGTGAGGACACAGGCTGGGACACGACCGTGTGTCCCTTATTTTAAATGTTACGCTGCCTGGGCTATGTCACACGGCCTAGCCACACGGCCGTGTCACCATTGTTTTCCAAGTTTTTCATCTTTTACTTGAAACTTCTGTTTTGTTTCAAATTATTCCCGAATTGCTTCTAAGCTATTTTTTTAGCGCATCGAAGGCTCAATTTAGGGACAAAACGTATATGATTAAATGGTTTATAATATGTTTAATTTAGTTAGATGTTATGATGTTAAATTTTTTACGATTGTATGGTAATGCTCAGTAACCCTAATCCAGCAACGGAGACGGGTTAGGGGTGTTACACATAGAGTTGAAACTGTCAGGTTTTTAAGAGGAATTTGGGTCCTATAGAAGACCAAATAGTGTGGTAGTTAAAATTAATCATTTGCAATTTTTTCATTTGCGAACAAAGTTTACAGACAAGGATGAATGGGTGTTCTTCATAGGTGTCTATGGTAGCCCAAGAAAAATGAATAAGAGAGAACTTTGGAATGGTCTTTGTTCCATTGGGCAAAACATGTGCAGACCATGGATGATTGCGGGGGACTTCAATGCGATGTTGAGTGAGGAAGAGAAGAAGGGCACTACAAGATATGCTAGCAGTTGTCATGATTTTCAATAGGTTTTTCAAGGTTTCAATTTGAAAGATCTTGGGTATAAGGGGCCTACACATGGAATCGAGGCAATGTTTTTGAACGTTTAGACCGTACATTGTGTAATTCATACTAGGAATTTTTTACCCAAATACGATGGTTTTCCATCTTCAGAGAATTAAATCGAACCCTCGTCCTATTTTAGTTTGCTTTCAGAATGAAGTGGCTCCTACAAAGCCTCGACCTTTTTTATTCTTGAGCGGATGGTTATCTCATGACAATTTTGGCCCCATAGCTAGTGATAATTGGAAAAATGATAGTATGTTGGAAGATTCAGTAAAGGAATTTATAGAGGCAGCAAAGATATGAAATAAAAAGGTGTATGGTAATATTCTAGAGAGGACGAGAACGATTCGCTCATCTTGGTGGAATCTAAAAAGCTTTAGAGAAATATCGATCTAAGAAACTCATTAAACTTGAGAAAGAATTGTGAGTAGAGCTAGAAAAGGTTCTTGATAATGAAGAGATGTTATGGAAACAAACGTCTCGAAGTGATTGGTTGTCTTTTGGTAATAGAAATACAAAATATTTCCATATTCAAGCAAAAGCAGGGAGAATATTGAACCAAATTAAAGCTCTGAAGCTTGCGAATGGATCTTGGTGTTATGATGAGTATAAGATCATGGATGAAGTTGTTTCTTTCTTCAATACGTTGTATACTGTGGATGCACCGTATGTTGGGAATTTTCCCATTCAAAATAGATTTCCCATCCTGGAGTAGGACATGGTGGATACTCTTAAAAGGACATTGTCAACCTAAGAGGTATATGATAATCTTTTCGGAATGGTGCTTTTAAAAGCCCTGGGGATTGATAGACTTCATGCGCAATTCTACCAAAGCAAGTGAAATGTAGTGGGTGAATCCTTGGTCACCATGGTTAAGAGGATTTTCGAAGGAGGGAGGATAAAGCCTCTTTTCAACAAAATGCTTCTAGCCTTAACCCCTAAGGTGGGTTCTCCGAAATCCATCACTTAGTTTCGGCCTATAAGCCTCTTCAGTAGTTTTGTGTTTACTTGGGTCATAAACTGAATGCTGGAAAATTAAAAATATTTTTCAGTACTAATACAGAGAAGCCAATTAAGGAATTGATCAGTAATGAGTTTACTTTCCAAAAGGTGGACAATTTGGGTAACTATTTGGGCATCCCATTATTTCATAGGAGAGTTATGAAGAATAACTTATAGTTCGTGATCGAAAAATTGCAAAAAAGGCTGAATGGATCCAATACAAAGCTTTTATCGTTGGCAAGTAGAGTGATATTAGCCAAGTAGATTTTGTTGGCCATCCCCAATTATTTCATGCAATCAGCAATGATCCCTATAGGGGTGTACGATAAAATTGAACAAATTGTGAGGAAGTTTGTGTGGGGGTCAACCAGTAGTGCAGGAAAGAGGGCTCTGGTTAAATGGGAAACCTATTGTAAGCTATTGGAAACTGGTGGACTAGGCATTAGGAGAATGATGCCTCAAAACCTTTCGTTCCTTATGAAGCTTGCTTACCAACTTGTTACAAAGCTAAATGCTCTATGGGTTCAAGTATTGTGGAGTAAATACAAGATGAATAAACCACGTCCTCTATAACACCCAACTTGGCGGGTCCTGAGTTTGGCAGATAAGTCAGAAGAACTCTGAGTGGCGTAGTCCTATTTGCCCAATTGTACTCTTGGTCAGTACATCGGGAATATATTCGATGTTAAAGCACTAGATAAAGATATTTATGTGGATGAGTGGTGATGCAAAGAAGAAGAGAGTTGGCAAAAGTGTTGAGAGCTTTAGACGATGGGTATCGCCAAAGAAATAATACGCCAAGTTTACTTAGTTACTATTCTAGTTAAAGTTTAACGAAATGGTCAGGAACGGATAAATGGATGAATCAAATATATTAACAAGATGGATTCTCACATATGTTTCTTTATAGGTATAAACCATTAATAAGGCAGGTTAAATAAGATAGTGACACGTGTATGGTCTTACTGAGAGAACATGGGTTATATAAAATATATTGATCTGGAGCGGTAAGGGGGGAGGATTTTCCCCTTCTTTTTTCCATTGAAATGCTAGGATTTATTTGTCTTGGAATGGAGGATAAATCATTCTTGTTGACCGAAATCAAAGGATTAAAGTTCAAGAAGAAAGGTGTTTTACATTCTGGGTAAGTATTGTGGTTTTACATGTTAACTTTTGAAAGATAAGTTTATTATGAGTGTGAACAGTAGGATGCTAAAATAATGCTTTGCATTAGGAAATCACTAGATCATAAAATAAGATAAGGATAATATGAATGAGTTCTAATGGTATTCCTTGTCTTACAAGTAGTGGTAGCTGTAGTTTCTTGTTGGATTTCGAGCTCAAGCTGTTGATTATGGATGTCAGGTGAGTCCCTAAGCTAACTCTTGCATGTGTTCTGTTTATGTTAGATATTCATGTGGAAATTGGATAATCTGGGAAACTGATAATAACATGTAAGGTATGAGAATTTGAGGGACTTTGCATGCATAGATAGTAAGAAATTTGACAAGTTTGAGTAAGTAATATGAACCCTAAAGTTGAAAATTGATGGTATGAGCATAACTGAAATGTATGAAATGAGGTATAAGTTAGTCAAGTGAGATGTAAATGGATTGAAGTGCTAAGTTCTGAATGGAGTCAACGTATGAAAAGTTAATTAAGTGAGTTTGTGTCTATCTTTGCGAAGTCGTCTAAAGGGGTCTGTCGGGACTGTAAACACGATCTCTAAAAAGGAAAAGGCCCATGGTCATGACACCATATCGTGTAAGACCATAGTTGGGCTATGACATCATATGGAAATAAACCAAAGGAAGGTGATTACCCAATGGGGTTCTCTGCGTGTCCCAAGACGATGATGGGCAAACCTTACGTAATATGAGTTTAGATGAATCCACATCGTAAACATGTCAAGAAAGAAAAAGCCTTTGTCGTAATTGATGAAAGAGAATGCCTTTGTGGCAAGATCCATATGGAATGCCTTCGCAACACACTTTTAAGGATCGCCTTTATGGCAAACTCTGATAGAACAACCTTGGTTGCAAGTTCTGAAAGGATGGCCCTTGTGGCAACAAATTGAATGAAACGTCTCTGTTACACAAACTCTGAAAAATGATGCTTTTCGTGCACACCGTAAAGAATGTCTTCGTGGCGCGATCTTTAGAATGACCTTTGAGGCAATCATCTAAATGAAACGCCTCTATGGCGGACTTTGAAGGAAGGGTATGAATGGAAAACCCTGAAGGAAACATCCCCGTGGCGCATCGTGTTAATCTCTCGGTAAAATATTTTCTATGAGCTTCCTGTGGTGGATTCTATACTAAATGGTTCTGATGAATTCTTCATGTTTCGAAAGAGTACTCCAAATAATCGGTAAGACTCACTATCTTTATGGGCTACAGTAAGGTATCGTACAAGACCATGATTCAACTAAGATTAATGGGTTGAAAGTATATAGAAGGATAAAGGATTAGCGTAACAAGGGTGATCGTGGAAAAGATCCAAGTCGTATATTTGAAAACTAAAAGAAATAGATTTTGAATTATGAAAGTTCAGAAGGAATAGAGTAAGAAAATGGACGAAGATGCTATTGAGTAAAACATGGATTCAAGGAATGACGTGATGACTATTGTACATGAAGAATGGAAATCAAGAGAAGTATTCGCCAGAGACTAGTTGAATAATAAGAGTAACAAGATAATCATTGGAACTTTCGACGTGATGTGCAAATGTGATACAAGTAATTGATGTTTGTTTCACTAAGTTCTTTCGAACTTATCTTTGGATGTTATGTTTCAGGTGTGCTATTGTGGGATTGCACCTGGAGGGGTGATGCTAAGACTACACTGAAGGAGTGGCGTATTGGGCTATTATGCATATAGAGCAAGTTAAATGGGTGTATTTGAGTCTAGTTACAGATAGAGGAACCCTTAGTGTAGGCAACTAAATTAGTTCAGGACCACAATACCGTTATAAATGTAATAAAATCCTCTATATGTAACAATTGAACTCATTGTTGTTTGTACTTAGGTATAACATATTTAAAGACCTGTAATTAAAAAAGTTGAGATTGATTGAAATTTGTATAAGAAAGATTAAGTTATTGTTGAATAAGAGTGGTAACACCCAAGATTCGGATCTGGTTTGGGGTGTAACATCTTTATTCAATAATCAGGACAAACTACTCATATGTTTGGCGATCCCTTATTAATATATGGGAGATGTTTTGAAAAAAATGTATTGGAGTATATGAGATGGAAAATATGTTAATCTCCTGCAAGATATTTGGATACCTGAATGAGGGTTACTTAGTAATCACCTTTTACTAAGATCAAATATCGATGTGCAAGCTAAGGTGGTTGATTTAATTGAGTCAGATGGTAGATAGAACTAACAGCAATTGCAACTATGTTTTAGCAAGAAGGTACTAGAATATATTGTTGCATATCATCCGCCCAATGAAGAACTTGGCAATGACAAATGCTTATGGGAACCGAGCACTTCTAGTAAGATTACTGTCAAATATGTGTATATAAGTCTTACTTATAAGGAGCCTTTATTAACAAATTTTGGTTGGAAAGAGATTTGGGAGAGTAATTTACCCCTAAGGATAAAGCATTTTTTGTGGTTGGCAATGAAGCAAAGACTCCTAACGAACTATGAAAGGGCTAGAAGGAACTTAACCGATGACACTGAATGTGACCATTGTGGCTGCTATCAAGAAACAGAAATACATGCGTTATGTGATTGTCCATTTACCATGGATGTGTGGCAAAAGGTGGTTTCTAACAGTATGTTACACATTTTTTTGAATTGGAATTTTCTGGTTGGTTGTTGGCAATTTTGAGAAGTGAGTTCAAATTTAAAAAGGGGGAGGTTGAGTCTAATGTGGTATTTGTTGCCGTATGCTAGTTATTATGGAAAACTAGAAACAATTGGGTTTTCCAGCATTCTAATGGTAATGCAGACGAGATAGTGAGGAGTGCTGAGTGTTTTGCCATTAATATCTGCAACAATGTGAGAAGGTTTGGTGTAACGAGAGGCAATCGAGTTTTACATGATAGATGGCAACCACCTAGTGCGGGATGGATGAAAATTAATACAGATGGGTCAGCTAGTAGTAATGGATCGTGTAACAGCCCGATTTAGGGGCTAATCGGAACAGTGATCTCGGAATCACTAATTTGAGGTTAGAGAAAATTATTTTCATGTTATGTTATGAGTTACAACATGTTTATGAGGATGCATGGAAATTTTGGTGCCTTAATTTTAGCGAATTCTAGCTAAATTATGAAAAAGGTAAATCGCATAAAGTGCGAAAGTTCTATTTTAATTGCTAGAGGGGCCAAATAGTCATAGAATATTAATTGGAGGTCCCAAATGTGCAATTTGGCCTTGTTAAATGTGTTGACCGGCCATAGTAATGCATAGGGGACAAGTGCATTTATTATGATGTTTAGTTGGTGATATTAGTTGGAAAAAGAAATAAAATAAGATGATATAAGTAAAAGTTATCATCTTTTTATTTCTATTTCTTCTCCAATCGAAAATATCAGCCATGAGAGGGGTTTGGAAGCTTAAAATTTCAGCAAGCATTTCTCCTCACAAGTAAGTGATTTTGATGATCTTTCTTGATAAAAATTATACTTTTGGAGTCCCCAAAGCTTAAGCTTTCTAAAGAGGGGACTAGTTTGCAATATGGTTGAAAGTCTAGGGACTTTCCATGAGAGAGTTTATGTTGTTTGATGAGTTTCATGAAAGAAAATGAATGATAGGATGATGAGAAACAACTTTTGTGAAAGGTGTTGGCATGAAAACACCTATTTGGGACTAAAATGCAAAAGTTGTAATTTGTTCATTAAGGCATGAAATTGATGGAATTGAGAATAGTTGTAAGAGGATTTAATGTTCAGCTAGGCTTGTTTAACAAGAAAATATGATGAAAATTTATTTACGAGCCTAGGGGCAAAATCGTAATTTTGCCAAAGTATAAGGGCAAAATGGTCATTTTTGCCTAAGTAGAGATTATGTTGTAAAACGATCATTAAGTGATTAAATGAGTAAATTTCATTGTTTTAGATCAAAGAAAATGAGTTTCGGACATAGAACGGATGAAAAGAGAAATGTGGGCAAAAAGTCCTTTTCGGCTCTTTCGACATCGAGGTAAGTTCGTGTGCAAATGTTGAAATTACGTATGAGTTTAATTAGTATTCCAATGTTGTATGGAATGTATATTATTATGTGAATGTATGAAATGTCTCTTGATGAGATGTCAATGGAATCGAGTTTAGAGTAATGGGAAAGGTGTATAGCACGATAGAACGATGGTTAAAGGCTCGAGTAAGACCATATTGGGATATGGCCTCGGTGTAAGAATTTGTATAAGACCATGTCAGGGACATGGCATCGATATGTTAGAGTATGTAAAACCCAATTGGGGTAGAGTGACAACGAGAACTATGTGCATGAGACTCAAGAGAGTTATTTAACAATTCAAATGATTCAATGTATATGTGAACGTATGTGGTTGTACTATGAGTAGCACAAGTAGGAGTAGAATTGAATTGAGATGAATTCAATAAATGATGAACCCCTAGTGGGGTATGTGTATTTGATGCACTTGTGTGAATGAGAAACGCAGTATCGTAGAAAGTTAAGTAAAAATGGGAACATGTGAGGATGTTCTTGAATGAACATTTGAAATAGAGATATACTTGTGAATTATTATCCATGAATGTAAATAACGGTAAGCTATGTGCAATGTCACCTTATTGATTATCGATTGATGGGCTATGTGTGATACCATCACTTATAAAGGAATGGTGGGCTAAGTGCGAAACCACCGAGATATTAGTTGCATGAGCGGTTTATTGAAAATGCTTGCTGTGTTGTTATATATGATCTTGTGACGATCAGTGCAGGAACGTATGCTAATTAAACGAGCGAATTGGCTTGTGATATGGTAAGAACGTGGTAAGAGATTGAACGAGTAAGTTTCAGGAATGGTTGAGTAAGTAACAATGAGTTGATGAGAAAAACTCAACATATTGCCCTGGTGTTATGTATATTCAGTGAATATCAATATTTGTCAAATTATACAGATGAACTTACTAAGCATTATTGCTTACTCCTTTACTTTTCTCATCTCTTATAGGTTTTATTACTTAGCTCGGGTTGGAGGCCGCTGGAGATGTTTTCACACTATCGTGCAGACACTTGGTATGAGGTATCAAGTCCTTATGAGTCATGGCATGTATAGGGATTATTTTTAAGGTTAATTAAGTCCTAATTGATGTAGCCAAATTGTATTGGCCTAAGTGAACCTAGAGTTGGTTGTAAATGTATTTGATAAAGTTCTCTCTAGAGTATGGGATGAAAACCTTAACTCTTTAAGGATTAAATGTATTAATTCATGTGTTCTAATGGATGATTGAGAATGTTTTGAAGTAGTATATGAATGTATGCAAATAAGAGTAGTAAAAAAGCTTGGTAAGATAGCTTCTAAGTGCCCACACGGATAGACACACGGGCGTGTGTCTAGGCCGTGTGCACCCTGCACCTTAGTACCTTAAGTTAGAATAGACCACGGGCTGATCACACGGCCGTTTGTTCAAGTCGTGTGATACGCACGGCCAGCACATAGGCGTGTGCCTAGGCCGTGTTAAATAAGTCAGTATATCAAGGCATAGCACACGGTTTAAGCCCACGGGCGTGTCAAGACCGTGTGTGAATAGTCAGTGTCGACCACAAGTTGAAGGCACGGACATGTAATAGAGTGCACGGGCGTGTTCCCAAACCGCATGGGCATGTGCCTTAACCGTGGGGCATTTGGCAGAATGCTTGGATTTTTAAGCACGGTTGTTGAACATGGCTGTGTGTGTCTACACACGGGCGTGTCTCATTATACACGGGCGTGTGGCCCCTGTTTTAAAGAAAAGTTTCCTTTAACTCGTAAAAGTTTTCGAACGCAAGTTTAAGGCCTCGTAGGCCCACGATACCAATGATTTGACTAAGAAAGAGAAGTTTTTAATTTGGAACAAAATTTTATAGCCCGTAAGCGCATGATTAAGCAAGTTAAAGCATAGTAATATCTCGTATCCGATCTAAGCCTCGGACTTGGGTATGGGGTGTTACAGATCGATAGTCGGTGGTGTTGTTTGAGATTAACATGGAAACTAGGTATATGGCTTTAGAAGATTCGTTGGGAGGGGATTCACAATTAATTCTGAATTGTAGGCAATTTTATATGGGTTAGAAGTAGTATGATCCAAGAGCTATAGTAAAGTGGTTATTGAGAGTGACTGCTTCCATGCTTTGGAGATGATTAAGGAGAAATTGGAGAATATTTCATCAGCGACACTCATTCAGAAGATACAAGAAGTATGTGGTTCTTTCCAGTTTGTGAAGTTGCAGCATGTTCCAAGGGAAGGAAACAAGGTGGCCGATTAGTTGGCACGATCTTGCCCCTATTCAAATTCGGAATTAGATAACATTGTATTTCTTGATTTACAGGCCTGGAGATTATTACTGGAAGATAAACTAGGTACTCCTTATGTACAGATAAGTTTATTTAAGGCACTTGGTGCTTTCTTTTATTTATCGAAAAAAAAATCTTTGCTTGAAATTAATATTACTAGTTAAATAATATCAATTTAATTTAGAATTTTTTGTACTCAACCCATAATTAGATTTCAACATGAACATTTTTAATTCAATTTTTTAAAAAAAATTAATAACTTATTATAATAAATATGAAACAATGGGTGTTTTTACGTTTTTATGTTTTTATAATATGAATTTCGAATTATTTATTCCAGCATAAAACCTCAACTTAATATCATGAGTCAAAGTAGATTGTAATGCCTCAGGTTGCTTAAAATTTTGAATTTCTTAATTGTGTCATTTTCATTTTCAACCAAATTTGAATGAGACTCGTAGTTAATCTGTTAAAGGATACATAATTTTGAAATAAAAGAATATTTTATTATATTAATAGTCATTTTTCTTTTAATTATATGTAAATATAAAGAAAATATCGAATAGTCTTTCCTAAAAGAAAAGGTTCATTTATTGTAGTGGAAAACAATCAATCAGTTCCGCAATGAAAATGAACTAGTTAATAAGTTCGAATAAACAAGCTAAAATAATTTTTTCTTCTTTTAAGTTCTAGGACATCCTATGATTTATATCATACTTTTTGTAGGGGAATTCTTCGTATTTTTTATCAATGTATCTAACTTATTGTAAATAGAAATTATTGTAATATGTAATAATAAATAATATTTGATATTTTTAGAAAAATATTACTATAATGAAAAAAAGAATTCTTTTGTTTTTCATTATAGTAACTTGACGAGATCATTTGATTACTTCTAACTTCAAATAGGTATTCCTTGCTCAAGAGATTTCTACGTATATCATATATATATATATATATATATTACAATATATCACAAGACTTATGATAAGAGAACAAAACTCTGTTATGCTAGGATACGCTTGTAAAACGACAAAGAATAGGATGAATGAGAAACATAAGGAACTTTGGACCATTAATAAAAAGGGTAGGATAAAATAAATAGACAGCAAATGGGCTTTTTGGGGTTGGGGATAGAGGGACTTGAACCCTCACGATTTTCAAAGTCAACGGATTTTCCTCTTACTATAAATTTCATTATTGTCGATATTGATATTGACATGTAGTGTAACACCCCAAAACTCGGCCTAGACGTTTAGACTGAATTTCAGAAGTCACATTGATCACCAAAGTGATCGTGGGAAATTTTAGTTAACAACCCGAAAAACATTACAGTATTAATAACAGAACTTACAGTCCAAAATCATTTACATAAAACTCATATTTACAAAAAACACTTTATTAACCAGTTTAAAAAAAACGTGACGCTTCTGAGACCTCCGCATACCAAGTCCAACTTTAGAACACGTAAATATACCTGAAAGGAGAAAACACTAAAGGGGGTTAGCTACACGAGCTCAGTGTGAGTTCAACACGTGACTAATAACAAAATTACAGAACTCAATTCAATAGCGTAACAGACTTATAGATATACACAGAATCAGAAAGTAAACTTGAAACCAATGTCCCAACAGAACGTAACAACTCAAGCACACCAAGTCACACACAGACACTCAGTCACAAGTGTTATTCAGTCAGACAGAATACAGTCAGATAATCTTACGCCCAGAACACTCAAATAGATGCGCACCACACTCAAACACTCACACACCAATCACTCAAAATTAGGAATGCGTACAATCATTTACCCGGATTCAGAATTAATTGCATAGTAACCACATGTAACAATCAAACAATTTGCTTAAATAAAAGCATATCTTTATAAGACATACCAGTCTAGGCTGAAACAAAGTCTCGAACACCCTTACTAAGACTTAACTAGGAGTCAGAACACATAGAATTACAATCAAGTTTTAATTTGACAGAGAACAAAATTTGGCGAGGTCGGGCCACACAGCTGTGTGCTCTGGCCGTGTAGGGCTCAACACGCCCATGTGGAGGGGCACACGCCCGTGTGGAAGGAGGCACACCCCCGTGAGACTTAGGGACATGGCCGTGTGATCTGGCCGTCTGATTTGGCTGTGTAACTCTCTGTCCATTTGTGCTAAAATAAGGTACAGGTCAGACACGGCCGTGTGAGGGTCTCACACGCCCGTGTGCCCACCACGACCGTGTGTCCAAAACACATGCCCGTGTGGGATCCTTAAATCCCAAAATTAGCCACACAACTGTGTGGCCAGGCCATGTGGCACCAAATCACTAAATCCCTAATTCCAAAACACACACGCCCGTGTGCCCAGAGGACACGACCGTGTGAAAATCGAATAATTTTCACAAATCAGCCACATGTCATGTGGCCAGGCCGTGTGGCACCAAATTTAGCTCGAAAACCCTAAATCCCAACTACACACGACCGTGTGAACCGCCCGTGTGGGGGCACACACCCGTGTGGCCACTCATGTGATCACAAAACCACATCGAAACAGGTTGCAGATTGTGCATTTGCTGCCGAAACAGTTCTCGAACCCTGGGTAACTTAGCAAGATACCAAAGTATGCCAAAAACATTTGATTCAATGCTAAATTGAACAATTTCAAAACACACAGTTTTTGCCGAATTCCACAGAAAAATCGGCAATTCAACATCGAAACTTAACGATTCAGGCAACACCCATAACTACCGAATTTCACATATTCAATTCATAATTTCATTATTGAAAAAGAAAGGTTCGAATCCCACACCTTAATTTGCGATAAAAGCGCCCCAACAATCAGTGAACCATAAAGCCTTCACTCGCCACGCAATTATATCTCCCTCAAGAACCCAAAACCCAATCAAAACGACGAAACCGCAATGGTGAAAGAGAAAGATTTTAGTGAGAAGAGAGGGAGAGAGGAGAAAAGAGAAACGTACCAAAAAACATTAAGAAACCCCAAATAGAACGTGAAAAGAAAACTCTCGTTTTCCTTTTCCCTTCTTTTTTTTTCATATCACAAAAATAAAAAAAATAAAAAAAAGCAAAACAAATAAAAATAAAATCTAACCTTTTAAAACCAGACCAAAGTTAAATCAAAATAATTCCCTCCAAGCACACTTGAGGACTCAAACCCGGGACCCCCAGGCTAAACTAACACACAACCAACCACCAGACTAGCAGGCCTATTTTTTCAAAAGATTTATCAGACTATGGAGTGAAAGATTTGATTAATGACTATTCTATTCGATTCTTTCTTCATCTTGGAATCAATTCACAACAATTCTTTTTATTTTTCATATTTTCATATAAATATAAATTGATTTTGCATATAATATAATAGAAATAAAAAAATACGGGTTCGATTAATCTTTTTTTAGATAGTTTTTCATTAGTATTACCTATAAAAAAATAAGTATATCTTGCATCATTTCTATAGTTTCAGTATAAGGATTCATTTACCAACAATCAACCCCATTTATTAGAATAGCTTCCATTGAATCTCTGCACCTATCCTTTCCTTTTTTTCTATTATTCTTGCTTGCTGAACCTTTGTTCATGTTTATTTTCTTAAAATAATAGGATTTGGCTCAGGATTGCCCATTTTTCATTCTAGGGTTTCTCTGAATTTGAAAGTTATCACTTAGTAGGTTTCCATACCAAGGCTCAATCCAATTAAGTCCATAGCGTCTACCAATTTTGTCATATCCCTTTTTGTGTCTTAAGATTAGGATCTCATTAGGATGCCCCTCCTTCCCCCTTTCTCCCTCCTTTCCTCCAAGTAATTAATTTGGTTTAATGGTTAAGTGTTCTGGAAGTGAGTTTGAAGTCCTATGTTTGATTCCTTTCCCTTGAATTTTAGTTATTTTTATTCCTATATCTGGCTAGTCATACTTAGCTTATCTATAAGTTTTATTGTTGTCAATAATGAGTCTGCTGGTTCAGTGGTAAAGCCTTACCATTCCTTTAGGTCCCAAGTTCTAATCTTGCTATGTGCAAAAGTAAAAATTACTTTTTACTCTTCCTTTGTTGTGCCACTCATGCTCAGAATTTGGGTAAAATTTAAACACGAAACAACCTGATTGTGATAATATCATAGTAGGATTTAGTGGGGGTTAATTAGTTTTTTTAATAGAGAGATTATCTCCTAATTTTTCTATTGATTGATGTCCCTTTCTCTCCTACTCTCTCCATCCTTCTATTTTATTTCTTCATTTTTTTTCATTCTTTGATTGATTGAACTTCTCCTTGCTGTCTTCTCCCTCTATAATTTTGTTTTTCTTTCTCTGTTCTTCTATTTTTTTCTTTTTTTTTCTTTCAGTTTCCATAGCTTTCCAATCGCTACTGGTGTTCTTCTTCTTCCATCTCTTTTGTCGTATCTTGTCATTTCTAGTTACATCTTGGTAACTGTTGCTTGTACGTTGTTTCAGTGATGTAGTTTTATTCTTTCAGTTTCCACAGATGTAAGTGGTCATTGGTTTTCTTCTTCTTACATCTCTTTTTTCGTCCCTTGTTATTGCCAGTTACATCTCGGTAACTATTGCTTGTATGTTGTTTCAGTGATGTAGTTTCATTCTTTCAGTTTTCAAAGAGGTAAGTGGTATGTTTGAGTGGGTAAGTTGGGATTGTTTCTGTTAGGTGAAGAGCGAGTGTCGCATAACTCTCATCTAGCGAATTGAGTATTTAAGTGATCTTGACATTAAGGGTAAGGATTGTATGCCTTAGGGACTAATGTTGTTTTCCTTAATCGAATACTCTAAATCAAGTAGGGGCAGAATGAGTGATTCGATTTTGGTGTATTGCTGCTAATTGGCTTTGTTTTGGATGTCGTATGTAGGAATTGGAAGTGTGATGTAGTGTTGTTATTCAAAAAGTCATCAGGTGTGAGGCTCAAACTTGAGAAAACTCTGTGAAACTACGTGAAACTAAAATTGACAGTCAGCGGCACACGAGTGTATGTTTGGCCATGTAAGCCACAAGGGCGTGTGTCTGGCTGTGTGAACCACATGGGCATGTGCTTAGTCGTGTGCCTGGCCATGTAGGCTACACGGGCTAGACAAGTAGGGCGTGTTGGCACCTTTTGAAAGTTAAATTGGGCCGAACATGCAATTTGTAAAACTCTATAATTGGTTATGTGATTATGTTTGATATCTGTTAAAACTAATAGGTTACATGACATTAGATGCAAACATTCTGTGAGCATAATAGATTTGTCAAACTCGTAATTTTACTGTATGAGTATTTGCACGAACATGTTTCTATTTTGTAACTCTAACTCGGATATTGTGCATAATTTTGATTTGTGAAACCATATACTTAATTAGCACATCTTTGATCTAATAAGCTTATAAAAGAGCATGCATAGTCTGAATAAATCTACGTATATGATGAGATGTTGCATGTGCATTGGGGTGGGATGTGAATATGATATGGAGGAAGATCCAGTAGACCTTGATCTGCATTTCTGGCGATTCACCCACGATATCTAATTTTAGTAGTTAAACTGCAATTATGTATTTTTGGTAGCTCGACTGCATGATTTTTCAGTGGCTCAAGTCCCCTAAATTGGTGTGAAAGGTTGGATGGGTATTAATTACCCTGATTGGTGTGTTGGGTGGGATGGAAATGGTGTGTAGTGGATGGGGGTAGAATTTATTCTGTTTGACATTTTGCATCGCTAAACATGTCATGCCATCTGTATCTGCTCTGTTATGTTGTATTTATGCATTAATTTTTCTGCTATCTGTTATGGTTGTGGGCTAAGTCGCACACTGGGTTTCTAGCTCACTCAATTATTTTATCATTTCAGTTAATTCGCAAACTTAGGATTGAGCGACGTTCAAGAGTTCGGATTGATCATACTCTCATAAGATGATTTAATTTATTTTAAATTAAACTATAACACCCATAACCCGTCTCCGACATTGGATTAGGGTTATGGAGCATTACCGTAAAAAATCAGAACAATAATGACATTTAATGATAATTACATAAGACTCATCATAAACTTAGAAAACATATACATTTGGGCCTTAAACCGAGCCTTCGAGGCCATAAAAATAGTTTAGAAATAATTTGGGACTAATTTGAAAGAATTCAGATAATTTTGGAAAAAGTTGAAAACTTTGAAAACAGAGGTCACACGGCCGTGTGACATAGTCCAAACAGTGTGGATTTCGAACAAAGGGACACACGGTCATGTCCTAGCACGTGTCTTAAACCGTGTAACTCACTGATTTAGGTCATACGGCCGTGTCGCAGGCCGTCTAACACACTGACTTGAAATATTAAGTGACACACAGCTGTATAACCAGGTCGTGTGACAGGTGTCCCAGGCCATGTGCTCCACAATTTGACCATAAAAACAAGTCATCTCAATACCTATCATTGTACAACAAAATACACCATTTACATATGCATTCAGTTGACCATAACACTCTCTAAACACACTCAAAATATACCAAATCAAACAACCTATAAATTCTAACCAATATGCCACTCAAAGGCACCTCAATTCATACCAACTCAACCTCACAATATAACCCAAACATACATCATTACAACCACAACCTTTCAACAATTTCAACCACATATAAACATATCTCATGTCATATATATATATACTTATCATTCAAAAGTGACCATAAGACACGTACTTACTAACCATTACAAGTCCAACCAAACATATACTCAAAAGACATAACCATACCAAGTTGGCCAATAACATATTCACAACCTCTATTACATTTAAGCCTTATACATACCATACTCACATATTTCATTTGAACATTTTGTTCACACTTCAATCATCCACACACAAATCAATCAACCATTTCTTTCCTAATATCAAAAGACTATGCTCAACCATTAACAGAAAACTATTAAGGCATACCAAAACTTGGCACAACCCAAAACATAGCAATTTAACATACCATCCTATACATTCCATTTATAACCATTTCAATATATTTAAAAGTTACCAAAATGGATCATTGGATAGTGTGATCATACTCCGAAGTTGATTCCAATCGTTTAAGCTTCCGATGATCTACATAACAGACAAAGTAATTACGTAAGCAACTAGTGCTTAGTAAGCTCATATACAGGAAAGTTAAACTTATCGAACATAAAACGATTAACTCATTTATTCATAGTTTATGAGATCTTAAGGATACTTTTCCTTCCTATCCACAACACCTCACAAGGTTAGTAGATATAATAAAGAACACATTTATATGTGAAAAGGGAACATAACATGTAATGAATTTCATTTTGTAAATCATCCAACACATAATCAATTAATTACCTTTTCAAACCATTTATATATATTAAAACTTCCATTTCATAAACCCAATGACATAAGTCATTTCATATACATACCTTTTCAATCATGCTCATTAAGTCATTTAGACATTATATTTCCTATTCATCACAATCCACATAATTAGTAGATTATTTGAAAATATAACATCTATGAAACATAACATATATTATAAAATGAATTCCATACATCTATCATTCATCACATGATAAATTCTCTTCCTTTTTATTTCCTTCACATATATCTATCTTTCGATTTCATATGATCATTACCAATAATAAGTTTTTATACATGCTTTTCCATTAACCTTTACTTACCCGTTAAACAGTATAGAATAACATTGGATACTAGGGAATGCTCACACATAGTGTGCCTTTTCATGCAACTGTAACCTTTCCTTTCCATTAGTGCTCACACGAGCTGTGAAATGGGCCTGCTCACACGAGCTGTGGGTCGGAATGTTAGCTACACGATGCTGCTCATACGAGCTGTGGAGTATCCGCAACAAATGTAGGACATTCAAGACAAACACCCAAAACCGTGTATCCTAAGTATTCACAAGGTTCAAACGTGACTTTTACATCTCTAATTATTTATTTCAATCGCATTATAACATTTTTGTATACCATCATGAATTTCACATTTATAAATTACAACATTAAGTCAACTAACCTTCAATATCCATAATATCAATTATCAAATCAAGATTCGAGTTCACATAATTATACATAGTAATTCATCCAGAACATCAAATGACAATTTAATCTCTATACGAACTTACCTTGACAAAAATAGTTGTAAAAACGAAGTCGACGACTAATTAAACACTTAGCTTTTCCTCGGTTTTGATCCACTTGGCTCGTTTCTTGAACTAAATAAATATTTTTATTCAATTAATCTCATTCCAGCATTTAAAATAATCAATTTAGCTTATAACCCTCAATGATGGAAATTTATGAAATTTCCCTCAAACTTTACCTTTTATGCAATTTAGCCCCTAAACCCGAAACTTAAAATTTCACCATTTTTAACAGTAAACCATGCTACCTGATTTTTACCTAATATTATAACAGCTAATATTTATCATTAATTCACAATAGTTTCCTTGAATTTTACCATTTAAACAATTTAATCCCTATCATTCAAAATCACTAAAAATCACTTAACAAAATACTTATATCTAGCTATCAACTTTAATAATTCATCCATTAAAATAAAAAAAAACCTCAAAATCATTCTTGGAAATCCCTAAACCTTTAATAGTTCTACAGATTAACCCTTGGGCTAACTAGATTAAGCTAATACGAGCTCAAAAACATAAAAATCATTAAAAATGGGATAAAAATACTTACCATGCAATTGATTTTAAGCATGGCCGAAACTTTGGTGTTCTTGAACCATGGCTTTTGGTGAATGAAGGTTGAAGAAAGTGAATAAAAAAAAAATAATGAAATGGCCATTTGTCTTGTTTTTGTTTTAATTACCTTTTTACATTATTAACTTATAATATAACTTATAATTTTTACACTTAAACCATTAATAAACCATCCAACATAAATGAATATGGCTTTTTTGTAAAATAAAACCATCCAACAAGTTATTTTAACCCATTTAGCTCTTATAAATTAATAACGATTAAGTTATGTGACTTTTACGATTTAGTTCTTTTTACTAAATTTACTATTAAAACGTTAAAATTTCTGAACCAAATTTTAGTATAACCCTAATAACACTTTGTAAATATTTTATTAACTATTTACAGGGTCGGTTTATAGAAACGAGGTCTCAATACCTCGTTTTCCAAAACCACTTGACTTTCAGAACAAACCACTTGCATTTGAACTTTAGTTCAAACAACATAAATTATCAAATCAAAATTTATTTTAATATTGTTTTTGACTCGTAAATATTAAAAAATAATATTTACGGACTCACTCATCAGATTTGTGATCCCGAAACTACTGTTTTCGACACCACTGAAAAACAAACTATCTTTATGAACTTTTATTTGGGACTGTTTATCAATTTTTGGACATTATTAATGTTTTGAGTTTTGGTTGGCATTAATGGTTTTAATAAGCTAAAACTATACATTAGATGATTTTTTGTAAACTAAATTTGAATGATCGTTTTCAAATTAAATGAGCTAACGATTTTTCCGGTGCAAATGTTAAACAAGAAATCGGGTTTCTAGTAAAGAAATAAGCAAAGATTAATAACATGACTCTTTTAATAAACTTGAAAAATGTTCAACGTTTTGAAAGACGCACTTTTAACAACTATCAAGATTATTTTTAATAATACATTAGACAGGTGTTTATAAAATGTTTGATACCTGAATAAGATATGTTTTGAAAGCAAATGATTGATGTCGAAACCATTTTAAAAATTTGATTTTAAAAACGGGGAATCGACTTTAAAAAACGAAAATAGGAGTCGCCACCAATCCCTTTTTACTTAAGTGTGATTGGATCACCTTGTAAAATGTTTTATTTTAAAACATTTGATTTTGGTCTACGAAAAACAAGAAAACGGGTTCGGGAGTCGGTTACGTGCGAGGAAGGTTTAGCACCCTCGTAACACCCAAAAATTGGTACCTAATCGATAGAATCATGTCCAAATGTTTGAAATTTAAAAAGTTTTAAAATAAGATCTATTTATTAGAAGGAAAACCAAGACTTACCTATTTCAAAGAAATAAAAATACCACACCCAATAAGTTAGGATACAGCATCTTATAACTTCGAAACTAGGTGCATCTTTATTTTAGAAAATTCTTTCCTCAAGACACAAAACATCACACCCAATGAGTTAGGATACAACATTTTGAATTCCCAAGAATAGGTTTTTTTGATTTAAAACTTGAGATTTCTTTGTTCCGAAAGAATATAAACATCACATCCAGCACGTTAGGACACGATATTTTTTAAACCCTCGTAACTAAAACACATCCAGCATGGTTTACTACTGAGCATACTGACTTGTAAGCCTAGAATGCATGGGGACACACAGCCAATTTACACGCCCATGGGGCTGATCGTGTGTCACACACGGCCTAGACACACGCCCGTGTGTCTACCCGTGTGGACATTTAAAGGGCTATTTATCAAGTCAAATGCCACCCTGAATAGCAACCATACATGCACCAATTCAATCCAACATATTTCATGACTATAAAGCACTTCTAAGGACTCAAAATCAATGCATCCACACAAGCATACACTTCATGAAATTCATCATCATTGAATATATATATTCCAATGACCACTTACAAAATGAATTTAGCAACATTAATAGCCAACACTTTGGCTAACAAGTGTGACATAACAAAAGAGACTAAGCCCTATACATGCCATACTCAAAATGAATCTAGCTTGGCTATACCGAATAGTAGTCGATAGTGTGATTTCCGTACTCCGACGTTCCACGAAATCTCGAGCTAACTTGGCAATGCTACAAGGAAGAGGGAAATGAGAGGGGTAAGCATAAAGCTTAGTAAGTTTGCATGAAATAAGTAGCAACATAAAACTCATAATGTTATTCATCCATTTCATTGAATAAAACACAAGTCTTAAGCTCATTTCTATAACTTACTAATACTTACTCTTACCAATTACATAACATGCCACATATCGTGAACCATTCTAATGAGTTACTCACATATACCTATATCACCTCATCACTTGGTATTAGCATTAGTCTCATCTCTAGCATAAGCTTGACTATTTACCACATGGAAATTTTCTTGAGATATTCAAGGATATATAATCCTCCACATTCACATAATTACGACACCAATGCCACATCCCAAATGTGGTCTTACGTGGGGTCATTTCTAGATGTCGATGCCATATCCTCGATATGGTCTTGTACGGGACCTCATATCAATTGTCGATGCCATATCCCGGATATGGTCTTATACGATTCTCATATTCGATGCTGATGCCATATCCCAGATATGGTCTTATACAGAATCTCCATTCAGTGCCGAGGCCATATCCCAGACATGGTCTTATACGGGACCTTACCAATCTCATGTTTTGTTAATAATATACTCACCTTCACCATAGTCCAACCGGGATTTCAACTTCATAATTTTCATCGTTTTTTTTTTCTCATTTAACATCATAACTCGAATTCATTGAAATATTGTACAACATTGCTAATATCAATCATTTAGAGACTTAATAAAATGATGTTGAATTTATTGCACACAAACTTACCTCGATTTCAAAATAGGCTAAATTGTCGATCTAGTCCGATACTTTACCCTTTCCTTGGTCGAGGTTAATTCTTTGTTTTTCTTGATCTAAAATAGCAAATTAGGTCATTTAATTATCACATTAACTAATGCATTTCAATAATCATGCTTTGGAAAAAATTACTATTTTGCCCTTAGACTTTCATAAAATGACCATTTTACCCATAGGCTCGGAAATCAATTCTAAACAAATTTATTTCTTGAACGAGCCTAGGTGAACATTCATTACTCTTATGGAAACCATCAAAACCCATTATTTCACACACTTACCTCTTATTTTACAACCTTTACAAAATGGTCCTTTTAGGTGTTTTCATGGTAACACCTTTCACAAAAGTTGTTCATCTAACAACTAAGACTCATTTTCTTCCATAAAGATGCAGCAAACAACTTAAAAGTTTACATGGCAAGACTCTAAAATTTCAACCATTTTACAAATTAGTCCCCTCTTTAGAAAGCTTAAGCTTTAGGGGTTCCAAAAGTAAAAATATTTTCAAGAAATGATCACTAAAACACTTACTTGTAAGGAGAAGAGTGTGCTGAAATTTTTGAGCTTTCAAACCCCTATTTGCTGCAAATTTTTGGTGGAGGAATGAAGGAGAAAAGATGATATCTTTTGTTTCTTTATTTTAATATAAAATCCCAATTTAGTCCACCTAATCCACCTACTTGACCAAATTTTAACCTCTATTGTCCCCTATGGCCGGCCAACCATCATTTAAGGGGATAATTGCCCTTTAAAGACCTCCAATTAATATTCCATAGCTATTTGGCACCCTTGGCTTGTAATTTTGAACTTTCGCACTTTATGTGATTTAGTCCTTTTTCGCAATTAAGCATGAAATCGCTAAAATTAAAGCACCAAAATTTTCATGCACCTATATAACCATGCTATAACTCATAAAATATCATTAAAATAATTTTCTCTCACCTCGGATTAGTGATCTCGAGATCATTGTTCCGACTAGCCCCTAAATCGGGCTGTTACAATTATGTTGTCTACAATTCCAATTGGGGAGATGGCTATCGGAGTAGTTGACTCCACGGGTAGAGATATAAATATACTCATTGGTAGAATGATACATTGGATTGGACCCAAGATGAATTAATTTTAAATCTGTTTGTGAATTAATTCACTTGTGACATTCATGGTATGATTTACTTAAATCCTGAGTTAGCCACTGATCATGCGTATGCAACTCATGTACTTTGATATAAGTGGAGGCTTATGCTCTAAAGATGATCGAGCCCATAGCCAGTATGTTGAGTGCATGACTTGTGCATGGCATGGCTTTACTAGCAACAATGGAATTCATAGCTCAATTAAAGAGTTAATGATATCCTCTCATTGGAATTATGTGAATTGATAAAATATGGAACGTGACCACGGGTTGCTTGTTCTCGAACAAGCAATTTGTCACAGTAATTTGTTGACAGTGATCATATTAATCATTAAGAAGACATAATGGTGAAAATGAGATAAAATAAGATTGTTTTGAATGAACGGATTTAACTCAAAGGAATTAAGGATATCATATGAGGGTAACACACACATGACGAGGTCATTGGACAAAACAGTTAGATGAATTATTTTCGTAAAGAGTATATAATAAAGAGTTTTCAATCATGGTACTTCTTGTGGATTGACTCCACGGTTAAGTAATTGTGAATTATCAGAACGATGCTTCTGAACATAATTGCAATCACTAGAGCGCAATTGTATATGTCTGATTGGTCCTTCTACTAGCTCAACAAAAGCTCGATCGGACTGCATTTGAATCAGAAGAAAATTCTACGACTTTGGAAATAATTTAATTGAGTCGATTTATTCGATGTAGAATTAAATTTGGTGGTCGTGAGAATTGTTCAACTAGAGAATTTGATTAAAGAATTTTCTTGAAAATTTAATTTGGAAAATTTAAGTGACTTTTGGGAAAATTAATTTTGATCAAATAAAATTAAATTAATCAAAATAATTAAAATTAATATAATATTTTAGAAATTAATTTTCAAGTCAGAAAATTGGCCCAATGAGTAATTGAACTTGAAAATTGGATCTGAGTTTGTAAATTGGGCCCGGGAGCCCAAAACCGGGACTAAGACCCTAAAACTAGTTAAATCGGGCCCGATATGTGACATTGGGCTGACGATCCAACCGGTGGCTAGACCAGACCAATCAAGTCATCATTGACCCAGACCAAACCGACAACAGACGAACTGACTCGGGGTGCTATGAAGGTGTTGCACTTGCATCACCGGACACGACGGTGTCGACAGCTGCAAAAGTGACGTTCCGGTGGCCGGCGGTGGTTGGTCTTTGGTGGTTGAGCAGTGGAAGAGTTAGACTTCTACTGGGACTCTACAAAAGAATTTGATTTTAGATTAACTATTCTAAAAATAATATTATTTTAATAGTTTAATATTAAATTTAATTTAATACTTATCTTAATAATATTTTATTAATTTAATATTAAAGTGATTATCTTAATATTAAATTTAATTTAATGTTTATCATGTAGATAAACATTGTATTATTTTAATAAGATTTAATATTAAATTTAATCTAATATTTATCTTGATAAATATTAGATTAAATTTATTATTAAAGTAATTAAGTTTAATCATAGTTGAACCCTCTAAATTCTCCCTACATAAAGAGAGTCTTAGGTCATTATTTTACACACACTTGAATTCAAGAGAAAGTTGTAGAGATAAAATTCTCCGAAGACATTATTTCAGAAAATTTATAGAGATATTTTTTTATTTACAACTTGACCAAAAAGTTTAAAGAAATTACAAAATTACCCCATTGGTAATTTTTGTGAAAAAAGTTTCTGATTCGAAGCAAGCCCACACTCAGTAGACATGAGCTTGAGGATAGTGGAGAAGACTACTCGGTTGAAGTGCTCATCTTAGACGAATCGAAAAGGTACAATTTTAATTAAGTGTTTATTATTTTAGATATCACAACTAAGATCTTGTTTTGGAAAATTTTTTAAAACTTTGTTTTTCCTAAATTATTTTTCGCTGTGTTTTTCAAACTCGTTTTTTTCCAACATCTTCTTCTTCACTGTGTTCGCTCTGGTACTTACTCGGTGACCATGAATGGGGAGGTGGGTCGTCCGTTCTCTTCGAGTCGAGGTTTTCGACAGGGTGACCCTCTTAGCTCGTATAATGTGAGCTCGCAATCGGTTCAGAGTTACAAGTTACTCAAATGCTCGACCTTTTCTAAACAGATACTTGTTACGAAAGAAATAAAATATGGTTTGTACGAGAAAAGAACCTACATTAAAAAACATAACCCGTTTTCTAAACGACAAACAACTGGAAACAAGAATTATAATTGAACAAACCTCGACCCATTGTTTATGAAAGAAATAAGAATTGAAGGCATATGAAATGAAGAAAAATGCCACAAAGAAAAAAGCTTTGATAAGTTCGGTTTGTGTGTTCTAAAGAACTCAAGGGAGAAATCTCACAATATGCAAATTCATTCATCCAACACAATTACCATCCTTTCCATCGAAACAATAACCATTAATCCCATTTTCATATTAAGGCAAATTTCGAAACGATACAACATTAGACGATCGAGCAACTCAACGTCTTGTAATCGAATTCACGAATACGAGCACGTATTAGTTGGTATCAGAGCTATTATTCTTCATAGGTATCGTTTTATTTTTCTTTCCCAGTTTCAGAAAAAACCTTAAAAAAACATTCAAAAAAATTCCGTAGCAAAAACAGAAGAAGTGCGAAAATGAAAAAAAAAATAGAAAAAATGAATTGAGATTAAAAAAAAAATTCTAGAAACCCTTCTACAAAAATTTCATTTGATTCATGTTTTTAAGCCTTTCTTACACATTCTGGTAAGATTTGGCAATTGAAAAAAAATATTGTGTCAAAAACTACAGTTTGTTCGAAACACCCAAAAGACATTCCATTCCTCATTTTTAGTCATTTGAGTCCATTTTGTCGAAGTTGTACAAGTCTTTCATATATTTTTTTATTTTTTGTATTTGAGTCATTTGTGTCATTTTCATCTGTCTGTTTTTATTTCCTTCAAGTTGTCACATCCTATCAACATCCACAAGGTTACAGGTTTTGCTAAGTTCATTTCCAGCGTTCTTAAAGAGTTTAAGAGGAATTTTGAGCGGAAAAAGGGAAAAGCAAGTGAGATCAATCGAGTGGTAAAAGCCTGAATTGTGTGCAAACGCGAGAGGAGTGACTTTCCTTTCTGAGCGAAAATCATGAGGTTTGATTTGGTGAGGTACATATTTTACTATTTTAAATTATCCTTTTAGTTACTAATCATTTTCTGGTGTGTCTTTAAACAATGTTTACTAACGATAGTGATAGAGGTGAAAGAGGTGGAGTTCCTGATCTTCAAATGCAAGCCATGATGCAAGAGATGCGAAGGATGCTGCAAGAGGGGTTTGATCAGCTTAGTGAATATGTTGATCATATGGAGGAGAGGACTTGAAGGGGAAGATCACTTAGAACCCCTAGTGATCGAGAAGATGAAGCTTCCAACAGATCCGATAATGATGGATATTGTGGCAATGATGATGAAAGAGCGTCTGATCGTAGTGTTAGGCAAAATGAACAAAGGCCTAGAGAAAGACGAGATCAAGAACGAATTGATGGTGAACTTGGATCTATCAAATTGAAAATTTCGCCATTCCAAGGAAGAAGTTATCTGGAGGCACATCTCAAGTGGGAAAAGAAAATTGAATCGGTGTTTGATTGTCACAACTATTTAGAATTGAAAAAGGTAAAGTTGGTTGCCATTGAATTCACCGATTATGCTATAATTTGGTGGGACCAACTAACCTTGTCTAAGAGATGAAATGGAGAGCGCCTGGTGGAGACATGGACCGAAATGAAAGCCATAATGAGACGGAGGTTCATTCCAAACCATTATCAAAGGGACCTCAATTAAAAACTTTAAAATCTTACCCAATGGAACAAGAATGTGGAGGACTATCACAAAGAGATGGAAATTGCGATGATTTGTGCCAATGTAGAGGAGGATCGTGAGGCCACAATGGCAAGGTTCTTGGCAGGTTTAAACCAATAGATTGCAAACGTTGTTAAGTTACAACATTATGTTGAATTAACAGACATGGTTCACATGGCCATAAAGGTGGAAAGGCAAATTAAAAGAAAAGGTTCTACTAGGGTGATACACCATTCGGGTTCATCCTCAACATGGAACCAAAGTGCCAACAAAAGGGATGTGAGGCCTCAAGTGAAAGGTAAATCTGAAACTTTTAGAAATACTAAAAAATATTTTGTTTAAAATAAAGGCAAGGTGAAAGGATAAACGAGTCATTCTCGAGACATCAAATGTTTTAAGTGCTTAGGGAGAGGGAACATTGCCAACCAATGCCTAAATCGAAATGTTATGATTCTCAAGGACAATGGAGAGTTTGAATCGGAGGGTGAAACAAATGATGACATGCCACCAAGGGAAGATGAGAGTGAAGTCAAGTATCCAATTAAAGGTGAGCTGCTTGTAACAAAACGTGCATTAAGCACACAAGCTAAAGAAGAGGTGGAGCAAAGGTAGAACATATTCCACACTCGTTGCCACATCAAGGGAAAAATGTGCAACATGATTATTAATAGCGGTAGTTGCACGAATGTAGCAAGCTCGATTTTGGTGGAAAAACTTGGATTGGCCACGACTAAACATCAACAACCATATAAACTATAATGGTTGAATGATGGAGGTGAGATCGAGGTGGTTAAACAAGTGATGTTTTCCTTTACCATTAGAAGGTACAAAGATGAGGTGCTATGTGACGCTGTTCCCATGTATGCAAGGCACATTTTACTTGGTCGTCTATGGCAATATGATCGGAGAGTTATCCATGATGGATTCACCAATTGCTATTCTTTCAAATTTAATGGAAAACTTATCACACTTGTACCCATGTCACCCAAACAAGTGTATGAAGATCAAGTATGTTTGAAAGAAGAGAGTGGAAAAACAAAAAAAAAAAAAGAGAATAAGGTAACAACAAAAGAAAAATAGCAAAACATGAGAGAATGCAAAAAAAAAAAGCATGAGGGGAAAGAAAAAGAGAGCAAAAAAGAAAAAATAAAACAATAAAAATAGGTTGTGGTAAGAAAAAAGAGTAAAGGAAAAAAATAAATTGAATTTTTATGCAAAAAGTAGAGAGGTTGAGAGGGTTGTTTTGACTTACCAGCCACTACTTGTACTTTTGTACAAAGAGGCATATTTTAGCACTAACGAACTTAATGAAAATATTCCTAGTGTGATTGTTTCTCTCTTGCAGGATTTCAAAATGTATTTCCTGAAGAGATTCCCAATGGTCTACCGCTGCTAAGGGGAATTGAACATCGAACTGACTTTATTTCGGGAGCCATAATTCTGAACCGACCTGTTTATCGAAGTAACCCGGAAGAGACCAAAGAGTTATAATGGCAAATTCGCGAGCTTATGGAAAAAAATTATGTGCGAGAAAGTTTAAGCCCATGTGTTGTTCTTGTTTTGCTAGTTCCAAAGAATGATGGAACTTGAAGAATGTGTATCGATTGTTGTGCTTTAAATAAATTTACGATAAAGTATCGATACCCTATTCTTTGATTAGATGACATGCTTGATGAACTACATGGGTCCAACATTTCCAAGACTGATCTTAATATTGGATATCACCAAATTCGAATGCAAGAAGGTGATGAATGGAAAACCACTTTCAAGACAAAACACGATTTGTATGAATGGTTGGTAATGTCGTTTGGCTTAACCAATGCACCCGGCATGTTTATGAGACTTATGAATCATGTTTTGTGAGCATTCATTGGTAGGTTTTGTGTATTTTACTTTGATGATATATTAATTTAAACAAGTATTTCAAAGATCATGTTAATCATTTAAAACTTGCTTTGGAGGTGTTTCGAAAAGAGAAATTGTATGTAAATTTTAAGAAATGTTCTTTTTGTATTGATAAGTTGGTGTTTTCCTATTTTTTCATGAGTTCAAAAGGAATTGAAGTGGACGACGAAAAGGTCTGTGTAATCAAGGATTGGCCAACACCCACGAGCGTAAGTAATGTTAGAAGCTTCCGTTGTCTTGCTAGCTTCTACTGCAGGTTCGTTAAAGATTTTAGTAGAATAGTTGCTCCTTTAACTGAAAGCATTAAGAAAACTGTGAGATTTAAGTGGAAAAGTCTACAAGAAAATGCTTTTAATTTTATTAAGGAAAAATTGGTTAATGCATCATTGCTTGCCTTACCTAATTTTACTAAAACTTTGAAATAGAATGTGATGCGTCAGGAATAGGTATTGAAGCAGTTTTGATGCAAGAAGGACGACTAATTATGTATTTTAGCGAGAATTTGGGTGGCTCCACATTGAACTACCCTACATACAATAAAGAGTTATACGCTTTGGTGAGAGCATCAGAGACTTGGCGACATTATCTTTGGCTGAAAGAATTTGTGATCCACACCAATCATGAATCTCTTAAGAACTTGAAGAGCCAACACAAACTCAACAAGCGACATGCCAAATGGGTAAAATTTATTGACACTTTTCCTTTTGTCATTAAATACAAGTACGGTAAAGAAAACGTAGTTGCTGACACATTATCTCGATGGTATGTATTGCTTACTACTTTGGATGCTAAATTGCTTGGATTTGAGCACATAAAGGACTTGTATGAACATGACATTGATTTTGGCAATATTTTTACAGCTTGTGAAAAAGAAGCTTTTGGTAAGTTTTTCAGGCACGATGGAATTCTTTTTCGAGAAAATAAGCTTTGTATACCAAGGAGTTCTGTTTGAGAGCTACTTATGAAAGAAGCCTACGGGGGAGGTCTAATGGGACATTTTGGAGTTGCAAAAACTCTAGATGTATTGCATGACCATTTTTTTTTTGCCACATATGCGACAAGACGTCGAACGTCTTTGTCAAAATTGTATAATTTGCAGAAAGGCTAAATCACGAGTAAACCCCCATGGTTGGTACACCCCATTACCTATGCCTATGGAACCTTGGATAGATATTTCAATGGATTTCGTGTTAGGATTACCAAGGTCTAGTAGTAGGAAAGGTTCTATTTTTGTTGTGGTGGACCGTTTTTCTAAAATGGCTCATTTTATACCTTATCGAAAAACTAATGATGCTAAGTATATTGCTAATTTTGTTTTTCAAGGAAATTGTCAGATTACATGGAATTCCAAAAAGTATTGTGTCTGATCGAGATACAAAGTTTTTGAGCTACTTTTAGAAGACATTATGGGGTAAGTTAGGTACTAAATTTTTGTTCTCCACTACATGTCATCCCCGATCTGATGGACAAATCAAACTTGTAAATCGTACATTTTCAACGTTGCTTCGAGCTATCATTCAATGTAATTTGAAGACATGGGAGGCGTGTTTACCACATGTTAAATTTGTATACAATTGAAGTGTCATTCTGCCACTAGATTTTCTCCTTTTGAGATAGTGTATGGTTTTAATCCTCTTACACCTTTAGATTTAATTCCTTTGCCTACTAATGAATTTGTCAATTTAGATGGAAAAAGAAAGGCTGAATTTGTTCGACAACTTCATAAGAAGGTTCGAGATAATATTAAAAAGATGACGGAGTTTTATGTAGAACATGCCAACAAGGGTCGAAAGAAAGTTGTATTCGAACCAAGAGATTTGGTTTGGGTACTCATGCGAAAGGAACGATTTCCTACCCAACGAAAATCTAAACTCCTTCAAAGAGGAGATGGTCGTTTTCGAGTTGTGGAGAAAATTAACGATAACTCTTATAAGATATATCTCCCAGGTGAGTACAATGTTAGTGCGAGTTTTAATGTTTCTGATTTATCTCCATTATATGCATATTCTAATTTGATGACAAATCCTCTCGAAGAGGGAGGGAATGATGTGAGCATGGGAATGACCTTAGTTCCAAATTTGAAGGTTCCAATACTTGGAGATGCGTTGCACGTACCTATTGGACCAATTACGAGGGCGAGGGCTAGAAAGCTTAAGGAGGCGCTCAAAGTTTTCATACAAGCCATTTGGGCTGAATTGGAACAATCTACATTTCAATCTGAATTAAACAAGGAGCATCAACTTTGCAATGTTTTATCTATTACTCAATAAGCATTTTAAGCATATTTACTTTTTAAGCATATTTGCATTCATAAATAAAGTTGTGTTTTTATTTATTTATGTTTCATCGAATGTTTTACTGCATTCATAAATAAAGTTGTGTTTTCTTTATTTATGTTTTATTAATTGTTTTGTTGCATTCATAAATAAAACGGTGTTTTTAATTATGCTTCTTTGTTTGTTTTTGTTGCATTCATTTTTTTTATTATGCATTTGTTTGTTTAAATTATGAATTGAAGTTTTATTTATAGTTTTTTGCAGGTTACTTTTGTTGAAGACCTTTCATCTCCAAACCAGAATTCAATGGAAGAAAGATTAAAAAATTCAATCATTCAATGGAGATTCAATGGACGAATTTAATGGAGCATTCAAGATGGAAGCTGAACATGACATTTGGAAAACAATTGAGTTTTCAGTAACCTCATGACTTTTAGAATTCCAGCCTTGAATAGACGCATTCAATGGAGAGGGGATTTAAAGACACAAGCATTCATTGGCCGAATTTAGTAGAAGAAGACCTAAGGATTCACATATTTATTGGTTAGATTTAAGGGACGGAATATCAAAGGGTTCATATTCATCTTAAGTGACCATTCAGCTAGCTAAAGTCTTTTTAATTGCCAACATTCAAGATGAGAGTTTTGTGACTATTCGTGTGCTTCATGCATAGTTAAGGCATTTAACTTCATGGTTGGTATTGGCTATCCGTATGCCTAAGAATAGACTATGATGAATGAACATTTCTATAATTTGTGAGAAATTTTATCTCTTTGTTACTGAAAGAACTTAGCTGGACTTATCAAGGTTTTTCTTGTGGCGTCAGACCCTATACTGTTGGTTCCTGTTTTGCTAAATAGAGAGTGTAACACCCCAACCCGAAAAATAGGCTGTTATAAAGGGTCACAATTTTCCTTCTACAAACTTGAACGTTTCTTCACTTTATAAAAATTAGGTCACGATCTTTCGTCTCGTTGGTTTATTTCTAAGTGTCCACTACATACAAGTTATCCATCCAACACCATTACCATCCTTTCCTTCGAAACAATAACAATTAATCCCACTTTCATTTTAAGGCCAATTTCAAAACGATACAACATTAGACGATCGGGCAACTCAACGTCTTGTAATCGAATTCATGAGTACGCATCACCGTACCTATTTCTTCTCTACTGTGAAGGGTTGTCTTCCCTTTTGCAACAAACACTCCATGATGTTTGATTAATGGGGCTTGTATTAGCCGTAAAGGCCCGCCTATTTTGCACTTGTTATTCGCTGATGGTTGTATACTTTTTGAGGGGGCCACTATAGGAGGTGCTTTGGTGTTAAAACAAGTTCTTAGCGAGTATGAGCTCCTCGGGACAGTGTGTTAACTTTGGGAGGTCTGTTATTTATTTTAGTTCCAATGTTAAGGAGTCTCTTGCAACTTCTTTTTCTACTTGTTTAGGAGTCTGCATCTCTATTGAGCTTGAGAGATATTTGGGTTTGCCAAATATGGTGAGGTGTGCTAAAAAGTGAGCTTTTTAGGGCTTGAAGGCTCGCATGCGTTCATAGATTGGGAATTGGTGTGTTCGGTTGTTGTCACAAGGTGGAAAGGAAGTGTTTATTAAGAGCGTTTTATAGGCTATTCCTACCTTTACTATGTCGTGCTTTCTTTTACCTGCGACTTTCTAAGCTAATTTGGAGAAAATAATAAATCATTTTTTGGAGGAAACGTATAAGGGGGTCAGGGGCTATGCATTGGTGTGATTGGCCTACTTTATGTGCTCCGAAGTTCGATGGTGGATTGGGTTTTCGGTATTTAGCAAAATTCAACATTGCTTTGTTGGCAAAGCAAGGTTGGCATTTAATTAACAACCCAGGTTCTTTGTTAGCACATGCCCTTAAGGCTAAGTATTACCCATGTTGTGATTTCATGCATGCTAGTTTGGGAACTTACCATTTTTAACTATGAAGGAGTATCTGGTCTGCGAAGGGGTTGCTACATATAGGACTTTGTTGGCGTGTTGGTATGGGATCCAATATACAGGTCTAGGATGATGCTTGGATTCCAAGATTGCCTGACAAACGTTTGCAACACATAGGTGTTAGTTCTCCAACCTTGTTTTAGAATTCATTAACCCTCATTCAAGGCAGTGGGAAGAAAATAAGCTTATCAGTGTTTTGGGCTGAGACATTGCTGATTGTGTGTTGTGTATCCCTCTTTCTCGGACTGCCCATGACGACTTCCTGGTTTGGGGTGCTGAGCCTTTGGGCGAATTCACTGTTCGCAGTGGTTATAGACTCTTTGCTTCTTCGGGTTATACTGGATTCTAGACTCTTACAGACTATTTTATACTACTCTATGGAAGTTGGACCTTCTAGAAAAATTAAAAATTACAGTTTGGAGAGTTTTTAACAATTACATTCCTAGCTACTATAATCTCTATAACAAAAGATTAAGAGCCTCCGCTTTGTGCCCCCGGTGCCTGGTCTCTGTTGAGACGTTGGAACATATCTTTCGCAATTGCCTGTCGACTTCTAATATTTGGGGTCCCTGCACATCATGTGGGCAAATGAAGTATCAAATGCCTCTTTACAATATTGGCTACTGTTTCTTTTCACAGTGTCTACTAGTGATGTGCGTTGTGGTTCATTTGGCATGCGCGGAATAGACGGGTTCATAATAATGATGTTATCCAAATGCATGTCATTGTACGCCAAGTTCAGGCCTACCTATTGGAATTAGATGCAGTAAATGAGAGGTTACCTGGTCGCCTAATCGGTGTCGAACGGTGGCGGCCTCAAGATGCACCCTATGTTAAGGTAAACTTTGACATTGCTTTTCGTGCATCTGAGAACATTTCCTGTGCGGGTATTGTCATTCGAGATCACTTAGGTCTAGTGTTAGGTTCCCAATCAGTACTCAGTATGCATGCACCTTCGCCATTCACTGCAGAGGCCCTGGCTTGCTACCATGCAGTCCGACTAGTTCTGAGGCTGGGGTTCCAGTCGATCATTTTTTAAGGTGATTCTTTGACGGTGATCCGTAAACTCCTCTCTCCTCAGCCTGATGCGTCGGTTCTGGGTCCTTAAATCAACGACATTAACGCCATAGTTGTGCGGCTTCGCGGGTGTCACATTGTGTATGTTCCTCACATTACAAATCAGGTGGCCCATCTGTTGGCATCTACGCATCTCATGTATGGAGGTTCTGTTTACCGGGCATGTGCGGAGCCTCTCTTTGCTTCGGCAGCGGTGTACCATAAAAGAGGTGCTTTCCAATCGGATATGCACTGAAGCTGATGAGTCATTGCGAGATCTGTTTCGAGGAGGTGGGGGAGCTCCACGGGTTCGTGGGTTTCACGGGATTGGGTTGGATTTTGGTCTTCTCTGTTGGAGCACAGGTTCTCGTTTGTTGTTTCCTCGCTTCTTGGACGTGGTAGCTGGTTTTCTGGTCTTCTGTGGTCGTCGGAATTATTCTTCTCGTTTCGTCAGTGGCGGCGTCCCTTCATAATATGCTTTTCTTTCTGGAGGGTTTGGATGACAGCTCGTTTTAGGGTTTCGAATGTTGATCTTGCTTTTGTTTTCGGAGCTGTTTTATTCTGGGCTTGTATTTGGGCTTTCGTTTTCTTTTCTTTTTTTTCTTTTGTTTTTTGTTTTCTTTTGTACTGGTTCCTATTTTTGTCTATTTAATCTCAAGCCCTGTTTATCTTAAAAAAGTAATATTTTAACTAAATCGGTGTCGATTTGACTTGTGATACTAATTTTAATAAAATATTTTATATAAGTTTATATAGATATTAAATTCTTTATTAAAAGAGAGCTTTTAAGTAATTTCTTAATGAGGTTGGTGTTGATTAAAATGACTTTCGAAAAATAATTTATTTTTCTGGAAAAGCTAATATTTTCTGGTGTTTGGAGGAATCTGTGTAAAATATTTTCTGTTATTTGGTAGATTTCTTAAAAATATTTCATAAAAGTTGTTTTCAGTTAAACAAACATACATTTGAGATTTGCTTATTTTTTTATTGTTTAATTGAATTTATTTTTATCTATAATTTTATATTTTACATTGTTTTTGCATATATTAAAAATATTATGTTAAATTCAGATTCATTACAACGTCATTTTTTAATTACATGACTACTAAGTGAGTATTTTTTATTTAAAAATGTGCCATCAACAAAATTGACAAAAAAAATTAACGATGTCAACAATTGGACTTGATTTTCAAATTTGAAAAGTAAATGGACTAAATTCTTGAAAATAAAAGTACAAAGACTAAATTACAAATCTGTGAAGTGTACATAGACTTTTGATATATTTTAACCTTTATACTACAAAACATTTATTATTAATATATTTATAATTGTAATAAATATTTATTATTAAAATATTAATATTGAATATTTTCAATAATATGTAAATAATATTATTTAAAATTATTATTTTTAAAATTTATTATTAAAATAAAATTGAAATATTAAATAATTTATTAAAATAATAAATTATATTTATTATATTAATAATTTATTATATGACTAAATATAAATAATTAAATATGTATGTTTAATAATATTAAAAAATATAATATTTTAAATATTTTTAAAAATAAAAATAAAATTTATTATTAATATAATAATATTAAGGTTGATTTAAGTTAATTTTTATATAAAAATAAAATTATCTATAGATGAGCTCTTTTTCAGAAAAATGACTTACGCTTTTCAAAATGGTAAGTCATTTTACACGAAAAAGGGCTTATTTTACCTTGACCTGTAAGTCATTTTTCGTTGACCAAACTATTTTCTGTAAAACAAACACAAGAAAATACAGAAAACATTTTCCGTAAAATATTTTACTTGTAAACAAACGGACCCTAAGTCGGTGTTGATTCAACTTGTGATACCAGTTTCAATAAAACATTTTATATAAGTTTATATAGATATTAAATTCTTTATTAAAAGAGAGCTTTTAAGTAATTTCTTAACGAGGTTGGTGTTACTCAATAAAACAATACATACATAAAAAGAGAAAAATAAAGTTGACATTTCAATACTTTTAAGTCAGTCAAGGTGATTAACTTGGGAAAGTGCAAAGAAACATCCTTTGTTATTCATTTGTTTTCCCTATAAAGTAGGGTTAAATGATGAAAATAGGACCAAAAGAAGCAAAAATGGTCGTGATAATTGCTTCAAGTTTCACTTTCTTGCTTTTGCTAATTATCAACATAGCATTAGCATTAGCAACTACTTCTACAGTTATTTCTGGAGCAAAAGATGGGTGCAAAGGCAGCTGCGGAAATGTTAGCGTTCCCTACCCTTTTGGAATTGGACCCGATTGTTTCTTGAATTCATGGTTTGAGGTCTCTTGCAATGAATCTTCAACCCCTCCAACAATAATTTTGAAAAAAATAAATATGGAAGTCTTCAATTTTTCTTATGATCTTGGCGATGGCTGGGAGTTCCTTCGTGTGAAGAGTTCAGTGATTCTAGACAGTTGTTTAGGCAGGAAAAGAGAAACCAAAAACCAAACGGTGGATTTAACAGGTAGCCCTTTCTTCTATTCAGGGGGGAACAAATTCATAGTTGCAGGTTGCAACAACAAAGCTTTAGTTGCAGGAATTAATCCTAGAATTGTTGGATGTGAATCAACAATGGCGATACACTCTTTGGTACCTCTAATCCTACTAAAACTTGTAATGGCTCGTAAAACATGATTCATAAGACGCATGAAAGTACTTGGAGCGTTTGTAAGCCCGAATGGCATTACCAACCATTCGTACAAACCTAGCTTCATCTTGAAAGCTATTTTCCACTCGTCGCCCTCGCGCATTCGTATTTGGTGATATCCACTTTTGAGGTCGATCTTTGTGAAGATCCTCGCTCCACTTAACTCATCAAGCATGTCGTCGAGTCGGGGTATCGGGTGTCGATACTTAACGGTAATCTTGTTGATGGCGCAACAATCGACACACATGCACCACGAGCCATCTTTCTTCGGTACAAGTAACACCGGTACCGCGTACGGACTAAGGCTCTTTTGAATATATCCTTTTTCGAGCAATTCAGTGATTTGCTTTTGGAGCTCTTTTGTTTCCTTGGGATTGCTCCGGTACGCAGGTCGATTAGGTAAGGCAGCTCCGGGCACCAAGTTGATTTGGTGTTCAGTGCCTCGAATGGGTGGCAAACCGCTTGGTATCTCCTCTGGAAAAATGTCTTCGAATTCCTGAATCAGAGACAACACAGACGAAGGAAGATTATCGGGTAAGTCGTTAGTGTTTAGAAACGCTTCTTTGTATAGAAGCAAATACATCGGATGTCTCAAACACAAAGCTTTCCGAATATCACTCGCTTTTGCAAAAACACTCATTTTCCACTCTCTTTTTCATCTTCATCTTTTTCTTTCTTTTGTTTTCTCTCATTTGTTTTTGTACTCGTATTTTTTTCTCGCTCATTTTTCTTATCTTTCTCTTTTGTATTCTTTTCTTTTTCTTTTGATTGATCAATGGAAATCCTAAGTTTTTGCTGATCATCAAAGACTTGCTTAGGCGTTAAGGGGGCAAGTTTCACATTCCTTCCAAGATGCTTGAAGGAATACCGATTAGTGTAACCATCGTGCATCACTCGGCGGTCATATTGCCATGGACGTCCCAAGAGTAAGTGGCCCGCGTGCATTGGCACTACGTCACATAGTACTTCATCAGAGTATTTCTCGATGCTAAAGGATACTAAGACTTGCTTAGTAACTTTGAGTTCTCCGCCGTCGTTAAGCCACTGAAGCTTATACGGAGTCGGATGCTTTGTCGTTGTCAATCCTATCTTTTCCACCATGAGGGTACTTGCTACGTTCGTGCAACTCCCTCCGTCAATGATAAGGCTACAAACCTTGCCTTGCACCTGGCATCTCAAATGAAAGATATTTTCTCGTTGCTCCTCATTTCCCGCGCTTTGAAGACTGAGGCTTCGCTTCACGACGAGCAATTCACCTTCAACAGGTTATTCTATGTCCTCATCAGCTTCAGAATTGGATTCAGACTCACACTCTTCTTCGTCTTCTGTTTCAATCTCACCGTCAGCCCGCATCACCATAGTTCGTCTATTCGGGCATTGACTTGCGATGTGTCCTCGGCTAAGGCACTTGAAGCATTTTATGTCCCTCGATCTAGCATTAGAATTTTTTGAAGGCGCCTTTGCTTGTTTCGGCTAGAGGCTTGTTCGTCTTAAGGGTGAAAGTGGAGTCTTTCGGCTTGTTTGCGGGAAACCCCTTGCTTGTACTTTGGCCCCACTTCAAGGGTTTAGCGTTGGAGTAACTCTGGGATGCTCCTTTTTGCTTTAACTATTTTTCTACTTTGATGGCCATGTGGACCATATCCTCCATTTTGACATAATGTTGTAATTCCACAACATTTGCTATATCTCGATTGAGTCCGGCTAAGAATCGAGCCATGGTTGCTTCTCGCTCTTCTTGTATATCGGCTCAGATCATCGCGACCTCCATTTCTTTGTAATAATCTTCGATGCTTCTTTCCCCTTGAGTAAGATGTTGGAGTTTTTGATGTAACTCCCGATGGTAGTATGAAGGGATGAAACGTCGTCTCATGGCCGCTTTCATCTCAGCCCATGTAGTGATTGGCCGTTCGCCATTGCACCTTCGACTCGTGGTGAGCTGATCCCACCACATCATAGCATAGTCGAAAAACTCTATGGTGGCCAGTTTGACCTTCTTGTTCTCAGAGTAGTTATGGCAATTGAACACAAGTTCGATCTTCTTTTCCCATTCCAGATAGGCTTTAGGATCTGACTTGCCTTGGAAAGGAGGGATGGTCAACTTGATGTTTTTGAGATCATCGTCTTCCCATCTCTGATCTCTTTGGCCACAGTTTCGGGGATCTCTCCTTCCAACACTGATGTTGGATTCATGGTCGCTTCCGCCCTCACTAAATTCATTAACATCTTCGTCAACTTCCCGTTGTTGCTCACGTCTTTGATTAGGCCGTCCACGCCTTGGCCTAGCATCTTTAGGAGTCACTTCTCGTGGTCTTTGGGCTTCCACTTGAAAGAGTCGATCTTCAAGAGGATTGAGCCTCTGATCGAGTAATCTTTCCATTTCACGCAAGAGGGCTTGCATTGGTAAATCCAGAACATTTCTGATGGGCTGTCTTCTAGGTTGTTCTTCCACGTTTCACCCCGCATCTTGGGACATTTTAGCAGACTTAAATCCTCACAAACAAATCCTCACAGTTCACTCGGAAAGAAAGAAGATTAATGACACTCCCACTCGTGTTTACACTCTTAGTTCGGCTTTTACCTCCCATCGAATGGTCTCACACTCTCATGCCTTTTACCTCTACACTTTCTCATGATTTCGTTGTTCGGATTCGTCAAGACCTATTAGGGCTTAGGGGTCGGCCACAAATGGTTTCAAGGGTCGTAACGAATTGGGTATTAGGGTAGGCTGAAAAAAGAAATTTTGGGTGGGTTGGAACGGGGTGATCAGAATGGGTCGAGAGGGAAAGAAGAAATTTACAGAAGAAGAAAAAAATAATATCAAACTTTGATCGAACACTTTTTTTTAAACGAATTTTTTTTAATACGAATTTCTTTTTTTTATATTATATACGAATTTTTTTAAATTTTTTTGAACTTACTTCGGATCTTCGATTAACAGCTTCGGATTAGTCGTCGGAACTTCATAATTATCAGTTTAACTGGCTCTGATACCAGATGATACAGTCCCGGTCTCGAGAAGAAGTCGGGATGTATGCGTAGTTGCCCGATCGTAAACAAGAAATACAAAAATAGAAGATAGAAGAAGAAGAGTAATGTAAAATAGAAAAAAGTATAGATTCAGTTAGGAAGGTATGAAGTTCGGTTAAACTGAAATACGAGAGGTTCAGGATTGGCTCGAGTTTAGAAGAGGTATTTGGGAATGATCTCGGTTTAAGAGTTAGTTTGGGATTGGTATGGATGGGTTGAGGTTGGAAGTTAAGTCGGGATAGTAACTCGGGTAATTGTTCGTAGAGGGATAGTTAAAATTGATATGAAAGAAGGGGGTTCAATTTTGGGAGGATTACGGAAAGGATACGGAAATAGTTCGAAGGATGTTCAGGATTCGGTTTTAGAAAGGAAGGTTTCGATTTAAGGCTTAAGAATCAAGTATGAACCAATACCGAGAGGTATCGACCCGGGTTACTTATACATTTCCTAAGGTTCGGTTTTGGATATAAATTGGACCTCGACCCACTATCGAAATACGATAGGAACCTCGATATCGGGATAAGAAAAAGGAAGGGTTAACGCCACTAGCTTGCTAGATAAGCCAACGGATCCTAAAATGGAATTGGAGAAGTGCTCTCACAAATTCGACAGAATAATGGTATAAAATTCATCAAAAAGTTTCTTACAATTGTCCATTTTCGGATATTTATAGTGCTTAGAAGCTAATTGAAAAGTCATGAAACTTAGCTTAATTTCTAAGTTATTTTCGTCCTTAAATGACCCTAAATTATTCTAGAAGTTGGCCTTTGGTTTTTGCTGTCCATGTTCATCATTGAGGCACCTAAAAATCAGCTTCTAGAAGCTCCTTAAGTGCAGCCGAAAGCACTAGGAAGAAAGGGGGCTGATAGCTCTTAAATTCGGCCTTGGAATTGTGCTAGAGAAGCCTTGGTAAAATGAACAGCCACGCCTTGTTAATGCTACATTGGGGACGTGAATGGCCCCTCCCAAACTACCATGCCACCTTTTTAGTTGTTTCACATGCATGGAGAGACGTACCAGTTCACTTAATCACACCTTGAAGAAAGAAGACAGCATATTAAATATGCCCTTTATTTGCACGAAGCAAACAATCCAACAACCATTAATTTCGGCTCTTAATTGTTGTTCTTTGTCATTCACGAAGCTTCTTGGAAGATGAAGCGTCTAGCCCTCTATGTTGCCGTCCAAGGCTTCAAGGGATGATGCTTGCGTAGACTCAATACGCCTAAGAAATAGGAAGCAGCAAATTAATTTCATTTGGGAATTTGAAACGGCAACTAAAGGTGCTTGAATGCATCCCACGCATGCACCAGCATGGCATTGAATGTGTCTCGTGCTTGCTGCTGATGTCCCTTTGTTAATGCTCTTTTGGGGACTTAAAAGTCTGGTTGGGAAGCCAAACGTCACCCCAATGTCCTTAAATATGGTGGCCGAACATGGCCTTAAATGATGTCCCCTAAAAGCACCTGCACATAAAGATTTCGGCATTAGTGTCCAGCAATTAAATACAACTTAAAACATGTTTTTCTTGGCTGGACAAATTAAATAAATGATGACTAATACTCATATTAAATTCGGCTGAAAGTTTTAAGACACCTTAAATGCATGTTTCGGCCAATTAAAGAGGGTAGGCGTCCAACTATTAATTTGGTCCTAATCTAGACATATTAACTATTACTCATTAATTATGTAATATCTAAGACATATTAAAGCTAACTATTAATTTATGCAATGATTATAACTTATCTAAACTTATTTAAATGCAACAAATAATTAAAACAATTTATTTAAGTTGTCCAAATTTATTTTAATTTAATTTCTACTAAATAGTTGACTAAAGCCAGTTGGCCATATGGGGTTCTTCCGGAACGTGAGCTCGTAGAAGCCTGCAACTCGGAGTTGAAATATCGTTTGAACTAGTCTTAGCATCGTCCCAAGCTTGCTGTATTAGAGCTCCGATTGCCTCCTTAAATTATTTCTTACGAGCCCTCGTAATCGATCCTTGAGGTAACACCATCGGGTCTCGGCTCGAACTCGGCTCATGATGGGGCGTGCCCGTATCAGTAAGTGTTTTGAAGAGATTCAATCTCCACCAAATTTTTCTAATGAATGTGATCCTGTGAATGATATCGTCCTTTGCCGTCCCTCCATCCCTTGTGAAATTTTAAATGATGGTAAGACGAATTTATTTCATGAAAATCAATGCGTTGCAAAGTGTGACGGTGGAGTAACATATATTTGAAAAATGTAGGATTCGAATAGGTATGACGATGACCTTTCTTTTAATCCCAACTTGTTCGATTGTGGTTATTACAAGATTTGTTCATTGTCTAATACGAAATCTTTGAGTTTTTGTAAGTCTGTTTTGAAGCACGTCAAGAGTTTTGATCGCTCGATCTTGAGCTTGCACATATCCCATTGGTTTAACATGTTTGATTTATCGAAACCATTACTATATTTTAACTTGAATAGTCAAACGCATGTTTTTAAACTGGGAGTATGTTTTGTATCATCTGGTATATCTTGTTGGAAAATCAAGCAAAACCGATTGTGTGCGAACCCTTTCTATCATTTTGATTCATGGTCGTTGAATAAGGTAACGAAAATTGCTCCATTTGTTTTTAACTTTTATTCATTCCTTAAACAATTCTTATGGTTGTACTTGAAGTTTACATATCGTTTGGGCGAGAATAACCCAACCCTGAAGTATCGACTACATTATGATCCTGAGGAGAGAAGGTTCGTATTAGATGAAAAAGGTAAACTTGATCCTTATCCTTTTGCCCATAAAGGTAAGATCCTTAAAACTCCTGAAACAATTCTGTTCTCCTCAGGTGGTGTTCAACATCATGTTAATGATTTCATTTTTGCAAAACAATTAGATCATGATATGCTTAGCTGTTCTAATTTGCTTGCTTGTGATCTATCTGTTGTGGATGTTGATGGAACACATGATGTTAATTTTCAATTTGTAAAACATTTGGAACATGAAATGCTTAATCGTTCCATTTTGCCTGTTCATGTCCTATCTACTTTAATGATTGACAAAAAGAATCTTGTGTTCGAAAATTTGTACAATTCGTGTGCGAGTGATTTCATATATCGTACAATGCAAGATTTGGTTCTTCGGTTTCGAGTACCATATGCACTTTCTCACCTATCTGCCTGTGACGATTATATTTATCCTTTGATGTGTTACTCGCATGATAATTTTGTTTTGTGAAACCTGCTTTTAAATCGTTATGCATGCCATGAAGCCTATTCGCTTATGTCTCAAACATTTGATAAGGCTCTGTTACTTTTATATGATAAAGTGATTATGCCCGATTGCGTGCCATTTACTTGTCCTGTTTTGCTCATATTTGGGTTGCAAGTATGTTTAACACATTTCTTGCTAATTCATGATTATCTTTTACAGGTGATTCAAAAACTATCTGCCCCATTTGACCGAGGTAAACCGAGTTAAAAGGAAATTTGTTCAGAAAACCAACGGGTCGATTCGAGGACGAATCGTCTTGAAGAGGGGGGATGATACGGGCACGCCCGGGGCCCCAACGAATTTCAAATTGAAGGAGCTCGAATCCAAAGTCCCAAGTGTCGTGGAGCTAATATGCATCTTGGAGCACTTCCAACTTGAGCCGGATTAGTCCGCTTGAGCTCAAATTCAGTTCATTCGAGCTCACTCCAGCTCCTTGAGCTGATTCTTTAAATTTAATGCTTTAAATAAATTGAGTCTTTAATTAATTTATTTACCTATAGCAAATTAAATATGTCTAAATATTTTATTTAGTGTTGGATTTAATTTTTCTAAGTCTAAATTTAAATTGTCTCAATTTATTACAGCTTTTTAAGTGTTTTTAAAACTAAAATTAATGTGCAGTTTTTTTAAATTAAATTAGGGTCATTGAATTTAGTATATGTCCTAATGGTGTCTTTAAGTTGTCTAAAACGCCCATTAATGTGTCCATAGCATGTATTTAATTATATTCAGCTGATTTGGCTTGATTTAATGTGAATTCATGGCCTTTGTATGTTCAGCCGAATCTATGGAGCACATTTAAGAGATACATGCACCTAGGTGCAATGTATGTGACCAAATGCATCAATGCACTTGGAGGATGCATGGACGGCTGGAACATGCATGTTGGCTGCTCATTTTTGGCTTCCCAAAAGGCACCCTTTCAGCCAAAGAGTCACTAGCCCATTCACCTCTCCAAGGTGGCCGAATGTCTCCCCTATACACATCAAAGACGTTTCACACTTGCTGCACAAGTCAAGGCTGTTCGGTTGCTCACTTTTCATCCAAAAGACACCAATTTAAGAGCCTAATTAAGTAAGGGACGTACCTAGCTGCTGCATGCATCTTCAAGGGACCTTAAAATACATTTCTCCTTCTAGAAAGTTGCCCCTTGACGTCCCCAAAGCCTGCACATGGACTTGGACGAATTTTTGGACAATCAACCTTCTAGAAACCGTCCAATGGAGTTCCTTTTGCTGCCAAATACATTCAGCAACTTTCCTTCTCCATTAAGGTGACTTTAGAACGTCCCAAGAGGCTGAATTTGGAGCTTGGCCATTGACCTTCTTCAAGCATTCAGCTTACCAAGTAATTGATCCATCAAGAAGCTGTCCATTAGTCTCCCATTCAGCCGAACCTAGCCAAGAACACTAAGGGTTTTTATTCCAGATTTTTCTAGCCTTTTCTAGTTGAAAATTACTTAGTTATTAAGCTATGCTAGTGACCATTCGGCTAGCCTTTTGTTAGCTTATAAATATTTTGATATTTTCATTTGTAATCAGTTTTTGAACCTTAATCAAATTATATGAACCTTGTTCATTTGAGTGAGTTTATCTCCTCTTCATTTTCGTACGAGTTTCGTTTTGACTTATCAAGCTTGCTTGTGGCGTCAAACGTCCTCTTCCATTTATCTATTCCATTGGTTCTTACTTTGATAAGTAACGGGTCTTTGATCCATCTTCATTTTCCATCGTCCACCTTAAACAACTATAGAAATCGGAGTGACATCTTTGTGTGTTGAATCGTTTCTGTGTTTAAGTCCTACTCTCCATTTCCACCAAACTATCACCTAACTATCTTCTATCCATCTATCCCTATTTGAATCTATTCAACCGATTTCCATCTTCTTCCTATCAACCTTAGCTGAACCTAATTCTTCCCTATTCAAATCACTTCCATCATTTTCCCTTATCTTAACAAATTCATTCAATAGCTTCCGCAAATTTAACTACATTTTCTATTATTTTTTGAAGGCTTATTTTCCTCCTCGTAGACGATTGGGCAATTCGCATACGTTTCGACTCATCTCAAGGCGAGCCGTATCAGCATGAATGTTGAAAAATCCTTGGAGTCAATGCACCTTCTAGGTTTGGCTGAATGTGGGATGAAGAGTCAGCTTCTAGAATGTGTAAATTCAGCCATTTGGGACGTTCTCAAGTCAGCTTAATGAATAAGCAAGTAGCTGATTGCATTTGGAGAGCAAGGGAGATGAATGGGCATGTCCAGGTTCGGCCAAACATTGAAATGAGCTACACCTTTTGTTTGAAAAATTACCAGCATTAAAACATGACTTTGAATGGCTTGCATGTGTTTAATTCATCCATTAAAACTCCCTTGACCTTTGCTATACACGAACAGCCTTTGGGAAATAATTAAGCTGCTGACTTGTTTTAATTCCAGCTTAAAAACCGTCATTAAACTCGTCCATGCACTTATCTCTCCTTCCAGCCGAATGAGGACCTTGAATAGCCAAAAGTTGGCAGCCATCATGCATGTTTCCAGCCGTCCATGCACCCACCAGGTTCATTGCTTCATGCGTTTAATGTTCCAGCCACATACATTGCATCTAGTGCATGTATCTCCTTTAATTATCTTGGGACATTCGGCTGAACCTACATGCACAAAGAAATCACTTTAAATCATTCCAAATCAGCTGAATAAAATTAAATACATGCTATGGACACATCAATGGACACTTTGGACAAATTAAACACATCATTTAGCACACACTAAATTTCGGCAGCAACTTAGTTAACTAAAAATCTGCACATTTAATTGTTGAATTAAAACACTTAAAAACCTGTAATAAAATGTGACACATTAAATTATGCTTAGAAAACTTAAATTTGATACTAAATAAAATATTTAGACACATTAACTTGCTATAGTAAAAATAAATAAATTAAAGAGTTTAATTTATTTAAGCATTAAATTAATTAATCAGCTCAATGAGCTGGAGTGAGCTCAAATGAGCTGAAAACGAGCTTATTTTGGTCGGGCATCAAAATGCACAATAGCTCCAAGGCTTTGATCCGAGCTGCTAAGTTGTAAAACGTTAGTGCCCCGGGCTGGCCTGTATCATCCCCCCTCTTCAAGACGATTCGTCCTCGAATCGAACTGTTGGTTTTCTCGAACAAAATTCCTTTTGTTCGGCTTTCCTCGGTCAAATGGGGCATATAGTAATCGGGACACCTGAAAGGGATAACCATGAATTAACAAATAAGGCTTCACACAAATTCGCAATCCAAACGTAAGCAAAAGAAAACAAGTAAATCGCACGCGAACAAGCATAAGCACATTATCATACAAAAGGAACAATGCCTTATCAAATGTTTGAAACATAATTGAATAGGCTTCATGGCATGCATACGATTTTAATGGATTCCACAAGTCAAAATTATCATACGAATAATGAATCAAATGATAAACATAAACTTCACAAGCAGGTAGTTGAGAAAATGCACATGGCACACGAAATTGAATAAACAAACCTTGCCCTGAACGATATATGAAATCACTCGCACATGAACTATAGAAATTATCGAACACAAGATTCCTTTTGTCAACTACTAAAACAATTAGACCATCAATAAGCAGAATAGGACATTCAAACACTTCATGATCTAAATGATTTACAAAGACCAATTCATCAATGCAAGGCTTATCACCCTCCGAAGAGAGTACAAATGTATCAACAAATGCTTTATGACACTTTTTGAAAACAAGTATCTTTTTGTCAATAACCAAAACAGATAGATCATTATCAAATAGGATAGAACAATTAAGCACATCACAATTTAATGACTTTACAAAAATGAAATCAGCAACGTGATGCTTGTCACCATCCGAGGATAACAAAATCTGTTCATAAGTTTCAAGTGTCGTACCTTTGGGAGCAAAAAGAAAAAGTTTGACTTTACCTTTCTCCATTAGCACAAACCTTCGATCCTCGGAAATATATTGTAGTCGAAGCTTCGCAGTTGAATTGACCTTTTCCAAATGATATGTGAACTCCATGTACAACCACAAAACTTGCTTAAGGAGCGAATAAAATTTGAACAAAAAGTGGGCAAAGTTCGTTACCTTATTCAAAAGCCAAGTATCAAAACAATAGGACTTTCTCACACGCAATTGATGATACTTGATTTTTCCACAAAATGAATCAGAAACTATTCCTGGTTTAAAAACATGTGTTTGATTATTCAAGTCAAGAAGTAGCAACAGTTTCAACAAATCAAACATGTTAAACCAATAGGACTTATGCATACTCAAGATTGAGCAATCAAAACTCTTGACATGTTTTAAAACAGATTTGTAAAAACTCAAAGATTTCGCATAGGACAATGAAAAAATCTCGTAATTATCACAATCAAGCCAGTTGGGATTAAAAGAAAATTCATCGTCATATCTAATCGAGTCTTGCATTTTTCGGATATACGTGACTCCACCTGCACACTCTGCAACGCAATGATTGTTATGAGATAAACTCGTCTTACCATCGTTTAAAACATCACAATTAATCAAAGAATGGCAATTAGCAATGCTATCCACATAATCATAATCATTCGAATGAGTTGGTAGAAATAAACACGCTTTAGGAAACTTACCTTCCTTACCTTTCGGCTCATGTGATTCAACTTTATTTTCAACTTTACTTTTTTCGATCATATGAAAACGTCTTTCGTCGGGAAGGTATTGGAGTTGAAAGTCATCGTGCGATATGCCGTGAACCTGAAATGAAGAAGTAGAACAAGAGCAAACTTCAAGTGAGTTAGTGGAATCAACTCTCTCTTTTTCTCACTCATCTTGTTCTTTTGTTTCTTTTTCAGCATCTTTTTCCTTTTCACTTTTTTTTCTCAATCTCGATTTCTTTTCTTTCTTTTTCAATTTTCTCTTCACTCTCATTTTCATTTTCTTTTTCACTCTCTTTTTCTTCACTCTCGTTTTCTCTTTCAATTTCTTTTTGTTCATTCTCTTTTTCAAAAACCTTCTCAATGGCTTTTTTAAGCTCTCTCAAGACTCGCTCATTTTCTCTCTTTCTTGCCTCTTTTCTTTTTATTTCGTTTTATTCTTTTTCAATCTCAATTTCTTGTTCAATTTTCTTTTCTTTGTCACTTTCTCTTTCTTTTCTCTCAAACTCTTTTTCTTTTATCTTTACATTACAACAAGGAGATGATACAAAAGAATCAACATGATTAAAATTTTGTTCAAGAGAAGGGAAAGCGTTCTCATAGATATCTCGATAAGTTCTTCGGAAACGTCTCTCAAATAGAGACTTCGTTGAAGCAAAAGAGGGATAACTTGTTCCTTCTCGTTCGTCGCCTCGAAAGGATTTGAACTCGTATCTTAATTCTCTCTGTCTCAAAAGCCTTGACGAACATGAGTCTTGATAAGAGTCTCTTCGCAAATAGTTTTTGGATGTATATCGCTGTGAAGAACTTGACTCCATTCTCTGACTTGATGACATCTTCCGGTCGAGCATGCTTTCCATTTTGCTCAACAAGTATTGGAAGTCAGCGGTTGAGAACCCTTCTTGTGACATGTTTATTGCTGAAAAGAAAATGTTATCAAGGAAAAATAAACAGAAAAATTGAAATACCTTACTACAAAACTCACAAGTCACTCACAAAGAAAAAAATCACTCCACTCGTGTTTCACTCGTATTATGGTTTTCTGTTTGATGAATACACTCGTGCCTTTTACCGCTCAATCTCACTCTCACAAATTCATACTTCGTTTCGAAAGACTTATTTGCTGCTTGAGGGTCGGCTTCAAAATTGGGTACAAAGGGTAATTATTTGGGTATCGGGTAGGCTAAAACAAAGAAAAGGCAAATGGGGTGGCGTTGGGAATAGATAAAAAGGAATCGAATGATGGTAGGGGGTTTTGAAGATCGAGTAGAAGGGATGAGAAACAAAAAACCAAGTTCATTTCTCCATCACTTACCCCTCGGCTAAAGTTGAGGAAGAAAGAAGATGTGTTCGAATGGTTTGGTTTAATGGGTTTGGTTGAAGATGGATGAAAGAAAGGGGTAAGTGATAGTTTGGTGGAGATGGAGAAATGAACTTAAACGAGAAATGTTGATGGAGAAATGAACTTAAACGAGAAATGATTCAACACTAATAAGTGTCACCCCGGTTTCTATGATGTTTAAGGTGGAATATGGAAATCGAAGATGGACTAAAGACCCGTTATCTAGAAAGATAAGAACCAATGGTATAATTTGATGGATGAGAATGATTGACGCCACAAGCAAGCTTGATAAGTCAAAATTGAAACTCGTACGAAAGATAGAGAGGAGTAAACTCACTCGATGAACAAAGTTCATAAAATATTATTAAGGTTCAAAAGTTCTCTAATTACAAATGAAAATAGCAAGTATTTATAGGCTATCAAGGAGCTAGCCGAATAGACACTAAATAACTTAAGAGCTAAGCTAAATTAAGCTAGAAATGACTAGAAAATTTTGGAAAGAAAAACATTGATTTGCCTAGCTAGTTTCGGCTGAATGTGGCCTTCAAATGCTTGCAAAATTCGGCTGAATGTGGAGGACAATTGGATAGCTTCTAGATGGCCAATTCACTTGGCATGAATGTTGAAAAATCCTTGGAGTCAATGCACCTTCTAGGTTCGACTGAATGTGGGATGAAGAGTCAGCTTCTAGAATGTGTAAATTCAGCCATTTGGGATGTTCTCAAGTCAACTTAATGAATAAGCAAGTAGCTGATTGCATTTGGACAGCAAGGGAGCTGAATGGGCATGTCCAGGTTCGGCCAAACATTGAAATGAGCTGCACCTTTTGTTTGAAAAGTTACCATGTAACACCCCAAACCCGGCCTAAAAGTTAGGCCCGAATCTGGTGTGTCACATGGAAGTAAAAACCATCTTTGCGATTATTAAAAACTTGCTTGAGAAATACAGCCTCTTTGTTAAAAACCAAAAACACTTAAGCAATTGTTAACTACTTGAAAACATAATAATCTTTAAAAACATTTTCGTTTGCGGAAGCATATTTGAAATAAACAATTTACGAAAATGTGACGTTTACAAATAGAGTTGCAGAAGCATTTTGAAAACGTTGCGAAAAAGTAGATAAAATACAAGTATTTTGAGAGGTTGTTTGATAAATCGATAATCGAAACTAATGATCTTACAAAACAGTGACTTTTGAAAATGACGTTGAAAATTCGAAAGAGAATCCAAGTCTTTTGAAAATATCATTAATAGTTCGAGAGAAAATATCCGTGTTAAAAATATTTGTATAAGTTTATTTTGAAATCCATTTGTTAATCGATTTTGGAAACCATTGTTTAAGTGTTTAGAAAATTTCCCCTTTTTAAATAATTTAAAAAAATAATAAAAACGTCCCAACCAAAAAGCAAAAATAAAAATAGTCCAGAGGCCTTATTACAACATTTAACCCAAAATAGTAAAGTAATAAAATAAATGAGAAAGAAGTCTAAAGTCCAAATAAACCATTTCCGAAGTATGGCCTCCCTCGAGTCATCCATAGCCCAAGTCCATATCATCAAGCATTACCTACAAGGGTTAAGAGAAAGGGGGGTGAGTTGCAAGAACTCAGTGTGAAATCCCCTTACCGTTATTCATTGGGCCGGAACCCAATTAGCAATCATCTTGGACCAAGGCCCATAAACAAATAATAAATAAATGAAATGAATGCAACCCATCCCATCCTACCAGCCGTCTAACTCTCCACCCGTACCAACCAATCTCTCCTGTGGGGATCAAGTCAACCCACCCCGCCAGTCTCTCCAATTTGCAGTCAAGCTGCCATTTATACTATTTGTGGCTGAGCCACCAGAATCATATACGATAATATAATCAGCACACAGCCTCGGTAAAAAAATGATTGACACAGAGTCGTTAATTCATATGTTAGGCACATAGCCCCGGTAAATACGTTTAGCACAAAGCCATAATCACGATGGCACAAAGCCAAATCACGTTTATATTGGCACATAGCCTTAATCACGATGGCACAAAGCCAAATCACGTTTATATTGGCACACAGCCTTAATCACGATGGCACAAAGCCAAATCACGTTTATATTGGCACATAGCCCCCTTATCGGTATTTGTGGCAATGCCACCGGTCTATACTTCTCTTCATTAATATTTTCCCATCCCATGCAGAATTATGTAAATGCAACATTCATAGTAAGGCATCATATTTACAAATATAAACAACAATTATTACTCCAGAGATTTGTTACGATAAATCGGCCCATTAAGGCATTCTATCAAATCATCCCATAGGGGCATTTTCGGTAAATCAGTCCATAAGGACATTTCGGTAAATCGATCCATAAGGACATTTCGATAAATCATTCCATAAGGACATTTCGGAAAATCGATCTATAAGGACATTTCGGTAAATCGGTCCATAAGGACATTTTAGTAAATCGGTAATTTTACCCACCAAGGGTAATTCGATAATTCGGTAACCCCGGACTTAACTACTAATTTGAGCATAGAAAATTCAAACTGTCCATCTGCGCCATATTGACTAAACTGACCATAACTCGGATTAGGAAACTCGAAATTTAGATCCATAAATTTTCCTTGAAACTAGACTCATATATCTTCTTACGATAATTTTTCCAGAATTTTTGACTTAAACATTTAGTACAGTTTATTCCTTAAAGTTTCCCTTGTTTCACTGTCCAATGATTCTGACCTCTCTTACCTAAATTTCAAATATCTCACTATACGGTTTTTATATACTGCTCCCACTTGTTTCTAATGAAAATAGGCTCACTAATGAATCCATACATATGAATTATAACCCTTAATTCACTTTGTACAATTTTATACCATTTTTCCAAAACAGATCAGGGAACCACGAAGTCATTCAGAACCAGTCTCACTAAAATTTAGATATCTCAGAATATAGAATTCCTTTTCCTTCTCCGTTTCTTCCTTATCAAAATAGACACAGTAAGTTTTAATCTGATATCTTATTCCCTTTCTAATTCATTTTCTCCTATTTTTCATGATTTTTCAAATACACGTCACTGTTTCTAACCAAAACTATTTTATTACGAAATACGATTACCATTACGATCATACGCACGCCCGAGTGATCACGGATGCAAGTTTTTGGTTTTCTTCGATATTTTGACCAAATCACAGAACATATCATGCAAAATTTTAGAGAGATGTGAGATTACACACCATATCAAACATGTATTCGGAAGGTACGGGATTACACACCTGATTTTGATTTCCTAAAGAACCACTCGTCGATGACCTAGAACAATACCAACCAAAAGTTAGCCTCGGATTTCCAAAAGATTTCGTATCACTTACACTTGAATCACTTACCACTATATCCGAAGGTAGAAATATATCGAGTGATTTGTCCCTAAAACATATAGTCGATTAGTCAAAACTTCAATCCGATTTGTAACATAGCCAAATAGAGATATAACGAAAAATCCAAAAATGAACCCCCTTACCTTATCGATATTGGATCCAATTTCCATCATTTGACATCGGCTAGAACAATACACGGTCTCCCACTTAATGCACTACGAAAAAAGAGTGATTAAGACATGAAGAAGTGGAGGATAACACCATTTTCGGTTACGATCACGATTTACAACCGAATAGTGATAAATACTTATTCGGCTAAAGAGAAAAGAATATGATCATAGAAAAGAATTCACTTACTGATTTAATCGAAGAAAGAATGTCACCTCAAACGAGAAAGAAATTATGAAGGAGTGATTGTGGATTGTGAGTTTTGGCTATGGAAGAAAATGAACAAGAATAGTTTCGGTTATGAGGGTATGGATTAGAGGAAAAAGATAGTAGAGTTGGAGAATTTCGTGAAAAGAAAAGAAAGGTTGAGAGGGGTGCTTATCAAATTTCAGTTTTCAAGAGAAGATGAATGAAAATAGTTTGGTCTCAATGGTTTGGTACCTACGGTAACAAGAAAGAATTGAAGAAAAGAAATGCTCACTAATGGCTTGAAGTTTCGGCAAAGATGAGAAGAAATTTGAGAGAAATGGCGTAAAAATGCAAGAAGAATTTTTTTGCCAAAACACTACTAAGTCTCTACCAAATGCCAACAAAAAAAATTCAGCTACCTATTCTCCCCAAAACCGTCCACATGCATCCCCCCTAGGATAAGAGTTTGGCCACCCAAGCTTTCCAAAACATCACCCACGAAATAAGCCTTATGCCCCCCTTTCTTTCCTATTTCCCTTGATTCCTTTCCCAAACTTCAACCTTGCCTTATTCATATAGCCACCTTACCAAAATAATGAAGTCAACCTTGCCATGAATGCCTCTTGGCCGACACTTAAGGAAAGGGTGCAAAAATAATAGTTAAAGTTTGCACACAATGGGATTTGAACCTCTTCCCTCAAAGTCCATCACTTGATGCCATAACCTCTTTACCAATAGCTCATTTATGCAAGCACATTACTCATTTATTTCTATAAGTCTTGAAGCTACTTACCATTTCTCCTTAAAGTGCTAAAATACAAATTTTTTTCCTAGGGCCCAATTAAACCCGAGACTTTATAGAAACCTCGTAACCTTCCAAATTCACTTAACTAATAAGTCCAATTTGCAATAATGCCATTCTCTTGTTCTCAAAATTTTAAACACTCCTACACTCAAGGCCCATTGGGCCTAATCCTACTAGGCCCAATTTTGGGATGTTACAATTCTACCCTCCTTAAAGAAATTTCGTCCTCGAAATTTCCAACCAACTACTAAACGCATCGCCCAAATCACACCACTAAGCTTTCATCACAAGACTCTGATCTTAATAACATTAATGTACTTTTAACATAATCTTGAATCCTCTTTCACACAACCAAACGTCTAACCACAGAAGCAAACCGTTATCTACCATTTATACTTAGAATTTTCTACATTCAATCATCACGTCCAACCAAAACATACCTGACTTGATGGTGATGAAATAATCCCGAGCCTTATGCTTATTAGACCCGCATCTCAAGCATGCTCCTGACCTCCTCCAACATTCTCCCGGATGATGCCTCTTGCAAAAATCACAAGCCGGGAAGTTTGGTCGTGCCTTGACATACTTTACAGAACGTGACTGCGACCCAAAAGAATCGTGATCTAATTTCTTCTTATAGCTCACAGACCCAACTCGAAGCGCTTCATCGATTCCTTTAACCTCTTCCAATACCTCCTTAACTATCTGAGTCAGCTCGACAACCCCAGCTCGGTCATGAGAACCCGTCTCAGCCACTGGCGATGCTAACGCCTCCCTTTCAGAAACATGCCTCGGTGCCGAAGATCTAGCCCTAGCACCTCGACCTCTACCACGTCCACGTCTACCGCGTCCACGTCTTCTAGCGTTCATGTTTTCTAGGTCGATATAATCTTGATTACGAGTTTTATGAATCAGTATACTATTCGATGTTTATTAAACAATGTTTTATGAAGTATGAGTAGAAAAGTTATTTTCGAGTGTCAAATCCGCATCCTAGAGTCTCAATCTCTATAGTTTCAACTCCTAAAGCTAACAATTCTAGAGTATTCTATTTCGTAGAATTTTCGTACCACAGTAATAACATAAAATGAAAACAAATACTTACTTAACTTGGTGCTGGATACTCGTGGTTCCATACTTCCTTTAGAACATATATTTAAAAATAAAAATTCTAAACAGCTTTGGAAAATGCTTTTGAACCCAAACCACGGCCGAGTTTTGCAACTGGGCTCTGATACCATAAAATGTAACCACCCAAACCTGACCAAGAAGTTAGGCCTGAATCTGGTGTGTCACATGGAAGTAAAAACCATCTTTGCGATTATTAAAAACTTGCTTGAGAAATACAGCCTCTTTGTTAAAAACCAAAAACACTTAAGCAATTGTTAACTATTTGAAAACATAATAATCTTTAAAAACCTTTTCGTTTGCGGAAGCATATTTGAAATAAATAATTTACGAAAATGTGACGTTTATAAATAGAGTTGCAGAAGTATTTTGAAAACATTGCGGAAACGTAGATAAAATACAAGTATTTTGAGAGGTTGTTTGATAAATCGATAATCGAAACTAATGATCTTACAAAACCTTGACTTTTGAAAACGACGTTGAAAATTCAAAAGAGAATCCAAGTCTTTTGAAAATATCGTTAATAGTTCGAGAGAAAATATCCGTGTTAAAAATATTTGTAAAAGTTTATTTTGAAATCCATTTGTTAATCGATTTTGGAAACCATTGTTTAAGTGTTTAGAAAATTTCCCCTTTTTAAACAATTTAAAAATAATAATAAAAACGTCCCAACCAAAAAGCAAAAATAAAAATAGTCCAGAGGCCTTATTACAACATTTAACCCAAAATAGTAAAGTAATAAAATAAATGAGAAAGAAGTCTAAAGTCCAAATAAACCATTTTCGAAGTATGGCCTCCCTCGAGTCATCCATAGCCCAAGTCCATATCATCAAGCATTACCTACAAGGGTTAAGAGAAGGGGGTGAGTTGCAAGAACTCAGTGTGAAATCCCCTTACCGTTATTCATTGGGCCGGAACCCAATTAGCAATCATCTTGGACCAAAGCCCATAAACAAATAATAAATGAAATGAAATGAATGCAACCCATCCCATCCTACCAGCCGTCTAACTCTCCACCCGTACCAACCAATCTCTCCTGTGGGGATCAAGTCAACCCACCCCGCCAGATCTCTCAATTTGCGATCAAGCGCCATTTATACTATTTGTGGCTGAGCCACCAGAATCATATACGGTAATATAATCGGCACACAGCCTCGATAAAAAAATGATCGACACAGAGTCGTTAATTCATATGTTAGGCACATAGTCCCGGTAAATACGTTTAGCACAAAGCCATAATCACGATGGCACAAAGCCAAATCACGTTTATATTGGCACATAGCCTTAATCACGATGGCACACAGCCTTAATCACGATGGCACAAAGCCAAATCACGTTTATATTGGCACATAGCCCTTATCGGTATTTGTGGCAATGCCACCGGTCTATACTTCTCTTCATTCATATTTTCCCATCCCATGCAAAATTATGTAAATGCAACATTCATAGTAAAGCATCATATTTACAAATATAAACAACAATTATTACTCCAGAGATTTGTTACGATAAATCAGCCCATTAAGGCATTCTATCAAATCAGCCCATAGGGGCATTTTCAGTATCGGTCCATAAGGACATTTCGATAAATCGGTCTATAAGGACATTTCAGTAAATCAGTCCATAAGGACATTTCGGTAAATCGGTCCATAAGGACATTTCGGTAAATCGGTAATTTTACCCACCAAGGGTAATTCGGTAATTCGGCAACCCCGGACTTAACTACTAATTTGAGCATAGAGAATTAAAACTGTCCATCTGTGTCATATTGACTAAACTGACCATAACTCGGATTAGGAAACTCGAAATTTAGATCCGTAAATTTTCCTTGAAACTAGACTCATATATCTTCTTACGATAATTTTTCCAGAATTTTTGACTTAACCATTTAGTACAGTTTATTCCTTAAATTTTCCCTTGTTTCACTGTCCAATGATTCTGACCTCTATTACCTTAATTTCAAATATCTCACTATACGGTTTTTATATACTGCTCCCACTTGTTTCTAATGAAAATAGGCTCACTAATGAATCCATACATATGAATTATAACCCTTTATTCACTTTGTACAATTTTATACCATTTTTCCAAAACAGATCAGGGAACCACGAACCAGTCTCACTAAAATTAAGATATCTCAGAATATAGAATTCCTTTTCCTTCTATGTTTCTTCCTTATTAAAATAGACACAGTAAGTTTTAATTTGATATCTTATTCCCTTTGTAATTCCTTTTCTCCTATTTTTCGTGATTTTTCAAATACACGTCACTGTTTCTGACCGAAACTATTTTATTACGAAATACGATTACCATTACGATCATACGCACGCCCGAGTGATCACGGATGCCAGTTTTTAGTTTCCTTCGGTATTTTGACCAAATCACAGAACATATCATGCAAACTTTCAGAGAGATGTGAGATTACACACCATATCAAACATGTATTCGGAAGGTACGGGATTACACACCTGATTTTGATTTCCTAAAGAACCACTCGTCGATGACCTAGAACAATACCAACAAAAAGTTAGCCTCGAATTTCCAAAAGATTTCGTATCACTTACACTTGAATCACTTACCACTATATCTGAAGGTAGAAATATATCGAGTGATTTTTCCCTAAAACATATAGTCGATTAGTCGAAACTTCAATCCGATTTGCAACATAGCCAAATAGAGATATAACGAAAAATCCAAAAATGAACCCCCTTACCTTATCGATATTGGATCCAATTTCCACCGTTTGACTTCGGCTAGAACAATACACGGTCTCCCACTTAAAGCACTATGAAAAGAGAGTGATTAAGACATGAAGAAGTGGAGGATAACACCATTTTCGGTTACAATCACGATTTACAACTGAATAGTGATAAATACTTATTCGGTTAAAGAGAAAAGAATATGATCATAGAAAAGAATTCACTTATCGATTTAATCGAAGAAAGAATGTCACCTCAAACGAGAAAGAAATTATGAATGAGTGGTTGTGGATTGTGAGTTTTGGCTATGGAAGAAAATGAACAAGAATAGTTTCGGTTATGAGGGTATGGATTAGAGGAAAAAGATAGTAGAGTTGGAGAATTTTGTGAAAAGAAAAGAAAGGTTGAGAAGGGGTGCTTATCAAATTTCGGTTTTCAAGAGAAGATGAATGAAAATAGTTTGGTCTCAATGGTTTGGTACCTACGGCAACAAGAAAGAATTGAAGAAAAGAAATGCTCACTAATGGCTTGAAGTTTCGGTAGAGATGAGAAGAAATTTGAGAGAAATGGCATAAAAATGCAAGAAGGAATTTTTGCCAAAACACTACTAAGTCTCTACCAAATGCCAACTAAAAAATTCAGCTACCTATTCTCCCCAAAACCGTCCACATGCATCCCCCCCTAGGATAAGAGTTTGGCCACCCAAGCTTTCCAAAACATCACCCACGAAATAAGCCTCATGTCCCCCTTTCTTTCCTATTTCCCTTGATTCCTTTCCCAAACTTCAACCTTGCCTTATTCATATAGCCACCTTACCAAAATAATGAAGTCAACCTTGCCATGAATGCCTCTTGGCCGACACTTAAGGAAAGGGTGCAAAAATAATAGTTAAAGTTTGCACACAATGGGATTTGAACCTCTTCCCTCAAAGTCCATCACTTGATGCCATAACCTCTTTACCAATAGCTCATTTATGCAAGCACATTACTCATTTATTTCTATAAGTCTTGAAGCTACTTACCATTTCTCCTTAAAGTGCTAAAATACCAATTTTTTTCCTAAGGCCCAATTAAACCCGAGACTTCATAGAAACCTCGTAACCTTCCAAATTCACTTAACTAATAAGTCCAATTTGCAATAATTCCATTCTCTTGTTCTCAAAATTTTAAACACTCCTACACTCAAGGCCCATTGGGCCCAATCCTACTAGGCCTAATTTTGGGATGTTACATACCAGCATTAAAACGTGACTTTGAATGGCTTGCATGTGTTTAATTCATCCATTAAAACTCCCTTGACCTTTGCTATACACGAACAGCCTTTGGGAAACAATTAAGCTGCTGACTTGTTTTAATTCCAGCTTAAAAACCTTCATTAAACTCGTCCATGCACTTAGCTCTCCTTCCAGCCGAATGGGGACCTTGAATAACCAAAAGTTGGTAGCCATCATGCATGTTTCCAGCCGTACATGCACCCACCAGGTTCATTGCTTCATGCGTTTAATGTTCCTGCCACATACATTGCATCTAGTGCATGTATCTCCTTTAATTGTCTTGGGACATTCGGCTGAACCTACATGCAAAAAGAAATCACTTTAAATCATTACAAATCAGCTGAATAAAATTAAATACATGCTATGGACACATCAATGGACACTTTGGACAAATTAAACACATCATTTAGCACACACTAAATTTCGGCAGCAACTTAGTTAACTAAAAATCTGCACATTTAATTGTTGAACTAAAACACTTAAAAACCTGTAATAAAATGTGACACATTAAATTATGCTTAGACAACTTAAATTTGACACTAAATAAAATATTTAGACACATTAACTTGCTGTAGTAAAAATAAATAAATTAAAGAGTTTAATTTATTTAAGCATTAAATTAAGTAATCAGCTCAATGAGCTGGAGTGAGCTCAAATGAGCTGAAAACGAGCTCATTTTGGTCGGGCATCAAAATGCACAATAGCTCCAAGGCTTTGATCCGAGCTGCTAAGTTGTAAAACGTTGGTGCCCCGGGCTGGCCTGTATCACTTTTTAGTTGATTTTTGGTTACAAATGAAGTGGCTATTAAAGGGATGTTTAATACATCAATTAAGGAGTTTTAAGGAGCATTTTAACTTCTCTTAAATTCGGCAACAACCTCTTTCACCTACCAGCAGTTTTTGCTCATTTAAAGATGAAAACAAGCATTCAAAACACCGTTTAGTTGCTGGTGTCTTTTCAGCTAGCCAAGGGACAACTCAAGAGATATTTTAAGCATTCAAGGATGATCAATCAAGCTGAATTAAAGTGAATTCAAGCATGGAGTAAATTGTTACAAGAATATCAAGAGTCTTGAGTTTAATTTCAGTTTTAATTAGCACATTAAGATGTGACCTTTCAGCTAACTTTTCTATCCTTATAAATATGTGTAACCAGCCATTTTGAAGGGAATTTTGACAACTTAATGAATTGCTGCCAATTTGGTGAGAAATTCTTCTCTCAAATTTCATCCAAAGACTCCGTTGACTTATCTAACTAGTTAGTGGCGTCAACCCGTTTTTGTTCGACCGAACTTATCACGATTTCGTGTGGCGTTCGACACCAATTATACCGAGGTTCCTATCTTATTTAGATAGTGGGTCGAGGTTTCCCATTCTTCTTTCATAAACCACTTAAGGGCCTATAAGTTTTGGGTCAACCTTCAATCGAAGTGTTAGTTCACTCTTGTTCTTAAGAACCCGTTTTCAAACCAATCACCAACCTCCTTATTCCTCCATAACCGAACCTTCCTATTTCGAATAACTTTTCTTCTTTTAAGCCTAACTTTTTCACCCTTAACTACACTTAATCTAATATCCAACATCTTTCCAAACCCAAATGGTACTTCCTCGTTTAAACGATCGGGCAACCATACGTCTCGGATTAATTGACGGAACCGAGATCGTATCATTACCATCATTTAAAACATCAAAATTAATCAAAGAATGAGAATTGACGATATCATCCACATAAATGAGAATTGACGATATCATCCACATAATCACAAGCATTCAAATAAGTTGGTGGAGACTGAAACGCTTTAGAGCACTTACCTTCCTTACCTTGTTCGATCAATCGAAATCGCCTCTCATCGGGAAGGTAATTAAGATGGAACTTGCTAATCGAATGATACGGGCACGCCCTATCATGAGCCAAGTACAGCTCGAGACCCAATGGTGTTACTTCAAGGGCCGATCACAAGGGCTCATGCAAGGTGATTCAAGGATGCTATTAGGGCTATGGTTCAGCAAGTGTGGGATGAAGTCAATGCTAGTCCATTCGAACAAGTTGGTGGCAACCTAAGGAGTCAGTATCGCACTCTCCTACAAGCTTAAGTTTGAGCTACTGAGCTCAACCTTAGCTCCACATTAACATCCGAGCTCAATCCCAGCTATTGGCTAGCTCACAAGCTTCCATTAGCTCGATTCTAGCTCATTCATGCATGATGAGCTCACTAAGGCTATTCGGCCTTAGCTATTAAATTAGTTAGCTACATTAAATAAATTTGGACATATTAATTAGTTGTTTTAAATTTGCTGCATTTAAATAAGTTTGATTAAGATTTAATTATTACATATTTATTAGCTAAGAGTTAATATGCTAAGCTTAGGAAAAAATTAATAAGCTTGCTGCCCATTTAATTTGTCTAGCCGTCTAGCTCATTTAAAGTGTCTTAGCTCCAGCCGAAATTAAGGTAAGCATTATTCAACTCCTATTTAATTTGTTCTAGCTCAAAACATGGTTTAAATGTGAATTAAGTTGCTGGAAGTTAATGAGCTGACTTAGAATTAATGAGCTAAATTTTTCTTTGTGCAGGTGCAATGTTGGGACGGCATTTAAGGTGCATTTGCTGCTGGAATTTTTTTCAAGAGTTGTGATGTTTCGGTTAATGCAATAGCCATCCTTAGCTGCTGATTACTCTCCCCAACATGTCCATTGAGCTCATCCAAGCTCCAATTTAATGCCGTTCACACCAGCAGCCTAGGCGTTCACACTTGAGGGTTGTTTACTTCCTTATTTTCACACCTTTTTTACCTTTGGTGTCCATGAGTTCACACCATCAGACCAGCTAGGTACTCAAGGCTAATTATGAAGCTCAATCAAGTCATTCAAGCTCCCAAGGCCAAATATTAAAGTGCAAACTAGCTCTTCATTTTCCCATTAAAATTCGGCTGCACCTAACCATTCTAGAAGCTGATTGTTGGTGTCCATTGGCTGAATGTGGTCAGCAAGATTAATGGTGTTCTTCTAGATTAATCTAGGTGATTCATGGATGAACATTTCTTATATATTAAGCATGTCCATTCGGCTAGCTCCTTAGGCTTATAAATAGCTTGTTAATTTCAGTTGTAAAGGACTTTTGGCAAAAATTTTAATGTTACTCTGCCGAATTTGTGAGACATATTTTCTCCAATTTCGTTTAGAACTCGTTGGCTTATCTAGTGAGCTAGTGGCGTCAACCATTTCCTTTTCTATCGACCCTATACCGAGGTTCCTATCAATCCCGATAGTCGGTCGAGGTCCAAATTCCATCTATCTCAAACATTAAGAATCGTATAAACAATTTGGGTCGATACCAATTCTGATGCGAGACGGCTCGGGGTAGTCGAGTCGTTCACTTGAGTGCCCGATCTTCTTACGAGGAGAGGTTGGAAACTCAAGAAGCTTAGGTGTTTTCGAAATTGATTTGCGGAAGCTTAGGGTAAGTTTTGAAAATTAAAGGACTTAAGTTAGGAATGGAGGTATAAAGAAGAGATGGGGTTAGGTTTTAGAAGTCGGAAGAAATGAGGTTCGGGTTTAGGTTGGTAAAGAAAGTAGATGATGGTATTCGGTTTAGTCGGATAGAAGAAAAATGGATAAGGTCAAAGAATGGGTGTTTGGTTAAGAATGAATAAAAAGAAAGTAATTGGGTGGTGATGGAAAATAGAGCTTAAATCGGGAATCGATTCAACACTATAAAGAGTGTCACCCCGGTTCCAATCAGTTTAAGGTGGTTTGATGGAAATAGGAAGAACGCCACACTAGGGTTAAGGAGTGATAAGTTCAAACAAGAATCGAAAGATGCCACAAGCTAGCTTGATAAGTCGACCAAAACTCGTACGAATAAGCAGAGGAGTAAACTCACTCTTTGTTGAACAAAAGTTCATTAATAATTTTGCCAAAAGTTTTTTTACAACTGAAATTCAACAACTATTTATAGCCTAAGCTAGGGTAGCCGAATGGGTAGCTTAATGGCTAAGAATTCAGCCATGAATATGCTAGAAAATTCTAGAAATAAAACCCTTAATTTGCTGTAGCTAAATTCGGCTGAATGGGCATGAATGAAGCATTTAAATTTCGGTTCATGCTTGGAGATGATGCATGGATTGGCCGAATCAACATGTTGTTTCATGTGATGCATTCATGCATCCTTAACCTTGAAGAAAGCTTAATTCCATGGATGTGCAGCCCCTTAATTGTTCCTACAACTCCCTTGGCCGAATGGGGCTTAATGTGCCTTGATTGCTTGTATGTTCATCTTTAAAATGCATGAAGCATGCATGAACGTCCCAATGCATGTTCCTCCATAAATTCGGTCCATGAATGTTCAAATGCATGAAGATTCAGTAGCCCCCTCTTGCATGAATGTCCCAAGTACTTGTACTTCCTTAAATGCCTTCCAATGAACCTCATTTGTGCATGCACACTCCCATACGTTGCACCAAACCGTTCATGAACCTGGCATTAATCACATCTTCACATTCGGCTGAACCTAAACACAAAATGAACACTTTTAATTGTCATGTATATTCGGCTGAACCTTAATAAACATTATCTAGATAAATTAATAAACTTAATAATTAAAGTAAGATAAAATTAATGTGGACTTAGCTAACTAATTAAATTCGGCTAGCTCAAAACATATGAAAAACATTTAATGAACTGATTTGAGCTAGGGAATTCGGTCATGAGCTGTATCAAGCTGAATAAATTAAAACTAACACTTAATTTATTTTAAAGATAAAATAAATGAGCTGGAAAGAAACTAATTCGAGTTCAATCGAGCTTAAATGAGTTCAAGTGAGCTAATTTGAGCTGCACGAAGCTCGAGAAGCTGAAATTAAGCTGAACCAAGCTGAGAGCAGCTTGCACTAATGTGCAAAGTGATACAGGCACGCCCGGGGCACCAGCATTTTTCAAAGTGACGAAGCTCGGATCAAATGCCCCAAGTGCCGAGAAGCTGATATGCACTTTGGTGCATTTCCAAATTGAGCCGGATTAGTCCATTTAGGCTTGATTTGAGCTCACTCGAGCTCGTTCCAGCTCATTGAGTCGCTTTTGCTTTTAATTTAATGTTTTAAATAAATTGAGTAATTAAATTTATTAATTTTTCCTATAGCAAATTAAATGTGTCTAAATGATTAATTTAGTGTTGGATTTAATTTGTCTAAGCCTAAATTAATTTGTCACATTTTATTGCAAGCTTTTAAGATGTTTTTAAGATAAAATTAATGTGCAGATTTTTCTACTTAAATAGAAATTTCGAATTTAGTATGTGTGCTAAATGTGAATTTAAGTTGTCCTAAGTGTCTATTAAGATGTCATGAACGTGTTTAATTTATGTTCAGCTGATTTGGAGTGTTTTAATGTGAATTCATTCCCTTTTATAGGTTAGCCGAATGTGCATGGAAGCATTAAAGAGATACATGCACCTAGGTGCATTGTACCTAGCCGAATACATCAAGGAACCTAGGAGGTGCATGGACGGCTGGAAGAATGCATCTTGGCTGTTCATTTTTGACTCTCCAATGACACCCATTCATCCATAGAGTCACCAGCCCATTTAAGACCCCAAGGTGGCCGAATGTCTTCCAATGCACATCAAATTCGTTTCACATTTGCTGCACAAATTCAAGGGCTATTCGGTTGCTAATTTTTCATCAAAAGGTGCTATTTTAAGAGCCTAATTAAGGCAAGGGACGTACCTAGCTGTTGCATGCATCTTTGAGGGCTTCAAAGTACATTTTCCCTTCTAGAAAGATGGCCCTTGACGTTCCCCAAAGGCTGCTCATGAACTTGGACAAATTTTGGACAATTAACCTTCTAGAAAACCGTCCATTGGAGTCCCTTTGCTGTCCAAATTCGTTCAGCCATTTCCTTCTCCATTAAGCTGACTTGAAAACGTCCCAAAAGGCTGAATTTACACATCCAAGAGGGCTGCTCACGTTCTCCTTTATTGCTGGTCATTTTTCAGCCAAGAGAAGCACTTTAATGAGCTCATTTAAGCTTAATTGATTGAACCTAGCTGCTGCCCTTTCACCACATGCAATTGCCCTTTTAGAAACCGTCCAAAAAGCTACCAATCAGCCGAATTTTGCCAAGGAGTTTAAGGGGCATTATTCTAGAATTTTCCAGCAATTATTAGTTGAAATTAACTTAGCTATTAAGCTAATTTTGTGACCATTCGGCTAGCACCTTTAGTTGCCTATAAATACTTGTTATTTTCATTAGTTATGTTAGACTCTTTTGATTATTAAACTTTGATATATTTTATGAACTTATGTTCTTGAGTGAGTTTTATCTCCTCTTACGTTTTAAATGCAATTTCGATTCGACTTATCAAGCTTGCTTGTGGCGTCAATCGTATTCTTCCATTTTATTATACCAACGGTTCTTATCTTTATAGATAACGGGTCTTGGTCCGCCATCGATTCAATCCTTTCCACCTTAAACGTTATAGAAACCGGGGTGACACATCTTTGTGTTGAATCGTTTCTTGTTTAAGTCCTATTCTCCATTTCCACCAAACTATCAAAATATCACCTATCCCTTATCCATCTTCCTTTCTAAAAACCGAACCTATCCTTCTCCTTATCCGAATCATTCCCACACTTAAACACCTCCATTCCTAACTTAAGCCATCTTCTAAACTAATTCACTTAAGCTTCCGCAAACTCCTCCGTATCTTCCTATTATTTTCCGAAAGGCTTATCACCTCCTCATAGACGATTGGGCACTTGCATACATTTCGACTCTTCCCGAGGCGGACTGTATCACAAAGCTTCTCTAAGACGTTGACCTAAGCCTTTTCATCTTTATTGAGCTGAATTTCAGTCCAACATTGAATCAATAAAGTCGAAACAGCCTCTTAGAATTGCTTAGCTTGCACTCGAGTCACCGGGCCTTTAATGAGCTCGAAAGGGTCGAAATTTGAATCTTGAGTTGCCCCGGGTTGGGTTACATCAAATTCGATATTGGTTCTTGTTTGATTTCTTATGACCTATTTCATACCATTTCGTACCCCAATTCCAAAACCGAAAGCGCTTCACTATCTATTCTTTACCCATATCGATACCATCTTTCCAATTTATCCACTTGAATCGTATTGCCAATTTCACCTCTTTCTTCCATAAACTGAAACCATTTTCTAAACCTCTTGTACCCGAACCAAAACTGAATCATTCCAAACTTAGACGACCCAAGTATCATTCAGTTTCTTCTATACCCAACATTCTACTTTCTCGTTAATGATCGGGTAATCTCGAATACATCTCAGATTCAACTCAAAGACGGGACTGTATCATCTGGTATCAGAGCTACTTAAAACGGGAAGTACGAGGCTTCGGAAAACAATCCCGAAAGAATTAAAGTAAGTACAAAAAAATTCGTATAAAAAAATTTATATTTAAAAAAAAATTTGAATCTAGTTTAATCTTTCTTCTTTCTTTGAACAAAATCGTTTCTCGACCCTACTCTACTTATCATTCTTCTTCACCCATCCCTTCAATCTTTCAGCCTATTCTATCACCTTCTACTTTACGACCCTTGAAACCCTGTTGTGACCGACCCCTAAGCCTACTGCTAGGCCTTGGCGAGTCTGAAAACAAAATCACGAGAAAGGAGGAGAGGTAAAAGGCACGAGAGCGTGAGTTCATTCGAGGGGAGGTAAAAGCTGAACTAAGAGTGTAAACATGAGTGTGAGTGTCATTGAACTTCTTTCTTTCTGAGTGAACTGTGAGGTTTTGTTTTAAGGTTTAAATTTTATTAAAATGTCACAAAATACTAGCCAAAACATGGAAGAATAATAAGGGAGACAACCAATCAGAAACGTTTCGGATTTGCAAATACAAGCTCTTTTGCGCGAGATGGAACGACTACTCGACCAGAGACTCAATCCTCTTGAAGATCGGCTCTACCAAGTCGAGAACCAAGGGCCACACGATGAAACACCCGAAGAAGTGAGACGAAGGTGTGGACGACCTAATCCACGATGAGAACGACCAAGAGTTCCCGACGACGATATCAATGAACTTAGCGAGGATGAAAGTGACCATGAGTCCAACCTAAGTGTTGGAAGGAGAGATCCTCGAAACCAAGGACCAAGAGAACGGAGGAGGGAAGATGACGATCTGAAGAACATCAAACTTTCCATTCCCCCTTTTCAAGGAAAGTTAGATCCCGAAGCGTACCTAGAATGGGAGAAGAAAATCGAACTCACGTTCGATTGTCATAACTATTCAGAAAATAAGAAGGTCAAACTAGCCGCAATAGAATTTTTAGATTACGCTATGATATGGTGGGATCAGTTGACCACTAGTCGAAGGCGTAACGGAGAAAGGCCAATCACCACTTAGGCTGACATGAAGGCGGCCATGCGACGACGATTCATCCCAACATACTATCATAGGGAGTTACATCAAAGGCTTCAAAACCTTACCCATGGGGCGAAGAGCGTCGAAGATTACTATAAGGAAATAGAGGTGGCGAGGATCTGAGCCGATATCCAAGAAGAACGAGAAGCTATAATGGCTCAATTTTTAGCCGGACTCAACTGAGAGATTGGAAACGTTGTTGAGTTGCAACATTACATTGAGGTGGAGGACATGGTTCATATGGCAATCAAAGTGGAGAAGCAATTGAAGCAAAAAGGTGCAAACCGAAGCTATCCCAATGCCAAACCATCTAAGTGGGGCCAAAACACCAACAAAGGATTCCCAACAAACTGACCGAAGGAGTCCACGATAATCTCTAAGCCAAACAAGCCTATGGCTGAGACAAGCAAAGGTAAGGCTCCTGAAAGCTCCACTGTTCGTTCGAGGGACATAAAATGTTTTAAGTGCCTTGGCCGAGGACGTATCGCGAGTCAGTGCCCGAATAGATGAACCATGGTGATGCGAGCCGATGGCGAGATCGAAACGGAGGACGAGGAGGAGAATGAGTCCGAGCCTAATTCTGAAAATGAAGAGGACTTAGAGCAGGCCGTTGAAGGAGAGTTGCTCGTAGTAAAGTGAAGCCTAAGTCTCCAAAGCGTGGGAAACGAGGAGCAACGAGAGAACATCTTTCATTCAAGGTTTCAAGTGCAAGGAAAAGTATGTAGCATCATAATCGATGGAGGAAGTTGCACTAATGTTGCAAGTACTCTCATGGTGGAAAAGTTGGGTTTGACAACCACCAAGCACCCGACTCCATACAAGCTTCAGTGGCTTAATGATGGCGGAGAGTTGAAAGTTACGAAGCAAGTCATAGTGTCCTTTAGCATAGGGAAGTACTCCGACGAAGTGTTATGCGATGTGGTGCCGATGCACGTGGGTCACCTACTCCTAGGATGACCATGGCAGTACGACTGGCGGGTGATGCACGATGGCTACACCAATCGTTATTCCTTCAAACACCTTGGAAGGAATGTGACGCTTGCACCCCTCACTCCTAAGCAAGTTTTCGAAGATCAGCAAAAGCTTAAACTTTCTATTGATCAAGCGAGAGAAAAAGAAAAGAGTACAAAAGAAAAAGTCAAAAAAAATGAGCGAGAGAAAAAAAAATGCAAAATAAAGTGAAAGAAAACAAAAATTAGAAAAAAATGAAGATGAAAAAGAGAGTGGTAAAATGAGTGTCTTTGCGAGGGCTAGTGATATCCGGAGGGCTATGTTTTTAAGACAACCAATGTATGTACTTTTGTACAAAGAAGCATTTTTGAATACTAACGAGTTACCCGAAAATCTTCCTGCTTCTGTGTTGTCTTTGATTCAGGAATTTGAAGACATTTTCCCGGATGAGATACCAAGTGGGCTGCCTCCCATTCGAGGCATCGAGCATCAGATCGACTTGGTACCCGGAGCTGCTTTGCCCAACCGCCCTACATACAGGAGCAATCTTGAGGAAACGAAGGAACTCCAAAAGCAAATCATCGAACTCTTAGATAAAGGATACATCTGAGAGAGTCTGAGTCCCTGCGCGGTGCCGGTACTACTTGTACCCAAGAAAGATGGCTCGTGGCAGATGTGTGTCGATTATCGCGCCATCAACAAAATCACTGTTAAGTATCGACATCCGATACCTCGTCTCAACGACATGCTCGACGAACTAAGTGGTGCATGAATCGTTACAAAGATCGATCTCAAAAGTGGCTACCACCAAATCAATATGCGTGAAGGCGATGAATGGAAAATGGCCTTCAAGACGAAGCTAGGTTTGTACGAATGGTTGGTAATGCCATTCGGGCTTACAAATGCACCAAGTACTTTTATGCGTCTTATGAATCATGTATTGCGTGTGTTTATTGGTAAATCTTGTGTAGTCTACTTTGATTATATCTTAGTGTACAGCAAGACTTTGGAGGAGCATGTACAACATTTGCGCGCTGTGTTGGAAACTCTACGAAAAGAGGTATTGTACGCTAACCTTAAGAAGTGCTCATTTTGTACTGACAAGGTTGCATTTTTAGGCTATGTCGTGAGTGCCAAAGGCTTGGAGGTGGATCAAGAGAAGGTACGAGCGATCCAAGAATGGCCACGCCCGACGAATATTAGCCAAGTTAGGAGTTTCCATGGGTTGGCTAGTTTTTACCGCAGATTTGTGCCCAACTTTAGCACAATAGCCGCACCATTAACAAGTGTAATTAAGAAAAATGCTACATTTCATTGGACTGAAGAACAAGAACGATCATTTAATTTGATTAAAGAGTGTCTTGTGAAAGCTCCCTTATTATCCCTCCCTGATTTTACTAAAACTTTTGAGATTGAGTGTGACGCTTCAGGAGTAGGAATCAGAGCTATGCTGACTCAAGATGGAAGACCGGTGGCGTACTTTAGTGAAAAATTGAGTGGAGCTGCCCTCAATTATCCGGTGTACGACAAGGAGATGTATGCCTTGATTCGATCACTCGAAACATGGCAGCATTATCTAAGACTGAGGGAGTTCATCATTCACTCTGACCATGAAGCGCTTAAGTATGTCAAGGGCTAGCATAAACTCAACAAACGACATGCGAAGTGGATTGAGTACTTAGAGTCATTTTCGTACATAATCAAGTACAAGAAAAGTAAAGAAAATGTAGTGGCTGATGCCCTGTCACAGAGGTATACTCTATTGACTTTTCTTGACTCTAAATTGCTTGGTTTTCATCATATGAAAGAATTGTATGTTGGTGATGAAGATTTTGGAAATATCTATGCTGCTTGTGAAAATGGTGCTTTTGAGAAGTTTTACAGGAACGAAGGATTTCTCTTCAAAGAGAACAAGTTATGTATACCACAAGGCTCCATTCAAGAGTTTCTCGTGTTGGAGGCACATTGTGGTGGCCTTATGGGTCACTTCAGAAGAGACAAGATGATGACAACCCTCCAAGAGCATTTTTATTGGCCGGGGATGCGAAAGGATGTAGAACGGATCTGCGGGCGTTGCATAGCTTGTAAGCGGGCTAAATCGAGAGTTCAACCTCATGGATTATACACGCCCCTTCCAGTTCCGGACACTCCGTGGGCCGACGTATCCATGGATTTTATCCTTGGATTACCAAAATCTAAGACAGGGAAGGATTCAATCTTTGTTGTAGTCGATAGATTCTCTAAAATGTCCCATTTTATTTCATGTGCTAAGACTGACGATGCAGTGCATATTGCTAATTTGTTTTTTAGAGAAATCGTACGACTGCATGGAGTTCCAAGGACGATCGTATTCGATCGAGATGTGAAATTCTTGAGTCATTTTTGGCAGACATTATGGGGAAAGCTCGGAACGAAACTGATGTTTTCGACCACTTGTCATCCACAAACGGATGCACAAACTGAGGTGGTAAACCGGGTGTTATCAACTTTGTTGCGAGTATTGGTACGGAAGAACCTCAAGACATGGGAAGAATGTTTGCCCCACATTGAGTTTGCCTACAATCGATCCGTCCATTCAGTGACTAAGTTTTCTCCTTTCAAGATAGTTTACGGGTTTAATCCTCTAACTCCTCTTGATTTATTACCCTTGCCTAATGATAAATTTGTTCATTCCGATGCTAGGAAAAAGGCGGAATATGTCAAGGAGCTACATAGGAAGGTACGAGAGAATATTGAAGCAAGGACCGAGCAATACATCCAGCGAGCCAATAAAGGATGAAAGCAAGTTGTGTTTGAACCCGGAGACTGGGTCTGGGTGCACATGAGAAAAGAAAGGTTTCTGGCTCAATGTAGATCAAAGTTGTCACCACGAGGAGATGGACCCTTTCAAATCATTGAGCGAATCAACGAAAACTCATATAAGCTTGACTTGCCTGGTGAGTACAATATCAGTGCTAGTTTCAATGTTGCTGACTTGACTCCGTTTGAAGCAGGTACTAACTTGAGGACAAGTCATTCTCAAGAGGGGGAGGATGATAATGGGCACGCCCTATCATGAGCTAAGTACAACCCGAGACCTGATGGTGTTACCTTAAGGGCCGATCACAAGGGCTCGTGCAAGGCGATTCAAGGACGCTATTGGGGCTATGGTTCACCAAGTGTGGGATGAAGTCAATGCTAGTCCATTCGAACAAGCTGGTGTGATACGATCTTGGTTCCGTAAATTAATCCGAGTCGTATGTTTGCCCGATCGTTAAACAAGAAGGTTTCATTCGGTTTTGGAAAGGTTTAGGTTGGTAGGTTTAGGAAGGTCGGGAAAGCAAAGATGGGCTCAAGAGATGGATGGCTATTCGGTTTAAGAAGGCTCGATTATAAAAGAAATGGGAAAGTTTAGAATTAGGAAATAATCAAAAACTTAAAGTCAAGAATGAACCAAACTTCGAATGAAGGTTGAACCGAGACTTAAACGACTAAAGTTGTTTTTGAAATGAAAAATACGAAACCTCGACCCGCTATCTAAGGAGATAGGAACCTCGGTATAATTGGTTTCGAACGCCACACAAAAACGTGATAAGTTCGGATGAACAAAAATGGGTTGACGCCACTAACTAGGTAGATAAGTCAATGAGTCTTTGGACGAAATTTGAGAGAAGATTTCTCACAAAAATTTGGCAGCAATTCATCAAGGTTCAAAAAGTGTCTTTACATTGAAAATGACAAGTATTTATAGCCTATTTCATGGTCTAGCCGAATAGCCCTTTCTTAGCTTGTAAGTTCAGCTTTTAATTCTCATTAAGGGTTGATTATTCTTGAAATTTCCAGAATTTTTCCTTATGCTTGGGGAATGTGAAAGTCCCTTCTAGATTCCTTGAGAGTTCAGCCGAATTGAAGGGAGATCTTGGGAGCTAGTGAAGCATTAAAATTCGGCCTAGGGACTTGGAGAGCTTTAATGGTGGTTCATGGATAAGCTGAACAGCTACTCCACTTTTAAGGCTGTCTTTTGGGGTCTTCAATGGTGCTTTGGCGTGAATAAAGGAAGGGCAGCAATCGAATTAGTTGATGCATTAATAGACCAGCTGGTGAGGACTTCCATGGTGCCTTGATGAGCTAAACGGCTGCATTAGAGAGTGAAGTAGTAGCGCAATAACTCCTTACTATTCACGATGGGTGTATGGGGGAGAGCAACCAACAGCAACTCATTAATGGCCGTCCATGCATGCTGATCAGCCCTTGAGCATCTCATTTAATTCGGCACATTATTCATAAAGCTTGGTGTGCTGAAAGGGCGCATGGATAAAAGCAATCAACAGCAGCCCTTATTAATGCTGTTGGGAGAAAAACCAAGCATGCGTTTAAGGGCTGATGGGCAGAGTAACGGCCTGATTTTTGGGAACCCAAATAGCACCTTGAGGAGCTTAATGGTGTTGGCCGAAAGTCTCCTTGAAGACATCAAAGTTCAGCAGCCTATTTATTTCTCTTCATGCCTTCCAAGGTAATTAAATATGTAGCAAATTAAATCAGCCCATTAGTTCATAAAATCAGCACATTAAAATGGGGAAGTTGGGCACCATAAATTCGACGGCCATTTAGGACATCATTAAAACATGTTTGCACTAAGACAAGTTAAATAGGCTTCATTAATTCGGCTGAAACTAGACAACTTTAAAATAGCATTTAATCTTAGACAAATTAATTACTTGTATTAAAAAGAACATAATAAACATTATGAATTAAATTCAGACATATTTATTATAACTTAATTTAATTTAACTTAAATGGCTGTAACTAAATTAACTAACAATCTATTTAATTAAGTCCAGCTATTTAATTATTTATTTCAAGCATATTAACGCATGTAAATATAAATTAAAGATGAGCTCCTTTAGCTAAGTTTGAGCTAGCTGAACGTGAAGAAAATTGCATGGTTTGCTTGATTCATCGTTACCAAACTGTCCAGCCATGATGTTGCTCCACATTTTGTCTACGAGAGCCACAACTTCCTCGTTGAACCTTTTAGCATGAGCACGAGTGACCGGCCCCTTTGGTATCTCCAAGGGATCTTCGAAAGCTTTAGAGGGTGCCCGAGCCACGGTCGTATCATGGTGGCAACCTAAGGAGTCAGTATCGCACTCTCCTACAAGCTCAAGTTCGAGCTACCGTGCTCAACCTTACCTCCACATCAACATTCGAGCTCAATCCCAGCTATTGGCCAACTCACGAGCTTCCCTTAGCTCGATTCTAGCTCATTCGTGCATGATGAGCTCACTAAGGCTATTCGGCCTTAGCTATTAAATTAGTTAGCTACATTAAATAAATTTGGACATATTAATTAGTTATTTTAAATTTGCTTCATTTAAATAAGTTTGATTAAGATTTAATTATTAATATTTATTAGCTAAGAGTTAATATGCTAAGCTTAGGACAAAATTAATAAGCTTGCTGCCCATTTAATTTGTCTAGCCGTCTAGCTCATTTAAAGTGTCTTAGCTCCAGCCAAAATTAAGGTAAGCATTAATCAACTCCTATTTAATTTGTTCCAGCTCAAAACATGGTTTAAATGTGAATTAAGTTGCTGGAAGTTAATGAGCTAACTTAGAATTAATGAGCTGAATTTTTCATTGTGCAGGTGCAATGTTGGGACGGCATTTAAGGTGCATTTGCTGCTGGAATTTTTTTCAAGAGTTGTGATGTTTCGGTCAATGCAATAGCCATCCTTAGCTGCTGATTACTCTCCCCAACATGTCCATTGAGCTCATCCAAGCTCCAATTTAATGCCGTTCACACCAGCAGCCTAAGCGTTCACACTTGAGGGCTGTTTGCTTCCTTGTTTTCACACCTTTTTGACCGTTGGTGTCCATGAGTTCACACCACCAGACCAGCTAGCTACTCAAGGCTAATTATGAAGTTCAATCAAATCATTCAAGCTCCCAAGGCCGAATATTAAAGTGCAAATCAGCTTTTCACTTTCCCATTAAAATTTGGCTGCACCTAGCCATTCTAGAAACTGATTGTTGGTGTACATTGGCCGAATGTGGTCAGCAAGATTAATGGTGTTCTAGATTAATCTAGGTGATTCATGGATGAACATTTCTTATATATTAAGCATGTCCATTCGGCTAGCTCCTTAGGCTTATAAATAGCTTGTTAATTTCAGTTGTAAAGGACTTTTGGCAAAAATTTTAATGTTACTCTGCCAAATTTGTGAGACATCTTTTCTCCAATTTCGTTTAGGACTCGTTGCCTTATCTAGTGAGCTAGTGGCATCAACCGTTTCCTTTTCTATCCACCCTATATCGAGGTTCCTATCAATCCCGATAGTGGGTCGAGGTCCAAATTCCATCTATCCCGAACCTTAAGAATCGTATAAACAATTTGGGTCGATACCAATTCGGTATTGGTTCTTGTTTGATTTCTTATGACCTATTTCGTACCATTTTGTACCCCAATTCCAAAACCGAAAATGATTCACTATCTATTCTTTACCCATATCGATACCATCTTTCCAATTTATCCACTTAAATCGTATTGCCAATTTCACCTCTTTCTTCCATAAACTGAAACCATTTTCTAAACCTCTTGTACCCGAATCAAAATCGAATCATTCCAAACTTAGACGACCCAAGTATCATTCAGTTTCTTCTATACCCAACATTCTACTTTCTCGTTAACGATCGGGCAATCTCGAATACATCTCAGATTCAACTCGAAGACGAGACTGTATCATCAAATTTTAAGGAACCTGGAAAGAAACAACACGAGACAAATTCACATCTGGGTTAGTAAACAAATTCTTCACTTTTTCGTATTCTTTTGCCTCTTTTTCTCTCGTTTGTTTTTCAACAACACTTGTTTTTTTATGCTCTCGTCTTTTCTTCAATTTCTTTCTCTTTTTCAATTTCTTTTTTGATACGGGCACGCCCCATCATGAGTCGAGTTCGAGCTGAGACCCGATGGTGTTACCTCAAGGACCGATTATGAGGGCTCGTGCGAAACAATTTAAGGAGGCAATCGGAGCTCTAATACAGCAAGCTTGGGACGATGCTAAGACTAGTTCAAACGATATTTCAACTCCGTGTTGCAGGCTTCTACGAGCTCACATTCCGCAAGAACCCCATATGGCCAATCGGCCTTAGTCAACTATTTAGTAGAAATTAAATTAAAATAAATTTGGACAACTTAAATAAATTGTTTTAATTATTTTTTGCATTTAAATAAGTTTAGATAAGTTATAATCATTGCATAAATTAATAGTTAGCTTTAATATGTCTTAGATATTACATAATTAATGAGTAATAGTTAATATGTCTAGATTAGGACCACATTAATAGTTGGACGCCTACCTCCTTTAATTGGCCGAAACATGCATTTAAGGTGTCTTAAAACTTTCAGCCGAATTTAATATGAGTATTAGTCATCATTTATTTAATTTGTCCAGCCAAGAAAAACATTTTTTAAGTTGTATTTAATTGCTGGACTCTAATGCCGAAATCTTTATGTGCAGGTGCTTTTAGGGGACATCATTTAAGGCCATGTTTGGCCACCATATTTAAGGACATTGGGGCTGACGTTTGGCTTCCCAACCAGACTTTTTAAGTCCCCCAAAAGAGCATTAACAAAGGGACATCAGCAGCAAGCACGAGACACATTCAATGCCATGCTGGTGCATGCGTGGGATGCATTCAATCACCTTTAGTTGCCGTTTCAAATTCCCAAATGAAATTAATTTGCTGCTTCCTATTTCCTAGGCGTATTGAGTCTACCCAAGCATCATCCCTTGAAGCCTTGGACGGCAACATAGAGGGCTAGACGCTTCATCTTCCAAGAAGCTTCGTGAATGACAAAGAACAGTAATTAAGAGCCGAAATTAATGGCTGTTGGGTTGTTTGCTTCGTGCAAATAAAGGGCATATTTAATATGCTGTCTTCTTTCTTCAAGGCATGATTAAGTGAGCTGGTACGTCTCTCCATGCATGTGAAGCAACTAAAAAGGTGGCATGGTAGTTTGGGAAGGGCCATTCACGTCCCCAATGCAGCATTAACAAGGCGTGGCTGTTCATTTTACCAAGGCTTCTCTTGCACAATTCCAAGGCCAAATTTAAGAGCTTTCAGCCCCCTTTCTTCCTAGTGCTTTCGGCTGCACTTAAGGAGCTTCTAAAAGCTGATTTTTGGGTGCCTCAAGGATGAACGTGGACAGCAAAAACCAAAGGCCAACTTCTAGAATAATTTAGGGTCATTTAAGGACGAAAATAACTTAGAAATTAAGCTAAGTTTCATGACTTTTCAATTAGCTTCTAAGCACTATAAATATCCGAAAATGGACAATTGTAAGGAACTTTTTGATGAATTTTATACCATTATTCTGTCAAATTTGTGAGAGCACTTCTCCAATTCCGTTTTAGGATCCGTTGGCTTATCTAGCGAGCTAGTGGCGTCAACCCTTCATTTTTCTTATCCCGATACCGAGGTTCCTATCGTATTTCGATAGTGGGTCGAGGTCCGATTTATATCCAAAACTGAACCTTAGGAAACGTATAAGTAACCCAGGTCGATACCTCTCGATATTGGTTCATACTTGTTTCTTAAACCTTAAATCGAAACCTTCCTTTCTAAAACCGAACCCCGAACATCCTTCGAACTATTTTTGTATCCTTTTCGTAATCCTCCCAAAAACTGAACTCCCTTCTTTCATATCAATTTTAACTATCCCTCTACGAACAATTACCCTAGTTACTATCCCGACTTAACTTCCAACCTCCACCCATTCATACCAATCCCAAACCAACTCTTAAACCGAGATCATTCCCGAATACCTCTTCTAAACTCGAGCCAATCTCAAACCTCTCGTATTTTAGTTTAATCGAACTTCATACCTTCCTAACTGAATCTATACTTTTTCTATTTTACATTACTCTTCTTCTTTTATCTTCTATTTTCGTATTTCTTGTTTACGATCGGGCAAATACGCATACATCCCGACTTCCTCTCGAGATCGGGACTGTATCATTTTTCTTTTTCAATTTCTTTTTCTTTTTCAATTTTCTTTTCCTTCTCACTTTATTTTTCAATTTCTTTTTCGGTTTTTTTTCTTCTCTTTTGTGTTCTTTTTCTTCTTTTTCATTTTTATTTCAATGTAGGGATGATACAAAAGAATCAAAAAGATAATTGTTTGGCTCGAAGAAAGAGAAAGAATTCTCGTAGATATCTCGATCAAGTCTTCGTGAACGATTCTCTGGTAGGGACTTCGTTGAAGCATACGAAGAATAACTCGTACTTTCTCGTTCGTCATCTCGAAAGATTTTTGACTCGAAGTTTGCTTCTCTTTGTCTCGGAAGCCTTGTTGAATAGGAGTCTTGATAAGAGTCTCTTCTCGAGTAGTGTCGTCGTGATGATCTTAACTCCGTTTCTCGACTTGGTGAGTTTGTTTCCGTCGGATTATTACTCGAGGTTCTAGCTTATCTTGAATTGGCTGAATTTTGCAGTCGAGCATGCTTTCCATTTCTTCCAACAAATATTGAAAATCAAACGCTAAAAACTCGTCTTGAGACATGATTATTTACTGAAAAGAAGAAAGGTTAAAAACAAAAACAGAAAATGATTACCTCACCACAAAAACCTCGCAAATTCACTCGAAAAGAAAGAAATAAGATTGTGCACTCACTCTTGTGTTTACACTCTCTCTTAATAGGGGTTTTTCTCCCCTCTAATAAGCTCACACTCTCTTTCCTTTTACCGCTCTTTCTCGCTCTCGTAATTTCATACTTTATCTCGTAGAAACCTATTAGCATCTTTGGGGTCGGCTTCAAAATGGGTTGCAAGGGATGTGATGTTACGTGATACGGGCACGCCCAGGGCACCACCGATTTTCAAGTTGATGAAGCTCGAGGCCCAAGTCCCAAATACCGTGGAGCTCATGTGCATCTTCACGCACTTCCAAATTGAGCCAGATTAGCTCATTCGAGCTCAATTTGAGCTCACTCGAGCTCGCTCCAGCTCCTTGAGCTGATTACATCATTTTAATGCTTTAAATAAATTGAGTATTTAATTTATTAAAATTCCTACAGCAAATTAAATATGTCTAAATAATTAATTTAGTGTTGGATTTAGTTTGTTTAAGCTTAAATTAATTTTGTCACATTTTATTACATGTTTTTAAGTTGTTTAAAAGCTAAATTAAATGTGCAGTTTTTTTAGTTAAAATAGGGGGCTGCCGAATTTCAAAGTGTTTTAAATGGAATGTTTAATGTGTCCAAAGTGTCCATTAGTGTGTCATGGACATGTTCAATTATTGTTCAGCTAATTTGAAGAGTTTTAATATGTTTTCTTGGTTCATGTAGTGATACAGTCCCGGCTTCGATATGAATTCGAGACGTATTCGAGAGTGCCCGATCAAAATCAAGAAATACGATAATCGAAGTAGTACTGAACAAACGAAAAGAATTTAGAGTAAGTATAGAATGAAGTGAGATAGAAAAGAATTTTGGGTGAATCAAAGAAGGACAAGTTCGGGTTTGGTTCGGGTTTAGAAGAATAAGTTGGGAAGGGATTACGGTTTATGGATGAATCAGAAATGGTTCGGTTTGGTTGAGATAAGAGATGGGTTTCGGTTATGGAAGAAGTATTCGATAAGGTTACGGAAGTTTATCGGAAAGTGTTCGGGCTTCGAAATTGGATTTGGAATGGTATGTTATAAGGCTTAAGAAGCAAGTAAGAACCAATACCGAATTGGTATCGACCCAAGTTACTTATACGTTTCTTAAGGCTCGATTTTTGGATGGAGATTGGACCTCGGTATATGGAAGGTTGACATAGGAATTTTGATTGACACCACTAGCTCACTAGGTAAGCCAATGAAGTCCTAAAAACGAAGTTGGAGAAAAGTCTCACAAATTCGACAGCATATCATTAAGAAATTTGCCAAAAGTTCTTTACAAATGAAAATTTTCAACTATTTATAGTTCTAAAGGAGTTAACCGAATAGACATAAACATAATTTAATATCTAAGTGAATTTTGGCCATTAATGAGCTTAGATTCTTTTAGAATTATGTCCCCTGAAGTTGCTGTCCACGTTCAGCCATAGAACCCCAAAAATCAGCTTCTAGAAGGGGCAAGGTGCAGCCGAATTTAATGAACAAAAAATGGGGGCTGATTGGTACTTCAATATTCGGCCAAGGAACTTAATTGATGAACCCTTGAAAACCGAACAGACCATGCATTGTTCAAGGTCGCATTGGGGGCGTGAATGGCCCTCCCAAACTCCCATATCGCCTTTTAATTACTCCCCACGCATGGAGAAGCAAACCAGAAGAAATTGAATTCAGTTCCTTTATTGCCTTGTCTTATACATTTCACAAAGCAATCCTTGAAAGCTGAAGCACATTTATTACGCCTAGGAGAAAGGAATTAGCACATTAAATGGGGTATTTTACTTTCACGAAGCCAACAAGCTCATTTAATTCTTTGTCTTTTATGAAAAGTAGCCTAGGAAAGCTGAACATTCAGCCATTGATTGTGCCGTCCAAGCCATGCATGCCTAATAGCCTTAATGACATCCCAACTAAGCACCAACAACACAATAAATGGCGTCTTGCATGCTGCTGATTTATTGAACATCTTTAATGTGCGTTTGGGAAGAGAAAAAGGCCATGTTGGAAGCACAAACATCAGCTAATTGAAGTCCTTTGCATGCTCCAACACTTCATTAAATTATGTCTCATGAAAGCTGCCGCCCAAGCCATTAATGCCGTCCATAAAAGCACCTACACTTAATAAATTCGGCACATTAGTTTAGTACACATTTAAATGTTGTCTTGAGCTGAATCAAACTAATTAAAAGATGGTTAACACAAGTATTAATTTCAGCTGGAGCAATTAAATGTGCAGCACCTTTAAATTCATCCTAATCTGAACATATTAAATGTTTACCCATTAACTATGTAATAATTAAAGCATAATCTAACTTTATTTAAATGCAACAAAATTATTTAAAACACATAATTAATATGTCCGAATTTTTATTTTAGATTATTTTTTTTATCAGCTAAATAATTAACTAAGGCCGAATGGCCATATGGAGCTCTTCATGGACGTGAGCTTGTAGGATCATGCAACATGAAGTTGACATAGAGTTCGAGCCAGTTTTAGTATCGTCCCAAGCTTGCTAAACTAGAGCTCCAATAGCATCTTTAAATTGCTTCACACGAGCTCTCGTAATCGGCCCTCGAGGTAGCACAATCAGATCCCGAGAACTTGGCTCATGATAGGGCGTGCCCGTATCATCCTCCCCCTCTTGAGAATGACTTGTCCTCAAGTCAGTACCTGCATCAAACGGAGTTAATTAGCCACATTGAAACTAGCGCTGATGTTGTACTCACCTGGAAAATCAAGTTTATATGAGTTCTCATTGATTCGCTTAACAATTTGAAAAGGACCATCTCCTCGAGGTGACAACTTGGATCTATGTCGAGCCGAAAATCTTTCTTTTCTCATGTGCACCCAGACCTAGTCTCCGGGTTCAAACACAACTTGTTTTCATCCCTTGTTGGCTCGCTGGACGTATTGCTTGGTCCTTGCCTCGATATTCTCTCGCACCTTTCTATGCAGTTCCTTGACATATTCTGCCTTTTTCCTAGCATCAGATTGAACAAACTTGTCAGTAGGCAAGGGTAATAAATCAAGAGGAGTGAGAGGATTAAACCCGTACATAATCTCGAAAGGAGAAAACTTGGTCGCAGAGTGGACGGATCGGTTGTAGGCAAACTCGATTGGGGCAAACATTCTTCCCACATCTTGAGATTTTTCCGCACCAACACTCGCAGCAAAGTCGATAGGACTCGATTCACCACCTCGGTTTGTCCATCTGTCTAAGGATGACAAGTGGTCAAAAACATCAGTTTCGTCCCGAGCTTTCCCCATAGGGTCTGCCAAAAATGACTTAGGAACTTCACGTCTCGATCGGATACGATCGTCCTTGGAACTCCATGCAATCAAACGATTTCCCTAAAAAAACAAATTTGCAATATGCACGGCATCATCAGTCTTAGCACAAGAAATAAAATGAGAAATTTTGGAGAAACGATCAACTACAACAAAGATCGAGTCCTTCCCTATTTTATATCTAGATAATCTAAGGATGAAATCCATGGATACGTCGGCCCAAGGAATGTCCGGAATAAGAAGGGGCGTGTATAAACCATGTGGTTGAACTCGCGATTTAGCCTGTTTGCAAGCTATGCAACGCTCGCAGATCCGTTCAACGTCCTTTCGCATTTCCGGCCAAAAGAAATGTTCTTGTAGAGTTGACATTGTTTTATCTCGGCCGAAGTGACCCATAAGGCCACCACTATGTGCCTCCAACACAAGCATATCTTGAATTGAACCTTGCGGTATGCATAGCTTGTTTTCCTTGAAAAGGAATCCTTCATGCCTGTAAAACTTATCAAAAGCACCACTTTCGCAAGCATTATAGATATTCCCAAAATCAACATCGTTAACATAAAAATCCTTAATGTGATGAAAACCAAGCAATTTAGAGTCAAGAATAGTCAATAAAGTGTACCTTCGTGACAACGCATCTGCCACTACATTTTCTTTACCTTTCTTGTACTTAATTACGTAAGGACTCTAAGTACTCGATCCACTTCGCATGTCTTTTGTTGAGCTTATGCTGGCCCTTAATGTATTTGAGCGCTTCATGATCTAAGTGAATAACGAACTCTTTTGGCCTTAAGTAATGTTGCCATGTTTCGAGCGATCTAATTAAGGCGTACATTTCCTTGTCGTACACGGGATAGTTAAGAGCAGCTCCGCTTAATTTCTCACTAAAATACGCCACCGGTCTTCCATCTTGAGTCAAAATGGCTCCAATCCCTACATCTGAAGCATCACACTCAATTTCAAACGTTTTAGTAAAGTCAGGAAGGGATATGATACGGTCCGCCTCGAGATGAGTTGAAACGTATGCGAGTTGCCCAATCGTCTATGAAGAGAAAACAAGCCTTCGGGAAAATATTAGAGAAAGTATGGAAAAGATAGCTAAGTTGGCATAAGCTTTCAATGAATTTATTTAGAAGATGGTTTAAGTTAGGAATGGAGGTGTTTAAGTAAGGGAAATGATTTGGGTAATGTAAAGGATAGGTTCAATTTAGGATGGAAGGAAGAATATGGGATTCAGTTTAAGTATTAAACGAAGAAAAGTAAATTAGGATAGTTGATGGAAATGGATAGTAGATCTTAAACAAGAAATAATTCAACACAAATATGTGTCACCCCGGGTTCTATAGTGTTTAAGGTGAACAGATGGAATCGAAAATGGACCACGACCCGTTATCTAGGTAGATAAGAATCGATGGTATAGTTTGATGGATGAGACCACAAGCAACGCTTGATAAGTCGAGATCGAAACTCGTACGAAAGATAGAGAGGAGAAAATCTCACTCAAATGAACAAAGTTCATATATGTTTAATCAAAGTCTTAATCTCCTTTACAAATGAAATTTAGAAAATATTTTATAGGCCATTGAGAGCTAGCCGAATGGTCAACCATATAGCTTAAAGGCTAAGTAAAATTAATACTAGAAACACTTAGAAGATTCTGGAAAGAAAAACCATTGATTTGCCAAGAAAAATTCGGCTGAATGTGGGCTTCATTTGCTTGCAAAAATTCGGCTGAAATAAATGGAGGCCTTGGGAGCTGAAATTGGCTTTAATTGGTGCTCCTTGATCAGCTGGACAGCCTTTAGAGTTCTTAAATTCTTCTTGAGTTCTCCAACAGCCTTTTAGGTGTGAAATCATGAATTTGGGTAGCCTTGCATGTGAACACACGGAAATGAATGGTCTTGAAATGGGAAATGAATTTTCGGCTAAAAGGAAGCTTTAATTTGCATAGAAGAGCTGAACAATAAGCTTGAGAAATAGTATCGTCAGCCATTAATGTCCTCGCCATTTTTGAAGTGATGCTTGGAGGATAGCAACCAGTATCTCATTAAACCCGCCCAAAACAATGTTGCCTGCACATGAAACACTCCTTTAATGCCTTGTCTTGGTCATACCAATAGCTTCTTAAATGCTGTGCATGCTCCAACATCACCAACATCTCCTTAATTGATGTCCATGCAAGCTCCCTAGACAGCCTCTTAAATGGCTGTACACGTATGGGAAAGCAAAATCAATGCATTGTCCCTTTTACATTCACGAAAAGGCACCAGCAGCCTATTAATTTCTTCCCATGCATGTCCAACATATCATTAAATTCCTAGCTCATTTATTTGGACGCCCCAAGCATGCTTTGAACACACATTAATTCGTCCATGGGGAGAGTGAAAGGCTCCTTAATTGTTTCTTGCACTTCACGAAACAAACATGTACTTTAGTAATAAATTAATTTGGACACACTGGGACACTTTAAACACACTAAATGCACCATTTAGTTCATGTAATAATTCGGCAGCCCCTATTTAATTAGAAAACTCTGCACATTAATTTTAACTTAAAAACATCTTAAAAACATGCAATAAAATGTGACAAATTAATTTAGGCTTAGATAATCAAATCCAACACTAAATTAATTATTTAGACACATTTAATTTGCTGTAGGAAAATTAATAAATTAAATACTTAATTTATTTAATGTATTAAAATTAAAGAGTCAGCTCAATGAGCTAGAACGAGCTCGAGTGAGCTCAAATTGAGCTCGAATGAGCTAATCTGGCTCAATTTGGAAGTGCATGAAGATGCACACAAGCTCTACGGCACTTGGAACTTTGAATTTCGTGGGTGCCCCGGGCTTGCCCATATCATCCCTCCCCTCTTCAAGACGATTCATCCTCGAATCGACCCGTCGGTTGTTTCGAACAAAATTCTACTTACTCGACTTTCCTCGATCAAACGGGACGGATGATAATCGCGATACCTGAAGAAAATAACCTTGAATTAGCAAGACCGGTTTCAAACAAACTTGCAATCCAAATAAGAGCAAAACAAGACAAATAGATTGCACGCAAACGGGCATAATCACTTTATCATATAAAAGTAACAAAGCCTTATCAAATGTTTGAGACATAAGCGAATAGGCTTCATGGCATGCATACGATTTAAACAGAGTCCTCAAAACAAAATTATTATGCGACTAACACGTCAAATGATAGATGTAATCGTCACAGGCAGATAGGTGAGAAGGTGCATATGGTACTCAAAACCGAACAACCAAATCTTGCATTGAACGATATATGAAATCACTCGCACACGAACTATACAAATTTTTGAACACAAGATTCTTTTTGTCAATCATTAAGCAGATAGAATGATACGGGCACGCCCGGGGCACCATCGATCTTCAAGTCGACGAGGCTCGACGCCAAAGTCCCAAGTGCCGTGGAGCTTGTGTGCATCTTGGTGCACTTCCAAATTGAGCCGGATTAGCTCAATCGAGCTTAATTTGAGCTCACTCGAGCTCACTCCAGCTCATTGAGCTGATTACTTTTTAATTTAATGCTTTAAATAAATTGGACAATTTATTTATTTAACTTTCTACAGCCCATTAATGTGTCTAAATATTTTATTTAGTGTCTAAATTAATTTGTCTAGGCCTAAATTAATTTATCACATTTTATTGCATGATTTTAAGTTGTTTTAAAACTAAATTTAATATGCAGAATTTTTGTCTAGTTTAAGGGGCTGTCGAATTTTCAATGAGGCATAATGGTGTCTTTAATGTGTCCTAAGTGTCCATTGATGTGTCCATATCATGTATTTAATGTTATACATCTGATTTGGAATGAATTAATGTGGATTCATGGTCCTTGTAGGTTCAGCCGAACCTTATGGAGCACATTTAAGAGGTACATGCACCTAGGTGCATTGTATGTGGCCGAATGTACCCATGTACATTGGAAGATGCATGTTCGGCTGGTCAAGGATTAATTGTTGCTGATTATTCATTTATCAAGGCACCTATTCGGCTGGACAAATAATTCAATTGAAGACAAGTTCATGAAGGAGTTAAAATGCATGGATTGCAAGATACATGAATGGCCGAATGCATGTATGTCCATCTACATGAATTACTTTGATTCTTTGAATCCTCCAAGTGACCATTCGGCCAAGAGACACCTTTTGGAAGCTCCCATCAATGCATGGCCGAATTTGGACAAGTCTATTCACTTCCCTACAGCCATGTTCATCCATTTGAGTTTTTCTCCATCAATGAGCTGACCATTGACGTCCCCAAAGCTGCCTCATTGTTGTTGCTCATTTTTCATCAAAAAGACATCATTTTAAGAGCTTAATTAAAGCAAGGACGAACCTAGCTACTGCATGCACCATTGAGGGGATTCAAAATACATTTCTCCTTCTAGAAAGATGCCCCTTGATGTTCCTAAAGGCTGGCCATGAACTTGGAAGAATTTTGGACAATTAACCTTCTAGAAAACCGTCCATTGGAGTCCCTTTGCTGTCCAAATGCAATCAGCCATCTTCTTCTTCATTAAGAAACTTCAAAACGTCCCAAGAGGCTAAATTTGAGCCATCTAGAAGCTGCCATCTTGCCTCCCAAGTCAGCAGAATCTAGCAAGCACACAAGGGCCACATTCGGCCGAACCTAGCCAAGCAACTCAATGGCCTCTATTCTAGATTTTTCTAGCTTATTCTAGTATTAATTTTACTTAGCCTTTAAGCTATATGGATGACTATTCGGCTAGCTCTAATTGGCCTATAAATACTTTGCACATTTCATTTGTAATGAGTTTTTTAATCATTTTTATGAAATTACATGAACTTTGTTCATCGAGTGAGATATTCTCCTCTTCGACTTCGTACAAGTTTCGTAGACTTATCGAGCTGTGCTTGTGGCATCTATCACTTGTTCTTCCATTTAATTATACCATTGGTTCCTACTTTACTAAGTAACGGGTCTTTGGTCCATCATCGATATCCATAATTCCACCTTAAGCAAATATAGAAACAGGGGTAACAGTTGTTAATGTTAAATCACTTCTTTGTTTAAGTTCATTGTCCATTACCACCTACTATCATTATCCTTTACCTTTCATTTGCTAAACCGAATCATTCAAACGTCATCTTATTTCTTTCCATCCCTTAACCGAACCTATCCCTTTTATTCCACTACATCATTCCTTTCATTCTTAACATAAAAAACATTTTCGAAAGCAAACTTATTCAAGCTTCCACAAATTCAACCTTAATCCTGAATAATTTCCCAAAGGCTTAGAATTCATCCTCGTAAACGATTGGGAACTTGCATACATTTTGACTCTTCCTGAGGCAGACTGTATCATCTGGTATCAGAGCTACCAAATAAGGAGCGCGACGTACGAGACAATCTCGAAAGTAGGTTGTGAAGAAAAAAATAAAAATAATCAAAAAATAAAAAATTTCAAGTTGTAATTTTCGTTTCATGTATCATATTATATTGTATGTGAAGTAGAAAAAAGGAAAAAAATACGAAAATTCAAAAAAAAATGAATATATAAAAAAAAAAGAGAAGTCAAAAAAAAAAAATTCTTTCGTTTAGCCTACCCAATACCAAAATTTTCTTTGTTCAGCCTCCCCTATACCTAACGTTTATCCCTTGTTACCCACTTTGAAGCCGACCCTCAAGCCGCGATTAGTCTGTCAAAACAAAGTACGAAATTGTGAGAGCGAGAGAGAGCGGTAAAAGGCACGAGTGTTACATTAAAGAAAAAGCCTTTATACGAGTGAAAACACGAGTGTGAGTGATTCTTTTTTGTGGGAGACTTGTGAGGTTTTGTGGTAAGGTACTTTAATTTTTGTCTGTTTATTTCTCTTCTTTATAACCGTTTCTTTTTCAGCAACACAATGTCACAAGAAGGGTTCTCAGCCGCCGACTTCCAATATTTGTTGAGCAAAATGGAAAGCATGTTTGACCGAAAGATGTCATCAAGTCAGAGAATGGAGTCAAGTTCTTCACCGCGATATACATCCAAAAACTATTCGCGAAGAGATTCTTATCAAGACTCATGTTCGTCGAGGTTTTCGAGACAGAGAGAAGCAAGATATGAGTTCAAATCTTCTTGAGGCGACGAACGAGAAGAAAGCTATAAGTATTCGACCATGAAAGATCATTCTCAAAGAAATTCCCATCATGATTCGTATTCCAGGCGAAGTAAAATGAATAACGAGTTTGAAACCTTTTACGGTGACGACCAAGAAAGCATGAGTTATACATCTTATGATTTAAAGAAGTCCCGTACGAAGAATCTTTCACGAGGAATTGATCAAGATATCTATGAGAACATCGCTTCGATCTTAGAATCAAATCCTTGTATTTTCGATTCTTTTGAATCAATCTCTTGTTGTAATCAAAATGAAAAAGAATATGAAAAAGAAAACGAGAGAAAAGAAAATCAAAATGAGAGAAAAGAAAATAAATAAGAGAGTGAAGAAAAAGAAGAAAAAGAATTCGAGATCATGAGAGGAAAAGAAAATGAAGAAAGAAAAATTGAAATCGAGATTGAGAAAGAAATTGAGATAGAAAAAGAGAGAGTTGGATCGACTAACTCATCGGAATGTTGTTCTTCTTCTGTTTCTTCTTTTCAGGTTCTCGATATACCAAAAGATGACCTCCAACTTCAGTACCTTCCTGATGAACGACGTTTTTTGGTGATCAATAAAGGTAAAATTAAAAATGAAGTCGAACCACATGAATCGGAAGGTAAGGAAGGTAAGTGCTTTGATGAGATTCAGTCTTCACCAAATTTTCATAATGATTGTGATTATGTGGATTGCTATCCTCTGACCATTTTTGATGTTTTAAATGATGGTAAGATGAGTTTGTCTACTAATAATCAATGTGATGCAAAGTATGAAGGTGAAGAGACACATATCCAACAAGTACAAGACACGAGTAAGTATGACGATGAATTTTCTCTTAATCCCAATTTGTTTGATTGTGGATATTACGAGATTTGTTCATTGTCTAATACAAAATCTTTGAGTTTTTGTAAATCGGTTTTGAAACATGTTAAGAGATTTGATCGATCGATTTTGAGTTTGCATAATTCATATTGGTTTAACATGTTTGTTTCATCGAAACCATTGTCCCATCTTGACTTAAATAAGCAAACACATGTTTTTAAAACGGGCATACATTCAGATTTGTTTTGTGGAAAATTCAAGTATCACCTGGTAAGTTTGAAAGACTTCTATCTTTTTGATACTTGGTTTTTGAGTAAGGTTGCGAAATTTGTTTATTTTGTCTACAATTTTTATTCGCTCCTTAAGTGAATTTTGTGGTTGTATTTGAGATTTACAATCCATTTGAAAGGTGTTGATTCAAACGCAAAGCTTCGACTACGTTACTTGCCCGTGGAGAGAAGGTTTGTATTGCTCGACCGAGGTAAGAATGATCTTTATCTTTCCGCGCATCAAGGTAAGCCTACTAAAAGTATTGATACATTTTTGCTCTCTTTGGATGGTGCTAAGCTTTGCGTTACTGATTTAGTCTTTGTGAAATATTTAGATCATTACATGCTTAATCATTCTATTCTGCCTGTTTGTGATCTACCTGTTTTCTTGATTGATGAAAGGATTCTTGCGTTTGATAATTTTGATAATATTCGTGTGAAAGATTCCAAATTTCGTCACATGTGCAATCCACTTGAAGATTTTGAGACATTTTCGTTCTCTTTGGATGTTGATAGAGATTTTGTTAATGAATTTCATTTTATAGATCATTTAGATCATGAATTGTTTGAATGCCATATTCTGCTTAATGATGATCTATCCATTTTGATCATTGACAAAAAGAATCTTGTGTACGATAAATTTTATAACTCATGTGCGAGTAATTTCATAAATCGTTCAAAGACAAGATTTGGTCGTTCAATTTCGTGTGTGCCATGTGCACTTTCTCACATATCTGCTTGTGATGCTTATATCTATTATCTGATGAGTTACTCGCATGTTGATTTTGACTTTTGGAATCTGTTTAAATCGTATGCATGCCAAGAAGCCTATTCACTTTTTTTGCAAACATTTGATAAAGCTTTGTTCATTTTATATGATAAAATGTTTATGCCCGTTTGCGTGCCATCTATTTGTCTTGTTTTGCTTATATTTGATTTGCAAGAATGTTTGCTAACTTATGGTTATCTTTTTCAGGTAACGCGATTATCATCCGTCCCATTTGATCGAGGAAAACTGAGTCAAGAGGAATTTTGTTCGGAAAACCAACAGGTCGATTTGAGGATGAATCATCTTGAAGAGGGGAGGGATGATACGGGCATGCTCAGGGCACCATCGATCTTCAAGTCGACGAGGCTCGACGCCAAAGTCCCAAGTGCCGTGGAGCTTGTGTGCATCTTGGTGCACTTCCAAATTGAGCCGGATTAGCTCAATCGAGCTTAATTTGAGCTCACTCGAGCTCGCTCCAGCTCATTGAGCTGATTGCTTTTTAATTTAATGCTTTAAATAAATTGGAAAATTTATTTATTTAACTTTCTACAGCCCATTAATGTGACTAAATATTTTATTTAGTGTCTAAATTAATTTTTCTAGGCCTAAATTAATTTATCACATTTTATTGCATGATTTTAAGTTGTTTTAAAACTAAATTTAATGTGCAGAATTTTTGTCTAGTTTAAGGGGCTGCCGAATTTTCAATGAGGCATAATGGTGTCTTTAATGTGTCCTAAGTGTCCATTGATGTGTCCATATCATGTATTTAATATTATACATCTGATTTGGAATGAATTAATGTGGATCCATGGTCCTTGTAGGTTCAGCCGAACCTTATGGAGCACATTTAAGAGGTACATGCACCTAGGTGCATTGTATGTGGCCGAATGTACCCATGTACATTGGAAGATGCATGTTCGGCTGGTCAAGGATTAATTGTTGCTGATTATTCATTTATCAAGGCACCAATTTGGCTGGACAAACAATTCAATTGAAGACAAGTTCATGAAGGAGTTAAAATGCATGGATTGCAAGATACATGAATGGCCGAATGCATGTATGTCCATCTACATGAATTACTTTGATTCTTTGAATCCTCCAAGTGACCATTCGGCCAAGAGACACCTTTTGGAAGCTCCCATCAATGCATGGCCGAATTTGGACAAGTCTATTCACTTCCCTACAGCCATGTTCATCCATTTCAGTTTTTCTCCATCAATGAGCTGACCATTGACGTCCCCAAAGCTGCCTCTTTGTTGCTGCTCATTTTTCATCAAAAAGACATCATTTTAAGAGCTTAATTAAAGCAAGGACGAACCTAGCTACTGCATGCACCATTGAGGGTGATACGGGCACGCCCAAGGCACCAGCGTTTTACAAGTTGATGGAACTCGAATTTAATGCCCCAAGTTTTGTGAAGCTGATATGCACTTTGGTGCATTTTCAAATTGAGCCGGATTAGTCTATTTGGGCTCGATTTGAGCTCGTTCAAGCTCGCTACAGCTCATTGAGCTGATTCTTTAAATTTTTAAAAAAATTAAATAAATTGAATAATTTAATTATTTAATTATTTAATTTTTCCTACAGCAAATTAAAGTGTCTAAGTATTTTATTTAGTGTCACATTTAATTTGTTTAAGCTTAAAATTAATCTTGTCACACTTTATTACAAGTTTTAAAGATGTTTTAAAGCTAAATTAAGTGTGCAGATTTTTCTCATTAAATAGGGGCTGTCGAATTTATTAATTGTCCTAATGGTGCATTTAAGTTGTCCAAAGTGTCCAATGATATGTCCATAGCATGTATTTAATTTTGTTCAGCTGAAATGAAAGGTTTTAATGAGAATTCATCTCCAATGATGGATGATGGAAATAATTTGGAAATATGGAATGATAGGTTTGGTTTTATAATGAAGGAAGATGGATAAAGGGATAGGTGATATTTTGGTGGAAATGGATTAAAGAACTTAAACCAGAAATGATTCAACACAAGAATGTGTCACCCCGGGTTCTATGATGTTTAAGGTGGTAATATGGAAATCGAGATGAACCAAGACCCGTTATCTAAAAAGATAAGAACCGTTGGTATAATGAAATGGAAGAGAGACGATTGACGCCACAAGCAAGCTTGATAAGTCGGAATCAAAACTCATACGAAAGATAGAGAGCAGATAAACTCACTCAAGAACATAAGTTCATAATATATATCAAAGTTCAATAATCAAAGTCCCTTTCAAATGGCAAATTTCAAATATTTATAGGCCTAAGGAGCTAACTGAATAGTCATAAGAAACCAGCTTAATTTTTAAGTAAAATTCGGCCCTTTAATGTCCTAGATTAGTCTAGAATTTTCGGCCATTAGTTGCTGTCCACATTCATCCCTGAAATCCAAAAATCAGCTTCTAGAAGAAGCTTGGTGCAACCGAATTCATTGAAGGGGACAAAGGATTTGAATGACCCTTAATACTCGGCCTAGGGACGTGCATGACTTGCTTTGGGAAGCCAAATGGCTTTGCCTTGTCCTAGGCTACCTTGGAACGTGAAAAGGCATTCTCAATTCCTGAACCAGCCATTGTATGTAATCCCCACGCATGGAGCACATCTTCAATGCTTGGTCGTTTGTGTTTCACGAAGCAATTTAGCCACTTAAGTCTTTGCCATCCATGAAGCCTCCTTGAGATATGAAACACTCAGCACGCCATTGGAGGAAAGAACCAGCAACTTTAATGTGTCTTTTTGTCTTCACGATGCGCCCAAAAACCATGCATGCAACATATCCTTTAATGCGGCCGAACATGCTCCAACCTAGCATTTAATGGTGTCCCTTGCATGCTTCTTGTTGTCCATCTTAATGGATGTGTAGGAGACACCAAAGGTCACGTTGGGAAGCTTACTCCAGCAGCAAATTAACTCCCACGCATGCTCCAACAAAGCCTTAAATGCTGCTTCATTAATCTGCCGTCCATGCATTAAACATGTCCCAGAAGCACCTACAAGTAATTAATTTCGGCAATTAGTTTTTTTTCAGCAACAAAACAACACATTTAAGACATGTTTAAAGATAAAAGACACGCCATAAATAAGGCCTTAAGTTGTCTAAAATTTGGCTAAAAATTTAGGACACATTAAATAGTGGTTCGGCTGGACACATTTAATGTGCAGCATCTTTTAATTATGTCCTAAACTAGACATATTAAAGCTAACTATTAACTATGCAATGATTATGACTTAATTAAACTTATTTAAATGCAACAAATAATTAAAACACTTATTTAAGTTGTTCGAAATTATTTAATTAATTTCAACTAATTAATTAACTAAGGCCGAATGGCCAAGTGACTAAGGCCGAATGGCCATATGGGGTTCTTCCTGATCGTGAGCTCGTAGAAGCGTGCAACATGAATTTGAGTTATCATTTGAACTAGTCTTAGCATTATCCCAAGCTTACTGGATTAGACTTCCGATTGCCTCTTTAAATTATTTCACACGAGCCCTCATAATTGGTCCTTGATGATGCGATCCTGGTCGCATCATGGTTCGACTCCATCCGACGCCATCGAGAGTGGCCTAAGCTCGAGGGGCCAAAGTGCAAAATGAAGCTGATTCCAGCTCTTTGAACCGATCCAACTAAATTGAACTCTTTATTTAATTTTCAGCTTTGCATTTAGTTTGCATTTTAAATACTTGCATTTAAGCATCTTAGTTCAATAAATGGTTGCTGGTCATTAATTCAACTCAACTTAGTTTAATTAATTGAGTTATTTTAATGAATTTAATTTAATAGTTATTTCTTTAATTAATTTAGTTACTAGGTTAATTTATTGATGCATGAGTTAAGTTCATTTAATGATGCTTTATTTAATTAAGCTAGTTGCTGGAATAAATGATGTTTAAGTGTTAGTTTATTTAATTAAGTTAGTTGTTAATTTATTTTAAGTTTAATAATTGCATTAATTTGTCGGTTACATGTGATAATTGCAGGTGACTTTTCATCTTACATCCATTATGGTTCTTTAAATTTGGCAACCTCTTTGTCTTCAACTTCTATAATGTTTGCTTCATGGTATTTACTACAAGCAATCATTTCTCCATCATTTGGCTGGTGACTTTTTGATTGATCATGGAGAACTCAAAGGACATTGACAAGCAATTTAATTGAAGAATTAATTACATTGAAGATGGGAGTTACATGGCTAATTCCAAAAGTTGAGACTTTTCATTTGGCTGGTGACTTTTCAGTTGATCATGGAAGAACTCAAGGGACACTTTTAAGCATTCAAATTCATTTAATCACTCATTAGGAGTCATAAAGTTGCTTTGTTATTTGGCTGGAGGAATTCAAGAGTTTTTAGATTTTATTTTAGCCATTTAAATGCATATTAAAGTTGAATTCATTTGTCTCTTCAGCTAACCACATGTAAGCACTATATATACCTGTTATTAGTTTGTAAAAAGTAGACTTTTGAACTTTGAATATATTTTATGAACTTTTGTTCATTGAGTGAGATTATTCTCCTCTTTATCTTTCGTACGAGTTTCGATTTCGACTTATCAAGTTTTCTTGCTTGTGGCGTCAATCGTTCTCTTCCATCAATTTATACCATAGGTTCTTATCTTTATAGATAACGAGTCTTGGTCCATCATCGATTACCATTTTTCCACCTTAAACAAATATAGAACCTGGGGTGACACTTTAATAGTGTTGAATCGATTCTTTGTTTAAGTTCTTTCATCCATTCCCATCAACTATCACCTATCATTTATCTAAACCATCACTTATCCATCTATCCAATTCCATTACCATCAGCCTATCATTGTTTGTTCAACCTTAAACCGAATCCCATCTTCTTTCCCTTCATCTTAAACCGAACCTATCCTTTTAATTATCCAAATCAACTCTTTCATTTAAACACCTCCATTCCTAACTTAAACCCACCTTCTAAACAAATTCACCTAAAGCTTCCGCAAACTCATCTACATTTTTCTAATTATTTTCTGAAGACTTGATTCCTCCTCGTAGATGATTGGGCAACTAACATACGTTTCGACTCACCCCGAGTCAAATCGTATCATTTGGTATCAGAGCTATAAAATGAGGAGTTTCGACGATTAACGAGAAGCTGGTAATAGGTTGGTAAAAAAATCGAAAAAAATAAAAAAAAGTTGAATTTCAATTCTTTTGTACTCATCTTTTTGCATTTAAAAAAATTTGAAAAAAAAGTAATTACAAAAAAAAAAGAGAGCGAAAAAAAATACGAGTGAAAAAAAAAGTTTGTGGAAATTTTTTTTTGAAAAGATTGCAAGTTGTGTTTCATTTCTTCTACCCTGTTCCCGACCTCAAAGCTACCACTCTAGTCTCTTCTACCTACCCTGATCTTCAAATAAAAAAAAATTAACCATCATTTGGTATTTTCTCTTTTTACCCAACGCCACCCACCCTTACTCCATTTGCCTTTTCTTTCTTTTAGTCTACCCGAAACCCAACGTCAAACCTTTGTTAACCAATTTTGAAGCCGACCCTCAAGCCGCAATAAGTCTTTCGAAACGAAGTAAGAAGTTACGAGAGCGAGAAAGAGCGGTAAAAGGCACGAGTGCTACATTAGAGAAAAAGCCATATTCGAGTGAAACACGAGTGTGAACGATTTTTCTTTGCAAGTGACTTGTGAGAATTTTGTGGTGAGGATTTTGTAACATCCTGGAAAGGGCCTATGCATTTTCGGTTTAATTGTACGAAGTAACATGTTTTATGTACTAAGAATAAATTTTGAACAATTTTGGAAACCTCGAAAATGTATGGAAATGTTAAGTTAAAAAAATGGAAAGTGAACATTTTGGAAACTTGGAAATGGATGGAAATGATTTGGAAATGATTCAAAATAGGAAAGTGCACATTTCTGAAACTTGGAAATGTAAGAAAATGTCAAGTTCTGACAGAGTCGAAACGAAAATTTTTGGAAACTTAGAAATGACTTAGAAATGTCGAGTTTTAAAGTTTAAAAGAGGAAATTAAGGCAAGGTGGCCTTAAAAGAAAAAGTTTGTGAAATTTGACACACAAACAGGCTTGGAAAAGTGGCCTGAAGATGGCACTTAGGGCCTATGGAAATGGCGCCACATGCAAGGTGTTGGGCCTGAGTTCGAGTCACAAGGGAAGCAAATAAAAGAAGTTTTATTTTTGCTTCCAGAAGACTGAGGTGGACGGCACATGCTTCTAGAAAGGAGGTGTTTTATTTTCATAAATATTCGATTAAAAAGGGTGATAAATAAAGGATTTTTAAATTGGATTATTTTGAAGAGATAAATGTTGGATTTAAACTCTTTTATTTATGATAATTAAAGGATAAAGTTATCAGACAGAGGAGTGGTGGCCAAGTAAGGGACTTCTTAGATGATAATTTCGGCTATAAAAGGAAGGAAGGAGGGCTACTCATCAATTTTTGCTTCCTCCTTTCTCTGCCGAATTCTTAGTGCTCTCCTCTCTTCTTTTCTTTCTTTTCTTTTGTCAAGTCGAAATTAAGTAATTGTTGGAACCTAGCCGAATATTTTCCTCTCCATTAGAAGCCATAGCCGAATCTCCCCGTGAATCTAAGCAAGGAAGTAGTCGATCAAGTATTAAGGGGATCTCTCGGGTTTCTATAATCATCGACTACAAAGGAGGAATATTTCGGGATCTAAGGTAAGAAACTATAAGATCCAAAGGTCTTGTTTTAAGTTTTAATGTTAGATTAAACCTAACATGTGATTATAGGAATTTCGACATCCCTAGGAAAGCAAGGATACTTTTCGGATTTGAGATCACAAAGGTATGTGTTTAAGACATTCGGCCAAAGCCTATTTTAAGTATTTGGATTTATTCCCAAAAGCCAAAACTAACCTATGATGTGTTTTAATGTTGGCCGAATGCAAGAAGGAATACAACAAAGTTTTGGGACTTGATTCTTAAGTCAATCGGCAACAAGGTAGGTTTTCAGTATACAAATCCTACTAGGATTTGGTTTTAAAGCCAAAAAGGTTTATTAATGTGTTTAAATGATTGGCCGAATATAGGAGTTAAGGATCTAAATCAGTAGATCGGTTCTTCGAGATTTCAAGGACTTCGTTAAACGAATCAGGTGTGTACCCCACACTAACTTTTAATAAGATTTATGGTAATATGTAATATATGCATGTTTATAAGAATGTGGCTAAGGTACCATAATATGGTACAAAGTACTCAGGTACGTTTCCTACTCCTATTAGGATTACAAAATATGTTATATTTAACATGTGAAATATGATAAGAATGTGAATTTAAGTATGATATGCATACTATGAATAATATGGGGCATTCGGGTTATATGAAAAACGGGAAGTGAATGTGACGACTTCGGTCTCACTATCTGAATGTGGTGACTTCACATTATCTGAATGTGGTAACTTCGGTTACATTATCTGAATGTGGTGTCTCATGACACAATTATCTGGTGGCTATGCCACAAATTTTATATGGGCGATGAGCACATCGACTGCAGCGACTGCCTTCGATGGTGTGTAGCGGATGGAGGGTTGACTTAGTAGTCCCCACGGTGTGCAGGTTGGTACGGGGATGTGTAGCGGATGGCACCTAGGTTTGGGTTTGGGTTGCATCATCATTTTTATCTGTTATATGAATAAGCATTGGATATGAAAAATGTATTCCTGATCTATTGAATTTTAGTGTTGTGTACACATTGAGTCTGTTGACTCACCCCGTTGTGGGACTATTTTTTTAGGTGACGATCAATAACGGACCGGGTTCGGCGGAAGCTTAGGGATGGCCATGCTCAGCTTGAAGTTTTATTCAATATGGATATTTAAATTTATTTAAGTATTTTAGAATTTTATTTTGGGAATTTACTTGATGTAATAAGGCCATAAGTTACATATCTTTACTTTTATTTTTAATTGCTATGTTACGAATTATTTTCAATTAAAGTTAAGTAAAATTTATTTCTTTAAAAATAAACCCTAGTTGTTTTTTCATCTTAATTAATTGGACTTTAAAATAAGAGAAATGGGTTTTTAACTCAAGCCCAACCCAAAACAATAGTTTTTAAAAATCGCACAAGTTTTTCCTCTGGTAATAAAAGAATTTTGTAACTAGTTTACTTAAGGAACATACCAGATCCGGTCCAGGCTCGTGGGCCGGGTGTGGGGTGTTTCAGTTTGGTATAACTGTAATATCCGGGATTTATAGCTTATGCATTAATGCTAAATTGTATGAAGTAGCATGCCTATGTGTGTTCTGATTGTGTTGTATGAATTGTGTGAACCTTAGAATGTAGGAAAATGCCTTAGAAATTATTAGATTTTAAATTCAAAAGAGGAAGCTAGGCAGAGTAGCCTTAAGAGAAATTGTAGGGGAAATATGACACACAAATGGGCTTGGTTAAGTGGCTTGGAGGCGCCACTCAAGGCCTCTGTAAGTGACGCCACAAGCATGAGTGCAGGGCCAAGGATCGAGTTACAAGGGAAGCAAAATAAAGGTTTTATTTTGCAGCAGAAATGAGCAGCAAGGGACGGCACTAAGGCTACTAGTAGAAAACTGTTTATGCATGCATTTTAATTATTTAGTATGATACGAATTTTATAAATTTAAAGTTTAAGCAATTTTTCTTAAAAATAAATTTTAAATGTTTAGACACCTAAACGCAAACGATTTTCGAATTAAAGATTAAACCCCAAAACAACTCGGTATTTGTATAAAACCACCCCAAATTTTTCGAAGTAATAAACAGATAATTAAAACGTTTTACTCGAGGAACATACCAGATCCGGTCTGGGCTCGTGGGCTGGGTTTGAAGTGTTTCAACTTGGTATCAGAGCCCAGTTCAAAACTCGGCTCTGGGGTTTTTGGGCTCAAAACATTTTCTAAAAATGGGCTTTTGGAACATATATGTTTTTAAATGATAACAGGTCTGTTAGCTCAGCATGGCACCTGCGTCTCCGGCCCAAGTCCGCCAGGTAAGTACCCTAAACCATTGTGTGATATACATGTGGGCTTTATGGGCTTTATGGGACGTAGACTAGTTTAAATAGACTCTAATGGACTATAGGCTTAGTTTAAACCACTTCTTAAATTTTCATAAGACTTAATTTCACTAAACAAACCCGTTAACGAGCCGCAAGACTAGGGTGTGGTAACCGTCATACGCATGTCTAGGATTGGATCCGGAAGAGCTTGGTATTTAAGCAGTCCTAGTGACTCACCTCCTCTTCATTTGGAATCCTACCAGTGCGTAGTATTTGCTCACCTTAGTCGAGTTAGGGTGTAGCAATAGGCGACGCATGCCTAGGAGTGGATTCGAGGAGAGCTTGGTATTTAAGCGATCCTAGCGACTCACCTCCTCTTATTTGGAATCCTACCTGCATGGTGGTGACTATTCACCCTAGTTATGAGGACTCGTTGATGGGCTAAACCCTATAATTAAAACCCGAAGGGACCAACCACCCTAGTTTAAAAAAATTACCAAATACCCCTGATTTCAAAATTACCGAAATACCCTTATTTCATAAAATCACCAAGGAACCCTGAATTGGAAAATTTATGAAATTAAACCTAATTTACAAAATTTTTAAATTGACCCCGATTTATTACCAAAATACCCCTGTAGGTAAAATGACGAAAATACCCCTAGGATAGGAATAAGACGAAAATGTTTGAATGATGAATGCGTGTTGAATGAATGTGCTCCTCTAAATTAGGATGGAAGACTTGAAACTTTGATCGATTGAAAGAATTACTTCTAAACTTCTTTTCATAAAATTTCTTCGCGGATAATCAGTGGAACAAAGACTAATGCATAAAATTCCTTAAAACAGATTAAAGTGCGATCGTAGGAATGAGTTCTAGGGGGCGCGGTCGTAATGTACGAGGACGTGGTAGAGGCAGAATGGTCGTATCAGAACCCGTTAGGTCTGGACAAGGGTCCGAAAATGAGGTACCACCACCCCCACCACCAGCTGTTGGTGTTGAGCAGCAAGATCAAACGGGGGATGATGCAGTATCGCAGGCAATGCTGCGAGTTCTTGAGATGGTGGCTGGAGTGGGTGGAGGTATGGGAGCTCAGAAATCTGTACCCGAGCGACTCCGAGCCAATGGGGCTGAGGTGTTTCGTGGTGTATCTGGTGTGGCACCCAGTACGGCTGAGTATTGGTTGGAGGCGACAGACCGAATCATGGATGAGCTCGATTTAACCGCTGAGGAGAAACTAAAAGGAATGGTGTCGCTACTTTGCGATGAGGCATATGAATGGTGGCTCATAGTTCGGGATGGTGCCACAGCTGAGGATCTCACTTGGGAGTATGTTAAACTGGCGTACCAGAAGAAGTATGTTGGAATTAGTTATACTGATGCACAGAGGAAGGCATTTAGAGGGCCGGTTCAAGGAACAAGTCTCAGAGCGAGTACGAGGCTGAATTCTTAAGGTTGAGCCGGTATGCTCGAGGCATCGTGGCTACGGAGCATGAGCGATGTGTCCGGTTTGAGGACGGCCTTAGGGATGATCTAAGGTTGTTGATAGCTCCGCAGCAGGAGCGGGAATTTGCAGTGTTGGTGGAAAAGGCTAAGGTAGCCGAAGGGGTTAAAGAATTTGTAAGGCAGAATACGGACCGGAACAGGCAAAAGAGAGGTTTTGGGTCGTCAGGTTCATCTGGGAATACGCAGAAGAGGCCTAGAGTTGATGGGACGCGAGGTCACAAGTGGTGACAGGAGGCGATGATCGTGTTTTGTGATCGGTGGGGAAGAGGCACCTAGGAGAGTGTTGGAAGAAGACGGGAGGATGCTTTAAGTGTGGATCTAAGGACCACATGATTAAGGACTGTCCTATAAAAATAGACGGGGCCACCAACAGTCAAAGGTTTTAATCAGTGGAAGAGCGGGACAAGCGACCTCAGCAGGTCGTGGTCCGAATGGCGAGAGAAATGGTGCCGGAAGAGTACGTGGAACACGGTAGAGGTGTTGGTATCACGAGGCTAGACAACCAGGATCGTATATGCGATTCGTCGGAGGGAAGACGGCGATGCACTGATGTTATAACGGCACGTTCCTTATTTGGAGTTACCCTTTATTGCTTTGATAGACATAGGGTCAACTCATTCCTATGTTGCTAGTAAAGTATTCAAAACTTTGCATGTAAACTTTGAGACTGTACCTAGGAAGATGACTGTACTTAGTCCTTTAGGGCGGATTGTGATAGTAGATAAACTCTTTAAGGAAGTGCCTTTAGAAGTTCAGGGGACGCAGTTCCCAGCTGACTTAGTGGAACTACCATTCGGGGAATTTGATCTAATCTTAGGCATGGATTGGTTAGTGAAGTATCGTGCGAATGTGGATTGCGCCGCTAAACGCATGTCGTTGAGAACTCCCGACGATAAGGAAGTTGTGGTGATGGGCGAAAGACGGAACTATTTATCGAGTGTAGTATCCCCTCTTAAGGCGGAGAAGATGGTAAGGAAAGGATGTCCGGCTTTTCTGATGTGGGTCAGTGCCTTGGACACTAAGGAAACAAGTGTAGAAGGGGTTAGAATAGTAAGGGATAGTAAGGGAATTTGTGGATGTCTTTTCGGAGGAATTACCTGGAATACCCCCGGATAGGGAGGTGGAGTTTGGAATTGACTTGCTACCGGGAACAGCTCCTGTGTCAATCGCTCCGTATAGAACGGCACCGAAGGAATTGGTTGAGCTCAAGGCTCAAATTCAAGAGTTGCTTGATCGTGGGTTTATTCGACCCAGTGTGTCTCCATGGGGAGCACCGGTCTTGTTTGTGAAGAAAAAGGACGGAACTATGCGTATGTGCATAGATTATCGTCAGTTGAATAAGCTGACCATCAAGAACAAGTACCCTTTGCCAAGGATAGACGACTTGTTCGATCAGCTTAAGGGGGCAGCGGTATTCTCAAAGATAGACCTAAGGTCTAGATATCATCAGCTTAAGGTGAAGGAAGCAGATATCTATAAGACAGCTTTCCGGACAAGGTACGGGCATTATGAGTTTGTAGTAATGCCGTTTGGATTGACAAACGCTCCAGCCGCGTTCATGGATGTGATGAACCGAGTTTTTCAACCCTACTTGGATAGGTTCGTCGTTGTGTTCATCGACGATATTTTGGTGTATTCTAAGTCTGAAGAGGAGCATGATGAACATCTCCGAGTGGTGCTACAAGTGTTAAGGGAGAAGAAGCTCTATGCCAAATTCAGCAAGTGTGGATTTTGGCTTAAGGAGGTGGCATTCTTAGGGCATGTGGTATCCGTAGAAGGAATAAGAGTGGATCCTAGGAAGATCGAAGCAGTGCTGGATTGGAAACCACCTAAGTCTGTGGCTGAGATTCGAAGTTTCTTGGGATTGGCAAAGCTACTCTGAAGGTTTGTGGAAGGATTTTCATCAATAGCCGCACCTTTGACGGTTGTTGAGAAAGGAAGTACCTTTCGTATGGACAGATAAGCAACAGGAGAGCTTTGAGAAGCTTAAGAGGGTTTTGACTGAAGCTCCGGTCTTGATTCAACTGGAGGCAGGAAAGGACTTTGTGGTGTACTGTGACACTTCTCACACGGGATTAGGATGCGTATTGATGCAAGATGGGAAGGTAGTCGCTTATGCGTCTCGGCAATTAAGGCCACATGAGGTTAACTACCCGACGCATATTTGGAATTGGCGGCGGTGGTCTTTGCTCTTAAGGTATGGAGGCATTATTTATATGGAGAAAAGTCGGTGATCTACACGGACCACAAGAGCCTTTAGTATCTGTGACTCGTAAGGAGTTGAACTTGAGACAAATAAGGTGGGTGGAGTTCTTGAAGGATTATGATTGTTCCATAGAGTATCATCCGGCAAGGCAAATGTAGTGGCGGATGCCCTAAGTCGAGAAAGTAGTGTCGGATCGAGGGCAATGTTTGCACATCTTAGCTTGTATGATGATGGAAGTTTATTGGCAGAGTTGCAAGTCAAACCGACATGGTTGAATGAGGTGAAGGAAAGTCAGTTAATGGATGAGGACCTAAGTGCTAAGCTACGGCAAGTGCAGAGTGGAGAGTTGGAAGATTACGGTATTAATGACGAGGGAGTATTATGTTTCAAGGGCAAGGTCTCAGATGCCAAGAATGAGGACTTAAGGCAGAGAATTCTTCAGGAATCGCATGGTAGCCCCTATGCTATGCATCCTGGAGGTACTAAGTTGTATAGAGATCTAAGGGAACAGTTTTGGTGGCCTGGTCTTAAGCGGGAAGTTACCGAATTTGTAGGAAAATGCTTGACGTGTCAGCAAGTTAAGGCTGAACACCAAGTTCCGTCAGGATTGCTTCAGCCGATAAAGATCCCGCAGTGGAAGCGGGAGAGAATCACCATGGACTTCGTTAGTGGGCTTCCCCTTACGCCTACTAAGAAGGACTCAGTATGGGTGATAGTGGACCGATTGACAAAGTCCGCGCATTTCATCCCAGTAAGAGTTGATTTTTCATTGCAGAAGTTGGCAAAGTTATATGTGGCAGAGATTGTAAGGTTGCATGGAGTGCCGGTTTCAATCATTTCAGATAGGGATCCAAGGTTTACGTCTCGATTTTGGAAAGCACTACATCAGGCTTTAGGCACCAGATTGGATTTCACTACGGCTTTTCATCCACAGTCGGACGGGCAATCCGAACGAGTAATCCAAGTGTTAGAGGATATGTTGAGGGGCTGTGTGATAGACTTCATAGGAAGTTGGGAATAATATTTGCCGTTAGCGGAATTTGCATACAACAACAGCTATTAAGCCAGTATTCGGATGGCACCGTATGAAGCGTTGTATGGACGGAAGTGTCGTACACCTACGTGTTGGACGGAATTAGGGGAACGTCGAGTTTTGGGACCAGAGATTGTGGCAGAATCCGAGGAGAAGGTTGAGGTAATTCGGGCACGGTTGAAGGAAGCATCTGATAGGCAGAAGTCATATGCAGATCTTAAACGGAAGGAGATAGAATTTGATGTGGGGGATCAAGTGTTTCTGAAGGTATCGCCTTGGAAGAAGGTGATGAGATTTGGTCGCAAAGGGAAGCTAAGTCCAAGGTTTATAGGACCATATCAGGTATTGAAGCGAGATGGACCAGTGGCATACCAGTTAGAGTTGCCTTCGGAATTGAAGCAAATACACGACGTATTCCATATTTCTATGCTATGTCGTTATCGATCGGATCCATCTCATGTAGTTCTGATTGAAGAGGTGGAGCTAAGGCCAGATTTGTCCTACGAGGAAGAGCCGATTCAGATTTTGGAACGAGATGTGAAAGTGCTACGAAGGAAGTCAGTCCCTTTAGTCAAAGTGTTATGGCGCAATCATGGATCGGAAGAAGCTTCGTGGGAGCCGGAAGAAGCAATGCGACAACAATACCCTCACTTATTTCAGCCAGGTAATTTCGAGGACGAAATTATTTTAAGGGGGGTAGAACTGTAATATCCAGGATTTATAGCTTATGCATTAATGCTAAATTGTATGAAGTAGCATGCCTATGTGTGTTCTGATTGTGTTGTATGAATTGTGTGAACCTTAGAATGTAGGAAAATACCTTAGAAATTATTAGATTTTAAATTCAAAAGAGGAAGCTAGGCAGAGTAGCCTTAAGAGAAATTGTAGGGGAAATATGACACACAAATGGGCTTGGTTAAGTGGCTTGGAGGCGCCACTCAAGGCCTCTGTAAGTGACGCCACAAGCATGAGTGCAGGGCCAAGGATCGAGTTACAAGGGAAGCAAAATAAAGGTTTTATTTTGCAAAGCAGAAAATGAGCAACAAGGGGACGGCACTAAGGCTACTAGTAGAAAACTGTTTATGCATGCATTTTAATTATTTAGTATGATACGAATTTTATAAATTTAAAGTTTAAGCAATTTTTCTTAAAAATAAATTTTAAATGTTTAGACACCTAAACGCAAACGATTTTCGAATTAAAGATTAAACCCCAAAACAACTCGGTATTTGTATAAAACCACCCCAAATTTTTCGAAGTAATAAATAGATAATTAAAACATTTTACTCGAGGAACATACCAGATCCGGTCTGGGCTCGTGGGCCGGGTTTGGGGTGTTTCAGATTTAATTTTTTTGTTTTATTCTTTTTAACAATCTTTCTTTTCAGAAAATAAACATGAATCAAGAAGCGTTGACAGAATCTGATTATCAATACTTGTTGAACGGGATGCGAAAAGTCATGAATGCCAAGTTTGACAAGTTACATAAGTGGTTGGATCGAATCGAGGAACGAGACCAACAAGAACGACTTTCTTCAAATCGAAGGTCGGAGTCAAGGTCGTCTCGAAGACACGCTTTCGAAGATTATTCAAGAAGAGAATTCAATCGAGATTATGGTTCATATAGAAGTTCAAGACAGTATGAGTCAAACCGCGAATTTGAGACCTTTCAAGGTGACCATCGCGAAGGTGTGATTTCTTCTTCAAAAGCTTTAACATATCTATCTATGGAGAAACCTTTGCAAAGAAGTGAACGTGGTTCATATACGTCGAAGAATTCATCCACGAAAGATTGTTCTCGAAGTGGTTCACATCGTGATTCTTATTCGACGAGGAACTCAAGGTGAAGCCAAGCATATGTCAAGTTTGAAGCCAACTTCGAAGATGAATACGCAAGCACGAGTTATTCGTCTTATGATTCCAAGATGTCACACTCAAAGAATCTTCCAAGAGTCGATCGTGATATCTATGAGAACATCGCTTCGATCTTAGAATCAAATCCTTGTATTTTCGATTCTTTTGAAACATCTTCTTATTGTGATCAAAATGAAAAAGAGAAAATAAAAGAATGTACAAAAGAAAAAGAAAATAAAAATGAGAGAGAACAAAAAGAAGATGAAAAAGAATTTGAGAGTGATGAAAAAGAGCTTGAAAAAGAAAATGAAGAAAAGATTGAAAAGAAAATTAAGATTGAAAAAAAATTGAAAAAAAATTGAAAGTGAAAAAGAAGAGTTGGAAAAAGAAACGAGAGAACGAGATGAGCGAGAAAAAGAGAGTGATTTTTCAACTAAGCCATTTGAAGTTTTCTCTTCTTCTGTCTCTACTTTTCAGGTTTACGAGAAACCGAGTGCTGAATGCCAACTTCAATACCTTCCCGACGAGCGACGTTTTCGTGTGATCAATAAAGGTAAAGTTGAAAGTGAAGTTGAATCACCCGAATCGGAAGGTAAGGAAGGTAAGTGTTTTGAAACGATTCCGTCTCCCCTAAAATTTTCTAATGATTGCAAATATGTGGGTGACATCATCATTTTCCCATCTTTGATTGATTGTGATAATTTAAGTGATGGTAAAATGAGTTTGTCTAGTAATAATCAATGCGATGCAAAGTATGATGGTGGAGAGACGCATAGCCGACAAATGCAAGACTCGAGTAAGTATAACAATGACTTTTCTTTTAATCCCAATTTATTTGATTGCGGTTATTACGAGATTTGTTCATTATCTAATACGAAATCTCTGAGTTTTTGCAAATCGGTTTTAAGACATGTTCAGAATTTTGATCGTTTGATTTTGAGTTTGCACAATTTCTATTGGATTAACATGTTTGATTTTTCTAAACCGTTGTCACATCTTGAACTTAATAATCAAACGCATGTTTTTAAACCGGGAATATGTTTTGTATCATCTGGTATTTCTTGTTGGAAAATTAATCAGTTCCAATTGTGCTTGAACAATTTCAATCATTTTGAAACATGGTTCCTGAATAAGGTAACGAATTTTGTCAACTTTTTTTTCCATTTTTATTTGTTCCTTAAACAATTTTTATGGTTGCATTTGAAATTCACTTTCCATTTGAGAATGGTTGAATTGAACGTGAAGCTTTGATTACACTACTTGGCCGTGGAGAGAAGGTGATACAGTCCACCTCGGGAAGAGTCGAATTGTATGCGGATTGCCCAATCGTCTACGAGGAGGAGATAAGCCTTTCGGGAAATTATAGAGAAATATGGATGAGTTGCGGAAGCTTTTTAATGAATTGGTTCTAAAAAAAAAATTAAGTTTGGAATGGAGGTTTGAGAAATGATGGAATCAGTTGTAGCAAATAATAGGATAGGTTCGGGAATAATGGATGTAGAGGAAATGATGTTTGATGATTCGGTTTAAGGATGAAAGAAGATGGATAAAAGATAGGTGATATTTTGGTGGAAATGGAGAATAGGACTTAAACAAGAAACGATTCAACAGAAAGATGTGTCACCCCGGTTTCTATAAAGTTTAAGGTGGATAGATGAAGTCGAAGATGGACCAGAGACCCGTTACTTAGTAAAGTAGAAACCAATAGTATAATTAAATGGAAGAACAAGTGATAGACACCACAAGCACTGCTCGATAAGTCTATGAAACTTGTACAAAATCGAAGAGGAGATAAACTCACTCAAATGAACAAAGTTCATGTAATCTTTATAAAATGATCAAAAGCTCCTTACAAATGAAATGTGCAAAGTATTTATAAGCCTATCTTGTGCTAGCCGAATGGTCACTACAAAACTTTAATGGCTAAGCAAAAAATTAAACTAGAAAATGCTAGAGAAATATAGAAGAAAATCCCTTAAAATGCCATGGCTAAATTCGGCTGATTGGGCATGAATGAAGCATTAAAATTTAGGTTCATGTTTGGAGATGATGCATGGATGGCTGAATCAACATGTTACTTCATTTGATGCTTTCATGCATCCTTAACCTTGAAGAAAGCTTGATTCCATGAATATGCAGCCCCTTAAATGTTCCTACATCTCCCTTGGCCGAATGAAGCTTAAATGTACCTTGAATACTTGAATGGACAACTTGAATATGCATGGAACTTGCAAGAAACGTCCAAAGGTATGTTCTTCCATAAATTCGGTCCATGAATGTTCAAATACATGAACATAAAATAGCCTCCACTTGCATGAACGTCCTTGATACATGAACTCCTTCAATTGCCATCCATTGAACATTAGTTGTGCATGTATCCTTCCATACGATGTATTAAGCCATGCATGCACTTGCATTAAAGACTCCTTCATGCATTTGGTCACTTTGATAACTTAACTCTTGGCCAAAAGCTGCTTAGGGATCACCAATAGCCAGCCCACCATGCATAAATTCGTTCATGCATGAACTCTTATATTCCATGTACCTAGCCGTGCATGAATCTCATTAAATGTGCTCAATACATTCGGCTAAACCTATAAAAGGGAATAAATTCACATTAAAACACTCCAAATCAGCTGAACATAAATTAAACACGTTCATGACATCTTAATAGACACTTAGGACAACTTAAATTCACATTTAGCACACATACTAAATTCAGCAGCCCCCTATTTAAGTAGAAAAATCTGCACATTAATTTTATCTTAAAAACATCTTAAAAGCTTGCAATAAAATGTGACAAATTAATTTAGGCTTAGACAAATTAAATCCAACACTAAATTAATCATTTAGACACATTTAATTTGCTGTAGGAAAAATTAATAAATTTAATTACTCAATTTATTTAAAACATTAAATTAAAAGCAAACAGCTCAATGAGCTGGAACGAGCTCGAGTGAGCTCAAATCAAGCCCAAATGGACTAATCCAACTCGATTTGGAAATGCACCAAAGTGCATATCAGCTTCTCGGCACTTGGGGCATTTGATCCGGGCTTCGTCACTTTGCAAAACGCTGGTGCCCCGGGCGTGCCCGTATCATCCCTCCCCTCTTCAAGATGATTCGTCCTCAAATCGACCTGTTGGTTGTCTCGAAAAAAATTCTTCTTGCTCGACTTTCCTCGATCAAACGAGACGGATGATAATCGTAGTACCTGAAAAAGGTAACCACAAGTTAACAAACATTCGTGCAAGCAAAACATAAGCAACACAAAACAACTAGTTTGCATGCACACGGGCATAAACACTTTATCAGATAAAAGTAACAAAGCCTTATCAACTTTTTGCAACAAAAGTGAATAGACTTCAAAACATGCGTACGATTTTAATAGAGTCCTCAAAACAACATTATCATGTGAGTAACACATCAAATGATATATATGATCGTCACAAGCAAATAGATGTAAAAGTGCATTTGATACTCGACATGAAACAACCAAATTTTGTATTGAGGGATATACGAAATCACTTGCACATGAATTATAACGATTATCGAACACAAGTATCTTTTCATCAATCATTAAAGCAGATAGACCATCAAAAGGCAAAATGGAACATTTGGACATAACAAGATCTAAATGCTTTACCAAAATGAATTCAGCATCATGTGTTCTTTCAATATCCGAAACAGATAAATCATGAGTAAGCAAATTAGAACGGCTAAGCATTTCATGATCTAAATGTTTTGCAAAAATGAAATCATTAATATGATGTTGATCACCATCAGAAGAGAATAAAAAGAATTCATAGGTCTCAAGTGTCTTAACTTCGGGAGTAGAAAGAAAATTATCGACTTTACCTTTCTCTGTTAGCACAAACCTTCGCTCCTCAGAATCGTATTGTAGTCCTGGCTTTGCTCGCGCATCAATCTTTTCCAAACGAAATGGGAACTACATGTACATGAATTCCATGTACAACCACAAAATTTATTTAAAGAGCGAATAAAAATTGAAAACAAAATGAACAAATCTCGCCACATTACTCAAAAACCAAGTATCAAAAAGATAGTAGTCTTTCAAACTTACCAGGTGATACTTGAATTTCCCACAATGCAAATCAGAATGAATTCCCGGTTTAAAAACATAGGTTTGACTATTTAAGTCAAGATAGGACAATGGTTTCGATGAATCAAACATGTTAAACCAATATGAATAATGTATGTTCAAGATCGAAAAACTCTTAACATGTTCCAGAACATATTTACAAAGACTCATTCCGTATTAGATAATGAACAAATCTCGTAAAATCCACAATTAAACAAATTGGGATTAAAAGAAAATTCATCGTCATACTTACTCGAGTCTTGCATTTTTCGAATTCTGTTACTCCACTTTCACACTTAGCAGCACAATGAGATGAACTCATCTTACCATCATTTAGAACATCAAAAATGGTCGGAGGATGGCAATCAACGGTATTATCCACATAATCACAATCACTATGAAAATTTGGTGAAGACTGAATCTCATCAAAGCACTTACCTTCCTTACCTTTTTCAATCAAACGAAAACGCCTTTCTTCAGGAAGGTACTGAAGTTGGAGATCATCGTGAGATACGTCGGGGAACCTAAAATGAAGAAACAGAAGAAGAACAAAAGTCCAAAGAGTTAGCTGAAAAACCACTCTCTTTTTGTTCATCTTGTTCTCGCGTTTCTTTTTCCATCTCTTTTTCTTTTCTTTCTTTTTCAATCTTATTTTCTTCATCTCCTTTTCCATGCTCATTTTCTTTTTCATCTTCTTTTTGTTCTCTCACAAATTATTTTTCTTCACTTTCAATTTCTTTTTCTTGATTTTCTTTTGTACATTCTTTTTCACTTGGATTACAACAAGGAGATGTTTCAAAGGAATTGAAAATAGAAGGATTTGACTCTAAGATCGAGGCGATGTTCTCATAGATATCTTGATCAATTCCTCGTGAAAATTTCTTCATACGGGACTTCTTTGAATCATAAGATGTATAACTCATGCTTTCTTGGTCGTCACCGTAAAAGGTTTCAAGCTCGTTATTTGTTTTGCTTTGCCTGGAATACGAATCATAATGGGAATTTCTTCGAGAATGATCTTTCATAGTCGAATATTTATAGCTTTCTTCTCGTTCGTCGCCTCGAAAAGATTCAAACTCATATCTTGCTTCTCTCCGTCTCGAAAACCTCGACGAACATGAGTCTTGATAAGAGTCTCTTCGCGAATAGTTTTTGGATGTAAATCACGGTGAAGAACTTGACTCCATTCTCTGACTTGATGACATCTTTCGATCGATCATGCTTTCCATTTCGCTCAACAAATATTGGAAGTCGGCGGCTGAGAACCCTTCTTATGACATTTTGTTGCTGAAAAAGAAACGGTTATTAAGAAGAGAAATAAATAGACAAAAAATAAAGTACCTTACCACAAAAACCTCACAAGTCACTCACAAAGAAAAAATGCTCACACTCGTATTTTCACTCGTATAAGGCTTTTTCTTTGATGATTACACTCGTGCCTTTTACTGCTCTCTCTCGCTCTCACAATTTTGTACTTCGTTTTGAAAGACTAATCGTGGCTTGAGGGTCAGCTTCAAAAATGGTTACAAAGGATTGATGTCGGGTTTAAGGTAGGCTGAAACAAAAGAAAAGGCAAATAGGTTAGGGGTGGCGTTGGGTGGGGAGGATGAAGCCACAAGGATGGTAGAAGATCGGGGTAGTGGAGGAGAATGAACAACAAACTTTCAAAAAAAAATTCCACACTTCTTTTTTTTTAACTTCTTTTTTTTTACACTCGTATTTTTTTCAATTTTTTTTCGTATTTTCTTTTTTTTTTACATCAAACACACTATAATGTAAAGCAAAAATAAAAATAAATTTTTTTTTTAATTTCAATTTTTTTATTTTTTTAACTTACGAACTAACTTCCGGATTCACGATCATCGTCAAAAATCCTCGTTTGGTGGCTCTGATACCAGATGATACAGTCCACCTCGGGAAGAGTCGAATTGTATGCGGATTGCCTAATCGTCTACGAGGAGGAGATAAGCCTTTCGGGAAATTAGAGGGAAATATGGATGAGTTGCGGAAGCTTTTTAATGAATTGGTTCTAAAAAGAAAATTAAGTTAGGAATGGAGGTTTGAGAAATGATGGAATCAGTTGTAGTAAATAATAGGATAGGTTCGAGAATAATGGATGTAGAGGAAATGATGTTTGATGATTCGGTTTAAGGATGAAAGAAGATGGATAAAAGATAGGTGATATTTTGGTGGAAATGGAGAATAGGACTTAAACAAGAAACAATTCAACAGAAAGATGTGTCACCCTGGTTTCTATAAAGTTTAAGGTGGATAGATGAAGTCGAAGATGGACTAGAGACCCGTTACTTAGTAAAGTAGGAACCAATGGTATAATTAAATGGAAGAACAAGTGATAGACGCCACAAGCACTGCTCGATAAGTCTATGAAACTTGTACAAAATCGAAGAGGAGATAAACTCACTCAAATGAACAAAGTTCATGTAATTTTTATAAAATGATCAAAAGCTCCTTACAAATGAAATGTGCAAAGTATTTATAAGCCTATCTTGTGCTAGCCGAATGGTCACTAGAAAACCTTAATGGCTAAGAAAAAAATTAAACTAGAAAATGCTAGAGAAATCTAGAAGAAAATCCCTTAAAATGCCATGGCTAAATTCGGCTGATTGGGCATGAATGAAGCATTAAAATTTAGGTGCATGTTTGGAGATGATGCATGGATGGCCAAATCAACATGTTACTTCATTTGATGCTTTCATGCATCCTTAACCTTGAAGAAAGCTTAATTCCATGAATATGCAGCCCCTTAAATGTTCCTACATCTCCCTTGGCCGAATAAAGCTTAAATGTACCTTGAATACTTGAATGGACAACTTGAATATGTATGGAACTTGCAAGAAACGTCCAAAGGTATGTTCTTCCATAAATTCGGTCCATGAATGTTCAAATACATGAACATAAAATAGCCTCCACTTGCATGAACGTCCTTGATACATGAACTCCTTCAATTGCCATCCATTGAACATTAGTTGTGCATGTATCCTTCCATACGATGTATTAAGCCATGCATGCACTTGCATTAATGACTCCTTCATGCATTCGGTCACTTTGATAACTTAACTCTTGGCCAAAAGCTGCTTAGGGATCACCAATAGCCAGCCCACCATGCATAAATTCGTTCATGCATGAACTCTTATATTCCATGTACCTAGCCGTGCATGAATCTTATTAAATGTGCTCAATACATTCGGCTGAACCTATAAAAGGGAATGAATTCACATTAAAACACTCCAAATCAGCTGAACATAAATTAAACATGTTCATGACATCTTAATAGACACTTAGGACAACTTAAATTCACATTTAGCACACATTCTAAATTCGGCAGCCCCCTATTTAAGTAGAAAAATCTGCACATTAATTTTATCTTATAAACATCTTAAAAGCTTGCAATAAAATGTGAAAAATTAATTTAGGCTTAGACAAATTAAATCCAACACTAAATTAATCATTTAGACACATTTAATTTGCCGTAGGAAAAATTAATAAATTTAATTACTCAATTTATTTAAAACATTAAATTAAAAGCAAACAAATTTCAATGAGCTGAACGCGAGCTCGAGTGAGCTCAAATCAAGCCCAAATGGACTAATCTGCTCGATTTGGAAATGCACCAAAGTGCATATCAGCTTCTAAGGCACTTGGGGCATTTGATCCGGCCGTCACTTTGCAAAACGCTGGTGCCCTCGCGTGCCCGTATCGTAAGGTTTGTATTGCTCGATCAAGGTAAGACCGATCTTTATCTTTCTCGAGTATAAAGATAAGTCTTCTCAAATTGTTGATGTGTTTTTGCTCTTTTCGATCATGATAAGCTTTGCGCTTGTTGATTATGTTTTTTCCAAACATTTAGATCATGTTATGATTAATCGTTCTACTTTGTCTGTTTGCGATTTAACCGTTTCGATGAATGATGATAGGATTCTTGAGTTTGACAGTTTTGATAATTTCCATGTGAAAGAGTCCATATTGCGTTCCATGTGTGATCCATTTGAAAACTTTGAAATGCTCTTGATTTCTTTGAATGTTGATAGAACACATGCTACTGATTTTCATCATTTAGATCATGAAGTGTTTGAATGTTTCATTCTGATGATTGGTGATCTATCTGATTTGTTCATTAACAAAAAGAATCTTGTGTTTGATAAATTTTATTCATGTACGAGTAATTCAATGCATCGTTCAATGCAAGATGAGATTGTTTTATCTCAAGTGTCATTTGCACTTTATCACCTATCTGTTTGTGATGAATATATCTATCATTTGATATGTTACTCACATGGTGATTTTGATTTATGGAATCCATTCGAATCGTATGCATGCCATGAAGATTATTCACTTCAGTTTCAAATGTTTGATAAGGCATTGTTCATTTTATACGAAAGTTTGATGCTGCCCGATTACATGCGATTTCTTTGTTTGATGTTTACATTTCGTTTGTAAGTTTGTTTGACACAACTCTTGCTAACTCTTGGTTATATTTTTCAGGTGTTGCGATTATCATCCGTCCCGTTTGATCGAGGAAAGTCGAGCGGCAAGAATTTTGTTCGAGAGAACCATCGACTCGATTTGAGGACGAATCGCTTTCAAGAGGGGGGTATGATGCAATCCTGGTCGCATCATGGTTCGACTTCATCCGACGCCATCGAGAGTGGCCTAAGTTTGAGGGGCCAAAGTGCAAAATGAACCTGATTCCAACTCTTTGAACCGATCCAACTAAATTGAACTCTTTATTTAATTTTCAGCTTTGCATTTAGTTTGCATTTTAAATACTTGCATTTAAGCATCTTAGTTCAATAAATGGTTGCTGGTCATTAATTCAACTCAACTTAGTTTAATAAATTGAGTTCTTTTAATGAATTTAATTTAATAGTTGTTTCTCTAATTAATTTAGTTACTAGGTTAATTTATTGATGCATGAGTTAAGTTCATTTAATGATGCTTTATTTAATCAAGCTAGTTGCTGGAATAAATGATGTTTAAGTGTTAGTTTATTTAATTAAGTTAGTTGTTTGTAACATCCTAAAAAATTGAGTATCATCTTGTTACTTGTGTTAGCTCGAGTATGATTATTATTATGTGCTTAGTATAGTTTTATGAAGGCTTGGAATTATTAGCTAAGCTAGAATGATTTTTAATATTGAAAATATAGTGAAGAGGAATAGGTGAACCTGACACTTAAGTTAATTTAAGTGTTAAATTTTAGCACATGAGGAGTTAGTGGGAAGGTGGTTATGGCGCATGAATGGTTGCTTGAGGGGAGTGGTTCGAATCCCATGGATGGACTTTAGGTGACTTTTATTTTTGCATTTATATGGCATGTGTTGGTCAAACTCTAATTAAGGTAAGGTTGGACTATTGTCTTTTATGGATAGTAGACTAAGGAATAAGGCAAGTTATTAGTTAAGGTATGGAATCAAGATGTTATGGAAGGATAAGGGGACATAAGGCTTGGATTAAGGATGAGGTTTTGGAAGCTTTTTAATGGCAATCTAGTCCATGTATGTGGACGGCATATTGGTCTGGGGGGGGTTAACCGAATTTGTTGAAGGTTTGGTAGGTTGGTAGTTTGTAAGTAAAAACTTCCTAAGCATTTGAGCATTTTTTCTTTTCTCTCCACAAACACTCTCCCTAGCCGAATGTGTTCTTGGCAATAAGGTAAAATTTTGTTTTGGTATTGGTATTATTCATTGTTTTGTGTCTAGCCGAAAAACCCTTTTGGAGCCTTGCCAATTTCCCTAGTACACCATATCGTGTAAAAACCGAAACCACCATTGTACTTGGCCGAACCTCTCTTGTTCTCATCCTTCTTTTTCATTCTTTTCATATTTGTTCAAAACCCACATTTCTTCTTTTACTTTCTTTTTGCCGAATCCTCCTCCTCCCCAATTCTCTTTTCTTTCTTCCACTTTTGCTCAAAGTTGAAAGCATCCCTCTCCCATTCTATTTTCTTCGCTCCATTCTCTTCTTTCTTCTATTGCTGAATCCTCTTTCTCCTATTTTCACTTTTCTTTTTCTTTCTCTTTATCCACTCTAGTCGAATTCATTTGATTGTCTTCTATCCACCATAGTCGAATCTTCTTTCTCTCTCTTCTGGTGTTATTTTGGTCGAATATCAACAAGGGTAGATTTTCTTTGGGTTCATCTATAATCGGTTTTGAAGATAGGTAAGTGTACTGGCCGAATTTCCTTATTCCTTTTCTTTTCTCTCTATCGTTTCTCATGAGGAAAAAAGCCAAATTTTGAGCATTTGATAGTAAGGTTCTAACCATAGGAACCAATTTTCTTCTAGACTCTTCGGGACTTTGGAAGCAATCGATCTAAGCCTCAATTCTCTGACAATCGATTTTGGACAAGGAGATCTAGTGCGATAGATCGGGTCTTCAGGATTTAGTGATTTCGTTAGTGACAGGTGTGTATCTTACACACTTTATAATTCGGTAATATATATTTATTTATATACTAATCATGTTATTAAAGTTGGAAACTGTGAGATCTTGATATGATACCGTAATGGTATGAGCAATGAATCGGGTAAGTCCGTTTCGATATGACTTTTGCAATATGATGCATGATGATATGAATTATGATATATTTGCTAAGTGAATTCTAATAAAGTATAATGGCATGATTTGTTTAAATGTTACATTGGTTTGGGTGATATGAGAGGAGGGGGAAGGATTTGATATCCGTGTCTTTGGGACACCGAGGTTTGGCACCTCCAAAGGTTTGGTACCACATATTATTTCGTGTTTTTGGGACACCGTAAGTTTGGCACCTCATAGCGCCTCGTCCCAAAGGCTTGGTACCACAAAGGGGTTGGCCCCACATTTGATATTATGGGATTGACGCCATGATTTGGTATCACACGTGGGTTGGCCCCACAACTTTATTATTCGTGACTTTGGGTCACTGGTGGTTTGGCACCACCAAAGGTTTGGTACCACACGGGGTAGAAAAGGGCATTATGGATGGCTAGGTTTGGGGTGCATTATATATATTGCTTGGTTATAATTGTGTAAGTATGTTGCATCAACCGGGGAAGGATTATGCACTGAGTCTTGGTGACTCACCTTCTCCTTATCTTTTCAGTGATTCGTGAAACCATGGATGAGGAGCCTGATAGACTCGAGGAGGCCATGCAATAAAAATTCGATTTACATGGATTTTGGTTTGGGTATTATATTTTATTTAAGTTTGGTTTTTCATCTCTATTTGAAATTGTAATAAGGCCTCTTTAATTATGTTATTTATTTTATGGATTATTTATATGCTTTGGATTTGATTTTAACATGGCTTATAAAATACATGGTTGATATAATAATTTGAGCACAAAGTTTTCTAAACTACAAAATGCAATGGTTTTCAAAACGTTACCATCGGTTAATATAAATCATTTGATAAATTTTTAACAATTTAAGTGTTTTAGATAACTCATACTATTTTTCCAAAACTTAAGTTTCCAAGTTTCAATTAGAAACGGTTTTCAAATAATCGCTTGGGTTTCTTTTAAAATTATAAAAGGTTTTCTAATCTATGGATCTCGCAACTAAGTATTAAAGACTTATTTACTGCAATTTCAAAGTAAATTATCGCTTTTAACTTATTATACTTTGGATTTCTACAAACATAGAATAATAAAGAAATTTTCACTAAAATTTAATCGTTAACTCAATTTTCTTCAAACGCTTTTCCTTCGTGACATGCCAAATTCGGTCGTGGTGTATTGACCGGGTTTTGGGGTGTTACAAATTGGTATCAGAGCCAAGTTCAAAAGCTCGGCTGTGGCCCGAGGCCCAAAATGATTTAAAGTATGGTCTTAAAATGTTTTGTTTAAATTTATATGGTTGGAAAGGCATGGCACCGAGTCTTCGGCACCGATCCGCCCAGGTAAGTATCTCAAACTGTTGCTTTTGATGATATGATTATAATGATGATGGCATGACCATATAGTAGTAGAAACTACTCTAGAGACCCAAAACTATAGGTTGAATGTACTCGCGAAACAACCTCTTATTAAAAATTTTTCATAAAACTGTGCTTTAAAGAAAGTGAAATAATGACTAATGCATAACACTTTTAAATCAGATAAGTCGAGACTTTAGACATGAGTACTCGAGGCCGGGGTCATATTACTCGTGGACGCGGTCGAGGTAGGATGGCTGTGTCTGAGCCAGTGAGGTCTGGTCAAGGATCCGAAAATGAGGTACCACCACCCCCACCACCGGCGGTGGAATTGAGCATCGTGATCAAACGGGGATGACGCAGTTGTCCTGTGCGATGCTGCGAGTTCTTGAGAGGGTAGCTGGAATAGGTGGAGGCGCGGGAGTTCGGAAATCTGTACCTAAGCGACTCCGAGCAAATGGAGCTGAAGTATTTCGGGGTGTTTCTAGTGTGGCTCCCAGTACGGCTGAGTATTGGTTAGAGGCGACGGAACGAATCATGGATGACTTGGATCTGAATGCTGAGGAAAAGCTGAAAGGGATAGTGTCGCTTCTTCGGGATGAGTCATATCAGTGGTGGCTCACGGTGCGGAATAGTGCCGCAAATGGAGGATCTCACTTGGGATTATTTTAAGGCGCGATCGTAAGAAATATGTTGGGTCTAGTTACATTGATGCGCAGCGTAAGGCATTTCTGAGTTTGGTCCATGGAAGTAAGTCCGTATTAGAATATGAGGCAGAATTTTTAAGATTGAGCCGGTATGCTGGAGGTATCGTGGCTTCGGAGCACGAGCGATGTGTCCGGTTTGAAGATGGATTGAGGGACGAGCTGAGATTGCTGATTGCTCCACATCAGGAGCGAGAGTTTGCTGCACTAGTTGAAAAGACTAAGATAGCTGAAGGGATAAAGGAATCGGTAAGGCAGAGGCACGAAAAGAATAAACATAAGAGAGGTTTTGGATCATCCGGGTCAGCTGGTAATTCTCAAAAGAGGGTTAGGCAGAGTGGGCCGAATCAATCTGGGAGGCCTGTTACTGCTAATCAGGAACCAGCACAGTGTAACCGATGTGGAAAATTTCATTGGGGCGAATGTTGGACCGGAGGGAAAGGATGTTTTGAGTGTGGCTCGCTGGATTATCGTGTGAGGGACTGTCCACGTAAGCTAGCCAGGAATCAGTCTAAGGGTCAAGGTCGTGCTCAATTCAGAAATGAGGGACCGTCACCACAGAGAGGTCGTGGTAATGGTAGAGGAGGTAATGGTTCTGGTCGAGGCCGCGGAGCATCGGGCAGAGGTGCAGGCAACATTGAGGCAAGACAGCATGGTTTGGTGTATGCAACGAGGCATCGAGAGGAGGGTGACGCACCAGACGTTATAACCGGTACGTTCTTAATCTTTGGTGTACCATATACTGCTTTGATAGATGTGGGTTCGACACATTCGTATGTTGCTAGTAGCATAGTAGAGACTATGAATCTAGACTCGAGACTACTTCTAGGAAGATGACAAAGATTTAGCCCTCTAGGTCACTCAGTAGAAGTAAATAAGCTATATAGAGATGTACCCCTAGAACTCCAAGGGGTAATGTTTGTAGTCGATCCGATGGAACCGCCGCTTGAGGAGTTCGATCCGATTCTTGGGATGGACTGGTTGGTCAAGTATCAAGCAAGTTTGGATTGCGCTGCTAAGCGCATGGTTTTGAAGACAGCTGAGGGAAAAGAGGTGGTTATGATAGGTAATAGAAGAGATTATCTATCCAACTTGGTATCTGCGTTGAAAGCTGTGAAGTTGGTCAGGAAGGGCTGTGAGGCATTTGTGGTTCATGTGTGTGCGTTGGAGGCTAAGGAGTCTACTGTGGGGAATGTTCGAACGGTAAAGGAATATGTTGACGTATTTCCAGAAGAACTTCCGGGATTGCCTCCGGATCGTGAAGTTGAATTTGGTATAGATCTGTTACCCGAAACTGCGCCAGTGTCTATTGCTCTGTATAGGATGGCGCCGAAGGAATAAGTGGAATTGAAGGCTCAAATTCAGGAATTGTTGGATCGAGGTTTTATCCGACCAAGTGTTTCGCCTTGGGGAGCGCCGGTACTTTTTGTCAAGAAGAAGGATGGTTCGATGCGGATGTGTATAGACTATCGCCAGTTGAATAAGCTGACGATCAAAAACAAGTATCCTTTGCCGAGGATAGATGACTTGTTTGATCACCTTAAGGAGCAAATGCTTTCCAAGATTGATTTAAGGTCCGGATATCATCACCAAGGTGAAAGAGGTGATATCCATAAGACGGCATTTCGCACTCGGTATGGGCACTACAAATTTCTGGTAATGCCGTTTGGGTTGACTAACGCGCCGATAGCATTCATGGACATGATGAATCGGGTATTTTAGCAGTTTTTGGATCAGTTTGTCGTAGTATTTATAGACGATATTTTGGTATACTCAAAGTCGAGGAGGAGCATGATGCGCATTTGCGAGTAGTGTTGCAGATTCTCGAGGAAAAGCGACTTTATGCCAAATTTAGTAAGTGCGAGTTCGGCTTAGGAGGTGACTTTCTTGGGTCACGTAGTATCACCGAGGATTAGAGTAGATCCTCGGAAGATTGAGGCGTTGTTGGATTGAAGCCGCCTAAGTCGCTGGGTCGAGATTCGAGTTTTCTAGGTCCGCAGGGTATTACCAAGATTTGTAGAGGATTTTCTTTGATAGCAAAGCACCTATGACTAAGTTATTGAGGAAAGGAGTTCCATTTGTGTGGACCGAGAAGCGTGCAAGAAAGTTTCGACAAGTTGAAGAAGATTCTGATCAAGCTCGATTTTGATTCAACCTCGAGGCGAGCAAGGAATTCACTTGTTTCGTGTGATGCATCACATACTTGTTTGGGATGTGTGCCGATGCAGAAGGGAAGGTAGTGGCTTATGCATCTCGACAGCTTGAGACCACATGAAGTTAACTATCCAACGCATGACTTGGAATTAGCCGCAGTGGTTTTTGCTTTGAAGATATGGAGACACTATTTGTATGGAGAGAAGTCGATAGTCTACACGGATCACAAGAGTCTTAAGTATCTTTTGACTCGTATGATTTGAACTTAAGGCGCGTAGATGGATTGAGTTGTTGAAGGACTACGATCGCTCGATTGAGTATCATCCGGGCAAGGCTAACGTGGTGGCGACGCGTTGAGCCGTAAGGTTGTATCGCACTTAAGATTGATGTTTGCTCGTCTTAGCTTATATGACGATGGGAGTCTTTTATGGAATTGCAAGTCAAGCCGACTTGGTTAGAGCGAGATCAAGGAGAAACAAAGCAGAGGATGATGGTTTGAATGATCGGAGGTTGCGAGTTCGTAATGGTGGTTTAGAGGATTATAGTTTGTCCAGGGATGGAGTATTGTGTTTTAAAGGAAGAGCTTGTATGCCAAAGGATGTTGAGTTGAGGCAAAGGATTCTTCGGGATGCACATAGCAGCCCATACGCTATGCATCCCGGAGGTAGCAAGATGTATCGGGATTTAAGAGAGCGCTTTTGGTGGCCAGTGCAGGCGCGAGGTAATCGAGTTTGTGGGTAAATGTCCGACGATCGCCAGGTCAAGACGGAACATCGCTTGCCGTCTCAGGTTACTTCAATGCAGAAGATTCCACAGTGGAAGTGGGAAAGGATCACTATGGACTTTGTCGCGATTACCCTTACGCCAAGTAAGAAGGACTCGCTTTGGGTGATTGTGGATCGCTTGACTAAGTCGACTCATTTTATTCCTGTAAGGGTGGATTACTCGCCTGAAGTTAGCTAAGTTGTATGTGGCGTAAATAGTGAGGTTGCACGGTGTACCAAAGGTCGATCATCTCGCATGCAGATCCTAGATTTACGTCGAGGTTTTGGAGAGCGTTACATCAAGCTTTGGGTACGCGGTTGGATTTCATCGACGGCATTTCATCCACAATCACGACGGCAATCGGAAAGAGTTATACTGATTTTAGAGGATATGTTGAGAGGTTGTGTTTTGGATTTGAGAGGCACCGGGAAGAGTTTTTGCCATTAGTCAATTCGCATACAACAATAGTTATCGTGTAAGCATTAAGATGGCACCATATGAGGCGTTGTATGGTAGGAGGTGTCGCACACCTACATGCGGACAGAGTTGGGTGAGCGTCGGATGTTAGGACCAGAGTTGGTTGCGTAGGATCGAGGATAAGGTTAGGATGATTCAGCTCGTCGAAGGAAGCTTCGGATAGGCGTAAGTCATATGCCGATCTCAAGCGGAGGGATATAGAGTTTGCCGTGGGTGACAAGGTTTTTCCAAGGTCTCACCATGGAAGAAAGTGTTAAGATTTGGGAGAAAAGGCAAGTTAAGTCCAAGGTTTATTGGGCCGTATAAGGTGTTGAGACGAGTGGGACCGGTAGCCTATCACCGAGTTGCCATCATCGAGTGAGTCGATACATGATGTGTTCCATGTCTCCATGCTTAGACGCTATCGTTCGATCCATCGCATGTCGTGGCAAAGAGGAAATAGAGGTGAGTCCAGATCCGACGGTGGAAGAGGAACCGTCTGCATTCTAGATCGAGATGTGAAAGTGTTGCGCAGAAGTCGGTTCCATTAGTGAAGGTATTATGGCGGAACCATGGCGTAGAAGAAGCTACGTGGGAACCGAAGGATGTGATGAGACAGCAGTTTCCTCAACTCTTTTGATCAGGTAATTTCGAGGACGAAATTTTCTTAAGGCGGGTAGAATTGTAACATCCTAAAAATTTGAGTATCATCTTGTTACTTGTGTTAGCTCGAGTATGATTATTATTATGTGCTTAGTATAGTTTTATGAAGGCTTGGAATTATTAGCTAAGCTAGAATGATTTTTAGTATTGAAAATATAGTGAAGAGGAATAGGTGAACCTGACACTTAAGTTAATTTAAGTGTTAAATTTTAGCACATGAGGAGTTAGTGGCAAGGTGGTTATGGCGCATGAATGGTTGCTTGAGGGGAGTGGTTCGAATCCCATGGATGGACTTTAGGTGACTTTTATTTTTTCATTTATATGGCATGTGTTGGTCAAACTCTAATTAAGGTAAGGTTGGACTGTTGTCTTTTATGGATAGTAGACTAAGGAATAAGGCAAGTTATTAGTTAAGGTATGGAATCAAGATGTTATGGAAGGATAAGGGGACATAAGGCTTGGATTAAGGATGAGGTTTTGGAAGCTTTTTAATGGCAATCTAGTCCATGTATGTGGACGGCATATTGGTCTAGGGGGGTTAACCGAATTTGTTGAAGGTTTGGTAGGTTGGTAGTTTGTTAGTAAAAACTTCCTAAGCATTTGAGCATTTTTTCTTTTCTCTCCACAAACATTCTCCCTAGCCGAATGTGTTCTTGGCAATAAGGTAAAATTTTGTTTTGGTATTGGTATTATTCATTGTTTTGTGTCTAGCCGAAAAACCCTTTTGGAGCCTTGCCAATTTCCCTAGTACACCATATTGAGTAAAACCGAAAACCACCATTGTACTTGGCCGAACCTCTCTTGTTCTCATCCTTCTTTTCATTCTTTTCATATTTGTTCAAAACCCACATTTCTTCTTTTACTTTCTTTTGCCTAATCCTCCTCCTCCCCAATTCTCTTTTGTTTCTTCCACTTTTGCTCAAAGTTGAAAGCATCCCTCTCCCATTCTATTTTCTTCGCTCCATTCTCTTCTTTCTTCTATTGCTGAATCCTCTTTCTCCTATTTTCACTTTTCTTTTTCTTTCTCTTTATCCACTCTAGTTGAATTCATTTGATTGTCTTCTATCCACCATAGCCGAATCTTCTTTCTCTCTCTTCTGGTGTTATTTTGGTCGAATATCAACAAAGGTAGATTTTCTTTGGGTTCATCTATAATCGATTTTGAAGATAGGTAAGTGTATTGGCCGAATTTCCTTATTCCTTTTCTTTTCTCTCTATCGTTTCTCATGAGGACAAAAGCCAAATTTTGAGCATTTGTTAGTAAGGTTCTAACCATAGGAACCGATTTTCTTCTAGACTCTTCGGGACTTTGGAAGCAATCGATCTAAGCCTCAATTCTCTGACAATCGATTTTGGACAAGGAGATCTAGTGCGATAGATCGGGTCTTCGAGATTTAGTGATTTCGTTAGTGACAGGTGTGTATCTTACACACTTTATAATTCGGTAATATATATTTATTTATATACTAATCATGTTATTAAAGTTGGAAACTGTGAGATCTTGATATGATACCGTAAGGGTATGAGCAATGAATCGGGTAAGTCCGTTTCGATATGACTTTTGCAATATGATGCATGATGATATGAATTATGATATATTTGCTAAGTGAATTCTAATAAAGTATAATGGCATGATTTGTTTAAATGTTACATTGGTTTGGGTGATATGAGAGGAGGGGGAAGGATTTGATATCCGTGTCTTTGGGACACCAGAGGTTTGGCACCTCCAGTGGTTTGGTACCACATATTATTTCGTGTCTTTGGGACACCGTGTTTGGCACCTCATAGCGCCTCGTCCCGGTGGCTTGGTACCACAAAGTGGGTTGGCCCCACATTTGATATTATGGGATTGACGCCAGGTGATTTGGTATCACATGTGGGTTGGCCCCACAACTTTATTATTCGTGACTTTGGGTCACCAGTGGTTTGGCACCACCAGTGGTTTGGTACCACACGGGGTAGAAAAGGGCGTTATGGATGGCTAGGTTTGGGGTGCATTATATATATTGCTTGGTTATAATTGTGTAAGTATGTTGCATCAACCGGGGAAGGATTATGCACTGAGTCTTGGTGACTCACCTTCTCCCTTATCTTTCAGTGATTCAGAAAACGCGGATGAGGAGCCTGATAGACTCGAGGAGGCCATGCAATAAAAATTCGATTTACACGGATTTTGGTTTGGGTATTATATTTTATTTAAGTTTGGTTTTTCATCTCTATTTGAAATTGTAATAAGGCCTCTTTAATTATGTTATTTATTTTATGGATTATTTATATGCTTTGGATTTGATTTTAACATGGCTTATAAAATACATGGTTGATATAATAATTTGAGCACAAAGTTTTCTAAACTACAAAATGCAATGGTTTTCAAAATGTTACCATCGGTTAATATAAATAATTTGATAAATTTTTAACAATTTAAGTGTTTTAGATAACTCATACTATTTTTCCAAAACTTAAGTTTCCAAGTTTCAATTAGAAACGGTTTTCAAATAATCGCTTGGGTTTCTTTTAAAATTATAAAAGGTTTTCTAATCTATGGATCTGCAACTAAGTATTAAAGACTTATTTACGAAATTTCAAAGTAAATTATTAGTTTTTAACTTATTATACTGGATTTCTACAAACATAGAATAATAAAGAAATTTTCACTAAAATTTAATCGTTAACTCAATTTTCTTCGAAACGTTTTCCTTCGTGACATGCCAAATTCGGTCGTGGTGTATTGACCGGGTTTTGGGGTGTTACATTGTTAATTTATTTTAAGTTTAATAATTGCATTAATTTGTCGGTTACATGTGATAATTGCAGGTGACTTTTCATCTTACATCCATTATGGTTCTTTAAATTTGGCAGCCTCTTTGTCTTCAACTTCTATAATGTTTGCTTCATGGTATTTACTACAAGCAATCATTTCTCCATCATTTGGCTGGTGACTTTTTGATTGATCATGGAGAACTCAAAGGACATTGACAAGCAATTTAATTGAAGAATTAATCACATTGAAGATGGGAGTTACATGGCTAGAATTCCAAAAGTTGAGACTTTTCATTTGGCTGGTGACTTTTTAGTTGATCATGGAAGAACTCAAGGGACACTTTTTAAGCATTCAAATTCATTTAATCAGCTCATTAAGAGTCATAAAGTTGTTATTATTTGGCTGGAGGAATTCAAGAGTTTTTAGATTTTATTTTAGCCATTTAAATGCATATTAAAGTTGAATTCATTTGTCTCTTCAGCTAACCACATGTAAGCACTATATATACCTGTTATTAGTTTGTAAAAAGTAGACTTTTGAACTTTGAATATATTTTATGAACTTTTGTTCATTGAGTGAGATTATTCTCCTCTCTATCTTTCGTACGAGTTTCGATTTCGACTTATCAAGTATTCTTGCTTGTGGCGTCAATCGTTCTCTTCCATCAATTTTTACCATAGGTTCTTATCTTTATAGATAACGGGTCTTGGTCCATCATCGATTACCATTTTTCCACCTTAAACAATTATAGAACCCGGGGTGACACTTTAATAGTGTTGAATCGATTCTTTGTTTAAGTTCTTTCATCCATTCCCGTCAACTATCACCTATCATTTATCTAAACCATCACTTATCCATCTATCCAATTCCATTACCATCAGCCTATCATTGTTTGTTCAACCTTAAACCGAATCCCATCTTCTTTCCCTTCATCTTAAACTGAACCTATCCTTTTAATTATCCAAATCAACTCTTTTATTTAAACACCTCCATTCCTAACTTAAACCCACCTTCTAAACAAATTCACCTAAAGCTTCCGCAAACTCATCTATATTTTTCCGATTATTTTCTGAAGACTTGATTCCTCCTCGTAGACGATTAGGCAACTAGCATATGTTTTGACTCACCTCGAGGCAAATCGTATCAAGCTCGAGGGGCCAAAGTGCAAAATGAAGCTGATTCCAGCTCATTTTCAGCTCAATTAAACTTCCTTCCTATGTGGTTCAGCTCACATGAGTTTATCTCAGCTCATTGAGCTTGGTTTAAGTTCACATTTAGTTCATTCAGTTTGTGTTTAGCTTGATTTAATTCATGCATTTTTATTTTGCTGAATACAACTTTTAAACTAAATATTAGCTTTATGTAACACCCCAAACCCAGCCTAGAAGTTAGGCCCGAATCTGGTGTGTCACATGGAAGTAAAAACCATCTTTGCGATTATTAAAAACTTGCTTGAGAAATACAGCCTCTTTGTTAAAACCAAAAACACTTAAGCAATTGTTAACTACTTGAAAACATAATAATCTTTAAAAACCTTTTCGTTTGCGGAAGCATATTTGAAATAAACAATTTACGAAAATTTGACATTTATAAATAGAATTGTAGAAGCATTTTGAAAATGTTGCGGAAACGTAGATAAAATACAAGTATTTTGAGAGGTTGTTTGATAAATCGATAATCGAAACTAATGATCTTACAAAACCGTGACTTTTGAAAACGACGTTGAAAATTCGAAAGAGAATCCAAGTCTTTTGAAAATATCGTGTAACATCCCAAAATAGGGCCTAGTAGAATTGGACCTATTGGGCCCATTGGACCTTGAGCGTAGAAGCGTTTTAAAATTCATGGGAATTTTAGAACGGCATTATTTCAAGTTGGACTTATTAGGAAGGTGATTTTGGAGAGTTACGAGGTTTCTAGGAAGTTCCGGGTCCAAGTTAAGTTATAGGAAAAATTTTGTGTTTAAGCACTTTAAGGAGAGATAGTAAGTGGCATCAAGGCTTATGGAAATAAGAGAGTAATTTGCTTGCATAAATGAGCAATTGGTAAAGAGGATATGATGCCACATGAAGGACTTTAAGGGAAGAGGTTCAAATCCCACCAAGTGCAAATATTTTGGATTAAATTTTTGTACTAATAAGGTAAGTGTTGGCCAAGGCTTTAATATGGTATGGAAGACTTTTTAATTTTGGAAGGGAGGCTAAGGAATATGGTAAGGAGGAAGATAAGGGAAAAAGAGGGGAAAGAAATGAAAGAAAAGGAAGGATAAGGGAACATGTTGGCATATAGTGTGGAAGGTGTTTTGGAAAGATTTTAATTGGTTAATGTTCATCTTTTGGAAAAGATGATAATGGTTTTGGAGGGGGGGTTTGTGATAGCCGAATTTTCTATAGGAATTTGCAAATTTTTGGTGCTTGACGAGTTATTTTCTCCTCAGCATTTTGGTGTCTTTTGCTTTCTCCAATTTTTCCCTCTTTGTCGAAACTCCAAAGCCAAAAAGAGAGCATCTTTTTCTCTTGTTTTGACCGAAACCCTCAAGGCATCTTTGCTTCTTTTCCCTTTGATAGCCGAACACATTATCATCCTATTCCTTCATCATTTCGTTCACCATCGTGTGGGAAAAAACTCTTCTTAATCAGATCGGTAAGAGACTCTATTCTATCATTGTATTTTTCTTTTCTCCATGCCGAATTTTGTGCCCTTGTTTTGGGATGGTTTTCTTAACCGAAAACATCATTTCTTCTATTCTCTCTAAGCGGGATCATCTTTCCTTTCGTAGTGTTCTAGTGTGTAGTCGTAAAGGACATTCTTGTTGATCCCTCTCTAGTCTTGAGTCAAACAATTGAAGTCGGATCTATCATCATTAAGGTAAGGGGTTCATTTTTGGATTTTTCGTTATATCTCTATTTGGCTATGTTGCAAACCGGATTGAAGTTTCGACTAATCGATTATGTTTTAGGGACGAAATCAATCGATATATTCTATTTGCAAATTCTTCGGATATAGTGGTAAGTGACTCAAGTGTAAGCAATGCGTTGAGTATGAATCTTTTGGAAATCCGAGGCTAACTTTTGGTTGGTATTGTTCTAGGATCAACGGAGAGTGGTTCTTTAGGAAATCAAAATAAGGTGTGTAATCCCGTACCCTTCCGAATACATGTTTGAAATGGTGTGTGTTCTCACATCTCTCTGATTGTTTGCATGAAATGTTCTGTGATTTGGTCGTAATAACAAAGAAAACCAGAAACCGGCTTCCGTGATCACTCGGGCGTGCGTAGGTTCATAGTGGTAACCATATTTGCAATGAAATAGGTTTGGTCAGCAGCAGTGACGTGATTTCGAAAAATCATGAAAAAGAGGAGAAAGGGAATTAAAAAGTGAATAAGATATCAAATTAAAGCTTACTGTGTCTATTTTGATATGGAAGAAACGGAGAAGGAAAAGGAATTTTATATTCTGAGATATCTTAATTTTAGTGAGACTGGTTCTGATGGACTTCGTGGTTCCCTGTTCTGTCTTGGAAAAATCGTATAAAATTGTACAAAGTAAATTAAGAGTTATAACCGTACAGTAAGATATTTGAAATTAAGATAAGAGAGGTCAGAATCATTGGACTGTGAAACAAGGGAAACTTTAAGGAATAAACTGTACTAAATGGTTAAGTCAAAAATTCTGGAAAAATTATCGTAAGAAGATATATGAGTCTAGTTTCAAGGAAAATTTACGGATCTAAATTTTGAGTTTCCTAATTCGAGTTATGGCTAGTTTAGTCAGTATGACACAGATGGACAGTTTCAATTTTTATGCCCCAAATTAGTAGTTAAGTCTGGGTTGCGAAATTACCATAATACCCTTAGAGGGTAAATTACTGAAAAACCTCTGGGTTGCGAGATTACCAAATTACCCTTAGTGGGTAAGATTACTGAATTACTGAAATGTCCTTATGGATCGATTTACCGAAATGCCCTTATGGGCCGAATTACGAAAATGCCCCTAATGGGCCGATCTGATGTATTGTTAATGGGCCGATTTGATATATATTATTTGTGGGCCGATCTGATATATTGTTTAATGGGCCAATTTGACATATGGCTTAATGAGCCAATTTGATATAATGCCCTAATGGGCTGATTTTGCAAAGTGTTAATGGGCCAAATTGTTTGTAATAAATCTCTGAGTTATTAATTATCGTGGTTATATTATAAATATCATGATTTACTATGTATGTTGCATTTACATAAGTTGCATGGGATTGGGATATTGATGATCGGTGAAGTGAAATTTGGTGGCTCTGCCACATAATCTGGTGACTCTGTCACATTTTGTCTGGTGGCTAAGCCACGTATATTCTGTTATTCTGGTGGCTTGTCCACAATTCGAATTTGATATAAATGGCTAAATGCCTATGATTGGTGTGTTAGCGGGGTGGGTTGACAAAAGATCCCCACAGTGTGATGGATGGTACAGTGGTGTGTAGCGGATGGATATCTAGGTTGGGTTGGGTTGCATACATTCATACAATTTGCTTCATTTTAAGATTGTTATGCAAAAGGGCTTAGGCCCAAGATGATTTCTATATGGGTTCGGGCCCGGTGGATGCCAGTGAGGGGGATTTCACACTCGAGTTCTTCTAACTCACCCCCTTTTTCTTAACCATTGTAGGTAATGCTCGATGATTTGGACTTGGGCCCATGGATGACTCGGTGGAGGCCATACTTGAAATGGTGTTATTGAATTTTAAATTTCTATTTCCGCTTATTTTATTATTTTGCTATTTTGGTTTAAGTTGTAATAAGGCCTCTGGAGTATTTTATTATCGCTTTATGGTTGATATACTTATTATTTTGTTTAAATTGTTTAAAATGAGAATTTTTCTAAAACATAAATAAAGGTTTTCCAAAAACGATTAAAAAATGGATTTCATAATAAATTTTATAAATATTTTAACACGGAAGTTTTCACTCGAACTATCAAACTATATTTTCAAAAGTCACGGTTTTAAAGTTCACTACCTTGATTGTTGACTCATCAATCAATCTTTCAAAAATACTTGTATTTTATCTACGTTTCCGCAACGATTTCAAAATGCTTCTGCAACTCTATTTCTAAACATTACATTTTTGTAAATTGTTCATTTCAAATATGCTTCCGCTACTAAAAAGTTTTTTAAAGATTATTACGTTTTCAAGTAGTTAACAATTGCTTAAGTGTTTTTGGTTTTAACAAAGAGGTTGTATTTCTCAAGCAAGTTTTTAATAATCGCAAAGATGGTTTTTACTTCCATGTGACACACCAGATTCGAGCCTAACTTCTAGGTCGGGTTTGGGGTGTTACATATCGTTAATAGTTCGAGAGAAAATATCCGTGTTAAAAATATTTGTAAAGTTTATTTTGAAATCCATTTGTTAATCGATTTTGGAAAGTTAAGTTTTTAGAAAATTCCCCTTTTTAAACAATTTAAGAAAAATAATAAAAACATCCCAACCAAAAAGCAAAAATAAAAATAGTCCAGAGGCCTTATTACAACATTTAACCCAAAATAGTAAAGTAATAAAATAAACGAGGAAGAAGTCTAAAATCCAAATAAACCATTTCCAAAGTATGGCCTCCCTCGAGTCATCCATAGCCCAAGTCCATATCATCAAGCATTACCTACAAGGGTTAAGAGAAAGGGGGTGAGTTACAAGAACTCAAAGTGTGAAATCCCTTACTGTTATTCATTGGGCCAACCCAATTAGCAATATTTTGGGCCTAAGCCCATTTACAACAACAATAATGTATCAAATATAATATGCATATGATATGCAATTCCCAAACCAAACCTAGTATTCCATCCGCTACACACCACCTGTACCAACCAGCACACCTGTGGGGAGCTTTAGTCACCCACCCCGCCAACACACCAAACGTAGGCATTAAGCCATTTATATCAAATTTGTGGACAAGCCACCAGATTAACAGAATTTACATGGCATCGCCATTTTTCATATTTGTGGCAGAGCCACCAGAATTATGTAGCAGAGCTACCAGAACTTCTCTTCATCATTATCCCATCCCATGCAAATCATGTATTTAATGCATAGCCATTCACAACAATTTATTCAGATATTTATTACAAAATTATGGCCCATTACAACAATTAATCAAAAGGCCCAATAAGCAAAATATCAGATTGGCCCGTATAGCAAAATATCAGATCGTCCCATTTATCAAAATATCAGATTGGCCCATTTATCAAAATATCAGATTGGCCCATTTATCAAAATATCAGATTGGCCCATATAGCAAAATATTAGATTGGCCCATATAGCAAAATATCAGATTGGCCCATATAGCAAAATATCAGATTGGCCCATATAACAATTTCGTAATTCGACCCTTTAGGGGCATTTTCGTAATTTCGATAATTTACCTACTAAGGGTAATTCGGTAATTTCGCAACCTAGACTTAACTACTAATTTGAGCATAGAAAATTGAAACTGTCCATCTGCGTCATATTGACTAAACTGACCATAACTCGGATTAGGAAACTTGAAATTTAGATCCGTAAATTTTCCTTGAAACTAGACTCATATAGCTTCTTACGATAATTTTTCCAGAATTTTTGACTTAACCATTTAGTACAGTTTATTCCTTAAAGTTTCCCTTGTTTCACTGTCCAACGATTCTGACCTCTCTTAAATTAATTTCAAATATCTCACTATACGGTTTTCATATACTGCTCCCACTTGTTTCTAATGAAAATAGGCTCACTAATGAATCCATACATATGAATTATAACCCTTAATTCACTTTGTACAATTTTATATGATTTTTCCAATACAGATCAGGGAACCACGAAGTTAATCAAAACCAGTCTCACTAAAATTAAGATATCTCAGAATATAGAATTCCTTTTCCTTCTCCATTTCTTCCTTATCAAAATAGACACAGTAAGCTTTAATCTGATATCTTATTCCCTTTGTAATTCCTTTTCTCCTATTTTTCGTGATTTTTCAAATACACGTCATTGTTTCTGACCGAAACTATTTTATTACGAAATACGATTACCATTACGATCATATGCACGCCTGAGTGATCACGGATGCCAGTTTTCGGTTTTCTTCGATATTTTGACCAAATCACAGAACATATCATACAAACTTTTAGAGAGATGTGAGATTACACACCATATCAAACATGTATTTGGAAGGTACGGGATTACACACCTGATTTTGATTTCCTAAAGAACCACTCGTCGATGACCTAGAAAAATACCAACCAAAAGTTAGCCTCGGATTTCCAAAAGATTTCGTATCACTTACACTTGAATCACTTACCACTATATCCGAAGGTAGAAATATATCGAGTGATTTGTCCCTAAAACATATAGTCGATTAGTCGAAACTTCAATCCGATTTGCAACATAGCCAAATAGAGATATAACGAAAAATCCAAAAATGAACCCCCTTACCTTATCGATATTGGATCCAATTTCCACCGTTTGACTTCGGCTAGAACAATACACGGTCTCCCACTTAAAGCACTACGAAAAGAGAGTGATTAAGACATGAAGAAGTGGAGGATAACACCATTTTTGGTTACGATCACGATTTACAACCGAATAGTGATAAATACTTATTCGGCTAAAGAGAAAAGAATATGATCATAGAAAAGAATTCACTTACCGATTTAATCGAAGAAAGAATGTCAACCCACTTGATAAAATGATAAAGAAGAGATGAATGAACAAATTTTGGTCTCAATGGTTTGGGTACATTCGGCAACAAGAAGAAAGAAGAGAAGAGAATATGTTCTTTAGTGGCTTGTAATTTCGGCACAAGGTAGAAAGAAATTTGGAGAATACCAAATAGTGCAAAGAGAAAGGTTTTGGCCTAACAAGCACCAAAAATTCAATCAAAAGGCAAAGGAGAATTCGACTATCAAGGAAGGTGGAAAGAAAATGAGTATGTGACCAAACAAAAGAGAGAAACAATGCACTATTGTGCTAATATGTTTCGGCAAGGAGGGTTGCAAATTGAGAGAAATGACACAAAGTTGCCAAAGGGAATTTTTGCCAAAACACTACTAAGCCTTTACCAAATGCCAACTAAAAATTCAGCTACCTATTCTCCCCAAAATCGTCCACATGCATCCCCCCTAGGATAAGAGTTTGGCCACCCAAGCTTTCCAAAACATCACCCGCGAAATAAGCCTCATGTCCCCCTTTCTTTCCTATTTCCCTTGATTCCTTTTCCCAACTTCAACCTTGCCTTGTTCATATAGCCACCTTACCAAAATAATGAAGTCAACCTTGCCATGAATGCCTCTTGGCCGACACTTAAGGAAAGGGTGCAAAAATATAAGTCAAAATTTGCACACAAAGTGATTCGAACCTCTTCCCTCAAGGTACTACATGTGGCGCCATAACCTTCTTACCAATTGCTCATTTATGCTAGCAATTTACTCTTTTATTTCCATAAGCCTTGATGCCACTTACTATCTCTCCTTAATAGGCTTAAACACAAAATTTTACTAAGGCCCAACTTGAACCCGGGACTTCATAGAAACCTCGTAACTTTCCAAAATTACCTTCTTAATAAGTCCAACTTGAAATAATGCCGTTTTCTTGTTCTCAAAATTTTAAAACGCTTCTACGCTCAAGGCCCATTGGGCCTAATTCTAATAGGCCCAATTTTTGGATGTTACAATTCTACCCTCCTAAAAGAAATTTTGTCCTCGAAATTTCCAACCAACTACTAAACGCATCGCTCAAATCACACCACTAAACTTTCGCTGCGCACTCTGATCTTAATAACACTAATGTACCTTTAACATAATCTTGAATCCTCTTTCACACAACCAAACGTCTAACCACAGAAGCAAATAGGTATCTACCATTTATACTTAGAATTTTCTACATTCAATCATCACGTCCAACCAAAACATACCTGACTTGATGGTGATGAAACAATCCCGAGCCTTATGCTCCTTAGACCCACATCTCAAGCATGCTCCTGACCTCCTCCAACATTCTCCCGGATGACGCCTTCTGTAATAATCGCAAGCCAGAAAGTTTGGTCGTGCCTTAACATGCTTTATGGAATGAGACTGCGACCCAAAAGAACCGCGATCTAATTTCTTCTTACAGCTCACAGAACCAACTCGAAGCGCTTCACCGATTCCTTTAACCTCTTCCAATACCTCCTTAACTATCTCGAGTCAACTCGACAACCCCACTTCGGTCCATGAGACCCCGTCGCGACCATCGGCGATGCTAACGCCTCCCTTTCAGAAACATGCCTCGGTGCTGAAGATCTAGTCCTAGCACCTCTGCCTCTAGCACGTCCACGTCTACCGCGTCCACATCTTCTAGCATTCATGTTCACTAAGTTGATTTAATCTTGATTACGAGTTTTATGAATCAGTATACTATTCGATGTTTATTAAATGATGTTTTATGGAGTATGAGTAGAAAAGTTATTTTCGAGTGTCAAATTCGCATCCTAGAGTCTCAATCTCTATAGTTTCAACTCCTAAAGCTAACAGTTCTAGAGTATTCTATTTTGTAGAATTTTCGTACCACAGTAATAACACAATAATCATAAAATGAAAACAAATACTTACTTGACTCGGTGCCGAATACTCGTGGTGCCATACTTCCTTTAGAACATATATTTATAAATCAAAATTCTAAACAGCTTTGGAAAACGCTTTTGAACCCAAACCACGGTCGAGTTTTGCAACTGGGCTCTGATACCATAAAATGTAACACCCCAAACTCGGCCTAGAAGTTAGGCCCAAATCTGGTGTGTCACGTGGAAGTAAAACCATCTTTGCGATTATTAAAAACTTGCTTGAGAAATCTGACCTCTTTGTTAAAACCAAAAACACTTAAGCAATTGTTAACTACTTGAAAACATAATAATCTTTAAAAACCTTTTCGTTTGCAGAAGCATATTTGAAATAAACAATTTACGAAAATGTGACGTTTATAAATAGATTTGCAGAAGCATTTTGAAAATGTTGTGGAAACGTAGATAAAATACAAGTATTTTGAGAGGTTGTTTGATAAATCGATAATCGAAACAAATGATCTTACAAAACCGTGACTTTTGAAAACGACGTTGAAAATTTGAAAGAGAATCCAAGTCTTTTAAAAATATCGTTAATAGTTCGAGAGAAAATATCCGTGTTAAAAATATTTGTAAAAGTTTATTTTGAAATCCATTTGTTAATCGATTTTGGAAACCATTGTTTAAGTTTTTAGAAAATTGTAACATCCTGGAAAGGGCCTATGCATTTTCGGTTTAATTGTACGAAGTAACATGTTTTATGTACTAAGAATAAATTTTGAACAATTTTGGAAACCTGAAAATGTATGGAAATGTTAAGTTAAAAAAAATGGAAAGTGAACATTTTTAGAAACTTGGAAATGGATGGAAATGATTTGGAAATGATTCAAAATAGGAAAGTGCACATTTACTGAAACTTGGAAATGTAAGAAAATGTCAAGTTTACTGAGTCGAACGAAAATTTTTGGAAACTTAGAAATGACTTAGAAATGTCGAGTTTTAAAGTTTAAAAGATGAAATTAAGGCAAGGTGGCCTTAAAAGAAAAAGTTTGTGAAATTTGACACACAAATAGGCTTGGAAAAGTGGTCTGAAGATGCCACTTAGGGCCTATGGAAATGGCGCCATATGCAAGAGGAATGGGCCTGAGTTCGAGTCACTTGGGAAGCAAATAAAGGAGGTTTTATTTTTGCTTCCAGAAGACTGAGGTGGACGACACATGCTTCTAGAAAGGAGGTGTTTTATTTTCATAAATATTCGATTAAAAAGGGTGATAAATAAAGGATTTTTAAATTGGATTATTTTGAAGAGATAAATGTTGGATTAAACTCTTTTTATTTATAATAATTAAAGGATAAAGTTATCGATTGCAGGAGTGGTGGCCAAGTAAGGGACTCCTTAGATGATAATTTCGGCTATAAAAGGAAGGAAGGAGGGCTACTCATCAATTTTTGCTTCCTCCTTTCTCTGCCGAATTCTTAGTGCTCTCCTCTCTTCTTTTCTTTCTTTTCTTTTGTCAAGTCAAAATTAAGTAATTGTTGGAACCTAGCCGAATATTTTCCTCTCCATTAGAAGCCACACCAATCTCCCCGTGAATCTAAGCAAGGAAGTAGTCGATCAAGTATTAAGGGATCTCTCGGGTTTCTACAACCGTCATTTCGCAAGGAGGAATATTTCGGGATCTAAGGTAAGAAACTATAAGATCCAAAGGTATTGTTTTAAGTTTTAATGTTAGATTAAACCTAACATGTGATTATAGGAATTTCGACATCCCTAGGAAAGCAAGGATACTTTTCGGGATTTGAGATCACAAAGGTATGTGTTTAAGACATTCGGCCAAAGCCTATTTTAAGTATTTGGATTTATTCCCAAAAGCCGAAACTAACCTATGATGTGTTTTAATGTTGGCCGAATGCAAGAAGGAATACAACAAAGTTTTGGGACTTGATTCTTAAGTCAATCGGCAACAAGGTAGGTTTTCAGTATACAAATCCTACTAGGATTTGGTTTTATAGCCGAATAGGCCATTGCTAAAGATTACCATGTTGACTGAATATAGGCATTAAAGATCTAAATCGGTAGATCGGTTTTTCGGGATTTCAAGGACTTTGTTAAGCGAATCAGGTGTGTACCCCACACTAACTTTTAATAAGATTTATGGTAATATGTAATATATGCATGTTTATAAGAATGTGGCTAAGGTACCATAATATGGTACAAAGTACTCAGGTACGTTTCCTACTCCTATTAGGATTACGAAATATGTTATATTTAACATGTGAAATATGATAAGAATGTGAATTTAAGTATGATATGCATACTATGAATAAAATGGGGCATTCGGGTTATATGAAAAAGGGGAAGTGAATGTGACGACTTCGGTCTCACTATCTGAATGTGGTGACTTCGGTCACATTATCCGAATGTGGTAACTTCGGTTATATTATCTGAATGTGGTGTCTCATGACACAATTATCTGGTGGCTATGCCACAAATTTTATATGGGCGATGAGCACGCCGATCGCAAATGATCGCTTTCGATGGTGTGTAGCGGATGGAGGGTTGACTTAGTAGTCCCCACGGTGTGCAGGTTGGTACGGGGATGTGTAGCGGATGGCACCTAGGTTCGGGTTTGGGTTGCACCATCATTTTTCTCTGTTATATGAATAAGCATTGATATGAAAATGTATGCTTGATCTATTGAATTTTAGTGTTGTGTACACATTGAGTCTGTTGACTCACCCCGTTGTGGGACTATTTTTCAGGTGACGATCAATAATGGACCGGGTTCGGCGGAAGCTTAGGGATGGCCATGCTCAGCTTGAAGTTTTATTCAATATGGATATTTAAATTTATTTAAGTATTTTAGAATTTTATTTTGGGAATTTACTTGATGTAATAAGGCCATAAGTTACATTTCTTTACTTTTATTTTTAATCACTATGTTACGAATTATTTTCAATTAAAGTTAAGTAAAATTTATTTCTTTAAAAATAAACCCTAATTGTTTTTTTCATCTTAATTAATTGGACTTTAAAATAAGATCAATGGGTTTTTAACTCAAGCCCAACCCAAACCAATAGTTTTTAAAAATCGCACAAGTTTTCCTCTGGTAATAAAAGAATTTTGTAACCAGTTTACTTAAGGAACATACCAGATCCGGTCCAGGCTCGTAGGCCGGGTGTGGGGTGTTTCAGTTTGGTATCAGAGCCCATTTTTTAAAACTCTCAGCCTGTGGGCCAAGGCTCAAAACGTTTTCAAAGCGAGCCCAAATGAGTTTTTTTGAAAATATTTTATGAAACAAGCGAGGTTTTCTCGGCATGGCACCTAAAGTCTCCGACCAAGCATGATCCACTGTAAGCACCCCTAACCATTTGTGTGATTATGTGTAATGAATATTAGAAGGGTAGAAAAGGAATGGAACGTAGAATAGCATGATAGGAACTTGAACCCTAGGACTAGTCTACTCAAACACAAACACATAAGACTTAATGCACTAAACAAACTCGTGGCTAAGTCACTGAAAGTTAGGTGTGGTAACCCCATGCGCGCATGTCTAGGATTGGATCCTAAGAGCACTGTATTTAAGCGATCCCTAGTGACTCACCTCCTCTTCGCAGAATCCTACCGTGCGTAGCTTCGGTTCACCCCTAACCCGCAGGGCTCAATGAGGTGTGGCAACTTCTGTGCATGTCTAGGAATGGTTTCGGTGGGAGCTTGGTATTTAAGCACCGCGTGACTCACCTCCTCTCCATTCGAATCCTACCTGGTGCATAGCTTTGGTTCACCCCGACCAAGAGGGCTCGGTCATAGGCTAACCCAATGACTAAAACCCGAAAGGGAACTAGCCGTGTTTTTATTAAAAACCTAGTTTTAAAACTCTTAAAATTACTCTTTTAAATTGCGAAAACTATCTTTACAAAATTTTCTCAAAAAATTTTCTGATTTGTGAAATTACAAAAGTACCCCTAGTGGTAAAATTACAAAAATGCCCTTGGTTTATAAAATGACCAACTACTCAACAGTTTAGCCAAAATTTCATTATTTTATAAATTTTCAAAAACCCTAATTTGCAAACTAACAAAGATACCTTGGATTTTGGAAAATTACAAAATTGCCCCTAACTTACAAAAAAATCACCAAAATACCCCCGAGGTCCAAAATCACTGAAATACCCCTGGATTTCAAAATTTTTCAAAATACCCCAGAATTTAAAAATACCAAAATACTTTATGACAAAATCACCAAGGAACTTTTTCCTTTTGAAAAATTACGAAAATACCCCTATAGGACAGAATTACGAAAATACCCCTGGGTAGTGGAAAAACAATAACAATGAAAACTACAACCTTTCTCTGAATGAACGAGAGTTCATAATTGTTTGATGGATGTATGAATGAATGAATGGAAAGACTGTGTGCATACGAAAGAACCACTCCTAAAACTCTTTTCATAAAATTTCTTCGCGGGTAATCAAGTGAAACAAAGACTAATTCATAAAACTTCTTAAATCAGATTCTGACGTTAGAAATGAGCTCTAGAGGACGTGGTCGTCGTGGACGAGGTAGAGGAAGGATGACGGTGTCAGAACCCGTTAGATCGGGTCAAGGGTCCGACAATGAGATACCACCGCCACCACCACCCCCACCAAGTTGGTGTTGAGCAACAAGCTCGGGACGGGGATGATCTTTGCGTCGCAGTCGTCTTTGCGAGTTTTGGAGTTGGTGGTGGTGCGGGAGGAAATTTGGGAACCCGTAAGTTCAGGCTCGAGCGGCTCAGAGCTAATGGAGCCGAAATGTTTCGTGGAGTATCGGGTGTGGCACCCAGTTTAGCTGAGTACTGGTTGGAAGCAACAGAGCGCATCATGGATGAGCTTGACTTGACCCCTGAGGAGAAGTTAAAGGAATGGTGGCACCGCACGCGATGAAGCGTACTCGCTGGTGGTTAATCGTTTCGGGATGGTGCCACGGCTGAGGATCTGACCTGGGAATATGTTAAGGAAGCATTTCAGAAGAAGTATGTGGGAACCAAGTATACTGATGAGCAAAGGAAGGCATTTCTGGGGCTGGTTCAAGGGAACAAGTCCGTGGCGGAGTATGAGGCTGGATTCCTAAGGTTGAGCCGATGTAATATCCCGGGATAGGGGCTATTTTGTTGTTGCATGAAATAGCATGTGTTTAGTGTGCTGTGTTGCTATTTCGGTGTTTTAGGGGCTTAATTGTGGGCTAGGAGTGTGCCTGAGGGAATGGGAAAATTTTGGTTTTTGGGTGTTAAGTGAAGGAGCCGAGGAAGTGGGGTTTAAGAATTTTAATTGATGTTTTGTTGCACAAATAAGGAGCTAGCTTAGTGGCAAAGCATGCGCTACATGGGGAAGCTTGGTGTGGCGTCATCTACTTGTGGTGGAGGTCCAGTGTTCGAGTGCAGAGTCCCCATTTTGGCTTCTTTTGGGACGGCATGGAGGAGAGGTAGAAGGCTAGTGAAATTCTACTTGGACTTGGTCTTCATTTTCAAATGTAAGGTGGAGAGCAAAATATGGAGGAGGATTTGATCCACTCATTTGAAATGAGTGGTGGTGAGTGTGTTTGGGGATTATGGCCGAATTTGTGGGGGTGTTGGAGTGGGGAAGTGGACGGCTTGGGTTGGTAGTGTGGTGTTGAGGTAGTGCCGAAATTTCCTTGCCAACTTAGTGCTTTTTCGGTCACTTTTTGGGTGTCAAACAAGTTCTCTTTTGTCAAAAGCAACCGAGTTCCAAGAGGGTTTCTCATTCTTTTCTTCTTGGAAAACCGAAAGTTCAAGCTCTCATGTGCCGGGTTGTTTTGCCTTTTGAGTTGGTGTGGCCGAAAGTTCTCAAGTATCTTCACTTCCCTTTCTTCTTCAAATTGTGTAAACCGAAAATAGTCCTCTTTTCCTCTCATATTTTCTTTTCTTTTGCTTTTGAAATCACCTTAGCCGAAACTATATCCACCAAAACACCTTCTCAAAACCGAAAGTACCTCCATTCCATCCACTTCTCTTCTTCTCAACTCTTGCCAAACTCTGCTTCCATTTCATATTATCTTTTCTCTCAAAACCGAAAAGCATCTACCTTATTTTCATTTTCTTTCTTCTTTTCAAAAATCTTGGCCGAATCTTTGTTGGTGTTGGGGTTTTGCTTCAATCGTTTGGGTGTTGGTAAGCCCTTGGCCGAATGGTCATTTAGTTTCTTTCTTTCTCTTAATCGATTTGAGTTGTTTAAGAGTTGTATATGACAACTATTGATGGGTGTTATTCTCCTTTGTTAAAACCGATTGCTTGTTAGGGCATTCGGGATTTTGAAGCCACCAGTGAGGCCTTTACCGTTAGAGACCGGTTGGTAAGCGGTGGTAAGTGGCTATGTTATTATTGGGTTATTTATCGATTTAGTGCGATTAAGTCAAGGATGACAATGGATTAACTGTTCTTCTTTTTTTAGGTGTAGCCGATTGCTAAAGGAGAACCACTTGCTTGGTTCAGTTTGGTAGGAAACCGTATCATCTTCAAGGTAAGGGATTGAAATTAACCCCTTTGGGTTTATATGTCTTTGGCCGAAAGGTCTTAGTGCCTAATCCTGTGTTGGCCGATTGTTATAGGAGCTTGATAATCGAGGGACATAGATCGGTCGTTGGGATCTTTAGACTCGTAATTACTGGTGTGTGTAACTAACACACCCATACTTAGTGATATTATTATTAAACCGGTTTGCCTATTAAAATCATGGCGCTTTGATGGATTGATATGATACCCTTTTGGGTATGATCTTGGACTCGGGTAAGTCGGATATTGTTACAAGTTTCTCGATGATCTATATGGTATCATGACTATGTATGTATGTGATATGGGGTATGAGTCAAACATATTAGCATGATAGGCATGACTTGTATGATATGCATGATCACATGAGTATGGTATGTTGATGGGTGATATGAGTGGAGGAGCAAAGATATATTTTGTGGCCGACGAGCACCAGTGTTTTGGTAACACAACTTTGTGACTTTGGGTCACCGTGAGGTTTGGCACCTCCAGAGGTTTGGCACCTCATTGCGACTCGTCCCGTGGTTAACACCACCGTGGGTTGGCCCCACATGAGATATGGGATCGTCTCGCTAGTGATTGGGTATCACACGATGGGTTGCCCCATCATTCGATTATTGTGACTACGGTCACGGTGGTTTGGTACCACATTTGTGTCTTTGGGACACCGGAGGTTTGGCACCTCATTGCGACTCGTCCCCGTGGTTAACACCACCGTGGGTTGGCCCCACATGAGATATGGGATCGTCTCGCTAGTGATTGGGTATCACACGATGGGTTGGCCCCATCATTGGATTTGTGACTTCGGTCACCAAAGTGCTTTGGTAGCACAAACGTGTCTTTGGGACACCAAAGGTTTGGCACCACATTGATGGATAATGTGTCTTTGGGACACCAGTGTTTTGGTAACACATTGTGACTATATGTCACCGGTGGTTTGGCACCACCAAAGTGGTTTGGTACCACACGGGTAGAAAAAGGAGATACGGATGGTTAGGATCGGGTTGCATTAATTATGTTGCTATGTATGATGTGTGTTAGCATGTTGTTTCATCGGGAGCGGGATTTATGCACTGAGTCATTCGACTCACCCTCTCCTCTGACATTTCAGGTGACCCGTAGACGCGGACATGGAGCCGGGGTGGACTCGGGGTGCACATGCCATGCTTTAATAAAAGTTTTGCTCAGACTATTCACTTTGGGTACTTTAGCTTATTTATTTTTATTTGAGATTTAATCTGGATTTGTAAAAGGCCTTTAAATTATGTTTTATGATGGTTATGTTTTAATTAGATTCTCAACCTGCTTAACAAATAACTTGGTATGAGATTTTACTAAAAATTTGGTAAGATAACGTTTCAAAACTATAACGCAATGTGTTTTAAACTATACCATCGGGTATCTCACTAGGTTTGGCTATAAAGTAAACTCAAATGATTTTCAAACCAAACTCGATATTCTACTAAGTGAAAAATGTTTCAAAATAGTACTAAGAAACTATTGGAAATGCTAGATGAAATCAACTCGTTTTTAACTATATACTTTGGATAAGTTTTCAAAATCTAATCAAACAGCCTACTCCAATTTTCTTCAAGTTCACTATGTTTTCGCCCGCTTTTTTAAACGTAAAATCTTATCTCTCACAAACGCTTTTCCCGTAACATACCGTATTCGGACGTGGTGTCCCGTCCGGTTTGGGGTGTTACAATTGTGGTATCGAGCCAAGTTCAAAGGCTTCTACTGTGGGCCCGAGGCCCAAAAAGTTTTTAAGAGTTTATTTTAAGTGTTTGTATGGTTTGAAAGGCATGGCACCGAGTCTCCTACACTGGGCCGCCTGTAAGTACCCTTACTATTGCTTGTGAATTGATTGGATGTGATATGATTGGATGAATAGCAATGGTACACTACTTTAGAGATTGAAACTGATAGGATTACGTGAACTCGCGAGAACAAATCTCCTTAAATATTCATAAGATTTGCCTTAAAATAGTGGAATATATGCTGATGCATAAAACTCTTAAATCGATATCGTAGAAAGATTAGTAATGAGCACTCGAGGCGGACGTGGTCGTAATACTCGTGGTAGAGGTAGGGGTAGAATGACGCTTACAACCCGTAGGATCCGTCGAAATCGAAAAATGAGATACCGCTTTCCGCCACCACCGGAGGTGGTGAGTTCCAAGATCGACCGGGACGACGCAGCGGTCACAGCGCGATCTTCGCGAGTGTTAGAAAGGGTAGCGAGGAGTTGGTGGTGGCGCGGGAGTTAGGAAATTGTTCTGAGCGACTTCGGCAAATGGGGCCGAATTCTTTCGAGGTGTTTCGGTGTTGCTCCCAAAGATCGCCGAATATTGGCCGAGGCAACCGAGCGGATCATGGACGATCTGGACTTGATCTGAAGAGAAAGTCGAAGGGCATCGTATCGCTTCTCGGGATGAGTCATATCGGTGGTGGCTCACGGTTCGGGACGTTGTGGCGTGCAGAGGATCTCGACATGGGATTATTTCGTGGTCGCATATCAAAAGAAGTACATCGGGGCTAGTTATATCGACTCCCAAATGAAAGGCATTTCGAGGCTTGTTCGGGAGTAAATCTGCTTTCGAGTACGAGGCCGAGTTCTTGAAGTCGAGTAGGTATGCCGGGGCATTGTGGCCACCGAGCATGAGAGGTGTGTTCGTTTGAGGATGGTCCGCGAGACGAGTTGAGGTCGCTGATTGCTCCACGCCAGGAGCGCGAGTTTGTTGTCTTAGTTGAGAAGGCTAAGGTAGCCGAGGTGTTAAGGAATCGGTGAGGCGGTATGGATCGAAATAGACATAAGAGGAGCTTTGGGTCTTCTCGGATCGTCGGGTAATCCGCAGAAGAGAGCTAGGCCGAGTGGGTTTGAATCGATCTCGCTAGGTTTGTTCTTTGCTAGGCGAGGACCGCCGCAGCATGTAATCGGGCAGGGAAATCTCATTGGGGTGGTTCTTTGGACCGGAGGAAAAGGTTGCTTGAGTGTGGTTCTCGGAGAACCGTGTGAGGGACTGTCCGCGTAGGTTGGCGAGATTCATCCGAGAGTCGTACCGTGTCGATTCGAGAGGTAATAGACCGCCACCGCAGAGGGGCCGTGGTAATGGCGAGAGGTGGTAATGGTTCTGGTCGGGCCGTGGAGCACCGAGCGCAGGTGCGCGAGTAGTTCGATTCCGCATACCGGATTAGTGTATCTTTGCGAGGCGCCGAGAGGAGGGCGACGCACCGGACGTCATAACCAGAGACGCGTTTTGATTTTTGGTTCTCCTTATATTGCTTTGATTGATGCGGGTTCAACGCACTCTTATGTTGCCGATAGTATAGTAGAGACCATGGATTTAGACTCGAGATAGCTTCTAGCGGATGACCGTGATTAGCCCTTTAGGTCACTCTGTGGTAGTAGATAAGTTGTTTAGAGACGCACCCTTAGAACTCCAAGGGGTAGTGTTTGTTTGCGATCCGATGGAACTGCCGTTTGGGGAGTTCGATCTAATTCTTGGGATGGATTGGTTGGTCAAGTACCAGGCGAGGTTGGATTGCGCGGCTAAGCGCATGGTTCTTAAGACGGTTGAGGGTGATGAGGTGGCTATGATAGGTAATAGGAGAGATTACACTGCTAATGTGGTATCCGCTCTGAAAGCAGAGAAGATGGTCAGGAAAGGCTGTGAAGCGTATGTGGTTCATGTGTATGCCTTGGAAGCTAAAGAGTCTGCTGTAGAGAAGGTTCGTACTATTAAGGAATTTGCTGATGTGTTTCCTGAGGAGCTTCCGGGTTTGCCGCCAGATCGAGAGGTAGAGTTCGGGATTGATCTATTACCCGGAACTGCGCCAGTGTCTATTGCTCCGTATAGGATGGCGCCAAAGGAATTGGTGGAGCTTAAGGCTCAGATCCAGGAGTTATTGGATCGAGGTTTTATTAGGCCTAGTGTTTCGCCGTGGGGTGCGCCGGTACTTTTTGTTAAGAAGAAAGATGGAACGATGCGGATGTGCATAGACTACCGCCAGTTGAATAAGCTGACGATTAAAAACAAGTATCCGTTGCCACGGATAGATGACTTGTTTGATCAGCTGAAGGGGGCTGCGGTATTTTCGAAGATCGACTTGAGGTCTGGGTATCACCAGTTAAGAGTTAAGGAGGCTGATATCCATAAAACAGCGTTTCGGACTCGGTATGGGCACTACGAATTTCCGGTAATGCCATTCGGGTTGACTAACGCACCGGCAGCGTTTATGGATATGATGAATAGGGTGTTTCAACAGTATCTGGATCAGTTCGTCGTGGTTTTCATAGACGACATCTTGGTGTACTCAAGGATAGGAGAAGAGCATGATGCGCATTTGCGAGTGGTGCTGCAGATTCTGAGGGAAAAGCAACTCTATGCTAAGTTCAGTAAGTACGAGTTCTGGCTTAGAGAAGTGACTTTCTTGGGTCATGTAGTGTCGGCTGAGGGGATTCGAGTAGATCCTCGTAAGATTGAGGCAGTTTTGGATTGGAAGCCGCCTAGGTCGCTGGGTCGAGATTCGGAGTTTTCTGGGTTTGGCCGGATATTACCGAAGGTTTGTTGAGGGTTTCTCGTTGATAGCAGCGCCGATGACCAAGTTGCTAAGGAAAGGAGTTCCATTTGTTTGGACTGAGAAACAGCAGGAAAGCTTCGATAAGTTAAAGAAGATTTTGACTGAGGCTCCGGTTCTAATTCAACCTGAGGCTGGTAAGGAGTTCACAGTTTATTGCGATGCATCACATACGGGCTTGGGTTGTGTGCTGATGCAAGAAGGTAGGGTTGTGGCTTACGCTTCTCGACAGCTGAGGCCACATGAGGTCAACTATCCGACGCATGACTTGGAGCTAGCGGCTGTGGTCTTCGCTTTAAAGATTTGGAGGCACTACTTGTACGGAGAGAGATCGATAGTCTACACAGATCATAAGAGTCTGAAGTATCTCCTGACTCAGAAGGATTTGAATTTGAGGCAGAGCAGATGGGTCGAGTTGCTGAAAATTACGACTGTTCGATTGAGTATCATCCGGGCAAGGCTAATGTGGTGGCAGACGCATTGAGCCGTAAGGTTGTTTCGGACTTAAGAGCATTGTTTGCCCATTTGAGTTTGTATGACGACGGGAGTATTCTGGCAGAGTTGCAGGTTAAGCCTACTTGGGTTGAGCAGATCCGAGAGAAACAGTTATTGGATGAGGTTCTGAGTGCACGGAAGTTGCAAGTGCAGAATGGTGGTTTGGAGGGTTACAGCTTGTCTAGTGATGAGGTGTTGTGTTCCCAAGGTAAGGTTTGTATGCCTAAAGATGTTGAGCTGAGGCAAAAGATTCTTCAGGACGCACATAACAGTCCTCATGCTATGCATCCTGGAGGTAGCAAGATGTATAGGGATCTTAGAGAGCAGTTTTGGTGGCCTGGCTTGAAGAAAGAGGTGACAGAGTTTGTTGGGAAGTGTCTGACTTGTCAACAGGTCAAGGCTGAGCATCAGTTGCCGTCGGGTTTGCTTCAGCCTGTGAAGATTCCTCGCTGGAAGTGGGAAAGGATAACCATGGATTTCGTCGGTGGGTTACCACTACGCCAAGCAAGAAGGATTCGGTTTGGGTAGTGGTGGATCGATCGACTAAATCACTCACTTTATTCCGGTGAGGTTGACTACTCACTTGAAGTTGGCGGTTGTATGTGTCGAGAGATAGTAAGGTTGCACGGTGTGCGCTTTCGATTATTTCGGATAGGGATCCCGAGATTTACGCTCAAGGTTCGGAAAGCGTGGCATCAAGCTCGGGTACTCGTTTGGATTTCAAAGACGGCTTTTCACCCGCAATCGACGGTCAATCGAAAGGGTTATTCGAGATCTTAGAGGATATGCTTTGAGAGGTTGTGTCCTGGATTTCGGGGCGCTTGGGAGGAGTTTTGCCACTAGTGAGTTTGCCTACAACAACAATTACCAAGCGAGCATCAAGATGGCACCGTATGAGGCGTTGTATGGTAGGAAATGTCGCTCACCTACGTGTTGGACGGAGTTAGGTGAACGCCGCTTGTTGGGACCCGAGTTGGTTCTTTGAGGCCCAAGACAAGGTTAAGTTGATTCAGTCTAGATTGAAGGAAGCTTCGGACCGGCGAAGTCTTATGCCGATCTTAAGCGAAGAGATATAGAGTTATTTGTGGGGATCGAGTTTTCTGAAGGTCTCGCCTTGGAAGAAGGTGTTGAGGTTCGGGAAGAAAGGCAAGCTAAGTCCGAGGTTTATTGGACCGTATAAGGTACCGAGACGAGTTGGACCATGGGCGTATCGCCTTGAGTTGCCAGCAGCTTAGTCGATTCACGATGTTTTTCACGTTTCGATGCTTGGCGTTATCGTTTAGATCCGTCACATGTGGTAGCAATGGAAGAGATCGAGGTAAATCCGACTTGACCATGGAAGAAGAACTCGTGCGATTTTTGATCGGGATGTGAAGGTTCTGCGTGGGAAAAGTCTGTGCCTTTGGTTAAGGTACTTTGGCGAAATCATGGCGTAGAAGAAGCTACGTGGGAACCCGAGGATATGATGAGACAAAGAATACCCGCAACTCTTACGATCGTGTAATTTCGAGGTCGAAATTATTTTTAAGAGGGTAGAACTGTAATATCCCGGATAGGGGCTATTTTGTTGTTGCATGAAATAGCATGTGTTTAGTGTCTTTGTGTTGCTATTTCGGTGTTTTAGGGGCTTAATTGTGGGCTAGGAGTGTGCCTGAGGAATGGGAAAATTTTGGTTTTTGGGTGTTAAGTGAAGGGAGCCGAGGAAGCTGGGGTTTAAGAATTTTAATTGATGTTTTGTTGCACAAATAAGGAGCTAGCTTAGTGGCAAAGCATGCGCTACATGGGGAATCTTGGTGTGGCGTCATCTACTTGTGGTGGAGGTCCAAAGTGTTAGAGCTGCAGAGTCCCCATTTTGGCTTCTTTTTGGGACGGCATGGAGGAGAGGTAGAAGGCTAGTGAAATTCTACTTGGACTTGGTCTTCATTTTCAAATGTAAGGTGGAGAGCAAAATATGGAGGAGGACTTGGTCCACTCATTTGAAATGAGTGGTGGTGAGTGTGTTTGGGGATTATGGCCGAATTTGTGGGGTGTTGGAGTGGGGAAGTGGACGGCTTGGGTTGGTAGTGTGGTGTTGAGGTAGTGCCAAATTTCCTTGCCAACTTAGTGCTTTTTCGGTCACTTTTGGGTGTCAAACAAGTTCTCTTTTTGTCAAAAGCAACCGAGTTCCAAGAGGGTTTCTCATTCTTTTCTTCTTGGAAAACCGAAAGTTCAAGCTCTCATGTGCCAAGTTGTTTTGCCTTTTGAGTTGGTGTGGCGAAAGTTCTCAAGTATCTTCACTTCCCTTTCTTCTTCAAATTGTGTAAACCAGAAAATAGTCCTATTTTCCTCTCATATTTTCTTTTCTTTTGCTTTTGAAATCACCTTAGCCAAAACTATATCCACCAAAACACCTTCTCAAAACCGAAAGTACCTCCATTCCATCCACTTCTCTTCTTCTCAACTCTTGCCAAACTCTGCTTCCATTTCATATTATCTTTTCTCTCAAAACCGAAAAGCATCTACCTTATTTTCATTTTCTTTCTTCTTTTCAAAAATCTTGGCCGAATCTTTGTTGGTGTTGGGGTTTTGCTTCAATCGTTTGGGTGTTGGTAAGCCCTTGGCCGAATGGTCATTTAGTTTCTTTCTTTCTCTTAATCGATTTGAGTTGTTTAAGAGTTGTATATGACAACTATTGATGGGTGTTATTCTCCTTTGTTAAAACCGATTGCTTGTTAGGGCATTCGGGATTTTGAAACCACCAGTGAGGCCTTTACATTAGAGACCGGTTGGTAAGCGATGGTAAGTGGCTATGTTATTATTGGGTTATTTATCGATTTAGTGCGATTAAGTCAAGGATGACAATGGATTAACTGTTCTTCTTTTAAGGTGTAGCCGATTGCTAAAGGAGAACCATTTGCTGGTTCGAGTTTGGTAGGAAACCGGATCATCTTCAAGGTAAGGGATTGAAATTAACCCCTTTGGGTTTATATGTCTTTGGCCGAAAGGTCTTAGTGCCTAATCCTGTGTTGGCCGATTGTTATAGGAGCTTGATAATCGAGGGACATAGATCGGTCGTTGGGATCTTTAGACTCGTAATTACCAGGTGTGTAACTAACACACCCATACTTAGTGATATTATTATTAAACCGGTTTGCCTATTAAAATCATGGCGCTTTGATGGATTGATATGATACCCTTTTTGGGTATGATCTTGGACTCGGGTAAGTCGGTATTGTTACAAGTTTCTTGATGATCTATATGGTATCATGACTATGTATGTATGTGATATGGGGTATGAGTCAAACATATTAGCATGATAGGCATGACTTGTATGATATGCATGATCACATGAGTATGGTATGTTGATGGGTGATATGAGTGGAGGAGCGGTGATATTTTGTCTTGACGAGCACCAAATGTTTTAGTAACACAACTTTGTGACTTTGGGTCACGGAGGTTTGGCACCTCCGGAGGTTTGGCACCTCATTGCGACTCGTCCCTCCCATGGTTAACAAAGACCGTGGGTTGGCCCCACATGAGATATGGGATCGTCTCGCTAGTGATTGGGTATCACACGATGGGTTGGCCCCATCATTCGATTATTGTGACTACGGTCACCATGGTTTTGGTACCACATTTGTGTCTTTGGGACACCGGAGGTTTGGCACCTCATTGCGACTCGTCCTGTGGTTAACACCACCGCGTAGGTTGGCCCCACATGAGATATGGGATCGTCTGCTAGTGATTGGGTATCACACGATGGGTTGGCCCCATCATTGGATTTGTGACTTCGGTCACCGGTGCTTTGGTAGCACAAACGTGTCTTTGGGACACCGGTGGTTTGGCACCACATTGATGGATAATGTGTCTTTGGGACACCGGTGTTTTGGTAACACATTGTGACTATATGTCACCAGTGGTTTGGCACCACCAAAGGTTTGGTACCACACGGGGTAGAAAAAGGAGATACGGATGGTTAGGATCGGGTTGCATTAATTATGTTGCTATGTATGATGTGTGTTAGCATGTTGTTTCATCGGGAGCGGATTTATGCACCGAGTCATTCGACTCACCCTCTCCTCGACATTTCAGGTGACCCGTAGACGCGGACATGGAGCCGGGTGGACTCGGGGTGCACATGCCATGCTTTAATAAAAGTTTTGCTCGACTATTCACTTTGGGTACTTTAGCTTATTTATTTTTATTTGAGATTTAATCTGGATTTGTAAAAGGCCTTTAAATTATGTTTTATGATGGTTATGTTTTAATTAGATTCTCAACCTGCTTAACAAATAACTTGGTATGAGATTTTACTAAAAATTTGGTAAGATAACGTTTCAAAACTGTAACGCAATGTGTTTTAAACTATACCATCGGGTATCTCACTAGGTTTGGCTATAAAGTAAACTCAAATGATTTTCAAACCAAACTCGATATTCTACTAAGTCAAAAATGTTTCAAAATAGTACTAAGAAACTATTGGAAATGCTAGATGAAATCAACTCGTTTTTAACTATATACTTTGGATAAGTTTTCAAAATCTAATCAAACAGGCCTACTCCAATTTTCTTCAAGTTCACTATGTTTTTGCCCCGCTTTTAAACGTAAAATCTTATCTCTCACAAACGTTTTCCCCGTAACATACCAGATTCGGACGTGGTGTCCTGTCCGGGTTTGGGGTGTTACAGCCGATATGCTCGAGGAGTAGTGGCAACTGAGCATGAGCACTGTGTCCATTTTGAGGACGGGCTAAGGGATGATCTGAGACTGTTGATAGCACCGCATCAGGAGCGGGAGTTTTCTGCTTTGGTAGAAAAGGCCAAGGTGGCTGAGGGAATCAAAGATTCTACAAAGCAGACTGTGGATCGGAATAGGCCCAAAAGAGGTTTTGGATCGTCTGGGAAGGCTCAAAAGAGGACTAGAGTTGATGGGCATAAAATCGCAAGCCGTGTGCGGGATGGCGATGTCGTCCTTATGAACATTGTGGGAAGAAGCACTTAGGGAGTCTTTGGAAAAAGACGGAGGATGTTTTTTGGTGTGGGTCCAAGGACCATATGCTCAAGGATTGTCCTAAGAAACCAGATGAAAGTCGACCAGCCGCTCAGAATGTTAGTCAGGTTGGTAGAGGAGGACAGCAACCTCAACGAGGTCGTGGTTCGAGTAATCGAGGTAACGATCTTTGGTAGAGGACGTGGAGCACGAGGCGAGAGAGTGCTGCTAATCTTGAGAGGCAAGGCAACCGGGTTTGCGTTATGTGGTTCGCCGTGAGGGATTCGAGACGCACCGGATGTTATAACCGTGCGTTCCTTATTTATGGCAAGCCTTATTATGCCTTAATTGATGTGGGCTCGACCCATTCATATGTTGCATGTAGTGTAGTGGAAACACTAGGCCTAGACTCTGAACTTTACGATAGGGAGATAACTGTAGTAAGCCCATTAGGCCAAACTGTAATGGTGGAGAAGATCTTTCGGAATGTACCCCTAGAGATTCAGGGAGTGAACTTTCGGGCTGACTTAATGGAACTACCTTTCGGGGAGTTTGAACTTATACTTGGAATGGATCTGGCTAGTAGCAATCAGAGCCGTGTTGGATTGTGCGGCTAAACGAATGGAACTAGGGACCCCAGAGGATGAAGTAGTAGTAATGATCGGAGAGAGAAGAAACTACCTATCCAACGTAGTTTCGGCGTTGAAGGCTGAGAAAATGGTTAAGAAAGGGTGCAAGGCGTTCTTAGCCTTCGTAAGTGCGTTAGGTGGAAAGGAAGAAAGTGTCAGTGGAGTTAGAACGGTGAAAGACTTTGAAGATGTATTTCCGGAGGAATTACTAGGAATACCCCCAGATAGGGAGGTGGAGTTTGGAATAGACTTACTACCGGGAACAGCTCCTGTGTCAATCGCTCCATACCGAATGGCGCCAAAGGAGTTAGTTGAGCTCAAGGCTCAAATCCAAGAATTGTTGGATCGTGGGTTCATACGACCCGGTGTGTCTCCATAGGAGCACCAGTTACATTTGTAAAGAAGAAGGACGCGAACTATGCGTATGTGCATAGATTACTTGTCGATTGAATAAGTGACCATCAAGAACAAGTATCCTTTGCCAAGGATCGATGACTTGTTCGATCACCGAAGAAATGCGCAGTATTCTCAAAGATAGACTTAAGGTCGGGATATCACCAAATGAAGGTGAAGGAGGCGGATATCCATAAGACCGCTTTTTAGGACAAGATACGGCCATTATGAGTTTGTAGTAATGCCGTTTGGATTGATAAACGCTCACCGCGTTCATGGATATGATGAACCGAGTTTTTCAACCCTACTTGGATAGGTTCGTCGTTATGTTCATCAACGATATTTTGGTGTATTCTAAGTCTGAAGAGGAGCATGATGAACATCTCCGAGTGGTGCTACAAGTGTTAAGGGAGAAGAAGCTCTATGCCAAATTCAGCAAGTGTGGATTTTGGCTTAAGGAGGTGGCATTCTTAGGACATGTGGTATCCGCAGAAGGTATAAGAGTGGATCCTAGGAAGATCGAAGTAGTGTTGGATTGGAAACCACCTAGGTCCGTGGCTGAAATCCAAAGTTTCTTAAGTTTGGCAGGCTATTACAGAAGGTTCATGGAAGGATTCTCGTCAATAGTCGCGCCCTTGACAAAGTTACTAAGGAAGAAAGTACCTTTTGAATGGACGGATAAGCAACAGAAGAGCTTTAAAAAGCTCAAGAAGGTGTTGACTGAAGCTCCAGTGCTAATCCAAAGGGAGGCGAGCAAGGATTTTGTGTTTGTATTGTGACGCTCGCATACGAGATTAGGATGTGTGCTAATGCAAGATGGAAAAGTAGTCGCGTATGCGTCTCGGCAACTAAGGCCTCATGAGGTTAACTACCCACTCATGACTTGAACCGGCAAAGCGTGGTTTTCGCCCTTAAGGTTTGGAGGCACTACCTCTATGGAGAAAGGTCGGTGATCTACACGGACCACAAGAGCCTTAAGTATCTGTTGACTCGGAAGGAGTTGAACTTGAGGCAACGAAGGTGGGTGGAGTTGTTGAAGGACTACGATCGCTCGATAGAATATCATCCGAGCAAGGCGAATGTGGTAGCCGATGCCCTAAGTCGGAAGGTTGTGTCGGATCTAAGGGCTATGTTCGCTCACTTAAGTTTGTACGATGATGGAAGCCTATTGGCGAGAGTTGCAAGTCAAGCCCACATGGTGAAGGAGGTGAAAGAGGGACAGCTTGGTTGATAAGGATCTAAGTGCTAAGTTACGTTAAGTGCGAACGGGAATTAAAGGATTACGGCGTTAATGATGAATGAGTATTGTGTTACAAAGGAAAAGTCCAGTATGCCAAAGGACAAGGAGTTAAGACAAAGGATTCTTTGGGAGGCGCATAGTAGCCCTTATGCTATGCATCCCGAGGCATTAAGTCAGTCATGAGAGATCTAAGGGAACAATTTTGGTGGTCCGATCTTAAGAAAGAAGTGACTAAATTTGTGGGGAAATGTTTGACGTGTCAGCAAGTTAAGGCTGAACACCAAGTTCCATCAGGATTGCTTCAACCAATCGAGATTCCGCAATGGAAGTGGGAGAGAATTACCATGGATTTCGTTAGTGGGCTTCCCCTTACGCCTACTAAGAAGGACTCGGTATGGGTGATAGTGGACCGTTTGACTAAGTCCGCGCGCTTCATCCCGTAAGAGTTGACTACTCTCTTGAGAAGTGTGGCTAAGTTTTATGTGGCGAAAATTGTGAGGTTACATGGTGTACCAAATGATCGATCATCTCTCGACAGAGACCCAAGGTTTACGTCTCGGTTACGGAGGGCACTTCATCAAGCTTTAGGCACTAAGTTGGACTTCACTACGGCTTTTCATCCACAATCGGACGGGCGATCCGAGCGAGTTATACAAGTGTTGGAGGATATGTTGAGAGGTCAGTGTGATGGATTTCCGAGGAAGTTGGGAAGACTATTTGCCTTTAGCCGAGTTCGCCTACAACAACAAATGCCTATCGGGCTAGCATTCGGATGGCACCATATGAAGCATTGTATGGTCGGAAGTGTAGAACTCCTACTTGTTGGACCGAGTTAGGAGAACGTCGAGTTTTGGGTCCGAGTTAGTGGCGAAACTCGAAGAGAAGGTTGAGATGATTCGAGCACGGTTAAAGGAAGCCTCTGATAGGCAGAAGTTGTACGCAGACCTTAAGCGGAAGGAAATAGAGTTTGAAGCGGGAGACCAAGTGTTTCTGAAAGTCTCGCCTTGGAAGAAGGTGATGAGGTTTGGTCGCAAAGGGAAGTTAAGCCCAAGGTTTATAGGGCCCTATCGAGTCTTGGCGAGTTGGAGCGTTGGCATACCAATTGGAGTTGCCACCAGAGTTGCAGCGGATGCACGACGTATTCCATGTATCCATGCTACGTCGTTTCCGATCGGATCCGTCTCATGTGGTACACATCGAAGAAGGAGAGCTAAGGCGAGACTTATCCTGCGAGGAAGAGCCGATTTGGATCTTTGGAACGTGATGTGAAAGTGCTACGGAGGAAGTCGGTTCCTCTAGTCAAGGTGTTATGGCGTAATCATGGATCGGAAGGAGCTTCGGGGACCGAGAAGAGGCAATGCGACAACAATACCCTCAATTATTTTAGTTAGAAAATTTCGAGGACGAAATTATTTTAAGGGGGTAGAATTGTAACATCCTGGAAAGGGCCTATGCATTTTCGGTTTAATTGTATGCAAGTAACATGTTTTATGTACTAAGAATAAATTTTGCACAATTTTGGAAACACGAAAATGTATGGAAATGTTAAGTTAAAAAAATGGAAAGTGAACATTTTGGAAACTTCGGAAATGGATGGAAATGATTTGGAAATGATTCAAAATAGGAAAGTGCACATTTTTGGAAACTTGGAAATGTAAGAAAATGTCAAGTTTACTGAGCCGAACGAAAATTTTTGGAAACTTAGAAATGACTTAGAAATGTCGAGTTTTAAAGTTTAAAAGAGGAAATTAAGGAAGGTGGCCTTAAAAGAAAAAGTTTGTGAAATTTGACACACAAACAGGCTTGGAAAAGTGGTCTGAAGATGCCACTTAGGGCCTATGGAAATGGCGCCATATGCAAGAGGAATGGGCCTGAGTTCGAGTCACTTGGGAAGCAAATAAAGGAGGTTTTATTTTTGCTTCCTAAGACCTGAGGTGGACGGCACATGCTTCTAGAAAGGAGGTGTTTTATTTTCATAAATATTCGATTAAAAAGGGTGATAAATAAAGGATTTTTTAAATTGGATTATTTTGAAGAGATAAATGTTGGATTTAAACTCTTTTATTTATGATAATTAAAGGATAAAGTTATCAGACAGAGGAGTGGTGGCCAAGTAAGGGACTCCTTAGATGATAATTTCGGCTATAAAAGGAAGGAAGGAGGGCTACTCATCAATTTTTGCTTCCTCCTTTCTCTGCCGAATTCTTAGTGCTCTCCTCTCTTCTTTTCTTTCTTTTCTTTTGTCAAGTCAAAATTAAGTAATTGTTGGAACCTAGCCGAATATTTTCCTCTCCATTAGAAGCCACAACCGAATCTCCCTGTGAATCTAAGCAAGAAAGTAGTCGACTGAAGTATTAAGGGGATCTCTCGGGTTTCTACAACTGTCGACTACAAGGAGGAATATTTCGGGATCTAAGGTAAGAAAATATAAGATCCAAAGGTCTTGTTTTAAGTTTTAATGTTAGATTAAACCTAACATGTGATTATAGGAATTTCGACATCCCTAGGAAAGCAAGGATACTTTTCGGGATTTGAGATCACAAAGGTATGTGTTTAAGACATTCGGCCAAAGCCTATTTTAAGTATTTGGATTTATTCCCAAAAGCCGAAACTAACCTATGATGTGTTTTAATGTTGGCCGAATGCAAGAAGGAATACAACAAAGTTTTGGGACTTGATTCTTAAGTCAATCGGCAACAAGGTAGGTTTTCAGTATACAAATCCTACTAGGATTTGGTTTTATAGCCGAATAGGCCTTTGCTAAAGATTACCATGTTGGTGAATATAGGCATTAAAGATCTAAATCGGTAGATCGGTTTTTCGGGATTTCAAGGACTTTGTTAAGCGAATCAGTGTGTACCCCACACTAACTTTTAATAAGATTTATGGTAATATGTAATATATGCATGTTTATAAGAATGTGGCTAAGGTACCATAATATGGTACAAAGTACTCAGGGTACGTTTCCTACTCCTATTAGGATTACGAAATATGTTATATTTAACATGTGAAATATGATAAGAATGTGAATTTAAGTATGATATGCAAACTATGAATAATATGGGGCATTGGGTTATATGAAAAGGGAAGTGAATGTGACGACTTCGGTCTCACTATCCGAATGTGGTGACTTCGGTCACATTATCCGAATGTGGTAACTTCGGTACATTATCTCGAATGTGGTGTCTCATGACACAATTATCTGGTGGCTATGCCACAAATTCTATATGGCGATGAGCACGTCGATCGCAGCCGATCGCCTTCGATGGTGTGTAGCGGATGGAGGGTTGACTTAGTAGTCCCCACGGTGTGCGAGTTTGGTACGGGGTGTGTAGCGGATGGCACCTAGGTTTGGGTTTGGGTTGCACCATCATTTTTCTCTGTTATATGAATAAGCATTGATATGAAAATGTATGCCCGATCTATTGAATTTTAGTGTTGTGTACACATTGAGTCTGTTGAATCACCCGTTGTGGGACTATTTTTCAGTGACGATCAATAATGGACCGGGTTCAAGCGGAAGCTTAGGGATGGCCATGCTCGACTTGAAGTTTTATTCAATATGGATATTTAAATTTATTTAAGTATTTTAGAATTTTATTTTGGGAATTTACTTGATGTAATAAGGCCATAAGTTACATTTCTTTACTTTTATTTTTAATCACTATGTTACGAATTATTTTCAATTAAAGTTAAGTAAAATTTATTTCTTTAAAAATAAACCCTAATTGTTTTTTCATCTTAATTAATTGGACTTTAAAATAAGATCAATGGGTTTTTAACTCAAGCCCAACCCAAACCAATAGTTTTAAAAATCGCACAAGTTTTCCTCTGTAATAAAAAAAGATTTTTGTAACTTGTTTACTTAAGGAACATACCGAGATCCGGTCCAGGGCTCGTGGGCGGGTGTGTAGAGTGTTTCATTTGATATCGAGAGCCCGTTTTTAAAACTCTCGGCACTGTGGGCCAAGGCCCAAAACATTTTCAAAGCGAGCCCAAATGAGTTTTTTTGAAAATATTTTATGAAACAAGCGAGTTTTCTCGCATGGCACCTAAAGTCTCCGACCATGATCCACTGGTAAGTACCCTAACCATTTGTGTGATTATGTGTAATGAATATTAGAAGGGTAGAAAAGGAATGGAACGTAGAATAGCATGATAGGAACTTGAACCCTAGGACTAGTCTACTCAAACACAAACACATAAGACTTAATGCACTAAACAAACCTATGGCTAAGTCACTAAGTTAGGGTGTGGTAACCCCTGTGCGCATGTCTAGGATTGGATCCTAAGAGCACAGTATTTAAGCAGTCCTAGTGACTCACCTCCTCTTCGCAGGAATCCTACCTGGTGCGTAGCTTCGGTTCACCCTAACCCAGAGGGCTCAGTAGGTGTGGCAACCTCTGTGCGCATGTCTAGGAATGGTTTCGGTGGGAGCTTGGTATTTAAGCAGTCCGCGTGACTCACCTCCTCTCCATTTGAATCCTACCTGGTGCGTAGCTTTGGTTCACCCTGACCAAGAGGGCTCGGTCATAGGCTAACATAATGACTAAAACCCGAAAGGGAACTAGCCGTGTTTTTATTAAAAACCTAGTTTTAAAACTCTTAAAATTACTCTTTTAAATTGTGAAAACTATCTTTACAAAATTTTCTCGAAAAATTTTCTGATTTGTGAAATTACAAAAGTACCCCTAGTGGTAAAATTACAAAAATGCCCTTGGTTTATAAAATGACCAACTACTCAAAAGTTTAGCCAAAATTTCATTATTTTATAAATGTTCAAAAACCCTAATTTGCAAACTAACAAAGATACCTTGAATTTTGGAAAATTACAAAATTGCCCCTAACTTACAAAAAATCACCAAAATACCCCCGAGGTCCAAAATCACTGAAATACCCATTTTTTTCCAAAACATCACCCGCGAAATAAGCCTCATGTCCCCCTTTCTTTCCTATTTCCCTTGATTCCTTTCCCCAACTTCAACCTCGCCTTATTCATATAGCCACCTTACCAAAATAATGAAGCCAACCTTGCCATGAATGCCTCTTGGCCGACACTTAAGGAAAGGGTGCAAAAATATAAGTCAAAATTTGCACACAAAGTGATTCGAACCTCTTCCCTCAAGGTACTACATGTGGCGCCATAACCTTCTTACCAATTGCTCATTTATGCTAGTAATTTACTCTTTTATTTCCATAAGCCTTGATGCCACTTACTATCTCTCCTTAATAGGCTTAAACACAAAATTTTACTAAGGCCCAACTTGAACCCGGAACTTCATAGAAATAAATCCAACTTGAAATAATGTCGTTCTCTTGTTCTTAAAATTTTAAAACGCTTCTACGCTCAAGGCCCATTGGGCCCAATTCTACTAGGCCCAATTTCGGGATATTACACTTTAAATAAAGGTGTCTAGTTTAAATAAATAAGTTGTGTTTAATAAGAGGCTTATTAATTAATCTAGTTACTAGGATGTTTTAATGAAGTATGAGTTTAAGTTAGTTTAATTCTACTTCCATAAATTAACTAGTTGCTGCATTAATTGAAGTCTTAACTTTTAGTTTATTTAATAAAGTGTTTAAGTTAGTTTAATTCTGCTTCCATAAATTAACTAATTGTTGCATTAATTGAAGTCTTAACTTTTAGTTCATTTATTAAAGTCAAGTGTTTAATGTGTTGAGTTAAATTAGTGTTTAATAAGTGTTTAATAAGTGTTTAATGTGTTAAGTTAAATTAGCTTTTAATAAGTGTTTAATGTGTTTAAGTTAAATTAGTGTTTAATAAGTGATTAAATGTGGTTAATATGTCTGTTTAATGTGTTTGAATGTAGGAAACCTTTCAGCTGGAAACCGTTACACTCATGGGATGTTATAAAGAGTTTAATGTGACTTTTCAAATGAGAATCGGTTACACACTTAAAGGAAGCATTATTCAACATTTAAAGGAGCTGTTATGATAATTGAAGGAAGCATTATACATCAACTTATACCATAGGTTCCTATCTTTATAGATAACGGGTCTTGGTCCATCATCGACTATCATTTTTCCACCTTAAACAAATATAGAACCCGGGGTGACACTTTATTAGTGTTGAATTGATTCTTTGTTTAAGTTCTTTCATCCATTCCCATCAACTATCACCTATCATTTATCTAAACCATCACTTATCCATCTATCCAATTCCATTACCATCAGCCTATCATTGTTTGTTCAACCTTAAATCGAATTCCATCTTCTTTCCCTTCATCTTAAACCGAACCTATCCTTTTAATTATCCAAATCAACTTTTTCATTTAAACACCTCCATTCCTAACTTAATCCCACCTTCTAAACAAATTCACCTAAAGCTTCCGCAAACTCATCCATATTTTTTCGATTATTTTCAGAAGACTTGTTTCCTCCTCGTAGACGATTGGGCAACTCACATACGACTCGACTCACCCCGAGGCAAATCGTATCATTTGGTATCAGAGCTACAAAACGAGGAGTTTCGACGATGAACGAGAAGCCGGTAATAGGTTCGTAAAAAATAAAAAAAAAATCAAAAAAAAGTTGTATTTCATTTCTTTTGTACTCATCTTTTTGCATTTGGTGAAAAAAAATTTGAAAAAAAATTAATTAAAAAAAAAGAGAAAAAAATACGAGTGAATAAAAAAGTTTGTGGAAATTTTTTTTTGAAAAGATTGCAAGTTGTGTTTCATTTCTTCTACCATGTTTCCGACCTCAAAGCTACCACTCTAGTCTTATCTACCTACCCCGATCTTCAAAAAAAATTTCTTCTACCATCATTTGGTATTTTCTCTTTTCACCCAATGCCACCCACCCTTACTCCATGTAACACCCCAAACCCGGACTAAACCTTACGACCGAATCTGGCATGTCACATGAAAGGAATGTCTAAAAACTGTGCATTCGTTAAAAAGCTCATATTCTTTATAGTTGTGGTGAGAAATCGAGTTTAAGTAATTTTGAATAAGAAATGGTTTATTATCATTTTAGGAAAATCCCATATTGATCATTTAATAATAAGCAATAAGCAAATTGAAAGCTGAAACCAAATAAAATACCCAAGGCCTTATTACATAACAAAAACTCAAATAAAAATAAGTCCAAATAAAAGAAACGAATTTACGAGTAAACATATGTATGGCCTCCACGAGTCCACCTCGGCTCCCAAATCCGCGATCTAATGATTACCTGCAAAAAATTTAACTAAGGGGTGAGTCATCGAGACTCGGTGTGTAAATCCCCATCCAACGTGCCCCTTACACAATTTCATATGAAAATATGCATATCATGCACCCAAACCTAGCCATCCAATGCTCCTTTCTCTACCCCGTGTGTAGTACCAAACCACCGGTGGTGCCAAACCACCGGTGACCCAAAGTCACGATATCCATAATTGTGGTGCCAAACCACTTTGGTGACCCAAAGTCACGAATAATCCAATGATGGGGCCAACCCATCGTGTGATACCAAATCACCGGGCGTCAATCCCGTATAATCACGGTGTGGGGCCAACCCATCGTGGTGCTAAGCCACCGGGACGAGGCTATGAGGTGCCAAACCTCGGTGTCCCAAAGACACGAATATGATACCAAATCACCGGTGACCGAAGTCACGAATCCAATGATGGGGCCAACCCATCGTGTGATACCAAATCACCGGCGTCAATCCCGTATAATCAATCGTGGGGCAAACCCACCGTGGTGCTAAGCCACTGGGGCGACGCAGAGGTGCCAAACCTCTGGTGACCCAAAGTCACAATAATCAATCTGTGGTACCAAACCACTGGTGGTGCCAAACCACTGGTGTCCCAAAGACACGGATATCAATCTTCCCCCTCCTCTCATCATACCCATGCAATATGACATAATAATTCGTGTATGCAGTATGTCATGTATGCTAGACATATATCAAATATAAGTATAACATGAATTACCATCATAATCAGATAGACATAAAATAACATAATCACCCTAATAAACCTCTAAGGGTATAACCGTAATTTTACCTACCAAGGGCATTTTCGTAATTTACCCACCAAGGGTATATCGGTAATTTACCCACCAAGGGCATTTTCGTAATTTACACATCAGTGGTATTTCAGTAATTTACCCACTAAGGGTATGTTCGTAATATACCCTTCAGGGGTATTTTGGTAATTTACCCACCAAGGGTATTTTCGTAATATACCCTTCAGGGGTATTTTGGTAATTTACCCACCAAGGGTAATTTTGTAATTTTGCACCTACAATGGCCTTTCCCAAAGGCCCAAATGTCACCCCGAGCGACTCAGCTACCATTTCCGGTCGTACCGGACGATTGGGCCTAAAACTCGATTCCGGCCCATTCGGGCCCACACGCTCGTGTGGCCCACCTAGCACAAATCTAGCCATATATATAAGTTCCATCTAGTCTAGTTCACTATATACTACACAATCGCACAATTTACTCATAAGGGCCCACGGGCCCATTGGGCCCACTTCGCCCATCGCGCGCGCCCAAGCGACCCCAACCCACAAGAATACTACTTATGGCCTCAACTATCGCGTCGAAGCCCCCACACGCGCGCTCGCGCGCTCGTGTGGCTACTATTGCCGTGGCCAGCACTTCGGCATTTGCCGCTCTACAACTAGAGTAGAGAGTTACACACACGATAGGACTCGTGTTAATCCGCGCTCCCGACCACTCCTGTGCCCAAACGCCTTCCAAGGTGTGTCAACCCTCCTCTGGAATGCTCTTTATATAGCTAGCTCTTCACCTTCCTTCTTTGTATCTTTCCGATGTGGGATCCTTCACGAGAGAGTTTAAATTCAACTGAAACTCTTCCCGTCCCGACCACAAAATAAATACTCCCTTGCTTCTCATGAGATTCGAACCCGTGCTCCTTGCAACATAATCCACGCTGCTGCCACTTAGCCACAAGCTCCTCTTGTGTCTTAAACCATGCGCAACTAAATATAAATCTATAGCCAAATTCGAGGTCCAAGTAAAAGAAAACCAAAATGCAAAAGCCAAGACTTGAACCTTGGACCTCCTTCCTTCCTTATGGCGTCACTCCCTTGTCTCTTATGTGGCGTCACTTTGCCACTCCACCACACACTCCACTTGTGTCATTTTCCTCTACATTTTATTCTTAAGGCCTACTCGCCAACTTCGAGGGTTTTTTCACCTAAAACCAAAATTTCCCCAAAGCTAATATTTGATCCCGGACTTCATAGAAGCCCTCTAACCTTACAAAATAACTTACCTAATAAGTCTAACTTGCATTAATGCCGTTCTCAAAAATTTTAAAAATAAGGCCCATTGGGCCCAATCCTACTAGGCCAAATTTCGGGATGTTACAAATCTACCCTCCTTAAAGAATTTTCATCCTCGAAATTTCCAACTCTGAGAACATTCGTACCACCTAACCTACAACATCAGTGCTCACGCTGCGCACTCGATTCCAATAACCCTAATATACTTTTAACTAGAATTTAGAAATCCTACACATACTAAAAAAACCTAACCATTAAAGCGCACAAATATTTAAATGACGCAATCAACTCTATATCCGAACATCACATCCAACCTAAACACACAGAATAGATATTCAAAATACAGCATATAACAAAGAAAAGTATCAGGAAACTTACAGTGCGGATTGGTGCCGGAGACTCGGGTGCCATATTTCAACAAAAAGAACAGATATATATTTTTCTAAACCATTTTCCAAACCATCTTTTGAAAACATTTTTTTTGAACCCAAACCCACAGCCGAGTTTTTGAACCTAGGCTTTGATACCATAATTGTAACACCCCAAACCCGGCCTAAACCTTACGACCGAATCTGGCATGTCACATGAAAGGAATGTCTAAAAAGCGTGCATTCGTTAAAAGCTCATATTCTTTATAGTTGTGGTGAGAAATCGAGTTTAAGTAATTTTGAATAAGAAATGGTTTATTATCATTTTAGGAAAATCCCATATTGATCATTTAATAATAAGCAATAAGCAAATTGAAAAGTGAAACCAAATAAAATACCCAAGGCCTTATTACATAACAAAAACTCAAATAAAAATAAGTCCAAATAAAAGAAACGAATTTACGAGTAAACATATGTATGGCCTCCACGAGTCCACCTCAGCTCCCAAATCCGCGATCTAATGATTACCTGCAAAATTTAACTAAGGGGTGAGTCATCGAGACTCAGTGTGTAAATCCCCATCCAACAGGCCCTTACACAATTTCATATGAAAATATGCATATCATGCACCCAAACCTAGCCATCCAATGCTCCTTTCTCTACCCCGTGTGGTACCAAACCACTGGTGGTGCCAAACCACTGGTGACCCAAAGTCACGATATCCATAATTGTGGTGCCAAACCACTGGTGACCCAAAGTCACGAATAATCCAATGATGGGGCCAACCCATCGTGTGATACCAAATCACTGGCGTCAATCCCGTATAATCAGCTGTGGGGCCAACCCACTGTGGTGCTAAGCCACTAGGACGAGACGCTATGAGGTGCCAAACCTCTGGTGTCCCAAAGACACGAATGTGATACCAAATCACTGGTGACCGAAGTCACGAATCCAATGATGGGGCCAACCCATCGTGTGATACCAAATCACTGGCGTCAATCCCGTATAATCAACTGTGGGGCCAACCCACTGTGGTGCTAAGCCACTGGGACGAGACGCTGAGGTGCCAAACCTCTGGTGACCCAAAGTCACAATAATCAATCTGTGGTACCAAACCACTGGTGGTGCCAAACCACTGGTGTCCCAAAGACACGGATATCAATCTTCCCCCTCCTCTCATCATACCCATGCAATATGACATAATAATTCGTGTATGCAGTATGTCATGTATGCTAGACATATATCAAATATAAGTATAACATGAATTACCATCATAATCAGATAGACATAAAACAACATAATCACCCTAATAAACCTCTAAGGGTATAACCGTAATTTTACCTACCAAGGGCATTTTCGTAATTTACCCACCAAGGGTATATCGGTAATTTACCCACCAAGGGCATTTTCATAATTTACACATCAGTGGTATTTCAGTAATTTACCCACTAAGGGTATGTTCGTAATATACCCTTCAGGGGTATTTTGGTAATTTACCCACCAAGGGTATTTTCGTAATATACCCTTTAGGGGTATTTTGGTAATTTACCCACCAAGGGTAATTTTGTAATTTTGCACCTACAATGGCCTTTCCCAAAGGCCCAAATGTCACCCCGAGCGACTCAGCTACCATTTCCGGTCGTACCGGACGATTGGGCCTAAAACTCGATTCCGGCCCATTCGGGCCCACACGCTCGTGTGGCCCACCTAGCACAAATCTAGCCATGTATATAAGTTCCATCTAGTCTAGTTCACTATATACTACACAATCGCACAATTTACTCATAAGGGCCCACGGGCCCATTGGGCCCACTTCGGCCCATCGCGGCCCAAGCAGCCCCAACCCACAAGAATACTACTTATGGCCTCAACTATCGCGTCGAAGCCCCACACGTGCGCTCGCACGCTCGTGTGGCTACTATTGCCATGACCGGCACTTCGGCATTTGCCGCTCTACAACTAGAGTAGAGAGAGTTACACACCTGATAGGACTCTGGTGTTAATCCGCGCTCCGACCACTCCTGTGCCCAAACGCCTTCCAAGGTGTGTCAACCCTCCTCCCGAATGCTCTTTATATAGCTAGCTCTTCACCTTCCTTCTTTGTATCTTTCCGATGTGGGATCCTTCACATGAGAGTTTAAATTCAATCAAAACTCTTCCCGTCCAGACCGCAAAATAAATACTCCCTTGCTTCTCATGAGATTCGAACCCAGGCTCCCTTGCAACATAATCCACGCTGCTGGCCACTTAGCCACAAGCTCCTCTTGTGTCTTAAACCATGCGCAACTAAATATAAATCTATAGCCAAATTCTGAGGTCCAAGTAAAAAGAAAACCAAAATGCAAAAGCCAAGACTTGAACCTTGGACCTCCTTCCTTCCTTATGGCGTCACTCCCTTGTCTCTTATGTGGCGTCACTTTGCCACTCCACCACACACTCAACTTGTGTCATTTTCCTCTACATTTTATTCTTAAGGCCTACCTGCCAACTTCCAGGGTTTTTTTTTTTTCACCTAAAACCAAAATTTCCCCAAAGCTAATATTTGATCCCGGGACTTCATAGAAGCCCTCTAACCTTCCAAAATAACTTACCTAATAAGTCTAACTTGCATTAATGCCGTTCTCAAAAATTTTAAAAATAAGGCCCATTGGGCCCAATCCTACTAGGCCCAATTTCGGGATGTTACACTCCATTTGCCTTTTCTTTCTTTTAGTCTACCCGAAACCCAACGTCAAACCTTTGTTAACCAATTTTGAAGCCGACCCTCAAGCCACAATAAGTCTTTTGAAATGAAGTACGAAGTTGCGAGAGCGAGAAAGTGCGGTAAAAGGCACGAGCGTGTGAGACTATTCGAGCGGAGGTAAAAGCCAATTGAGTGTAAACACGAGCGTGAGAGCAAACCATCAATTTTTCTTTCCGAGTGAAATTGTGAGGATTTTGTTGTGAGGAATTTAATTTTTTATTTTACTTAACAAATTTCTTTTCAGCAATCAAAGATGTCTTGCGAAGAATTTACTGAATCAGAGTTCCAATATTTGGTGCAAGAAATACGAAGAATGGTGAATTCTAAATTCGATACATTGCACGAGAGATTAAATTGTGTGAAGAAAAGAGACCAACGGGAACGAATGTCTTCAAGTCAGAAAGTGGAATTAAGAATATCACGAAGACATACATTCAATGATCATTCGAGAAAAGATTTCCATTGTGATTCCTATTCATCATCGACTTCGAAACGAAGGGATTTCAATCGAGATTTCTTTTCGTCAAGGAATTCAAGACGACGAGAGTCTAACCTCAATTTTGAAACCGTCCAAGATGACATCCGAAGAGATAGGCATACCTTTTTCCGATCTTCAAAGAATTCCTACTCGGAGTATTTTTCACGAAGCATTGATCAAGATTCTTATGCAAATAATTTTCTTTCTTTTGAACAAAATCATTATTTTCATGATTCTTTTGAATCTTCTTGTAAAAAGAAAACAAGAAAAGCAAAAGAAGAAAAAGAAAAAAAGAAATAAAAGAGAGGCAAGAGGTGAGCAAGAGAGAAAATGAGAGATTCTTGAAAGAGCTTGAGAAAGTCATTGAAAAAGCCAATGAAAAAGAAAAATAACAAAAAGAGAGTGAAAATGAGATTGAAAAAGAAATTGAAAAAGAGAATGAAAAAGAGTTTGAGAGAGAAAAAGAAGTTGAACAAGAACAACGAGTGGAAAAAGAGATTGAGGAAAAAGAAACGAGAGAACGAGATGAGCGAGAAAAAGAGAGTGGTTTTTCAACTAATCCATTTGAAGTTTTCTCTTCTTCTATCTCTACTTTTCAGGTTTACAAGAAACCGAGTGCTGAATGCCAACTTCAATACCTTTTGATGAGCGACGTTTTCGTGTGATCAATAAAGGTAAATTTGAAAGTGAAGTTGAATCACCCGAATCGGAAGGTAAGGAAGGTAAGTGTTTTGAAACGATTCTGTCTCCCCTAAAATTTTCTAATGATTGCAAATATGTGGATGACATCATCATTTGCCCATCTTTGATTGATTGTGATAATTTAAGTGATGGAAAAATGAGTTTATCTAGTAATAATCAATGCGATGCAAAGTATGATGGTGGAGAGACGCATAGCCGACAAATACAAGACTCGAGTAAGTATAACGATGACTTTTCTTTTAATCCCAATTTATTTGATTGCGGTTATTACGAGATTTATTCATTGTCTAATACGAAATCTTTGAGTTTTTGCAAATCAGTTTTAAGACATGTTCAGAATTTTGATCGTTCGATTTTGAGTTTGCACATTTCCTATTGGATTAATATGTTTGATTTTTCTAAACCGTTGTCACATCTTGAACTTAATAATCAAACGCATGTTTTTAAACCGGGAATATGTTTTGTATCATCTGGTATGTCTTGTTGGAAAATCAATCAGTTCCAATTGTGCTTGAACAATTTCAATCATTTTGAAACATGGTTCCTGAATAAGGTAACAAATTTTGTCAACTTTGTTTTCCATTTTTATTCGTTCCTTAAACAATTTTTATGGTTGCATTTGAAATTCACTTTCCATTTGAGAATGGTTGAATTGAACGCGAAGCTTTGATTACACTACTTGGCCGTGGAGAGAAGGTTTGTATTGCTCGATCAAGGTAAGACTGATCTTTGTCTATCTGAGTATAAAGGTAAGTCTTCTGAAACTGTTGATGCGTTTTTGCTCTTTTCGGACTGCGATAAGCTTTGCGTTGCTAATTATGTTTTTCCCAAACATTTAGATCCTATTATGATTAATCGTTCTACTTTGCCTGTTTGCGAAATGCTCTTGATTTCTTTGAATGTTGATAGAACGCATGCTACTGATTTTCATCATTTAGATCATGAAGTGTTTGAATGTTTCATTCTGATGATTGGTGATCTATCTGATTTGTTGATTGACAAAAATAATCTTGTGTTTGATAAATTTTATTCATGTGCGAGTAATTCAATGCATCGTTCAATGCAAGATGAGATTGTTCTATCTCAAGTGTCATTTGCACTTTCTCACCTATCTGTTTGTGATGAATATATCTATCATTTGATGTGTTACTCGCATGGTGATTTTGATTTATGGAATCCATTCGAATCGTATGCATGCCATGAAGATTATTCACTTCAATTTCAAATGTTTGATAAGGCATTGTTCATTTTATACGAAAGTTTGATGCTGCCCGATTACATGCGATTTCTTTGTTTGATGTTTACATTTCGTTTGCAAGTTTGTTTGACACAACTCTTGCTAACTCTTGGTTATATTTTTTAGGTGTTACGATTATCATCCGTCCCGTTTGATCGAGGAAAGTCGAGCGGCAAGAATTTTGTTCGAGAGAACCATCGGCTCGATTCGTGGACGAATCACTTTCAAGAGGGGGGTATGATGCGATCCTGGTCGCATCATGGTTCGACTCCATCCGACGCCATCGAGAGTGGCCTAAGCTCGAGGGGCCAAAGTGTAAAATAAAGCTGATTCCAGCTCATTTTCAGCTCAATTAGACTTCCTTCCTATGTGGTTCAGCTCACATGAGTTTATCTCAGCTCATTGAGCTTGGTTTAAGTTCACATTTAGTTCATTCAGTTTGTGTTTAGCTTGATTTAATTTATGCATTTTTATTTTGCTGAATACAACTTTTAAACTAAATATTAGCTTTAAATAAAGGTGTCTAGTTTAAATAAATAAGTTGTGTTTAATAAGAGGCTTATTAATTAATCTAGTTACTAGGATGTTTTAATGAAGTATGAGTTTAAGTTAGTTTAATTCTACTTCCATAAATTAACTAGTTGCTGCATTAATTGAAGTCTTAACTTTTAGTTTATTTAATAAAGTGTTTAAGTTAGTTTAATTCTGCTTCCATAAATTAACTAATTGCTGCATTAATTGAAGTCTTAACTTTTAGTTCATTTATTAAAGTCAAGTGTTTAATGTGTTGAGTTAAATTAGTGTTTAATAAGTGTTTAATGTGTTAAGTTAAATTAGCTTTTAATAAGTGTTTTGTAACACCCCAAACCCGACCTAGAAGTTAGGCCCGAATCTGGTGTGTCACATGGAAGTAAAAACCATCTTTGCGATTATTAAAAACTTGCTTGAGAAATACAGCCTCTTTGTTAAAACAAAAAAAACACTTAAGCAATTGTTAACTACGTAATAATCTTTAAAAACCTTTTTGTTTGCGGAAACATTTTTGAAATAAACAATTTACGAAAATGTGACGTTTATAAATAGAGTTGCAGAAGCATTTTGAAAACGTTGCGGAAACGTAGATAAAATACAAGTATTTTGAGAGGTTGTTTGATAAATTGATAATTGAACTAGTAATCTTTAAAAACCGTGACTTTTGAAAATGTCATTGATAAATTTATAGAAAATCTGAGTTAAGATTATTTGTAAAAGTTTGTTATGAAATCCTTTTGTTAAACAATTTTGGAAAATCTTTATTTAAGTTTTTAGAAAAATTCCTATTTAAAAACAATTCAAGCAAAATTTAAAGTACGTCAACATAAAGCAAAAATAAATACTCCAGAGGCCTTATTACATCATAAAAACCAAAATAGTAAAGTGAACGGAAATAGAAATCTAAAGTTCAAAATAAACACCATTTCTGAAGTATGGCCTCCACCGAGTCATCCATGGGCCCAAGTTCTCATTACGGAGCATTACCTACAGAGATTAAAAAGAAAGTGGGGTGAGTTACAAGAACTCAGTGTGAAATCCCTTTACCGTCATCCACTGGGCCTGAACCCATATAACAATCATCTTGGACCAAAGCCCATAAACAAATAATAAATAAATGAAATGAATGCAACCCATCCCATCCTACCAGCTGTCTAACTCTCCACCCGTACCAACCAATCTCTCCTGTGGGGATCAAGTCAACCCACCCCGCCAGTCTCTCTAATTTGCAGTCAAGCTGCCATTTATACTATTTGTGGCTGAGCCACCGAATCATATACGATAATATAATCGGCACACACACCTCGGTAAAAAAATGATCGACACAGTCGTTAATTCATATGTTAGGCACATAGCCCCGGTAAATACGTTTAGCAGAAAGCCATAATCACGATGGCACAAAGCCATATTTAGGTTGGCACATAGCCGTTATCAGAATTTGTGGCAATGCCACCGGTCTATACTTCTCTTCATTCAAGTTTCCCATCCCATGCAAAATTATGTAAATGCAGCATTCATAGTAAGGCATCATATTTACAAATATAAACAACAAATATTACTCCAGAGATTTGTTACGATAAATCGGCCCATTATAACACTTTGCAATTTGGCCCATTAAGGCATTCTATCAAATCAGCTCATAGGGGCATTTTCGGTAAATCGGTCCATAAGGACATTTCGGTAAATCGGTCCATAAGGAAATTTCGGTAAATCGGTAATTTTACCCACTAAGGGTAATTCGGTAATCTCGTAACCCATGGGTATTTCGGTAATTTACCCTCCAAGGGTATTTTGGCAATTCGGCAACCCCGGGCTTAACTACTAATTTGAGCATAAAAAATTGAAACTGTCCATCTGCGTCATAATGACTAAACTGACCATAACTCGGATTAGGAAACTCAAAATTTAGATCCGTAAATTTTCCTTGAAACTAGACTCATATATCTTCTTACGATAATTTTTCCAGAATTTTTTACTTAACAATTTAGTACAGTTTATTCCTTAAAGTTTCCCTTGGTTCACTGTCCAACAATTCTGACCTCTCTTACCTTAATTTCAAATATCTCACTATACGGTTTTTATATACTGCTCCCACTTGTTTGTAATGAAAATAGGCTCACTAATGAATCCATACATATGAATTATAACCCTTAATTCACTTTGTAAAATTTTATATGATTTTTCCAAAACAGATCAGGGAACCACGAAGTTAATCAGAACCAGTCTCACTAAAATTAAGATATCTCAGAATATAGAATTCCTTTTCCTTCTCCGTTTCTTCCTTATCAAAATAGACACAGTAAGCTTTAATCTTATATCTTATTCCCTTTGTAATTCCTTTTCTCCTATTTTTCTTGATTTTTCAAATACACATCACTGTTTCTGACCGAAACTGTTTTATTACGAAATACGATTACCATTACGATCATACGCACGCCCGAGTGATCACGGATGCCGGTTTTTGGTTTTCTTCGGTATTTTGACCAAATCACAGAACATATCATACAAAATTTTAGAGATATGTGAGATTACACACCATATCAAACATGTATTTGGAAGGTACGGGATTACACACCTGATTTTGATTTCCTAAAGAACCACTCGTCGATGACCTAAAACAATACCAACCAAAAGTTAGCCTCGGATTTCCAAAAGATTTCGTATCACTTAAACTTGAATCACTTACCACTATATCCAAAGGTAGAAATATATCGAGTGATTTGTCCCTAAAACATATAGTCGATTAATCGAAACTTCAATCCGATTTGCAACATAGCCAAATAGAGATATAATGAAAAATCTAAAAATGAACCCCCTTACCTTATCGATATTGGATCCAATTTCCACCGTTTGACTTCGGCTAGAACAATACACGTTCTCCCACTTAAAGCACTACAAAAAGAGAGTGATTAAGACATGAAGAAGTGGAGGATAACACCATTTTCGGTTACGATCACGATTTACAACCGAATAGTGATAAATACTTATTCGGCTAAAGAGAAAAGAATATGATCATAGAAAAGAATTCACTTACCGATTTAATCGAAGAAAGAATGTCACCTCAAACGAGAAAGAAATTATGAAGGAGTGATTGTGGATTGTGAGTTTTGGCTATGGAAGAAAATGAACAAGAATAGTTTCGGTTATGAGGGTATGGATTAGAGGAAAAAGATAGTAGAGTTGGAGAATTTCATGAAAAGAAAAGAAATGCTCACTAATGGCTTGAAGTTTCGGCAAAGATGAGAAGAAATTTGAGAGAAATGGCATAAAAATGCAAGAAGGAATTTTGACCAACCAAGCACCAAAGTTTCTACCAAAACACTAACAAAAATTCGGCTACCCCTCTTACACCCAAAACCGTCCACATTCATGATCAAAATGGTCAAAATTAGCCAACCATACTTTCCATAACATTTCCCTTGAAAAAGGCCACTTGTTCCCCCTACTTTCTTATTTCTCTTGATTCCTTTCCCCAGCTTCAAACTTGCCTTTTTCTTTTAGCCACCTTACCAAAATAATGAAGTCAACCTTGCCATGAATGCCTCTTGGCCAACACTTAAGGAAAGGGTGCAAAAATATAAGTCAAAATTTGCACACAAAGTGATTCGAACCTCTTCCCTCAAGGTACTACATGTGGCGCCATAACCCTTTTACCAATTGCTCATTAATACTAGCAATTTACTCTTTTATTTCCATAAGCCTTGATGCCACTTACTATCTCTCCTTAATAGGCTTAAACACAAAATTTTACTATGGCCCAACTTGAACCCGGAACTTCATAGAAACCTCGTAACTTTCCAAAATTACCTTCTTAATAAGTCCAACTTGAAATAATGCCGTTCTCTTGTTCTCAAAATTTTAAAACGCTTCTACGCTCAAGGCCTATTGGGCCCAATTCTACTAGGCCCAATTTCGGGATGTTACATGTTTAATGTGTTTAAGTTAAATTAGTGTTTAATAAGTGATTAAATGTGGTTAATATGCCTGTTTAATGTGTTTGAATGTAGGAAACCTTTCAGCTGGAAACTGTTACACTCATGGGATGTTATAAAGAGTTTAATGTGACTTTTCAAGTGAGAATCGGTTACACACATAAAGGAAGCAATATTCAACATTTAAAGGAGCTGTTATGATAATTGAAGGAAGCATTATACATCAACTTATACCATAGGTTCCTATCTTTATAGATAATGGGTCTTGGTCCATCATCGACTATCATTTTTCCACCTTAAACAAATATAGAACCCGGGGTGACACTTTATTAGTGTTGAATCGATTCTTTGTTTAAGTTCTTTCATCCATTCCCATCAACTATCACCTATCATTCACCTAAACCATCACTTATCCATCTATCCAATTCCATTACCATCAGCCTATCATTGTTTGTTCAACCTTAAACCGAATTCCATCTTCTTTCCCTTCATCTTAAACCGAACCTATCCTTTTAATTATCCAAATCAACTCTTTCATTTAAACACCTCCATTCCTAACTTAATCCCACCTTCTAAACAAATTCACCTAAAGCTTCCGCAAACTCATCCATATTTTTCCGATTATTTTTAGAAGACTTGTTTCCTCCTCGTAGATGATTGGGCAACTCACATACGACTCGACTCACCCCGAGGCGGATCGTATCACTTGAGGTAACACCAATGGGTCTTAGCTCGAATTCGACTCATGATGGGGCGTGCTCGTATCAGTACCAATCCTAAACTAACCCTAAATCGAGAACATTTCCCGAATACCTCTTCTATACCCGAGTTAGTTCCGACCCTCTCGTACTTCAGCTTAACTGAACTTCATACCTTCATACCTAAATCTATACTTCTTCTATTTCACATTAACTATTCTTCATCTATCTTCTATTTTTCGTATTTCTTGTTTACGATCGGGCAACTAAGCATACATCTCGATTTCATCTCGAGATCGGGACTGTATCACTAAAACATGGTCAGTCGAATGGCCCCTTTTGTAACATTAAATGGGACGCTCCTTAGGCCTTAAGTTGAAGGAAACTTCCTAGCATCTTCTTGAATACATTCTAGACCAATCTAGGCTTAAAAATATGAAGAGAAAGCTTCTAGAATGAAGAAAATTCGGCTGAACTGGTTTGGAGATGTCTTCATTCGGTTTTGGCCTTTAAATGGCATTAATTACGGTCTTGGAGAAGATAAATGGCCAGCTTTGGGAAGACATGCACTTTGGCCGAATAGGAGCAGCTTTTAGGCTCCAAAAAGTGCCAAATTAATAAGGGACTAATGGCCCTTGCGCTCCACGATTTAGCTCCTTGGGAACACGCAACATCAGCTCCTTTGATGTTCTCAAAATGCACCAGCCAAAACTTTAATGCATTGTCCCTTTATGTTCACGAAAAGGCTCCAACATCCCCATTAATTGATGTCCACGCATGTAGCAACCAGCATATTAAATGGTGTCCAGCAACTCATTAAATCCATGTTGCTTCACATGCCGCCCATGCTTTGTCCAACATCCTTTAATTCGGCCAGCTAGCTTTTAATTGCTGCTGCTAATCACGAAACACACAAAGACACTTTAGTGGACATAATAAATTCGGCTGGACAAGAAAAAGGGAACCATTAAGACAAGTTAAGGCATATTAAATTCGGATAGACCTCTTTAAATAATCAGCCATTAAATTGGTCTAAAAGAACCAAGCATATTAAAGACTTGTCTTAAAACTAAACACAATTAATTCATGTCTAAATTATGAACATATTAATAGCACACATTAATATAAGACATATTTAATACTTTAATAATTAAATGTCTAGATTTATTTAATTAAATTAACTTGAGCTGAATTAACTAATTAAACTAATTTATATTTATTGAAATTAAACTCATTCAGCTCATTGAGCTAGTTGAATGCCGAATAGAGCTGAACTAAGCTAACACGGGCTAAGTCAGCTTGAAGAAAGGTGCGAATCAAGCTAGTTGAGCTGGCCACTTTGTGTTCGGCAACTCCATCTTCCCACACTCGGGCAATATAGCTTTCTATGGCTTCTTGGAATTTCTTAGCACGAGCTCGAGTGATGGGACCCGAGGGCAGCTCCAAGGATTCGGCTCCTGGCTTGTTGGGCAAGCTCACATCATCATTATTGCATACTCCTCTTCATTTCCTATCTCTTATAGGTTAACTTAACTAGCTCAGGTTGGAGACCACCAGAGACGTTTTCACACTATCGAGCGGACACTTGGTATGAGGTTTAAAGTCCTCATGAGTTATGACATGTATAGGGATAGTATTTAAAGTTGTTATAGCCAAATGTGTTGGCCTAAGAGAGTTTATGGTTCAGTTGTGTATAGCCATGGATGATGGCTTAAGTCGATTGTAATTATACCAGAAATAGTTCTCCCTCGTGTATGGGATGAAGACCTCATTTTTATAGATTAAATGTGTTAATTCAAGAGTTATAATGGATGATATGTGAAGTTTATGTGATGGTGTATGAATGTATGCAAGTGAGGGTGGCTAAATGGCTTGGAAAATAGCCTTGAATTGTCCACACGAGTAGGCACACGGGCGTGTGTATATGTCGTGTGGGACACACGGTCAGCCCTATGGGCGTGGGGATCGATCGTGTGTCCCCTTGCATGCTAGGTTTGCAATTCAGTATGCTCCACAGGCTAGGGACACGGGCGTGTGTGATATGAATCACCTCGGGTTTGGAACGAGTCGTAGATGTTGCCCGATCGTAAATTAGGTAGCTTTCGTTTAAGTTGAACAAAGGGAGAATTTTGGTATTGAATGGTAACGGTTTGAAACAAAATAATGGATAAGGTGGAGAGAAGAGTGAAATAAGAAAAAACCTCTAATAGTTATTAAAGACCCGAATCTTATGTGTTTCAGATGGATGAAGAAATTTGGGATAAAACCGAGACCCACTATCTATCAAGATAGGAACCAACGGTATAAGGGTTGAACGCCACACCCGGGAAGGATAATAAGTTCGAAACAAAGTCGATTGACGCCACTAGGAGCTAGATAAGTCAATTGAACCTTGAAGAATTAAGAGAGTGAATAACTCACTATATGATATTTCAACAAGCATAAAAAATTGTTTTTCAAACCAAAAGTAACAAATATTTATAGCCTAAAAGCTAGTAGGCACATTAAAGACCTCATGTTTGGCCGATTACGTTCCCAAAGAGCATCCTTGTGTTTACACTTGCTGTTCACACAAGGGGGACTATTCGGTTGGCTTTGTTCACACTCAAGTGGCCATTCAAACTTCATTTTCACACCTAAATGGCTGTTCAACGTTCTCTTTAATTGCTCCTACTTATTCAGCAATAGTTGCCAATTCAATGAGCCAATTAAGGCCTTAGCCGAACCTAGACGTGGCTGGTGGGCTTCCCATGCATTCAGCTTCTTGAAGATTCATTTGCTTAAGCTTTAAGGAGTCTCCATTCAGCCGAATTTTGATGGACACTTTAAGGATTAAATTCTGGAAAATTCTAGCTATTTCTAGATTAGTTTTACTTAGACATTAAACCTTGTTTATGGCCATTTGGCTACTAGCTTTTAGGCTATAAATATTTGTTACTTTTGGTTTGAAAAACAATTTTTGATGCTTGTTGAAATATCATATAGTGAGTTATTCACTCTCGACAAATTAAATTAAATTCAAGATAAACTTAATCAACTAATTATGCTATAGTAAACTAAATAATAATGCAAAATAAAGTATTTAATGAGCTAGCAGCCAAGCTATCTAGCTGAAGGAATTTCGGCCTCCATTAAGTTGTAAATTTTCGGTTCACTCTTGAACTCCTTTCGGTCATCCTTCCAAGCTTGTTCCACCAAAGCTGAAATGTTATTTGCAAATTGTTTAGCACGTGCACGCGTAATTGGCCCAATGGGCAGCTTGATGGTGTCATGAATAGCATCCTCTGTAGGCGAGTTCGTATCATCCCCCTCCTCTTCAAGTCGATTCGTCCTCAAATCATCACCTACGTCAAAAGGAGATAGATCAGAAACATTAAAACTCGCACTAACATTATACTCACCTGGTAAGTCCAACTTGTAAGAATTATCGTTTATTCATTCAAGGACTTGAAATGGGCCATCTCCCCTCGAAAGAAGTTTGGATCGCCTTTGCACGGGAAACCTCTCTTTGTGCATGTAAACCCAAACCCAGTCTCCCAGTTCAAAGATAATGCACCTTCGACCTTTGTTGGCCCGTCGCTCGTATTCCTTAGTTCTTGCTTCGATGTTGTCCCTAACCTTTTGGTGCAATTACTTAATATATTCGGCCTTGCATTTTCCATCTACATGCACAAGTTGATTAGAAGACAAAGGTATTAAATCGAGTGGTGTTAATGGATTAAAACCATAAACAACTTCAAATGGAGAAAACTTTGTAGCAGAATGAATAGAATGATTATATGCAAACTCCACATGCGATAAACAGTCCTCCCACATTTTTAAGTTCTTCCGAATGATTGCTCGAAGCAATGTAGAAAGAACTCGATTGACGACTTCGGTTTGGCCGTCCGTTTGCGGATGGCAAGTAGTAGAAAATAGTAACTTGGTTCCCAATCGCCCCCACAATGTCCTCTAAAAATGACTAAGGAATTTTGCATCCCGATCAGACACGATCGTCTTAGGCATGCCATGCAACCTAACCACTTCTTTGAAAAATAGGTTAGCAATATTCACGGCATCATCAGTTTTATGGCAGGCTATAAAGTGAGCTATTTTAGAGAATCTATCCACAACCACAAATATTGAATCTCGACCATTCTTACTTCTTGGTAGGCCGAGTATAAAATCCATAGAGACATCAGTCAAAGGAGTTTTAGAAATGGATAAAGGCTTATACAAACCGTGGGGTTTGATTCGAGATTTAGCTTTTTTGCACGTAACGTATCTTCCAGAATATCGTTCTACATCACGTTGCATCTTAGGCCAAAAGAAGTGTTCTTGGAGTGTAGCCACGATTTTAGCAACTCCGAAGTGACCCATTAATCTGCCACTATGAGCCTCGTCTATCAACACCTCTCGAATGGACCTTTGCGGAATGCAAAGTTTCCCTTCTCGAAATAAATACCCATCATGACGATAATATTTCTCATAGGCTCCTTTCTCGCACAACCTGTAAAATTCACCAAAATTAGCATCACTGGCATACAGATCCTTAAGAAATACAAACCCCATAAATTTGGAATCCAACACATTTAACAAAGCATACCTTTGAGAAAGTGCATCAGCCACTATATTTTCTTTACCTTTTTTATACTTAATGACGTAAGGAAATGATTCGAGAAATTCTACCCATTTGGCGTGTCGCTTGTTGAGTTTATGCTGCCCCTTTAAGTACTTCAAAGACTCATGGTCGGTATGGATCACAAACTCTTTGGGAAGTAGATAGTGCTGCCAAGTTTCCAAGGCTCGAATGAGGGCATATAACTCTTTGTCATACGTCGGGTAGTTTAGGACGGCACCGTTGAGCTTCTCGCTGAAGTACGCAATAGGGCGTCCATCTTGCATAAGTACAACTCCAATACCTACACCTGAGGCATCACATTCTAACTCGAAAGTTTTGTCAAAGTTAGGTAAAACCAATAATGGAGCATGAGTCAAATAGTCTTTAAGTTTTAAGAATGCTTTCTCTTGTTCTTCTTTCCACACAAAGTTAGAATTCTTACGGATTACCCCAGTTAAAGGTGCGGCTAACATACTGAAGTTCGGCACAAACCGTCGATAAAAACTAGCTAATCCGTGAAGCTTCAAACTTGGGAAATGTTCATTGGACGGGGCCATTCTTGGATTGCCTTGACCTTTTCTTGATCGACTTCAAGGCCCTCCGAGCTGACGACAAAACCTAGAAACACAATTTTGTTAGTTTAAAAATCACATTTCTTTAAATTGGCATATAAGGTCTCTTTTCGCAAAACTTCAAGAACAGACTTCAAATGTTTCACATGCTCTTCTATAGTTTTACTATAGACAAGTATGTCGTCAAAGTATACGACAAAAAATCTACCGATGAACAATCGCAACACGTGGTTCATGAGTCGCATGAACGTGCTTGGGGCATTTGTTAGCCCAAATGGCATAACGAGCCATTCATAGAGTCCTTGCTTCGTCTTGAAAGTAGCCTTCCACTCGTCGCCCTCGCGCATATGTATTTGATGATATCCGCTCCTAAGGTTAATTTTTGAGAATAGGCTCGCTCCGCTCAATTCATTGAGCATATCATCCAATCGCGGAATAGGGTGTCGATACTTGATCGTGATCTTATTGATGGCGCGGCAATCTACACACATCCTCCACGTTCCATCTTTCTTAGGGACTAGCAAGACTGGCACAGCACAAGGACTTAAACTCTCTCGCACATAGCCCTTTTCAAGGAGTTCATTCACTTGTCTTTGAAGTTCCTTTGTTTCATCGGGATTACTCCGATAGGCTGGTCGATTTGGAATCGCGGTTCCCGGCATAAAGTCTATCTGATGCTCGATTCCACGAATAGGAGGCAGTCCACTAGGAATCTCTTCCGAAAATATGTCTCGAAATTCCTACAACAAAGACAAAACATGATAGGGCAATTTATCATCAAAATCGTTAGTTCCAAGCAAACTTTCCTTGTACCGAAGTACCAACAGGGGTTGTTTCAACAACATAGACTTTCGGACGTCCCTCTCTTTTATGTAAAAATTTCTTTTCTCACTCTCATCTTTTGTTTCTTTTTCTTTTTCTTTTTGTTCGAACTCTCTTTTTTTATCACTCATTTTTTTGCCTTTCTTTTTTTTCTAAATTCTTTTCTTTTTCTGATACGATCCACCTCGGGGTGAGTCGAGTCGTATATAAATTGCCCAATCATCTACGAGAAGGTTTCGTTCGGCAAGTTTGAAGATGATACTTTTGGGTAAAATGGTGCGAAAGCTATTGAAAAGGGGTTTCAAAGATAGGTCGAAGGATATGAATTTTATAAAGGTTCGATTAATGTAAATGAAGATGGAGATTAGTATGGAAGGGAATTAACAACAATGGATGATAAGTAAAAGGAGGATTCGGCTATGATGAAGGGAAAGGAAGGAGAGAAAGAAAGTTTGGTAGATGATGGATATGGAATAAAACGAACTCAAAAACAAGTAAGAACCAATACTAAAAAGTATTGACCCGAATACTTATAGGCTTTCAAGGTGGAAGATGGAAGTAGTGAAACCTTGACCCGCTACTTAGAAAAGTAGGAACCTTGGTATAAAGGTGAATGCCACACTATATAATAGTGATAAGTTCAGTTTTCAAAAAAGAAAAGCGGATGACACAAGTAGAACACTAGGTAGCCAACGAATCTTTGAACGAAAATAAAGAAAAGTTTGCCTCACAAATTGAGCATAACATTCACAAAATGATCAAAAGTTTTCCCACAATATGTTGATTACATGTATATATAGTATCAAATAAGGCTAGTTGAATGGTCACTTTTAATGAGGCTAATAATGGTTTCAAATGAAGAGTCTCAACTTTTGGAATTCTAGCCATGTAACTCCCATCTTCAATATGATTAATTCTTCAATTAAATTGCTTGTCAAAGTCCTTTGAGTTCTCCATGATCAACCGAAAAGTCACCAACCAAATGAAGAGTCTCAACCTTTGGAATTCTAGCCATATAACTCCATCTTTAATGTAATTAACTTTTCAATTAAATTACTTGTCAAAATCCTTTGAGTTCTCCATGATCAACCGAAAAGTCACCAACCAAATGAAGAGTCTCAACCTTTGGAATTCTAGCCATATAATTCCATCTTCAATATGATTAACTCTTCAATTAAATTACATAACAACCTTTAGAAATAATGGTTGTAAGATTAAAAGTCACATGCAATTATCACATGTAACTTTCACATTAATGCAATTATTAAACTTAAAACAAATTAACAACTAACTTAATTAAATGAACTAACACTTAAGCATCATTTATTCCAGCAACTAGACTTAAATAAATGAACTAACACTTAAGCTTCATTTATTCCAACAACTAGACTTAAATGAACTAACACTTAAACATCATTTATTCCAACAACTAGTTTAATTAAGAAAAACATTATTAAATGAACTTAACTCATGCATCAATAAATTAACCTAGTAACTAGATTAATTAATGAAGTAACAATAAAATTAAATTCATTAAAAGAACTCAATTAATTAAACTAAGTTGAGTTGAATTAATGACCAGCAACTCATTTATTAACTAAGATGCTTAAATGCAATTATTTAAAATGCAAACTAAATGAACAAATGAGTTACTTAATGCATGACTTAATTAAATGCAGAACACATACTGCATGTCATAATTAAAATATGTAGATCAATAATGCATGACATTAACTAAAGATGCATTTAATTAAACAAGACATAATTAAAGACTAAAGTATTGAGTTGATTCAAGCTCAAATAAGCTGAATTTGAACTGGACGAAGCTCGTGGAGCTGGAAACGAGCTGGGATCAGCTTGCCAGCAATGCAATGCTCGACTCGGGATACTTGTCCAAAGAAGTTCGCAGGGCGTGCTCGCATCATTTTCTTTTTCATTTTTCCGCTCACTCTCTTTTGACTTTTCAACAGATGTTTTCAATTTCAATTGGTCCTCGTATACTTGTTAGGGAGTTAGCGGCGCTAACGTCACGTTTCGGCCCAAATGCTTGAAGGTATACCTATTGGAGTAACCATCGCGAATTACTCGTTTGTCAAATTGCCAAGGTCGTCCAAGAAGGAGATGCCCCGCATGCATCGATACCACGTCACACATGTAACATCCCAAAATTGGGCCTAGTAGAATTGGAGCTATTGGGCCCATTGGGCCTTGAGCGTAGAAGCGTTTTAAAATTCATGGGAATTTGAGAACGGCATTATTTCAAGTTGGACTTATTAGGAAGGTGATTTTGGAGAGTTACGAGGTTTCTAGGAAGTTTCGGGTTCAAGTTAAGTTATAGAAAGAATTTTGTGTTTAAGCACTTTAAGGAGAGATAGTAAGTGACCTCAATGTTTATGGAATTAAATGAGTAATGTGCTAGCATAATTGAACAACTGGTAAGAAGGTTATGGCACCACATGAAGTACTTGGAGGGAAGAGGTTCAAATCCCATTGTGTGCAAATTTTGACTATTATTTTTGCATTCTTTCCCTAAGTGTCGGCCAAGCATGTAAATAAGGCAAGGTGGACTTTTTATTTTTTCAAGATGGCTAAGGAAAATAGGAAAGGATGAAGGTGAGGAAAGAAATCAAGAGAAAAGGGAAAGTAAGGGGAACATGTGGCCTTTTTCAAGGGAAGTGTTATGGAAAGTGTGGTTGGCCAATTTTTAACCATTATGGTCATGAATGTGGACGGTTTTGGGTGTAGAGGGAGGTAGCCGAATTTTCTTTGCAATTGGTAAAAGTTTTGGTGTTGTTTTGGCCAAAAACTCCTATTTGAAACTTTTGTGTCATTTTTCTTTTCTCTCCAAATTTCCTTCTCCTTCTTGCCGAATCTTCAAGCTTTGAGTGTACATCTTTCTCCTTTGTTTGGTCGAATCACTCACCTTTTTGTTCATCTCCCCTTAGATAGCTGAAACAATCTAGCACTCTTCTCTCCATCCATTCTTTTCTTTTGACCTTTTCATCAACATTTTCTCTATTCTTAATTCGACATTACCTTGTGATCAAATCATCCTCTTTTCGTAGTTATTTAAGTGAGTGGCACTACAAGGAAATTAACTATCGGTAAGTAGTAGTTCTCTCTTTGTCGATAACTTTGTTTCATCCGAGTTTTTCCTTAATAATTGAGTGTTCTTCTTTCTCTCTCGTTGGGTCTGAGTTACATTCTTTTCTGTGATATGGCCATCATTGGATTTAGGGTTTTCAACAAGGTGAAGGAGCACAAGTGATTTGTATTAACCAAATCATTATCGTCGACTTGTCAAGCAAGTGGGGTAAGAACGTTGTTATAAGATTTGTTTTGATCAAAGGTGAGATAATTGCTAACGACTCTTTCGCTCACCAAATATTGTTAGGATGGGATTTCAGTAGCCAAAGGGTAGGATCGATTTTTGGTGCACTGAGGGAGATCACATTCGTGGTATTAAAACGGTAGAAAGCACAACTCGTAATCAAGGTGTGTAATCCCGTACCCTTCCAAATACATGTTTGAAATGGTGTGAATCTCATACCTCTCTGAATGTTTGTATGATATGTTCTATGATTCAGTCGAAATACCAAAGAAAACCAGAAACCGGTATCCGTGACCACTCGGGCGTGCCTATGTTCGTAGTAGTAACCATATTTTTGCAATGAAATAGTTTGGTCATTAGCAGTGATGTGATTTTGAAAAATCACGAAAAATAGGAGAAAGGGAATTAGAAAGTGAATAAGATATCAAAATAAAGCTTACTGTGTCTATTTTTATATGAAAGAAACATAGGAGGAAGAGAAATTGTATATTCTGTGATATCTTAATTTTAGTGAGACTAGTTCTGATCGACTTCGTGGTTCTTTTTTCTGTATTGGAAAAATCATTTAAAATTGTACAAAGGGAGTTATGAATTATAATTTATATGTATAGATTCCTTAGTGATCCTATTTTCAATAGAAACAAGTGGGAGCAATATATGAAAACTGTACAGTGAGATATTTGAAATTAAGTTAAGAGAGGTCAGAATTGTTGGACAGTGAAACAAGGGAAAATTTAAGGAATAAACTGTACTAAATGGTTAAGCCAAAAATTCTGGAAAACTTTTAGTAAGAAGATATATGAGTCTAGTTTCAAGGAAAATTTACGGATTTAAATTTTGAGTTTCCTAACTCGAGTTATAGTCAATTTAGTCAGTATGATGCAGATGGACAGTTTCAATTTTTTTAAGCCTCACATTAGTAGTTAAGTCTAGGTTGCCGAATTACCAAAGTACCCTTGGAGGGTAAATTACCGAAATACCCATGGGTTGTGAGATTACCGAATTACCCTTAGTGGGTAAAATTACCTATTTACCAAAATGTCCTTATGGACCGATTTACCGAAATGCCCCTATGGGCCGAATTGATAGAATGCCTTAGTGGGCTGAATTACAAAGCTCAATAATGGGCCGATTCATCGTATAAATTACTAGACTAATGGTTGTTATACATGTGGGTATTTTATGTTATTATATGTATTGCATCATCACATATTGCATGGGATGGGAAACTTGACTGAAGAGAAGTATAGACCGGTGGCATTGCTAAAAATTCTGATATGGGCTATGTGCCAATTTAAATATGGCTTTGTGCCATCGTGATTAAGGCTGTGTGCCGATTATGTTACCGTATATGATACTCTGGTGGCTAAGCCACAAAATTATTATAAATGGCAGCTTGTCTGCAAATTAGAGAGACTGGCGGGGTGGGTTGACTTGATCCCCACAGGAGAGACTGGTTGGTACGGGGGAGAGACTGGTTGGATGGGTTGGGTTGCATACATTTGCTTCATATATATATGTTCTATTATGAAAGTGGGCTCCAGCGCAAGATGTTGCTATCTGGGTTCAGGCCCAGTGGATGACGGCAAGGGGATTATACACTGAGTTCTTGTAACTCACCCCCTTTTTCTTAACCCTTGTAGGTAATGCTCAGTGATGTGGACTTGGGCCATGGATGACTCGGTGGAAGCCATACTTCAGAAATGGTGTTAATGAAATTTCAAATTTCTATTCCCATTTATTTTATTATTTTGCTATTTTGGTTTAAGTTGTAATAAGGCCTCTGGAGTGTTTTATTATTTTCTTTATGGTTGATATACTTATTATTTTGCTTAAATTGGTCAAAACGAGAATTTTTCTAAAAACTTAAATAAAGGTTTTCCAAAAACGATTAACAAATGGATTTCATAATAAATTTTATAAATATTTTAACACGAAAGTTTTCACTCGAACTATCAAACGATATTTTCAAAAGTCACGGTTTTAAAGTTCACTACCTTGATTGTTGACTCATCAATCAATCTTTCAAAAATACTTGTATTTTATCTACGTTTCCGTAACGATTTCAAAATGCTTCTGCAACTCTATTTCTAAACATCACATTTTTGTAAATTGTTCATTTCAAATATGCTTTCACTACTAAAAAGGTTTTTTAAATATTATTACGTTTTCAAGTAGTTAACAATTTCTTAAGTGTTTTTGGTTTTAACAAAGAGGCTTTGTATTTCTCAAGCAAGTTTTTAATAATCGCAAAGATGGTTTTACTTTCATGTGACACACAGTTCGGGCTAACTTCTAGGACGGGGTTGGGGTGTTACATTTTATGGTATCGAGCCCTGATTCTGAGAACTTGGTCAGGTTTGGGTTCAAAACATTTTCCAAAGTTTGTTTGAATTTTAAATTATAAATGCATGTTTTAAAGGAAGTATGGCACCACGGTATCCAGGCACCAAGTCAAGTAAGTATGTGTTTTTAATTTATGATTATTGTGTTAGTACTATGGTAAGAAAATTCCCAAAATAGAATACTCTAGAACTTTTAGTTTTAGGAGCTGAAATTATAGAGATTGAGACTATAGGATACGTTTTGCGAAAATGACTTTACTTCCTATACTCCATAAAACATTGTTTAATAAATACTGAAATAGCATAATGATTCATAAAACTCTTAATCAGATTATATCGACTTAGTGAACATGAGCGCTAGAAGACGTGGACGCAGTAGACGTGGACGTGCTAGAGGTCGAGGTACTAAGACTAGATCTTCAGCATCGGGGCGTGATTTCGAAAGGGAGGTGTTGGCATCGCCAGTAGTTGAGACAGGGTCTCATGACCGAGCTGGGGTTGTCGAGCTGATTCAGATAGTTAAGGAGGTATTGGAGGAGGTTAAAGGAATCGGTGAAGCGCTTCGAGTTGGGTCTGTGAGCTGTAAGAAGAAATTAGATCGCGATTCTTTTGGGTCGCAGTCTCGTTCTGTAAAGCATGTCAAGGCACGACCAAACTTTCTGGCTTGCGATTATTGCAGAAGGCGTCATCCGAGAGAATGCTGGAGGAGGTCAGGAGCATGCTTGAGATGTGGGTCTAAGGAGCATAAGGCTCGGGATTGTTTCATCACCATCAAGTCAGGTATGTTATGGTTGGACGTGATGATTGAATGTAGAAAAATTTAGGAATAAGTGGTAGATAACTGCTTGCTTCTTTGGTTAGGTGTTTGGTTGTGTGAAAGAGGATTCAAGATTATGTTAAAAGTACAATGGTGTTATTAAGATCAGAGTGCGCAACGAAAGCATGGTGGTGTGATTTGAGCGATGCGTTTAGTAGTTGGTTGGAAATTTCGAGGACGAAATTTCTTTAAGGGGGTAGAATTGTAACATCCCAAAATTGGGCCTAGTAGAATTGGACCTATTGGGCCCATTGGGCCTTGAGCGTAGAAGCGTTTTAAAATTCATGGGAATTTGAGAATGGCATTATTTCAAGTTGGACTTATTAGGAAGGTGATTTTGGAGAGTTACAAGGTTTCTAGGAAGTTCCGGGTTCAAGTTAAGTTATAGGAAGAATTTTGTGTTTAAGCACTTTAAGGAGAGATAGTAAGTGACCTCAATGTTTATGGAATTAAATGAGTAATGTGCTAGCATAATTGAACAACTGGTAAGAAGGTTATGGCGCCACATGAAGTACTTGGAGGGAAGAGGTTCAAATCCCATTGTGTGCAAATTTTGACTATTATTTTTGCATTCTTTCCCTAAGTGTCGGCCAAGCATGTAAATAAGGCAAGGTGGACTTTTTATTTTTGGCAAGATGGCTAAGGAAAATAGGAAAGGATGAAGGTGAGGAAAGAAATCAAGAGAAAGGGGAAAGTAACGGGAACATGTGGCCTTTTTCAAGGGAAGTGTTATGGAAAGTGTGGTTGGCCAATTTTTGACCATTATGGTCATGAATGTGGGCAGATTTTGGGTGTAGAGGAGGTAGCCGAATTTTCTTTGGCAATTGGTGAAATTTTTGGTGTTGTTTTGGCCAAAAACTCCTATTTGCAACTTTTGTGTCATTTTTCTTTTCTCTCCAAATTTCCTTCTCCTTCTTGCCGAATCTTCAAGCTTTGAGTGTACATCTTTCTCCTTTGTTTGGTCGAATCACTCACCTTTTGTTCATCTCCCTTAGATAGTTGAAACAATCTAGCACTCTTCTCTCCATCCATTCTTTTCTTTTGACCTTTTCATCAACATTTTCTCTATTCTTAATTCGACATTACCTTGTGATCAAATCATCCTCTTTTCGTAGTGATTTAAGTGAGTGGTGCTACAAGAAAATTAACTATCGGTAAGTAGTAGTTCTCTCTTTGTCGATAACTTTGTTTCATCCGAGTTTTTCCTTAATAATTGAATGTTCTTCTTTCTCTCTCGTTGGGTCTGAGTTACATTATTTTCTGTGATATGGCCATCGTTGGATTTAGGGTTTTCAACAAGGTGAAGGAGCACAAGTGATTTGTATTAACCAAATCGTTATCGTCGACTTGTCAAGCAAGTGGGGTAAGAACGTTGTTATAAGATTTGTTTTGATCAAAGGTGGGATAATTGCTAACGACTCTTTCACTCACCAAATATTGTTAGGACGGGATTTCAGTAGCCAAAGGGTAGGATCGATTTTTGGTGCACTGAGGGAGATCACATTCGTGGTGTTGAAATGGTAGAAAGCACAACTCGTAATCAAGGTGTGTAATCCCGTACCCTTCTGAATACATGTTTGAAATGGTGTGTAATCTCATACCTCTCTGAATGTTTGTATGATATGTTCTATGATTCGGTCAAAATACCAAAGAAAATCCGAAACCGGCATCCGTGACCACTCGGGCATGCGTATGTTCGTAGTAGTAACCATATTTTTTCAATGAAACAGTTTGGTCATTAGCAGTGATGTGATTTTGAAAAATCTCAAAAAATAGGAGAAAGGGAATTAGAAAGCGAATAAGATATTGAAATAAAGCTTACTGTGTCTATTTTTATATGAAAGAAATAGAGGAGGAAGAGGAATTGTATATTCTGTGATATCTTAATTTTAGTGAGACTGGTTCTGATCGACTTTGCTGTTCTCTGTTCTGTCTTGGAAAAATTGTTTAAAATTGTAAAAAGGGAATTATGAGTTATAATTTATATTTATAGATTCCTTAGTGAGCCTATTTTCAATAGAAATAAGTGGGAGCAACATATGAAAACTGTACAGTGAGATATTTGAAATTAAGGTAAGAGAGGTCAGAATTGTTGGACAGTGAAACAAGGGAAACTTTAAGGAATAAACCGTACTAAATGGTTAAGCCAAAAATTCTGGAAAACTTTTAGTAAGAAGATATATGAGTCTAGTTTCAAGGAAAATTTACGGATTTAAATTTTGAGTTTCTTAACTCGAGTTATAGTCAATTTAGTCAGTATGACGCAGATGGGCAGTTTCAATTTTTTTAAGCCTCACATTAGTAGTTAAGTCTAGGTTGCCGAATTACCAAAATACCCTTGGAGGGTAAATTACTGAAATACCCCTGGGTTGCGAGATTACCGAATTACCCTTAGTGGGTAAAATTACCTATTTACCAAAATGTCCTTATCGACCGATTTACCGAAATGCCCCTATGGGCCGAATTGATATAATGCCTTAGTGGGCTGAATTACAAAGCTCAATAATGGGCTGATTCATCGTGTAAATTACTAGACTAATGGTTGTTATACATGTGGGTATTTTATGTTATTATATGTATTGCATCATCACATATTGCATGGGATGGGAAACTTGAATGAAGAGAAGTATAGACCGGTGGCATTGCCACAAATTTTGATATGGGCTATGTGCCAATTTAAATATGGCTTTGTGCCATCGTGATTAAGGCTGTGTGCCGATTATGTTACCGTATATGATACTCTGGTGGCTAAGCCACAAAATTATTATAAATGGCAGCTTATCTGCAAATTGGAGAGACTGGCGGGGTGGGTTGACTTGATCCCCACAGGAGAGACTGGTTGGTACGGGGGAGAGACTGGTTGGATGGGTTGGGTTGCATACATTTGCTTCATATATATATGTTCTGTTATGAAAGTGGGCTCCGGCCCAAGATGTTGCTATATGGGTTCAGGCCCAGTGGATGACGGTAAGGGGATTATACACTGAGTTCTTGTAACTCACCCCCTTTTTCTTAACCCTTGTAGGTAATGCTCAGTGATGTGGACTTGGGCCATGGATGACTCGATGGAAGCCATACTTCAGAAATGGTGTTAATGAAATTTTAAATTTCTATTCCCATTTATTTTATTATTTTGTTATTTTGGTTTAAGTTGTAATAAGGCCTTTGGAGTGTTTTATTATTTGCTTTATGGTTTATATACTTATTATTTTTCTTAAATTGGTCAAAACGAGAATTTTTCTAAAAACTTAAATAAAGGTTTTCCAAAAACGAGTAACAAATGGATTTCATAATAAATTTTATAAATATTTTAGCACGGAAGTTTTCACTTGAACTATCAAATGATATTTTCAAAAGTCACGGTTTTAAAGTTCACTACCTTGATTGTTGACTCATCAATCAATCTTTCAAAAATACTTGTATTTTATCTACGTTTCCGCAACGATTTCAAAATGCTTCTGCAACTCTATTTCTAAATATCACATTTTTGTAAATTGTTCATTTCAAATATGCTTTCGCTACTAAAAAGGTTTTTTAAAGATTATTACGTTTTCAAGTAGTTAATAATTGCTTAAGTGTTTTTGGTTTTAACAAAGAGGCTGTATTTCTCAAGCAAGTTTTTAATAATCGCAAAGATGGTTTTTACTTCCATGTGACACACCAGATTCGGGCCTAACTTCTAGGCCGGGTTTGGGGTGTTACAACACAGAACTTCATCTTGGTACTTTCCGATCGCAAAGGACACCAACACTTGCTTTGTGACCTTTAGTTCTCCCCTGTCGTTAAGCCATTGCAACTTATACGGATGAGGATGTTTGGTTGTAACTAAGTCGAGTTTTTCCACCATCATGGTACTTGCCACATTAGTACAGCTTCCTCCATCAATGATGACGCAACAAATCTTCCCTTGCACTTGACAACGTGTATGGAAGATGTTTTCGCGTTGCTGCTCATTTTCAATGCCTTGCAAGCTTAGACTTCTTTTCACGACTAGAATCTCACCATTTTCGGCTTCTTCTATCTCCTCCTCGTCATTAGAGGTTTCATTGGCATCGTCCTCCATTTCATTTTCGAATTTGATCTTACCATCATCTCGGATAAACATAGTGTTTCGGTTCGAACATTGACTTGCAATGTGACCTCGTCCCAAACATTTGAAACATTTGATGTCACAGAACTGATTTGGAGCGGCTTCCGTCTTGCCTTTACTTGACTCGCCACTTGGTTTGTTAAACTTGGGCGCGCCACTCATTTCTTTGGGTCGGTTCGGCATGTCTCGCTTGATGGTTCCTTGTCCCCATTTAAAAAATGAAGAATTATTAGGGATTGTACGAGATGTACCTTTTCGTTTGAGTTACTTCTCAACCTTTATGGCCATATGGACCATATCGATGACCTCTACATAGTGATGTAATTCCACAATATTTGCGATGTCACGGTTGAGACCGGCGAGAAAGCGTGCCATGGTGGCTTCTCGGTCTTCCTCCACATTGGCTCGGATCATGGCCACTTCCATTTCTTTGTAATAATCCTCCACGCTACGATGGCCTTGAGTTAGACTTTGCAACTTTTGATGCAACTCGTGGTGATAATAAGTGGGAATGAATCTTTTCTGCATTAGGGCCTTCATTTTAGCCCATGTTGATACCTGACGTTCTCCATTTCGTCGTCGGCTTGTCGTTAGCTGATCCCACCAAATGATGGCGTAATCAGAGAACTCGATGGCAGCAAGCTTTACCTTTTTACTTTCTGAGTAGTTATGACACTCGAAAACGAGCTCCACCTTCTTCTCCCACTCTAGATAGGCTTCTGGATCAGATTGCCCTTGGAAAGTAGGAATCGCCATTTTAATGTTTTTCAGGTCATCATCGACCCACTCTTGCTCCCTTCGACCTCGTGCTCGTGGTCCTATTCTTCGCTCACTTTGCCTGGAAGCTTGATCATTGTCTACTTCACTTGGCTCATACAAGTTGTTGTCATGCTGCCAAGGTCGTTCTTGTTCCCTCCTCAGAATTGGAGGAGTGTTTGCTCGTTGACTCTGTTCATCCCGTTGGTCCGAACGCTCGTTAATGGAATCCAGTTGTGGTTGGAGCAATCGTGTGACTTCTCGTATTATGGCTTGCACTTGTAAGTCGGGAACTCCACCTCCAGGAACATTCCTTCGAGGAAGTTAACCTCTTCCTCCTCCGGCGGCATTAGATGCTCCTCCGCTTGTTACTCTTCGTTTTGGACTTCTAGACATGTTAAATAAATTAAGGAAAACCTCACCACAAACCTCACTAGATCACTCACAAAGAAAAGTAATTGTCGAACACTCGCACTCGTGTTTTCTCTAAAATTTGGCTTTTTTCTTTAATGAGTCTCTCTCGCCTTTTACCTCTCGAATCCAACTCTCAAAATTCTAAAAGGTTGTCTTAGACTTATTTGCCACTTGTGGGTCAGCCTCAAAGGGGTTAACAAAGGAAGATGGTCTTCGGTAAGGGTAGGCTGAAGGAAAAGGGAGGTTGGCATGTGGCGTTAGAGTATAAGAATTTGGTAGAAAGAAGATGAATATGAAGATTGGGGATTGGAAAGTGAGCACAGGACTTGTAATACGTCCACTTTCTTTTTTTTATACTCGTATAATTTTTTTTAATTTCGTAATTCTTTTTTTTAATTTCTTAGTTCTTTTTTTTAATATATATACCTCAAATACAATATTTGGAAACAAAATACACTTTTTTTATACTTACTCAGAAGCTCAGAATTAACGCAAAAATGTGCCTAATTTAATTGGCTCTGATACCAACTGATATGAATCACCTCGAGTTTGAAACGAGTCCTAGATGTTGCCCGATCATAAATTAGGTAGCTTTCGTTTAAGTTGAACAAAGGGAGAATTTTGGTATTGAATGGTAACGGTTTGAAACAAAACAATGGATAAGGTGGAGAGAAGAGTGAAACAAGAAAGAACCTCTAATAGTTATTAAAGACCCGAATCTTATGTGTTTCAGATGGATGAAGAAATTTGGGATAAAACCGAGACCCACTATCTAGCAAGATAGGAACCAACGGTATAAGGGTTGAACGCCACACACGGGAAGGATGATAAGTTTGAAACAAAGTCGATTGACGCCACTAGGAGCTAGATAAGTCAATTGAACCTTGAAGAATTAAGAGAGTGAATAACTCACTATATGATATTTCAACAAGCATCAAAAATTGTTTTTCAAACCAAAAGTAACAAATATTTATAGCCTAAAAGCTAGTAGCCGAATGGCCATAAACAAGGTTTAATGTCTAAGTAAAACTAATCTAGAAATAGCTAGAATTTTCCAGAATTTAATCCTTAAAGTGTCCATCAAAATTCGGCTGAATGGAGACTCCTTAAAGCTTAAGCAAATGAATCTTCAAGAAGGTGAATGCATGGGAAGCCCACCAGCCACGTCTAGGTTCGGCTAAGGCCGAACAAGCTTGGAAGGATGACCGAAAGGAGTTCAAGAGTGAACCGAAAATTTACAACTTAATGGAGGCCAAAATTCCTTCAGCTAGATAGCTCGGCTGCTAGCTCATTAAATACTTTATTTTGCATTATTATTTAGTTTAGTACATCATAATTAGTTGATTAAGTTTGTCTTGAACTTAATTTAATTTGTCTTAGTTATTACATAAATTAATATTGTCCAAGACTTAGCCGAATTTTAATATGTCTTAAATAGTTTTTATTTAAGTTGTTTAAATGTCAATTAACATGCTTAAATTATGTTTTTAATGTGTCCAGCCGAATTTTGCTTAATTAAATGGATTTTTTAATGTGCAAACGCAAGGATGCTCTTTGGGAAGGTAATCGGCCAAACATGAGGTCTTTAATGTGCTGGTATCTCTTGACCGAATGGTCACCTTGGGGAAGCAAAAATGTGCAGCATACATGCATTGATAAGGTTCATTCATGAATCGTCCCATGCATGAATCTACATGCATGAATCTCCCCAAATGTATCTCCAAATTCGGCTGAACCTACAAAACAATAAAAAATCCATTTAATTAAGGAAAATTCGGCTGGACACATTAAAAACATAATTTAGGCATGTTAATTGACATTTAAACAACTTAAATAAAAACTATTTAAGACATTAAAATTCGGCTAAGTCTTGGACAATATTAATTTATGTAATAACTAAGACAAATTAAATTAAGTTCAAGACAAACTTAATCAACTAATTATGCTGTAGTAAACTAAATAATAATGCAAAATAAAGTATTTAATGAGCTAGCAGCTGAGCTATCTAGCTGAAGGAATTTTGGCCTCCATTAAGTTGAGTAATCGGCCAAACATGAGGTCTTTAATGTGCTGGTATCTCTTGACCGAATGGTCACCTTAGGGAAGCAAAAATGTGCAGCATACATGCATTGATAAGGTTCATTCATGAACCATCCCATGCATGAATCTACATGCATGAATCTGCCCAAATGTATCTCCAAATTCGGCTGAACCTACAAAACAATAAAAAATCCATTTAATTAAGCAAAATTCAGCTGGACACATTAAAAACATAATTTAGGCATGTTAATTGACATTTAAACAACTTAAATAAAAACTATTTAAGACATTAAAATTCGGCTAAGTCTTGGACAATATTAATTTATGTAATAACTAAGACAAATTAAATTAAGTTCAAGACAAACTTAATCAACTAATTATGCTGTAGTAAACTAAATAATAATGCAAAATAAAGTATTTAATGAGCTAGCAGCCGAGCTATCTAGCTGAAGGAATTTCGGCCTCCATTAAGTTGTAAATTTTGGTTCACTCTTGAACTCCTTTCGGTCATCCTTCCAAGCTTGTTCCACCAAAGCTGAAATGGTATTTGCAAATTGTTTAGCATGTGCACGCGTTATTGGCCCAATGGGCAGCTTGATGGTGTCATGAATAACATCCTCTGTAGGCGAGTTCGTATCAGTGTGCCTTGGCCGTGTGAAGTCTGCACCTTAAATGTGGAATTTAATTCGACATACGGGCTAAGGACATGGGCATGTACCTTGGTCGTGTGACCTTAGTGAGATGATGATGTCATAGTCAGGATCGACCACGGGTGGAAGACACGGGCATGTCTTAGGGGCACACGGGCATGTCCCTAGACCAACACGGGTTTGTGGCCCCTGCGTTGTTGAAAAGTTTCTCGAGTTCGTAAAAGTTCCCAGAATAGTTCTGATACCTCTCGGAGGTATTTCTAGGGCCCCTTTAGGCCGAGTATGTGCAAGTGATGGGTTTAAACGAAATTTTATAACCCTTTTTGAGACATTTAAGCAAGATTAGTTAGGTAATGCCTCAAACTCGGTTCCGGTTGAATACGGGTAAGGGGTGTTACATCCTTAATCTAGAAGCTGACCAAAGGAGTTTCAGCCGAATCTATCTTTATCTTTTAATGATTTTTATCTAGAATTTTCTAGCACCATCTAGCCGAATTTACTTAGCCTTTAAGCATGTGAAGTTGTCCATTCGGCTATCCTAGTTAGTAGTATAAATAGTTGGACATTTTCATTTGTAAAGGACTTTTGCCAAATTTATGCTGAAATCAGTATTTGTGAGATTTCCAAATCTCTTGGTTCTCTCCAGGATTGAATTGACTTATCAAGTTGTTCTTGTGGCGTCTTTCATTCCTTGTTAAACCGAACTTATCACCAACCGGTGTGGCATTCCAATACCTTTGGTTCCTATCATCTTTGATAGCGGGTCAAGGTTACTACTATCTTCGTAAATCGAAACTCACCTAAAGCCTTGTTAAGATTCGGGTCAACAGTCTACCTTATTGTTGGTTCTTTCTTTGGCCTTAGCCGAATCAACTATCCATTACCTAACCAACTCAAACCTTTTCTTAAGCCTATAATCCCTTTTCTTTGTTAGCCATATTTGCGAACACTTATCCTGGTTCGGAACGAATCTATCTTACCCAAATTCACGATCGGGCAACAAATACAACTCGAGTCAAATACAACTGAGTTTGTATCAGACTGGTTCGGGACTAAACCGAGGACTTTGGAAGCTCTCGGGGTGCTTAGAAATTTTTTCATGAAAATGGTCCACACGCCCGTGTGGGTGAAGGGACACGCCCGTGTGACATATCACAGTTCAAAATAGGGGACATTCTATTTATGACATCATCAAACTAATAAGGTCACACGGCCAAGGCACACGCCCATGTCCTTAGGCCGTATGGCGAATTAAATTCCAAAATTTAAGTGCAGACATCACACAGCCTAGGTATGCCCATGTCTTATGGCCGTATCTCTCACACGGCCGTGTCTCGTGCTCGTGTGTTTACTACTGAGCATTCTGTTTTGGCTAATTAGGGTGCAGGGGACACACGGCCGGATCACACACCCATTGGGCGGACTGTGTGCCACACATGGCCTAGACACATGCCCGTGTGTCTACCCATGTGGACAACTTTGAGGCTATTTTCCAAGCCCATTTGCCACCCTTATTAGCACAAACACATACGTGACTTCAAAGGCACTTAACATGGCATAATTAAGTACTTAGACACCATCAAACAAGCCTTGCTCATGGCATCACCAAATTAACTTATACATGCACAAGACACCATACTTTGTCAAGCCCAACTTACCAATTCTCATTTAAGCCATGGTTATCATCATATTAAACAAATCCCAATTAAATCATCAAGCATTCATAGCCACAACATAACTCATCACATACACACAACCACCAACCACATCACAATTGCATAGGCACATGCATGCATGAATAAATAGGCTTACATCCCAATAATCAATATAAGCCATATCTCATGGCCATATACAAAATGAATTATAATATTATCATAACCCAACACTTTTGGCTAACCAATATGACACATAACAAAATGACCAAGTCACCCTATACATGCCATACTCAAAGTATTTGAATTCACTATACCCAAAAGATTAGTTTGATAGTGTGAATCGAGCTCCGACGTCCTTCGATCCCCGAGTTAGCTTGGCGACACTATAAGAAATGGAAAGGAAGAGGGGTAAGCTTAAAGCTTAGTAAGTTTGCATGTAAATAATAAGCAACATTAAACATGTAGAAACATACACATAGCATATTATAAATTTGCACATAATCATCAAATGAACATAGGCATAACTTACTCATTTGCATTCTTACCAATAATGCATCATAAACCGAGCTCATTTCTCATGAGTTTTGCGTACGTATCTGTACCACTTCATAACATAATCATAGTCTTTCATATCATTAACATAATCTTTAAATTACTCGTTGAACCACTTGGAATACTAAAGGGTACCCGGGAAACCTCATACACATAGTAAGATTCCAATTCCATATCCCAAATATGGTCTTACGTGGGATCACATATCGATGCCGATAGCCCAGCTATGTCTTACACGATGTCTCATATCGATGCCATGTCCCAAACTTGGTCTTACATGAAATCACATATCGATGCCATATCCCAGATATGGTCTTACACGAAATCACACATAACCCTAATGTCATGACATTTGTATCCTATCTTTTCCTAAGGTTCAACCGGGAATTTTACCACATCGAATCTTCATCGAACGTACTCATAAAAATAATTAAACAATTCATGCAATGTCAAATATTAAATGCATAATATAAAGTTGCATTATTTACACACGAACTTACCTTGGTACAAAATATGGACAACTAATTCGATTTAGTCCAAAATCTTATTCTTTCCACGGTCTAAATTCGGACTCCGTTTTTCTTGATCTATAATAGAAAATTTAGCTCATTCAATTATCACATTGTTCAAATCAGTCCAAAAACCATATTTTGGCAAAATTATAGTTTTACCCCTAAACTTTCACATATTTACAAATTAGTCCCTAGGCTCGTAAAATGAAATGTACTCATTTTCTTTGTTACCCAAGCCTAGCCGAACCTATATCATGCTTATACCAATCCACATTTTTCATCAAATCACATTTCTACTACCCATTTTTACAACTTTTACAAAGAGGTCCTTTTTAGGCGTTTTCATCAAAAATCACTTAGTAAAAGATGTTTATCACACATCAAACTTTCATAATCTACCATGAAACATCAAAATACATGCATGTCACACATGGGTCAAACCCTAGACATCAACCCTAGCTCAAATAAATGATAGAAATGGCTAGACCGGTTGATAATAACTTCAAAAATGTAAAGAACATTAAAAACGGGGCTAGGATTGACTTACAATCAAGCTTGGAAAGTGAAGAAACCCTAGCTATGGCTCCTTAGAATTTTCGACACAAGAGGTTGAAGATGGACATGATTTTTGCTTCATTTTTCCCTTTTTAATTCTTTTATTAACCAAATGACCAAAATGCCCTTTTTTCTAAACTTTGAAATTTTACCTAAACATGTCCATTTTTGTCCATAAAAATAGAAATTGGGCAAATTTCTATTTAAGGACCTCTAATTAATAATCCAAAGCTATTTCATACTTAAAGCTTCTAGAATCACATATTTTGCAACTTTTACAATTTAGTCATAAAAATCAAATTAGACACTTTATGCATAAAATTTCTTCATGAAATTTTCACACAATCATGAAATCATGCCATAGACCTCAAAATACTCATAAAACAATTATTTCTACTTCAGATTTATGGTCTCAAAACCACTATTCTGACTAGGCCTAAAATCGGGATGTTACAACTCTCCCCCTTAAGGATTTTCGTCCTCGAAAATCTTACCGGTGAAAAGGTTTGGGTACTGTTTTCTCATGGGCTCCTCAGGTTCCCATGTAGCCTCTTTAACCCCATGTCTTTGCCATAATACTTTCATAAGGGTGATACTTTTATTCCTTAACTGTTTGATTTCCCGAGCCAAAATCTTAATTGGCTATTCGCCATAAGTCATATCCGATCGAATCTCAACTTATGTTGATGAGATCACATGTGAAGGGTCTAATCAGTATCGGCGCAACATAGACACATGTCTGAGTCGTTTATGTGCCCAATCGTCTAACGAAGAAGTATCGTTTAATTTTGAAGTATGGTTGGAATTAGGCTAAGTATGGAGTAAGGTAACAAAGATAGGCTCAAAAACGGCTAAGTATTTGTTGTTATAAGTTCGACTAACAAAGAACAAAATGAGATTGGTGTTAACTTGGATGGAATGGAAATTGAACTTAAGTATCAAGATCGAACCAACATTATAGGTGAGTGCTGACCCAGGACTTATGTGACCTTAAGGTGAATAGATGATGGAAAAGAAACCTTGACCCGTTACCTAGGAAGGTAAGAACCAAAGGTATAATTTTTGTGAACGCCACACTACGAGATGATAAGTTCAGATAAAAGAAACAGTTTGACACCACTGACTAAACAGATAAGTCAAGCTGAGTCTTAGACAAAATTTGAGAGTCAAAAATGCTCACAAATAACTCAAAGTTAATTAATAATGGAAAAAAGTCTCTACAACCAGCAAATAGCTAAGTATTTATAGTAAATTTCTAAGCTAGCCAAATAGGCATAAAAGGAAGCTAAATGGACAATTGATTTCAACTTAAATGAGCTAAAATTTCTTGGAAATTTCCTGGCAACTTCCTTGAAGCTTCCAGTAGCTTTGGGGACGCCAATGGACAGCCTTTTGAAGCTTCTAGTAGCTGGATATTTATGGAAGTGAAAGGTGAGCTAAAATGAGCTAAAGGGCCATGTTTAAATTTGGCCAAGGGGGTGCATTTGATTAATTGAGATGCCTTGGTCATTTGAATAGTGTTGAGCTAATTAAAGGCAGCTTGGGGCACTTCAATAGTCCTTTAAGTGTGAAAACCGAATGTGAGCAGCCCCCTTGTGTGGACACGTAAAATCGAACAGCCTTGTCATGTGAAAGGAATATTCAGCAGTGTGAAAACTTTCAAGGCTACCTTGGAGACTTAGACAGTCAGCTTGGGGAACTAAATCAGAAGCTCTTTTGGCCATTGGACTCCACGAAGAGATGCTTGGAAGAGCTGAACCATCAACACACCTTCATTTAAGTCGTTCATGTATGTAGCTGCACCTAATAAATCAGCAAAATTAATTAGTCTTAAGACACAATAATTTTGGTAGCAGCTAGGACATATTACACCTGCACATTAATTCGGCTGGAGCTAAAACATATTAAAATTATGTAATAGGCTAAGACAAGTTAATAATATGTATTAAATAGGACATATTTAAAACATGAATTAAAATAAAACACATTTAAAAAACATAATTAAGATGTCCAGATTTTTGACACATTAAACACATAATAATTATTTGAGCTGATTTAACTAATTTAAATAAACACATTTAATTTATTCCGGCAACTAATAAAATGCATAAAATAGAAGGATGAATAACGAGCTCGATGAGCTAGAATCGAACTGAATTGAGCTCAACAAGCTAGAATTGAGCTAGGTCAGCTTGCAAAAGATGGCAAGCCTCGCTTGGTGAGCTGGTCCAAGGGTGTTCTCGGGGCGTGGCCGTATCATCCTTGCCAGTGCTCGTGCCTCAGATTTAACTGTTGAGTCTTTTGTCGTACCTCGACTACCACGACATTACCGGGGTGACGAGGTGGTCTGCCTCTCGAGGCGGGATTACTTGGCTTCAAAGTCTGATCAGTATATTTTTCAATTCTTTCTTGACAATCTTTTAGAAGATGATCAAGAGAACCACATCTATAGCAAGCCCCACTCCTCAAAATGAAATTTATTAAAATGTTTACATTTCAGTTTAGGGTTACCGACACTTCCAACACTGGTTATAGATGGAGACGAAGATCTCGAGTTAGAGCATTGAGAGCCCCGCTCTTTTCCAAAATAAACCATTGATGTGGTAAAACGATCATGGTATTTCTTTGATTTTTTGAAGCAGATGATTGTGACTTGCCAATAAATCTTTTACCAAAAATTCAGGCTTCTCTCTCTGCTTGCTTCTTTTTTTTTACTCAATTCTTTATCTTTGTGTGCTTGACCAGCCAGTACCACAAATTCCCTTAATTTAAGAATTCCAATCAACAGTTTGATATCTTCATTTAAACCTTCTTCAAAATGTTTACACATAGTAGCCTCGGTCGGAACCCATTCTCTGGCATACTTGCTTGACCAAACAAATTCCCGCTCATACTCAGGCACAGTCATGTTTCCCTATTTAAGTTCTAAAAATTCTTTCTTTTTTTTTATCCAAAAATCTTTGACTGATGTACTTCTTTCTAAATTCAGTCAGGAAGAATTCCCATGTAACATTTTCTCTCGGTACAACAGAAGTTATATTATTCCACCAATGATAAGCTGTGTCTTTCAACAGTGATACAACACATTTTAGACACTCAGCTGGTGTGCATGATAATTCATCTAAAACCCTGATGGTATTTTCCAACCAAAAATCAGCCCTCTAATGTAACCCAACCCGGGGCAGCTAACGATTGCAATATGATGATCGTGGAAGTCCGAGGAATCAAAGGAAACAAGTTGCCGTGGAGTTACACTTTGGTGCATGTTAAACTTAGCCCGGGATAGTTCAATTGAGCTTATTTCAGCTCATTGAGCTGTTCAATTAATTTGCTTAATTATTTAAGTTTGAATAATTTGAACTCTTTATTTTATTTATTTTATTACAGCAAGTAAATGAGTCTTTAGTATTTAAATTAGGTTGAATTTATGTTGTCCTAAATTAATTTAATTTGTCTTATGTTACTACAGGGTTTTAATGTGTCTTGGTGATACGAACCCCGTCGTATCATGGTTCGACACAACTCGACAACATCTAGCATGGCCTAAGTTCGAGGGGCCCAAGTTCAAAATGAAGCCTGATCTTAATTTCAACGAGCTCAATTTAGCTCGTTTACAGCTCAATGAGTTCGTTTGTTCGTTTTGAGTTTATTTTAATTCTTGCTTTTATGTTGCTAGAATAGACTTATTTAGTTAAATTAGTTAATTAGTTTTCAGCTCATAAATAAGTTCAAATTTGATATTTAATAATTTTAGTTAAGTTTGTCAAGTTTAATACATGTTTTTAATATGTTTTTCCTACAGCTTTTAATGTGTTTAGAATCTGGTCATTTAATTAGCTTAAATATGTTTTATATTAATGTGTGTTATTAATATGTCTCAACTTTGTCTTAATGCCTGCCATTTATTTTGTCCAGGAAGCATGTGAGGAGTCGAATTTAATGCAGCCACTAAAGGCCTCTTTTCGTGATAAGCAGCAGCCATAAATAAGCATACTTGCTGGCCAAATTTAATGAAGTGTTGGTGCATTAATTCACTGCATGTATATGGCTTGGGACGGTAGCAAATTAATGAGCAGTTAAGCATGCATGAAACGACATTAAATGGGTTGTCTAGTATGAATGGACGACATAAAAGTAAGGGGACATGCATGGGACGCCATTTAATGGGCTGCTGGTGCCTTTTTCGTGAATATAAATGGACAAGGCGTTAAGTTCAGCTGGTGCATTTCGTGAACATCAAAGGAGCTGCTGTTTGAGCTCTCCCAAGGGACCAATTCGTGGAGTGCAAGGGCCATTAGCTACCACATTAATTCCAGCAACTATCGAGCTTGAAGGCTGCTCATATTCGGCCAAGGGACATACTCTTTCAAAGGTGGCCATTTCTCTTCTCCAAGGAAGCATTTAAACTCCATTTAAGACTAAAGCCTAATGTAGACACACCCAACCAAGTTCAGCCAAATTTCCTTATTCTAGAAGCAAGACCATTCAGATTTTTAATTAAATTTCTTCTAGAATATGTGTTAGGAAATTAGTAGGAAGTTTCCTAGGAAAAACTTAAGAATTAAGGAGCTAGTAAGAGGCCATTCGGCTAGCCTTTGTTCAGCCTATAAAAAGGCTATGTAATCCTCATTTGGTAGCAATGAACATTTATATAACTTTGTTAACTTGTGAGTTTGTTTTCAACTCTCAACTTTCTCCAAAGACTTGTTGACTTATCAAGTATTCCTTGTGGCGTCATCCTTATCTTTGTCTACCCAAACTTATCACTTTGTAACCCCAAAGTGTGGCATTCAACTATACCGAGGTTTCTATCACTTATTGATAGCGGGTCGAGGTCTTCATCTATCTACCTTAGCCTTCCACCGAACCCTATTCCAACCTAAGTGTTCACTTAAGACTCGGGTTAACATATCCTATTGTGTTAGTTCGGCTTGAACCCTTAGTTCAATATTCTAATTCATCTTTTTCCTATTCAATATTCTAATTCATCTTTTTCCTATCCATCGAACTATTTTGAGCCTAATTCCCTTTCTTTCTTAAAACCATTTTCTTAAAAGCCTAACTTACTCCAATTTACGATCGGGCAAATATTATGACTCGAATCTTCAACGAGCCGAGTTCGTATCAAGTTGGTATCAGAGCCAGTCAAATTCGAGTAAGTTTCGACGTTCTCAGAAGTTCTAGGATTATTTCATAAAAAAATTCATAAAAAAATCAAAAGTCATATTTTGTATTCAAGTCTTGTATTAGAAATATTTACAAAAAAGAAGAAGAATATACGAATTTAAAAAAAAAGTGTTAAGTTGTTTCGATCTTCTTTCATTCCATTTCCCCGATCATTTCACTATACCTTTCTTCTATCCAAATCGCCACACTCAAACCCGATTGCCAATTCTTATTTGATAGCCTACCCTAGTCCCGACAAAAGTCTCCTACCAAGCCACATCAAATTTGTAAGCCGACCCCAAACGGTGCTGATTTGTCTACCTAGTTTGCGGAGAATTTCAGGAGGCAAAAACTGAGTGGAAAAAGGCAAGAGAGATTGGTGAGACTATCCGAGAGTATAAAAGCCTAAAACGAGTGAAAAACACGAGCGGAGTGAACTTTTTTATTTTTCTTTCTGAGTGACTTGCGAGAATTTGTGGTGAGGTATTTCATTTTCTATTTTTGTTCTTTTTAACATTTTCCTTTCAGAAAAAAAAAACATGTATCAAGATGAGTTCTCAGCCGAAGAATTTCAATACGTGGTGAACAAAGTGGGCCGACTGTTAAAGGAAGAACTAAGCCCAATACAAAGACGGTTGGACCAATTGAAAGAACGAGTCTGACGAAAGCAAAATCCACCAAGTCGAGACACGGAGTCACGACTCTTTCGAAGACCTATTTTTGATGACCATTACGAAGAGATTCTCGTCGAGATTCCTACTCATCGAGGCCCTCAAGACAGAGAGAAGAAAATTCAAGTTTGAGACTTTTCGAGGCGACAAACTAGAAAGCACGAGTTATTCCTCGTATGCTTCGACGAAGTCACACACGAGGGATCGTTCCCGAAGAGCCTATCATGATACTTATGACAGTACTCTTCCTTCTTTTGAGGAAAACACTTATCTTTTTGATTCGATTGTAACATCTATAAGTTGTAGTAAAATCGAAAAAGAAAGTGAAAAGGCAAAAAAAGAAAAAGAAAAAGAAGTTGAAAAAGAAAATGAGATTGAAAAAGAAAAAGAACTTGATCAAGAAAAGAAAATTGAAAATGAGAGTGGGTATGAAGAAAGAAAGAAAAATGAGCAAGAAATGAGTTCTGTTGAAAAAGAAAGTGAGATTGCAAAAGAAGCGAGTGAAAATGAAGAACGTGAGCAAAAGAGAGCAAGGAGTGTTATAGCTAATCGATCTATGAGTTCTCCTTGTTTTGTTTCTTCTTTTCAGGTTTCTGAAGATCCCACTGACGAGCCACAACTTCATTATCTTTCCAAAGAGAGAAGATTTCAAATAATTGAGAAAGGTGAGATCGAAGTTGATGAAAGTCCACAAGTGCTAAAAAGTAAGCAAAGTAAGGCATCTCTAGCAATCGAGTCACGACAATCAGGTTTGAAAGATGTTAATAAAATTTTTGATGACTTAATATTTGAAAGATCTCCTTATTTTGATTAGGTCAATTATTATTCACTGTTTTTGGATGATAAATTTGTTTTGAGTGGGGGCATAAAGAGTTGTTTGTTTGATGTGTTTTGCAATAAAAAAACTGTTGATATTGTTCGATTAAATTGACAAGTGCAAAAAGTAATCATGCATGATGACGAGTTTTAACGTAAAGTGCTTAATCTGATTGAATGTAATGGTAGTGTGAATTCTCTACATCTCTGTGCAAAATCCTCATGTTTGTGCAAGTCTGCTCGGAAGAGTTTCAAGGACTTTGATTGTTTGCATATTTGTTTGCGTAAATCCTTGTCATATGACATGTGTGGCTTATCGATGAAAACAAATTTCTTACGGCACTTTGGAACGAGTGACCAAAACTATGTGTTCAAGCCCGGCGCATGTTCTCTTAAGTTGTTGCTAAGCCAAGGTGAGCGTCGCAGTTGTATTTCGAATAAATGTGTTGACCTTTTCTGCGAGCTCCGACTTTTATCATTTTATTCGAAAACAAAAGTTGAGAATTTTGTTGGCATGCAAAATCAAATTTTTTACCCTGGAAATTGCTCTATAGTAGGGTTTAAATGATTCGAGAATGTTTTGCATGATTCTAACTTACAATTGCTTCATATTCCTTCTATGCTGTTGTCCATGGAACTTTCAAGTCAAAATGATATGGTAAGTGGAAACTTTGCTTTCGATCTAGGAGATTATTGTTTTACATCATTTGGTATCAAGTTGTTCAAAGGGGTTGAGTCAAGTACTTTTGTCATCCAAAATCATAGTTCTCGAACTCTTAATGGTTCAATTATCCATTGTGAAATGGTAAGGTCGATTTCCATCTTTGATCCCAGTATTGGATCATTTATTCAAGTTATGAATAAAAACACGGAAAGTTCCTTTGTGCTTAACCTTCATCATTTCACCAGTTTGTTTTGTTCTTCTGTAGGTGATGATGTGAGGTGGTACCCTCCTAAAGAGGGAGGGCATGGAAATAACCCATTTCTTTCTCGAACCATTCGTGGTTCCACGGGTTTTGGAAATAATTTCATCCCAATCATGAACAAATTGGTTTGTGACTTTGAAAATTTTTCACGAGCAAGTGGCCCGATTTGAGGACAAATCGTCTTCAAGAGGGAGGGAATGATACGAACCCTATCATATCATGGTTCGACACAACTCGACAACATCTAGCATGGCCTAAGTTCGAGGGGCCCAAGTTCAAAATGAAGCCTGGTCTTAATTTCAACGAGCTCAATTTAGCTCGTTTATAGCTCAATGAGTTTGTTTGTTCATTTTGAGTTTATTTTAATTCTTACGTTTATGTTGCTGGAATAGACTTATTTAGTTAAATTAGTTAATTAGTTTTCAGCTCATAAATAAGTTCAAATTTGATATTTAATAATTTTAGTTAAGTTTGTCAAGTTTAATACATGTTTTTAATATGTTTTTCCTACAGCTTTTAATGTGTTTAGAATCTGGTCATTTAATTAGCTTAAATATGTTTTATATTAATGCGTGTTATTAATATGTCTCAACTTTGTCTTAATGCCTGCCATTTATTTTGTCCAGGAAGCATGTGAGGAGTCGAACTTAATGCAGCCACTAAAGGCCTCTTTTCGTGATAAGCAGCAGCCATAAATAAGCATACTTGCTGGCCGAATTTAATGAAGTGTTGGTGCATTAATTCACTGTATGTATATGGCTTGGGATGGCAACAATTTAATGAGCAGTTAAGCATGCATGAAACGACATTAAATGGGTTGTCTAGCATGAATGGACGACATAAAAGCAAGGGGACATGCATGGGACGCCATTTAATGGGCTGCTGGTGCCTTTTTCGTGAATATAAATGGACAAGGCATTAAGTTCAGCTGGTGCATTTCGTGAACATCAAAGGAGCTGCTGTTTGAGCTCTTTCAAGGGACCAATTCGTGGAGTGCAAGGGCCATTAGCTACCACATTAATTCCAGCAACTATTATGCTTGAAGGCTGCTCATATTCGGCCAAGGGACATACTCTTTCAAAGGTGGCCATTTCTCTTCTCCAAGGCAGCATTTAAACTCCATTTAAGACCAAAGCCGAATGTACACACACCCAACCAAGTTCAGTCGAATTTCCTTATTCTAGAAGCAAGACCATTCAGATTTTTAATTAAATTTCTTCTAGAATATGTGTTAGGAAATTAGTAGGAAGTTTCCTAGGAAAAACTTAAGAATTAAGAAGCTGGTAAGAGGCCATTCGGCTAGCTTTTGTTCAGCCTATAAAAAGGCTATGTAATCCTCATTTGGTAGCAATGAACATTTATATAACTTTGTTAACTTGTGAGTTTGTTTTCAACTCTCAACTTTCTCCAAAGACTTGTTGACTTATCAAGTAATCCTTGTGGCGTCATCCTTGTCTTTGTCTACCCGAACTTATCACTTTGTAACCCCAAAGTGTGGCGTTCAACTATATCGAGGTTCCTATCACTTATTGATAGTGGGTCGAGGTCTTCATCTATCTACCTTAGCCTTCCACCAAACCCCATCCCAACCTAAGTGTTCACTTAAGACTCGGGTTAACATATCCTATTGTGTTAGTTCGGCTTGAACCCTTAGTTCAATATTCTAATTCATCTTTTTCCTATCCATCGAACCATTTTGAGCCTAATTCCCTTTCTTTCTTAAAACCATTTTCTTGAAAGCCTAACTTACTCCAATTTACGATCGGGCAAATATTACGACTCGAATCTTCAATGAGCCGAGTTCGTATCACTTGGTACAGCCGAATATTAAGTGTGTCCTAAGTAGTTGTATTTAATTTGTCTAGAGTGTCCATTATTGTGTCCTAGATATGTACTTAATTTTATTCAGCTGAATCTAAGTGAATTAATGTGTTTTTCTTATTCATGTAGGTGCAAAATTAATTTAACAAGACCATTTAAAGAGATTCATGCACCTAGGTGCAATGTATGTGGCTGATACATTGGACGCATGAAGCAATGTATGTTCAGCTGATTCTACATTTAATTGCTGGTCACTTTTGACTTTCCCAAGCACCTATTCGGCTAAGAAGCTTCCAGCCATCAAGCTTCCAAAATTCTTTTCACATTGCTGTCCACATTAGAGACTATTCGGTTCAGCATGTTCACACCTTATGGACTTTTCATGGCCGGCTGTTCACACTCAAGTAGGCTGCTCAATTCCCCCTTAAATGCTGGTCACTTTCAGCCAAAAGGGATTAATTTAAGAGCTTAATTAAGGCATGGGATGAACCTAGCTGCTGCCATGAATTTGCAAGAAGCTTCAAATGCATTCCACCTTCTAGAAATCGTCCAAAGAGCTTCCATCCAGCTGATCTAGCTATAGTAACTTAATAGTTTAATTCTGGAATTTTCTAGTCTAATCCAGCATAATTTTTGCTTAGTAATTAAGTATATGTTTAGGCCATTCGGCTACCTATCTTAGGTTATAAATAGCTTGCTGTTTCATTTTGTAAAAAAAAACTTTTGTTAAAAATTTATATGAACTTTGTTCACAAGAGTGAGATTACTCCTCTCCTTATTCGTACGAATTTTTGGTTGACTTATCAAGCGTGCTTGTGGCGTCTCCGAATTCATTTCTAAACTTATCACCTAACGGTGTGGCGTTCAACCTTTTCCGACATTTCCATCTTTCACCTTAACTGTATAAGAACCGAGGTGACACTTTTTAGTGTTGAATTGCTCTTGGTTAAGTTCGTTATTCCATCATTCCCAAACTATCTTGTTTTATCCATTTAAAACCCGAGCCAACGATTATCTTTCTTTTCCTATCTTGATTCGTTTCATTCTAAATTGAACCCTTTCACCAACCTCCTCCCTTTCTATTATTCTAGCTGAACCTATTCATCCCATTTTTTCCAACTTGTTCCCATTATCCTTAACCTCCATTCCTAACTTAAACCAAAATATAAAAGAATTTCACTTAAAAGCTTCCGCACACTTAATTACTTATCCATTGTTTCCGAAAATGAAACCTCTCCTCGTAGACGATCGGGCATCTAAAGTGACTCGTGTCATTCGTGAACCCGAGGGCACATCATTTGGTATCAGAGCTTGAAAACAAGGAGCTCCAACGACGATCGAGAAGTTGGAATTAGGTTCGTAGTTTAAAAAAAATTCAAAATTAAAAAAAAATTCAAAGTTATAATTTAAAGTTCTCTTGTATTAATTTCGTGTATTTGTAGTAGAAAAAAAAAAGAAATACAAAAAATTTAAAAAAAAGAATTTCGAATATAAAAAAAAAAGAGTGAAGTTAGCAAGTACTTGTTGTGTTTCTGTTCTTCCCCTCAGTCTCTGAAATTCAAAAACCATCATTCTGCATTCATCTTCCTACCCCGATCATCCAAGAATCATATTACCATCATTTGGTATTTTCCTTTCTACCCCAACGCCACACATTCCCTAATTTATACCTTTCTTTGTTTCAGCCTACCCGATACACCAACATTAAACCCTTGTAACCACTTTGAAGCTGACCCTCAAGCTGTGATAAGTTTTCTAAAAAATGAAGTACAAACTTGTGAGAGAGAGTCGAGTGGTAAAAGGCACGAGGGATCTCATTAAAGAAAAGCCTATATCAAGTGAAACACGAGTGTGAGTGATTTTTCTTTGTGATCGAACTTGTGAGGTTTGTAGTGAGGAATTTAATTTTCTGTTTTTGTTCTTTTTAACATTTCTCCTTTCCAGCAAATAAACATGTCTCGAGTAGAATTCTCCACCGATGAATTTCAATATTTGTTGAACAAAATGGAGAGCATGCTCGACCAGAAAATTTCATCAAGTTGGAGAACAGAGTCGAGATCATCACGGTGACACATGTCCAAATATTATTCGAGAAGTGATTCTTACCGTGATTCCTATTCAAGGCATTCGAGAAAAAGAGAAGCACACTTCGAGTTTGAACCCTTTCGAGGCGACGAACGAGAAAGCACGAGTTATTCCTCGTATGCTACAAAGACATCATGCACGAAGGATCGTTCCCGAAGAACCTATCGTGATACTTATGAGAACGCTCTCTCTTCTTTTGAGCAAAACACTTATCTTTTTGATTCTTTTGTAACATCTACAAGTTGTAATAAAATTGAAAAAGAAGTAGAAAAAGAAGAAAAAGAAAAAGAAAAGAAAAAGAAGAAAAAGAAAAAGAAACTGAAAAAGAAAAACAGATCGAAAAAGAGATTGAAAAGGAGTGTGAAAAAGAAACAAAAGAAAAAAACGAGCGAGAACAAGTGAGTGATATTTCAACTAACCCATATGAAATATGTTCTTGTTCTGTTGTTTCTTTTCAGGATTCTGAGAAGTCGAGTGATGAGTATCAACTTCAATACCTTCCTGAAGAAAGACGTTTCCGTATGATCAGCAAAGGTAAGGTTGAAGTTGAGAACAAACCACACGAAATCGAGGGTAAGTGCGGTAAGATTCACATAGCATGATACGGGCACGCCCGGGGCACCGACAAATTTCAAATTGAAGGAGCTCGGGACACTTGTTCCAAATATCGTGAAGTTGATGTGCACTTTGTTGCATTTTCAACTTGAGCTGGATTAGTCCGTCGAGTTCAATTCGAGTTCACTCGAGCTCGTAACAGCTCTTTGAGCTGATTTTTTAATTTTAAATGCTTTAAATAAAAATTAAGTCTTTAATTCATTGAACTTAATTAAATAACTTGTTAGTTAATTTAGTTACAGCCATTTAAGTTCAATTAAATAAATTATAATTAATATTTCCTAGTTGAAACATGTATTTAATGTGTCCTTTATTGTGCCGAATTTATGATGTCTAAATGTCCTTTATTGTACCAAATTTAAGGTGTCTAGTTGCCCCTTTAATGTGCTGATTTAATGAACTAATAAGTTGATTTAAACTTGTTGCAGGTGCATCTATTATGGACGAAATTAAATGAAGCGTTGGATTAAGAGGGGCACGGATTCAAGGGCCTTTGACGAACGTGATCTCCATTCAATGTGCTACTGGAATTTTTCAACAAGGGAGCATCATTTAATGACTTGTCTTTGGCCGAATTTAATACTTTGCTGGAGCCTTTTCGGGAATACAAAGGGAACAAAGCATTGTCTTTACTTTCCCATGCGTGTACATCCATTTAAGTGGTTGTTGGTGTTGTTGAAACATTAACCACATTTAAGAGATGTCTGCCGAATTAAATATGTGTTAGGCATTAGCTTGCCGCACAATTAATGAGATGTTGGGGTACCTACAAGGGATGGACGACAGCAATTAAATAAGCTGATGCTTTAGCTTCCCAAGGCCTTTTCGTGTTCAGCAAGAGGTGTGCTGAATTCTTTCCTTCTAAGACGTGATTAATGTGCTGTTAGTTTCCTCCTAGGCGTAGTTATTATGCTTCAGCTTTCAAGAAGATTGTTTCGTGAGTGCCAAAAAGGGGAGCAGCATTAAAGGCCTTGCTGGTGCGTGAACAACAACAAAGAAGTCTCCATGAATGTTTTTGAGTGGCTATTCACGTTCCCAAAGAGCCTAGAACGTTGCAAGGCCATTCAGACTTTCAAGGCACCTTTTCAAGTTTCCAAGGCCGAATTTTAATACAACACTAGCTCCCAAAAGACATCCATCAACTCAGCTGCATCCCAAGGCAAATTAGAAGGACTTTTGGCATTCTCTATCACTTGGGAAAAATGCAAGAATCATGCAGCACCTTTAGAGTGCATTTAAGCCAGTTGATGTCCAAATTATTTGCATTCCGTATTCCAACCAAGACAATCATTTTTCCAGCACAATTCAGCCATCTAGATGAAGTTTTTGACGTTTTCAATGCTTGGGGAAGTTTAAGGAAACCTTCTCCAAAATTCTAGAATTTTCAAAATTATTTTCTTAGCTTTTAAGTATGACTATTCGGCTGGTACTTTGTTAGGCGATAAATACTTATTATTTTCCATTTTGTAAGGTTGGTTAATTTTGAATGAAACATATATGAACTTTAGTTCATTGAGTGAGTTATCTCCTCTTCACTTTCGTACGAGTTTTGATCCCGACTTATCAAGCTTACTTGTGGCGTCAACCGATACTCTTCCATACCATTATACCATTGGTTCTTACTTCACTAAGTAACGGGTCTTTGGTCCATCATCGATTTCCATATTTTCACCTTAAACACTATAGAAACCGGGGTGACACCAGTGAGTGTTGAATCATTTCTGTTTAAGTTCTTTCTTCCGTTTCCACCAAAATATCAAACTATCATCTATCCTTTGTTTTCTTTGTTAAACCGAACCATCAAATACCCCTTTCTAATCTTTTCCGAACCTATCATTACCTTCATCTAAACCGTTTCCCTCATTCTCATAACCTTCATTCCTAACTTAATCCATTTTCTAAACAAATTAAAACAAAAAGCTTCCGCAAATTTAACGATATCTCCTATTATTTTTCGAAGGCTTATCTCCTCCTCGTAGACGATTGGGCAATTCACATACATTTTGACTCATCCTGAGGCAGACTGTATCATCTGGTATCAGAGCTACCAAACGAGGATTTTCGACAACGATCGTGAAGCCGAAATAGGTTCGTGAAGAAAAAAATTCGAAAAAAAAAATTCAAGTTGTAATTTTCGTTTCTTGTATTACATTATATTGTATGTGAAGTAAAAAAATACGAATGTAAAAAAAAAAAGGAAGTGTGGAAATTTTTTTTTGAAAGTTTGCAAGATTTTGTTTCATTACTTTTTTCCCGATCTTCAAGCCACCCTTCTTCACCCCATCACCCCACATACTTTGTTTTTCTGTGTTTTAGCCTCCCCTAAACCCGACATCAATCCCTTGTTACCCACTTTGAAGTCGACCCTCAAGCGCGATTAGTCTTTCAAACGGCAATGCTAAATTGTGAGAGCGAGAGAGAGCGGTAAAAGGCACGAGTGTAATCATCAAAGAAAAAGCCTTATACGAGTGAAACACGAGTGTGAGCGAATTTTTTTCTTTGAGAGTGACTTGTGAGGTTTTTTGTGGTAAGGTACTTTAATTTTTTTGTCTATTTATTTCTTTTCTTTATAACCGTTTCTTTTTCAGCAACAAAATGTCACAAGAAGGGTTCTCAGCCGCCGACTTCCAATATTTGTTGAGCGAAATGGAAAGCATGTTCGACCGAAAGATGTCATCAAGTCGGAGAACGGAGTCAAGTTCTTCACCGTGATATACACCCAAAAACTATTCGCGAAGAGACTCTTATCAAGACTCATGTTCGTCGAGGTTTTCGAGACGGAGAGAAGAAAGATATGAGTTCGAACCTTTTCGAGGTGACGAACAAGATTCTTCAAGTTGAAAAATGGAACCTAGGACCCCACAAAGGTATACACTCGAATATTACTTGAAGAAGTCCCATCGTGATTCCCCATTGCTATCTATTCCGAGTCAAGAAGTTTCATGCTATGACTCTTATTCCTTAAAGAGTCCGAGAAGAAATATCAATCATGAATCTTATTCGACGAATTCGAGGCGAACCGAAGTGGATTTTGAGTTTGAAGCCTGTTACGATGACGAACATGAAAGTATGAGCTATTCATCGACTGCTTCAAAGATGTCACGCAAGGAGACTCTTACACCAAGAATCGACCGTGATATCTATGAGAACATTCTTTCGATCCTTGAAGCAAACCCTTGTATTTCTGATTCTTTTGAAACATCTTATTGTTGTAATAAAAATGAAAAAGAAAAATCAAAAGAAAAAGAAAACGAGAGTGAAAAAGAAGAATGTAACACCCCAAACCCGGTCAGTACACCATGACCGAATCTGGTATGTTACGGGGAAAATCGTATTTGAGAGGTTAGGTTTCCGGTGAAAGGTTTAACGAAAACTCTTTGATGTATCCGTACTTGTAAAAAAAAAAAAACCTTGGGCATGATTGTTTTAAAATCGGTAGTGCATTTTAAAGACCCGGGAATTTGAAAGCTTAGTTGAAAAGTAAGTTTTTATCATTTAGAAGGCCGAGAAATACCTTTTAGTTACTTAAAAACATTTTGAACTTAGTGTGGAAGATCACAAGTTTAGAAAATATTTGAGTTGCGTTCATTTAAAGATTTTAATGTGATACCCGTTGGTAAAGTTTAAAACATATCGCTTTGTAGTCTTGAAAACCGTTTCATTCCAAGTTTTATCCATTATTAACCCAGTAATTTATTAAGGCTAAATTGAAATCAAATTTTAAGCATATAAATAATCAAAGCATAGTTTTAAAAGGCCATTTACAATCCCAACAAAACCAAATGAAAATAAATGAAATAAAGTACCAAGTGCTTAAATCGATTGCAAAACCGACTTTATTCATGGCATGGTCACCTCGAGTCCACCCGGCTCCATGTCCGCGATCTAAGTGTCACTGAAATGATAAGGAGAAGGTGAGTCGCAAGACTCAGGTGCATAAATCCCCTCCCGATTAATACAACATACTAACACACACAATACAGAGCAATGTCATTAATGCACCCAATCCTAGCCATCCACAACACCTTTTCTACCCCGTGTGGTACCAAACCACCGGTGGTGCCAAACCACCGTGACCCAAAGTCACGATATCCATAAGTGTGGTGCCAAACCACTGGTGACCCAAAGTCACGAAGAATCCAATGATGGGGCCAACCCATCGTGTGATACCAAATCACCGGCGGCGATCCCATATCTCAAAAGTGGGGCCAACCCACGGTGGTGTTAACCACGGGGGACGAGTCGCTATGAGGTGCCAAACCTGCGGTGTCCCAAAGACACGAATGTGATACCAAATCACTTGGTGACCGAAGTCACGAATCAAGTGATGGGGCCAACCCATCGTGTGATACCAAATCACCGGCGTCAATCCTGTATTATCAACTGTGGGGCCAACCCACTGTGGTGCTAAGCCACTGGGACGAGACACTATGAGGTGCCAAACCTCTGGTGACCCAAAGTCACAAAATAATCTGTGGTACCAAACCACTGGAGGTGCCAAACCTCTGGTGTCCCAAAGACACGGATATCATATTCCCCCTCCTCTCATATCACCCATTATCATACCGACTCATGTAAAGTATGCAAATCATGCAAATCATGCTACATGTTTAATGTTGCATCTCATAACACATACATCATAGGTCATGATCTCAAGTATATCAACAATAGAACTCGTAATGAAACGGACTTACCCGAATCCGTGCACATACCCAATCGGGTATCATATCAATCAACCATACTTTTTTTGACTTTATTAAACAATCAGATTATTAAGCATATTACTAAGCAAAGAGTGTGTTAGTTTACACACCTGTTAAAACGCAAGCCTTAATCCCAAGGAACTGATCTAAGACCCTCGATTATCTTGCTCCTATAATCGGCCACATATGAGATTAGCACCTAGGCCATTCGGCCAAAACCATTAAACCAAAGGGGTTAACGTTTGAACCCTTACCTTACACTTGATTTGGTTTCCCACCAAATCCTGAACCAAACGATGGTTCTTCTTTATGCACACGGCACACCCTATTAAGAGGAAAGATTAATCCTTTGAAACTTTGACTTAACGAAACTAAAAGAGTGGACTAAAAGAACCAACCCTTACCACCACTTACCAATCGATTAACAGAGGAAGACGGCTCCTCTTGCTTGTTTCTAAAATCCTGGATGCCCTATGATAAAATTGATTCCAACACAAAAGATTAACTCCTATCAACAAAGGCCAAAATTGGCTCTTAACCAAACCAAAATCGACAAAGAACAAGGGAGAAGAGAAATGAACATTTGGCCAACCACTTACCTTGCTCTAAACCCGATTGGACACCACACACAAGAGAGATCACACCACACCAATATTCGGCCAAGACTTAAACAAAAAGGAGAAGAAGATTCGGCCTTACACAAAGAAGGAGAACACAAGAGAAAGATGAAAATAAAGGGGTTGATATTCGGCCAATAAATGAAATGGGAAAGAGAAGAAGAAGAAGGAAAGTACTTTCTGGTTTGAAAAGAAGAAGGAATGGAGAAAATGTTTTGGGAATAACTTTCGGCTATCAAGGTTTCAAGAGAAGAAAGGAAGAAAGTATGAGAAGAATAGGGTACTAATTTGGTTTACACAAATGAAAAAGAAAGAAAGATGGAAGAGAACATTCGGCTATCAAAGAATATCAAGAGAAACAAGCAATTTTCGGCAAGTATGTGCTTGGACTTTCGGTTTCAAGAAGAAAATGCAGAAACTCACTTGAAATTTCGGCTTGCTTTTGGCAAAAGAAGGATTTTGGCTTACACAAATTTGACCGAAAATGCTCCAAAATGCAAAAAGAATTTCACCCTCTCCACTTACCCACTTACCAAAACCGCCACTCCCCATGAAGCACCCAACATTCGGCCACTACCTCCAAACACTCCCAACCACTAATTCAAACTAGTTTGAACTAGTCAACCTCCACAATTTACTCTCCACCCACCATTTGAACAATTTGACTTGGTCTATGGAAGAGTTTGAACTGCCCACAACTTCTTCTTCTCCCGCCACAAAATGGAAGCAAAAATATGAGACTTCTGCAGCTTGAACACAGGACCTCCTTCCCTGCAAGTGACGCCAAACCCAAGCTCCAAGTGGCGCCTAACTTGCCACTCTACTAGCTCAATTCTTGTGCTAACATTCTCCTAAAAATATTTATAAACCCCACTCATTCAAATCCCCTCACCTAAAGCTTAAAACTAAAGTTTCCCCACCCACTCAAAGCTTACACCAAGCTTACAACTAAGCCCCAAAACAATTGAAACACAACATTGCAGGCCAAATACATGCAAACAATGCAATAATCAAAATAGCCCCTAACCCGGATATTACGCTTTCTACCCCTTAAAAATAATTTCGGCCTCGAAATTACCTCGTCAAAAGAGTTGAGGTATTGTTTGCCTCATCATTTCCTCTGGTTCCCACGTAGCTTCTTCTACGCCATGATTCCGCCATAGCACCTTTACCAAAGGAACTGACTTTCTACGCAGAACCTTCACATCTCGGTCTAGAATCTGCACTGGTTCTTCTTCCATGGTCAAATCCGGATTTACCTCGATCTCCTCCACCGCTACGACATGCGATGGATCTCGAACGACGGCGCCTAAGCATCGAAACGTGAAATACGTCGTGAATCGACTTAGCTCTGCTTGGTAACTCAAGGCGATAAGCTCACGGTCCCACTCGTCTCGATACCTTATACGCCCAATAAACCTCGGACTTAACTTGCCCTTCTTTCCGAACCTCAACACTTTCTTCCATGGCAAGACCTTCAGAAAAACTTGATCTCCCACAGCAAATTCTATATCTCTCCGCCTAAGATCGGCATAAGACTTCTGCCTGTCCGAAGCTTCCTTCAACCGAGCCTGAATCAACTTAACCTTGTCTTCAGTCTCTGCAACCAACTCTGGTCCCAACAACTGACGTTCACCCAACTCCGTCCAACATGTAGGTGAGCGACACTTCCTACCATACAACGCCTCATATGGTGCCATCTTGATACTTGCTTGATAACTATTGTTGTAGGCGAACTCAGCTAATGGCAGAAACTCCTCCCAACTACCTCTGAAGTCCAAAACACAGCCTCTCAGCATATCCTCTAAGATCTGTATAACCCTCTCCGACTGCCCGTCAGACTGTGGGTGAAATGCCGTGCTGAAATCCAACCGCGTGCAGAGCACGATGCAACGCTTTCCGAACCTTGATGTAAATATGGGATCCCTATCCGAGATGATCGATCTTGGCACACCATGCGGCCTCACTATCTCGACACATACACTTTCCGCCCAACCTCTCAAGGGAGTAATCGACCCTCACCGAATAAAATGAGCTGATTTAGTCGGACGATCCACAATTACCCAAATCGAGTCCTTCTTGCTCGGCGTAAGAGGTAATCCACCGACAAAATCCATAGTTATCCTTTCCCACTTCCATTGGGAATCTTCACTGGTGAAGCAACCACGACGGCAATCGATGTTCACCTTGACTCTGTGACATGTCGGACACTTTCCAACAAACTCTGTCACCTCTCTCTTGGACTGCCACCAAAATCGCTCTCTTAGATCCCTATACATCTTGCTACCTCCGGGATGCATAGCGTGCGGGCTGCTATGGGCGTCTGAAGAATCCTCTGCCTTAACTCGATATCCTTGGCATACAAGCTCTCCTTGAAAACACAAAGACCCCATCACTAGACATCTGTAACCCTCCAAACCACCATCCTACACTTGCAACCTCCGCGCATTCGAGAACCTCATCCACTAATTTGTTTCCCCGATCTGCGCAACCCAAGTAGGCTTAACTCGCAACTGCGCGAATACTTCCGTCGTCATACAAACTCAAATGGGCAAACATCGCTCTTAAGTCCGATACAACCTTACGGCTCAACGCGTGCGCCACCACGTTAGCCTTGCCGGATGATATTCAATCGAATAGTCGTAGTCCTTGAGCAACTCAATCCATCTGCGGCGCCTCAAATTCAAATCTTTACGAGTCAAAAGGTACTTGGACTCTTATGATCTGTGTAGACTATCGATCTCTCTCTCCGTACAAGTAGTGCCTCCAAATTTTCAAGGCGAAGACTACTGCTGCTAACTCCAAGTCGTGCGTCGGATAATTGACCTCATGTGGCCTCAAATTTGCCTAGATGCATACGCCACAACCTTCCCTTCCTCTGCATCGGACACAACCCAATCCCGTATGTGATGCATCGCAATACATGCGCGAATTCCTTTCTGCCTCGGGTTGAATCGAGCAGAGCCTCGGTCAAAATCTTCTTTAACTTGTCGAAACTCTCCTGCTTTGTTTCTAAGTCCAAACAAACGAAACTCCTTTCCTTAACGACTTAGTCATCGGTCTTTGCAATCAACGAAAATCCTTCTACAAATCTTCGGTAGTATCCTGCCAAACCCAGAAAACTCTGAATCTCAACCACTGACTTAGGCGGCTTCCAATCCAAAACTGCCTCAATCTTCCGAGGATCCACCCTAATCCCCTCGGCCGACACTACATGACCCAAGAAAGTCACCTCCTAAGCCGAACTCGCACTTACTAAACTTAGCATAAAGTCGCTTCTCCTCAAAATCCAGCAGCACCACTCGCAAATGCGCATCATGCTCCTCTTACGACCTTGAGTACACCAGATGTCGCCGATAAAAACCACAACGAATCGATCCAAATACTGCTGGAACACCCTATTCATCATATCCATGAATGCTACCGGCGCGTTAGTCAACCCAAACAAAGATTACCAAAAATTTGTAGTGCCCATACCGAGTCTGAAAACGCTGTCTTGTGGATATCCGCCTCCTTTACCTTTAATTGGTGATACCTGGACCTTAAATCGATCTTCGAGAATATCGAAGCACCCTTCACCGATCAAACAAGTCATCTATTCGTGGCAACGGATACTTGTTTTTGATCGTCGACTTATTCAATTGGCGGTAATCTATGCACATTCGCATCGCATCGCTTTTTCTTCTTGACAAAGATCTGGGCGCTCCCAAGGTGAAACATTTGGCCCGATAAAGCCTCGATCCAACAACTCCTGGATCTCGAGCCTTTAATTCCACTAATTCCTTTGGCGCCATCCTATACGGAGCAATAGACATCGCGCGCGATTCGGGTAGCAGATCTATCCCGAACTCCACCTCGCGATCCGGTGACAAACCCGAAGCTCTTCTAGAAACACATCAAAAATTCCTTAACCGTTCGGACCTCCTCTGCAAAGACTCCTTAGCCTCCAAGGCATACACATGAACCACATATGCTTCACGGTCCTTCGACCATCTTCTCACCTTGAGAGCGGATACCACGTTGGATAAGTAATCTCTTCTATTACCTATCATGACCACCTCATCACCCTCGATGCGTCTTTAGAACCATGCGCTTAGCGCGCGATCCAACCTCGCTTTGGTGCTTAACCAACCAGTCCCATCCCGAGAATCGGTCGAACTCCCCAAACGGCGGTTCCATCGGATCGACCACAAACACTACCCCCTTAGAGTTCTAGGGGTACGCGTCTCTATATAGCTTATCTACAACTCAGAGTGACCTAGAGGGCTAATTACTGTCACCTGCCTAGAAGTAGTCTCAGAGTCTAAATCCATGGTCTCTACTATGCTACTGGCAACGTATGAATGCGTTGAACCCACATCAATCAAAGCAGTATAAGGAGAACCAAAGATCAAAAACGTACCGGTTATGACGTCCGGTGCGTCGCCCTCCTCTCGGCGCCTCGCTGCATACACCAACCCAGGCTGTCTTGCCTCAGAACTACCCGCACCTCTGCCCGGTGCTCCGCGGCCCCGACCAGAACCATTGCCTCCTCTGCCATTACCACGACCCCTTTGCGGTGGCGGTCCATTATTCCTGAACTGAGTACGGCCCTGACCCTCGGACTGAATCCTAGCCAACTTACGCGGACAGTCTCTCACACGGTGATCCAATGAGCCACACTCAAAACATCCTTTTCCACCGGTCCAGCATCCTCCCCAATGAGATTTCCCACAACGGTTGCACTGTGCGGGTCCCTGATTAGCGGCAACAGACCTACCAGACTGATTTGGCCCACTCTGTCTAGCCCTTTTCTGAGGATTACCCGATGACCCAGAAGATCCAAAACTCCTCTTATGTCTGTTCCTATCCACGTTTTGCCTCACAGACTCCTTCACTCCTTCGGCTACCTTAGCCTTCTCAACTAGGATGGCAAACTCACGCTCCTGCTGTGGAGCAATCAGCAGTCTTAATTCATCTCTCAGACCATCCTCAAATCGAACACACCTCTCGTGTTCAGTAGCCACAATGCCCCTAGCATACCGGCTCAGTCTCAAGAATTCTGCCTCGTACTCCGACACAGACTTGCTCCCCTGAACCAGCCTCAGAAATGCTTTTCGTTGCTCATCAATGTAGCTAGATCCAATGTACTTTTTCTGATATGCAGCCTTGAAATAATCCCAAGTAAGATCCTCTACTGCAGCACTGTCCCGAACCGTGAGCCACCACTGGTATGACTCATCCCGAAGAAGCGATACTACCCCTTTCAGCTTCTCCTCAGCAGTCAAGTCCGGATCATCCATGATCTCGCTCCGTCGCCTCCACCCAATACTTAGCCGTGGCTGAGCAACACCAAAAACACCTCGAAATACTTCCGCCCCATTTGTTCGGAGTCGCTCGGCCACAGATTTCCGAACACCTGTGCCTCCACCTACTCCAAATACTACCTTTTCCAACACTCGCGGCGCATCGCTGCGACAACTGCGTCATCCGGTCCGATCTCGAAACTCACCACCTCCACCGGTGGTGGTACCGATATCTCATTCTCGACCCACGACCCGGACCCTACGAGTTCGAAACCGTCATCCTACCCCGACCAGCGTCCCACGTGTATTACGACCCGACCTCGAGTGCTCATGACTAAAATCTCGACTTATCTGATTTAGAAGTTTTATGCATCAAGACCTTTTTCCATCATCTTTTAAAGCAAAGTCTTATGAATATTTCTTATTAAAGAAGTTTTGTTTTCGCAAGTCCACGAGTCCTATCGGTTTGAGTTTCTAAAGTAATCCACTATTGCTAGTCTTTCAATCATATCACACCCATCAATCACAAGAAATAGTAAGAGGTACCTACACCGGGCGATTGGTGCCGAGACTCGGTGCCATGCCTTTCAAACCACATACTTTAAAACAAAACACTTAAAAACCAATATTTAACACATTTTGGGCCTCGAGCCCACAGCCGAGCTTTTAAACTTAGCTCTGATACCACAAATGTAACACCCCAAACACGGTTAGTACACCACGACCGAATCTGGTATGTTACAGGGAAAATCGTATTTGAGAGGTTAGGTTTCCGGTGAAAGGTTTAACGAAAACTCTTTGATGTATCCGTACTTGTAAAAAAAAAAAAACTTGGGCATGATTGTTTTAAAACCAGTGAGTGCATTTTGAAGACCCGAGAATTTGAAAGCTTAGTTGAAAAGTAAGTTTTTATCATTTAGAAGGCCGAGAAATTCCTTTTAGTTACTCAAAAACATTTTGAACTTAGTGTGGAAGATCACAAGTTTAGAAAATATTTGAGTTGCGTTCATTTAAAGATTTTAATGTGATACCCGTTGGTAAAGTTTAAAACATATCGCTTTGTAGTCTTGAAAACCGTTTCATTCCAAGTTTTATCCATTATTAACCCAGTAATTTATTAAGGCTAAATTGAAATCAAATTTTAAGCATATAAATAATCAAAGCATAGTTTTAAAAGGCCATTTACAATCCCAACAAAACCAAATGAAAATAAATGAAATAAAGTACCAAGTGCTTAAATCAGTGCAAAACCGACTTTATTCATGGCATGGTCACCTCGAGTCCACTCGGCTCCATGTCCGCGATCTAAGTGTCACCTGAAATGATAAGTCGCAAGACTCAGTGCATAAACCCCCCTCCCAATTAATACAACATACTAACACACACAATACAGAGCAATGTCATTAATGCACCCAATCCTAGCCATCCACAACACCTTTTCTACCCCGTGTGGTACCAAACCACTGGTGGTGCCAAACCACTGGTGACCCAAAGTCACGAAGAATCCAATGATGGGGCCAACCCATCGTGTGATACCAAATCACTGGCGACGATCCCATATCTCAAAAGTGGGGCCAACCCACGGTGGTGTTAACCACAGGGACGAGTCGCTATGAGGTGCCAAACCTCTGGTGTCCCAAAGACACGAATGTGATACCAAATCACTGGTGACCGAAGTCACGAATCAAGTGATGGGGCCAACCCATCGTGTGATACCAAATCACTGGCGTCAATCCCGTATTATCAACTGTGGGGCCAACCCACTGTGGTGCTAAGCCACTGGGACGAGACGCTATGAGGTGCCAAACCTCTGGTGACCCAAAGTCACAAAATAATCTGTGGTACCAAACCACTGGAGGTGCCAAACCTCTGGTGTCCCAAAGACACGGATATCATATTCCCCCTCCTCTCATATCACCCATTATCATACCGACTCATGTAAAGTATGCAAATCATGCAAATCATGCTACATGTTTAATGTTGCATCTCATAACACATACATCATAGGTCATGATCTCAAGTATATCAACAATAGAACTCGTAATGAAACGGACTTACCCGAATCCGTGCACATACCCAATCGGGTATCATATCAATCAACCATACTTTATTTTGGCTTTATTAAACAATCAGATTATTAAGCATATTACTAAGCAAAGAGTGTGTTAGTTTACACACCTGTTAAAACGCAAGCCTTAATCCCAAGGAACCGATCTAAGACCCTCGATTATCTTGCTCCTATAATCGGCCACATATGAGATTAGCACCTAGGCCATTCGGCCAAAACCATTAAACCAAAGGGGTTAACGTTTGAACCCTTACCTTACACTTGATTTGGTTTCCTACCAAATCCCGAACCAAACGATGGTTCTTCTTTATGCACACGACACACCCTATTAAGAGGAAAGATTAATCCTTTGAAACTTTGACTTAACGAAACTAAAAGAGTGGACTAAAAGAACCAACCCTTACCACCACTTACCAATCGATTAACAGAGGAAGACGGCTCCTCTTGCTTGCTTCCAAAATCCTGGATGCCCTATGATAAAGTCGATTCCATCACAAAAGATTAACTCCTATCAACAAAGGCCAAAATCGGCTCTTAACCAAACCAAAATCGACAAAGAATAAGGGAGAAGAGAAATGAACATTCGGCCAACCACTTACCTTGCTCTAAACCCGATTGGACACCACACACAAGAGAGATCACACCACACCAATATTCGGCCAAGACTTAAACAAAAAGGAGAAGAAGATTCGGCCTTACACAAAGAAGGAGAACACAAGAGAAAGATGAAAAGAAAGGGGTTGATATTTGGCCAATAAAGAAATGGGAAAAGAAGAAGAAGAAGGAAAGTACTTTCGGTTTTGAAAAGAAGAAGGAATGGAGAAAATGTTTTGGGAATAACTTTCGGCTATCAAGGTTTCAAGAGAAGAAAGGAAGAAAGTATGAGAAGAATAGGGTACTAATTTTGGTTTACACAAATGAAAAAGAAAGAAAGATGGAAGAGAACATTCGGCTATCAAAGAATATCAAGAGAAACAAGCAATTTTAAGCAAGTATGTGCTTGGACTTTCGGTTTCAAGAAGAAAATGCAGAAACTCACTTGAAATTTCGGCTTGCTTTTGGCAAAAGAAGGATTTTGGCTTACACAAATTTGACCGAAAATGCTCCAAAATGCCAAAAAGAATTTCGACCCTCTCCACTTACCCACTTACCAAAACCGCCACTCCCCATGAAGCACCCAACATTCGGCCACTACCTCCAAACACTCCCAACCACTAATTCAAACTAGTTTGAACTAGTCAACCTCCACAATTTACTCTCCACCCACCATTTGAACAATTTGACTTGGTCTATGGCGAGTTTGAACCGCCCACAACTTCATCTTCTCCTGCGTCAAAATGGAAGCAAAAATATGAGACTTCTGCAGCTTGAACACAGGACCTCCTTCCTGCAAGTGACGCCAAACCCAAGCTCCAAGTGGCGCCTAACTTGCCACTCTACTAGCTCAATTCTTTTGCTAACATTCTCCTAAAAATATTTATAAACCCCACTCATTCAAATCCCTCACCTAAAGCTTAAAACTAAAGTTTCCCCAACCACTCAAAGCTTACACCAAGCTTACAACTAAGCCCCAAAACAATTGAAACACAACATTACAGGCCAAATACATGCAAACAATGAAATAATCAAAATAGCCCCTAACCCGGGATATTACAGTTCTACCCCCCTTAAAAATAAATTCGGCCTCGAAATTACCTGGTCAAAAGAGTTGAGGGTATTGCTGCCTCATCATATCCTCTGGTTCCCACGTAGCTTCTTCTACGCCATGATTCCGCCATAGCACCTTTACCAAAGGAACTGACTTTCTACGCAGAACCTTCACATCTCGGTCTAGAATCTGCACTGGTTCTTCTTCCATGGTCAAATTCGGATTTACCTCGATCTCCTCCACCGCTACGACATGCGATGGATCTGAATGATAGCGCCTAAGCATCGAAACGTGAAATACGTCGTGAATCTGACTTAGCTCTGCTGGTAACTCAAGCTGATAAGCTACTGGTCCCACTCGTCTCAACACCTTATACGACCCAATAAACCTTGGATTTAACTTGCCTTTTCTCCCAAATCTTAACACTTTCTTCCATGGCGAGACCTTCCAAAAAACCTTGTCACCCACGGCAAACTCTATATCCCTCCGCTTGAGATCGGCATATGACTTCTGCCTATCCGAAGCTTCCTTCGACGAGCTTCGAATCATCTTAACCTTATCCTCGGTCTACTCGCAACCAACTCGTCCTAACATCCGACGCTCACCTAACTCTGTCCAACATGTAGGTGTGCGACACCTCCTACCATACAACGCCTCATATGGTGCCATCTTAATGCTTGCTTGATAACTATTGTTGTAAGCGAACTCAGCTAATGGTAAAAACTCTTCCCAGCTACCTCTGAAATCCATAACACAACCTCTCAACATATCCTCCAAAATCTGTATAACCCTTTCCGACTGCCCGTCAGACTGTGGATGAAATGCCGTCTTCGAATCCAATCGCGTCGCTGCTTGATGTAACGCTCTCCAAAATCTCGGCGTAAATCTAGGATCTCTCATGCGAGATGATCGACACTGGTACATCGTGCAACCTTACTATCTCCGCCACATACAACTTAGCTAACTTCTGAAGTGAGTAATCCACCCTTACCGGAATGAAATGAGCTGACTTAGTCAGACGATCCACAATCACCCAAATTGAGTCCTTCTTACTTGGTGTAAGGGTAATCCACCGACAAAGTCCATAGTGATCCTTTCCCACTTCCAACTGTGGAATCTTAACCGGTTGAAGTAACCTGACGAAACCGATGTTCCGCCTTGACTGGCGACACGTCGACATTTACCCACAAACTCGCCACCTCTCGCCTGCACTGCCACCAAAATCGCTATCTTAAATCCCGATACATCTTGCTACCTCCGGGATGCATAGCGTATGGGCTTCTATGTGTCCCAAGAATCCTTTGCCTCAACTCAACATCCTTGGCATACAAGCTCTCCCTTGAAAACACAATACTCCATCACTAGACAAACTATAATCCTCTAAACCACCATTCGAACTCGCAACCTCACGATCATTCAAACCCTCATCCTCTAACTGTTTCTCCTTGATCTGCTTCTAACCAAGTCGGCTTGACTTGCAATTACGCCAAAAGACTCCCATCGTCATATAAGCTAAGATGAGTAAACATCGATCTTAAGTCTGATACAACCTTACGGCTCAACGCGTGCGCCCACCACGTTAGCCTTGCCCCGATGATACTCAATCGAATGATCGTGAGTCCTTCAACAACTCAATCCATCTCTGTTGCCTCAAGTTCAAATCCTTACGAGTCAAAAGATACTTAAGACTCTTGTGATCCGTGTAGACTATCGACTTCTCTCCATACAAATAGTGTCTCCATATCTTCAAAGCAAAACCACAAAGCAGCTAATTCCAAGTCATGTGTCGGATAGTTAACTTCATGTGGTCTCAACTGCCGAGATGCATAAGCCACTACCTTCCTTCTGCATCAAAGACACATCCCAAACCAAGTATGTGATGCATCACAATGAACCGTGAATTCCTTGCACGCCTCGAGTTGAATCAAAACCGAGCTTGATTAGAATCTTCTTCAACTTGTCGAAACTTCCTTGTCGCTTCTCGGTCCACACAAATGGAACTCCTTTCCTCAATAACTTGGTCATAGGTGCTGCGATTAAAGAAAATCCCTCTACAAATCTTCAAGATAATACCCCGCGGACCTAGAAAACTCGAATCTCGACCACCGACTTAGGCGGTTTCCAATCCAACATCGCATCAATCTTCCGAGGATCCACTCTAATCCCCTCGGTGATACTACGTGACCCAAGAAAGTCACCTCCTAAGCGTAACTCGCACTTACTAAATTTGGCATAAAGTCGCTTTTCCTCGGGAATCGCAACACTACTCGCAAATGCGCATCATGCTCCTCCTCTGACTTTGAGTATACCAAAATATCGTCTATAAATACCACAACAAACTGATCTAAAAACTGCTGAAAAACCTGATTCATCATGTCCATGAATGCTGCCGGCGCGTTAGTCAACCCAAACGGCATTACCAAAAATTCGTAGTGCCCATATCGTGTGCGAAATGCCGTCTTATGGATATCAGCCTCTTTCACCTTTAGCTGATGATACCCAGACGTTAAATCAATCTTGGAGAAAACCGCTGCTCCCTTAAGCTGATCAAACAAGTCATCTATCCTCGGCAAAGGATACTTATTTTTGATCGTCAGCTTATTCAACTGGCGATAGTCTATACATATCCGCATCGAACCATCCTTCTTCTTGACAAAAAGTACCGGCGCTCCCCAAGGCGAAACACTTGGTCGGATAAAACCTCGATCCAACAACTCCTGAATCGAGCCTTCAATTCCACTAATTCCTTCCGGCGCCATCCTATACGGAGCAATAGACACCGGCGCGATTCGGGTAATGTGATCTATACCAAATTCAACTTCACGATCCGGAGGCGGTCCCGTAAGTTCTTCCGAAATACGTCAACATATTCCTTTACCGCTTCGGATGTTCCCTACGATGAGACTCCTTAGCCTCCAACGCACACACATGAACCACAAATGCCTCACACTCCCTTCCTCGACCAACTTCACGACTTTCAACGCAGATACCATGTTGGATAGATAATCTCTTCTATTACCTATCATAACCACCTCTTCGCCTCACACTGTCTTCAAAACCATGCGCTTAGCAAATGCAATCCAAACTTGCTTGATACTTGACCAACCAGTCCATCCCAAGAATCAGATCAAACTCCCCAAATGGCAGCTCCATCAGATCAGCTACAAACACTACCCCTTGGAGTTCTAGGGGTACATCCCTATATAGCTTATTTACTTCTACAGAGTGACCTAGAGGGCTAAGCATCTCATCATCTTCCTAGAAGTAGTCTCAGAGTCTAGATTCATAGTCTCTACTATGCTACTAGCAACATACGAATGTGTCGAACCCACATCTATCAAAGCAGTATATGGTACACCAAAGATTAAGAACGTATCGGTTATAACGTCCGGTGCGTCACCCTCCTCTCGGCGTCTCACTCGCATATACACCAAACCAGTTTGTCTTGCCTCGTTGTTGCTGCACCTCGCCCGATGCTCCGTGGCCCCGACTGAACCATTACCTCCTCTACCATTACCACGACCCTCTGCGATGGCGGTCCTCATTTCGATCGAGCACGACCTTGACCCTCAAGCCGATTCTGGCTAGCTTACATGGACAATCCTCACACGATGATTCAAAGAAGCCACACTCAAAACATCCTTTCCCTCCACCAACATTCACCCCAATGAGATTTCCCACATCGGTTACACTGTCTTTGGTCCCGATTAGCGATAATGTGCCTCCCAGTTGATTCGGCCCACTCGCTAACCCTCTTACGAAAATTACCAGGTGACCGGATGATCCAAAACCTCTCTTATGTTTATTCCCATGCGTGACTCGCCTACAGATTCCTTTATCCCTTCACTATCTTAGTCTTTTCAATTAGCGCAAAGAAACTCTCACTCGATGTGGAGCAATCAACAATCTCGACTTGTCCTCAATCCATCTTGAACCGGACACATCGCTCGTGCTCGAAGCCACGATACCTCCAAAGATACCGGTTCAAACTTAAAAATCCAAGTCATCCATAATTCGCTCCGTCGCCTCTAACCAATACTCTACCGTACTGGGAGCCACACCTGAAACACCTCGAAATACCTCAGCTCCATTGGCTCGAAGTCGCTCAGATACGGATTTCTGAACTCCCGCGCCTCCTCCTATTCCAACTACCCTCTCAAGAACTCGCGCGAGATCGCTCGAGACAACTGCGTCATCCCCGTTTGATCTCGATGCTCAACTCCAACCGCTGGTGGTGGGGTGGTGGTACCTCATTTTCGGATCCTTGACTGGACCTCACCGGCTCGAACACGCCCATCCTACCCCGACCGCGTCCACGAGTAATACGACCCGACCTCAGTACTCATGTCTAAAGTCTCGACTTATCTCGATTTAAAAGTGTTATGCATTAGTCATTATTCCACTTTCTTTAAAACACAGTTTTATGAATAATTTTAATAAGAAGTTGTTTCGCGAGTACATTCAACCTATAGTTTTGGGTCTCTAGAGTAATTTCTACTACTATTCAGTCATGCCATCCTCATCATAATCATATCATCAAAAGCAACAGTTTGAGATACTTACCTGGGCGGATCGGTGCCGGAGACTCGGTGCCATCCCTTTCCAACCATATAATTTTAAACAAAACATTTTAAGACCACACTTTAAATCATTTTGGGCCTCAAGCCCACAGTCGAGCTTTTGAACTTGGCTCTGATACCAATTTGTAACACCCCAAACCCGGTCAATACGACACAACCGAATCTGGCATGCCACGAAGGAAAACGTTTTGAAGAAAATTGAGTTAACAATTAAATTTTAGTGAAAAACTCTTTTTTGTTCTATGTTTGTAGAAATCAGGTGTATAATAAGTTTAAAACTAATAATTTACTTTGAAATTCTATAAATAAATCTTTAAAACTAAGTTGCAGATCCATAGATTAGAAAAACCTTTTATAATTGAAATTTGGAAACTTAAGTTTTGGAAAATAGTATGAGTTATCGAAAACACTTAAGTTGTTAAATATTATCAAATGATTTATAATACCCGATGATAACGTTTAGAAAACCATTGTGTTTTCTAGTTTAGAAAACCATTGCATTTTCTAGTTTAGAAAACTTTGTGCTCAAATTATTATGTCAACCAGGTAATTCATAAAGACATATTTAAATCAAATCCAAAGCATATAAATAATCCCAAAACATAATTTAGAAAGGCCTTATTACAAATCCATATAAAGATGAAAACCAAATTAAAATAAAATAAAGTACCCAAACTGAAGTTCATGTAAAACCAAATTATTATTGCATGGCCACCTTGAGATCATCCGGCTCCTCATCCGTAATCTACGAATCACCTGAAAAGATAAGGGAGAAGGTGAGTCACCAAGACTCAGTGCATAAATCCTTTCCCCAGTTGATGCAACATACTTACATAATTATAACCAAGCAGTATATATAATGCACCCAAACCTAGCCATCCATAACTCCTTTTCTACCCCGAATGGTACCAAACCACTGGTGGTGCCAAACCACTGGTGACCCAAAGTCACGATATCCAATAATGTGGTGCCAAACCACTGGTGACCCAAAGTCACGAATAATAAAGTTGTGGGGCCAACCCACGTGTGATACCAAATCACTGGCGACGATCCCGTAATATCAAATGTGGGGCCAACCCACTGTGGTACTAAGCCACTAGGATGAGTCGCTATGAGGTGCCAAACCTCTGGTGTCCCAAAGACACGAAATAATATGTGGTACCAAACCACTGGAGGTGCCAAACCTCTGGTGTCCCAAAGACACAGATATCAAATCCTTCCCCCTCCTCTCATATCACCCATAACGATGCAACATTTATACAATTCATGCCATTATGCTTTTTTAGGAATCACATAACAAATATATCATAAATCGTATCATCATGCATCATATTGCAAAAGTCTTATCGAAACAGACTTACCCGATTCCTTGCTCATACTCTTACGGTATCATATCGAGATTTTCACAGTTTTCGACTTTAAAACATGATCAAATTATTAATATACTACCAATTTATAAAATGTGTAAGTTACACACCTGTCACTAGCGAAATCACTAAATCTCGAAGACCCGATCTATCGCACTAGATCTCCTTGTCCTACATTCGGCCAATACTTAGATTAATAACATAGACCATTCGGCCATACCACAAAATTTCGAAGGGTGAAATATCGTATAACTAACAAAATCCCTGCTCTTGACTTACCAAAATCGATTGTCAGAGAATTGAGGCTTAGATCGATTGCTTCCAAAGTCCCGAAGAGTCTAGAAGAAAATCGGTTCCTATGGTTAGAACCTTACTATCAAATGCTCAAAATTTGGCTTTTGTCCTCATGAGAAACGATAGAGAAAAAAGAAAAGGAATAAGGAAATTCGGCCAATACACTTACCTATCTTCAAAACCGATTATAGATGAACCCAAAGAAAATCTACCCTTGTTGATATTCAACCAAAATAACACCAGAAGAGAGAAAGAAGATTCGGCTATGGTGGATAGAAGACAATCAAATGAATTCGGCTAGAGTGGATAAAGAGAAAGAAAAAGAAAAGTGAAAATAGGAGAAAGAGGATTCGACAATAGAAGAAAGAAGAGAATGGAGCGAAGAAAATAGAATGGGAAAGGGATGCTTTCAACTTTGAGCAAAAGTGGAAGAAAGAAAAGAGAATTGGGGAGGAGGAGGATTCGGCAAAAAGAAAGTAAAAGAAGAAATGTGGGTTTTGAACAAATATGAAAAGAATGAAAAAGAAGGATGAGAACAAGAGAGGTTCGGCCAAGTACAATGGTGGTTTCGGTTTTTACTCAATATGGTGTACTAGGGAAATTGGCAAGGCTCCAAAAGGGTTTTTCGGCTAGACACAAAACAATGAATAATACCAATACCAAAACAAAATTTTACCTTATTGCCAAGAACACATTCGGCTAGGGAGAGTGTTTGTGGAGAGAAAAGAAAAAAATGCTCAAATGCTTAGGAAGTTTTTACTAACAAACTACCAACCTACCAAACCTTCAACAAATTCGGTTAACCCCCCTAGACCAATATGCCGTCCACATACATGGACTAGATTGCCATTAAAAAGCTTCCAAAACCTCATCCTTAATCCAAGCCTTATGTCCCCTTATCCTTCCTTAATCCATATGATTCCTTTCCCAAAGTTCAAGCTTTCCTAATCTATTATTCAACTTGCCATAAAAAAAAATTTAAAGTCCAACTTACCATATGTAAAGCTTGGCCGACACTTAATGTAAAGGTGCATAAAAATAAAGTCTTCAAAATGCACTCCATGCTATTCGAACCACTCCCCTCAAACAACCATTCATGCGTCCTATCCACCTTGCCAATAACTCCTCATGTGCTAAATTTAGACGCATAAATTAACTTAAGTGTCAAGATCACTTAATCCACTTCACTAAATTTTTAATACTAAAAATTATTCTAGCTTCACTAATAATTCCAAGCCTTCACTAGACTATATTAAACACACAATAAAATCATACCCGGCTAACACAAGTAACAAGATGATACTCAAATTTTTAGGATATTACAGATAGCCTTAAACTTTCGGCACATAGCCCCCCTTGTATGACTGAATACCTCAACTCACTCCCCTCCCTTGAATTCGGCTAACACTCAAACACTAGCTTCTCCTTGCTTTTCTCCTATTTTTCCTCTTCTCTACTCATTTAAAATATTTTGAATGAGTCAAGCATTATCCTTGCCCTTAGCCGAAATTTTAAAAAGAAATTGACCACATCTAAAGCTCATCCATCCAGTCTCCCCATGCCGTCCAACTCCCTTCCTTCCCGACGCAAAACAACTCCCAAAAGTGCTCCTTGCTGTCGCTCGAACCTAGGCCTGCACACTGCTTGTGGCGCCACTGCTTAGGGCTTTAAGTGGCGCCTCATTGCCACTTTAACAAGCCCATTTTTATGTCCAATTTCCCCTATAAATTTTCTTAAGGCCTATCATGCTTAGCTCCACTTCAAGACTTAAAATACAATATTTTCTAAGGCATTCTCCTACATTCTAAAGTTCCTGAAATTTATAAAACACACTCAACATACACATAGACATGCTTCCACATATATTTAAGCAAAAATGCACAACCCCTAAATCCTGGATATTACAGTTCTACCCCCTTAAAATAATTTCGACCTCGAAATTACCTGGCTAAAATAGGTGAGGGTATTGCTGTCGCATTGCTTCTTCCGGCTCCAAAGAAGCTTCTTCCGATCCATGATTACGCCATAATATTTTGACTAGAGGAACTGATTTCCTCCGCAACACCTTCACATCTCGCTCCAAGATCTCAATCGGCTTCTTCCTCATAGGACAAATGCGGTCTCGCCTCCACCTCCTCAACTGGTACTACATGAGACGGATCCGATTGATAACGACGTAGCATAGAAACGTGGAATACATCGTGCATCCGTCTCAACTCGAGGCAATTCTAACCGGTATGCCATCGTCCAACTTCGCTTCAATACCCGATAAGGTCCTATAAACACAGGACTTAATTTCCCTTTGCGACCAAATCTCATCACCTTCTTCCATGGCGAAACTTTAAGAAACACACGATTTCCCACAAAGAAACTCTATTTCCTTCCGCTTAAGATCTGCATCGACTTTTGCCTATCAGATGCTTCCTTCAATCGTGTTCGAATTACCCTAACCTTCTCTTCAGATTCTGCCACAATTTTTGAACCCAAAACTTGTCGTTCCCCCAATTCTGTCCAACACGTAGGAGTGCGACACTTCCGTCCATACAGCGCTTCATACGGTGCCATCCGAATACTGGCTTGATAGCTGTTATTATATGCAAACTCCGCTAAAGGAAAATATTCTTCCCAACTTCCTCTGAAGTCTATCACACAGCCCCTCAACATATCTTCCAACACTTGGATCACTCGCTCAGATTGACCGTCTGACTGTGGATGAAATGCCGTAGTGAAATCCAATCCGGTGCCTAAAGCTTGATGTAGTGCTTTCTAAAACCGAGACGTAAATCTTGGATCCCTGTCTAAATTAATCGAAACCGGTACTCCATGCAATCTCACAATTTCTGCCACATACAACTTTGCTAACCTCTGCAAAGAATAGTCAACCCGCACTGGAATGAAATGCGCGAACTTTGTCAATCGATCCACTATCACCCATACCGAGTCCTTCTTAGTAGGCATAAGGGGAAGCCCACTAACGAAGTCCATGGTGATTCTCTCCCACTTCAAGCTGCGAGAATCTTTATGGGTTTGAAGCAATCTCGACGAACTTGATGTTCAAATTGACTTGCTAACACGTTAAGCACTTCCCTACAAATTCTGTAACTTCCCGCTTAAGACCAGGCCACCAAAACTGTTCCCTTAGATCTCTATACAACTTACTACCTCCAGGATGCATAGCATAAGGGCTACTATGCGATTCTGAAGAATTCTCCGCCTTAACTCCTCGTTCTTGACATCTGGACCTTACCCTTGAAACACAATACTCCATCATTTGTTAACACCATAATCCTCTAGCCGTCCATTCTCGCACTTGCCGCAACTTAGCACTTAAATCATCATCCGCCAACCGTCCTTTTTCACCTCATTCACCATGACGACTTGACTGCAACTCGCGAAAGAAACTTCCATCGTCATACAAGCTAAATTTGTGCAAACATCGCCCTCGGATCCGACACTACTTTTCGACTTAGGGCATCTGCTACCACATTTTCCTTGCCGGGTGATACTCTATGGAACAATCGTAGTCCTTTAATAACTCCACCCACCTTGTTGTCTCGGGTTTAGCTCTTTCTCGAGTCAAGAGATATAAGGCTCTTGTGGTGCTGTGTAAATCACCGACTTTTCTCCATATAGATAGTGCCTCCATACCTTAAGAGCGAAGACCACCGCCGCCAATTCCAAGTCATGCGTCGAATAGTTAACCTCATGTGGCCTTAATTGTCGAGGCGCATAGCGACTACCTTCCCGTCTTGCATCAAAACACATCCTAATCTGTATGAGAAGCGTCACAATACACCACGAAATCCTTTCTGCATCGAGTTGAATCAAAGCCGGAGCTTGGTCAAAAAACCTCTTAAGCTTCTCAAAGCTCTCTGTCTATCTGTCCATACAAAAGGTACCTCCTTTCTCAACAACTTCACAAAGGAGCGCACTATTGATGAGAACCCTTCCACGAACCTTCCAGTAGTAGCCTACCAATCCCAAGAAACTACGCACCTCACCACGCACTTAGGTGGTTTCCGAGTCTAGCACCGCCTCAATCTTCCTAGGATCCACCCTTATCCCTTCTGCAGACACTACATGCCCTAAGAACGCAACTTCCTTAAGCCAAAATTCACACTTGCTGAATTTGGCATATAGCTTCTTTTCCCTTAACACTTGCAACACTATCCGGAGATGCTCGTCATGTTCCTCCTCCGACTTGGAATACACTAGGATGTCGTCTATGAACACAACGACGAACCGATCCAAGTAAGGTTGAAAAACCCAGTTCATCATATCCATGAACGCGGCTGGGGCGTTCGTCAATCCGAACGGCATTACCACGAACTCATAATGCCCGTATCTTGTCCGGAAAGCTGTCTTATGGATATCCACCTCCTTCACCTTAAGCTGATGATATCCTGACCGTAAATCTATCTTTGAAAATACCGCGGCCCCCTAAGCTGATCGAACAAGTCGTCTATCCTTGGCAACGGGTACTTGTTCTTGATGGTCAACTTATTCAACTGACGATAATCTATGCACATACGCATAGTTCCGTCCTTCTTCTTCACAAACAGAACCGGTGCTCCCCACGGAGACACACTGGGTCGAATGAATCCACGATCCAGCAACTCCTGGATTTGAGCCTTGAGCTCAACCAACTCCTTTGGTGCCATTCTATACGGAGCGATAGATCTTTGCGCGCCGTTCCTGTGCAACAAGTCAATTCGAACTCCACCTCCACGCTGTGGGGTATTCGAGTAACTCCTTTGGGAAAACATCCACAAATTCCCTTCTTTGTTCTAACTCCACTAACTCCCTCTTCTTTTGCATCCAACGCACTAACGAAGGTCAAAATGCCTTGCACCCTTTCCGCACCATCTTATCGACCTTTAATGCGGAAACTACGTTAGACAAATAGTTTCTTCTTTCTCCTATCATAATTATCTCCTCATCCTCAGGGTCCTTAACTCCATTCGCTTAGCCGCGCAATCCAACTTAGCCCGATGTTCCACTAGCCAATCCATGCCAAGAATGAGATCAAATTCTCTCAAGGGTAGTTCCATCAAGTCGGCAAAGAATACCACTCCCTGAATCTCTAGAGGTACATTGCAAAATATCCTATTCACCACTACAGTTTGACCTAACGGGCTTACTACAGTCATCTCCCTACTAGATAGTTCAGATGCTATGCCTAGCGTTTCGACTACTCTACATGCAACATACGAGTGGGTCGAGCCAACATCAATTAAAGCAAAGTAAGGCTTATCACTATAAGGAACATACCGGTTATGACGTCCGGTGCGTCTCCATCCTCCCTCTGCGAATCGCATACACGGACCATTGTCTTGCCTCCGTATTACCAACACCTCTCGCCGGTGTTCCCCGTCCTCTTCCCGAACCATTACCTCATCAATTGGACCACGACCCGTGGTGGCCGCGATCCACCTCTCCCGCTTTGATTAGCACCACGACTGTTGGTCGGCCCCCGTCTGTTTTCATGGGACAGTCCCTAATCATGTGTTCCTTGGACCCACACTTAAAGCATCCCCCTATCTTCTTCCAACACTCTCCTAGGTGCATCTTCCCACACTAAGTACAAGTATGCAGTCTTGTCCTCCTCAGTAGCAACTCGCTGGCCTCGCACCCCATCAACTCTCTGTCTCTTTTGAACATTCCCGATGACCACGAGGCTCCAAAACCTCTCCTTTTTGTCATTTCCTATCCGTATTCTCGCCTCACAGATTCCTTAACCCCTTCGGCTACCTTAGCCTTTTCTACCAACACTGCAAACTCCCACTCCTGCTGTGGGGCTATCAACAACCTCATGTCATCCCTCAGTCCGTCCTCAAACCGGACACATCGTTCATGCTCCGTAGCCACGATTCCTCGAGCGTACCGGCTCAACCTTAAGAATTATGCCTCGTACTCTACTACGGACTTATTCCCTTGAACCAACCTCAGAAATGCCTTCCTCTGCGCATCAATATAGCTAGTCCCAACATACTTCTTCTGATACGTCGCCTTAAAATTCTCCCAAGTGAGATCCTCAGCTATAGCACCATCCCGAACTGTGAGCCACCATTGATATGACTCATCGCGAAGTAGCGACACCACTCCTTTCAGTTTCTCCTCAGTAGTCAGATCCAACTCGTCCATAATCCGCTCCGTCGCCTCCAACCAATACTCAACCGTATTGGGCGCCACACCAGATACACCACGGAACACTTCAGCTCTATTGGCTCGGAGCTGCTCGGGTACAGATTTTCGAGCTCCCCCACCTCCACCTGCTCCAGACACCATCTCAAGAACCCACAGCATCGCCTGCGATACTGCATCATCCCCCGTCTGATCCTGATGCTCAACGCCAGCAGCTGGTGGTGGTGGTGGTACCTCATTCTCGGACCCTTGACCAGACCTAACGGGTTCCGATACGGCCATTCTGCCTCTACCATACCCTTGCACATTACGACCACGTCCCCTAGAACTCATGTCTACGATCGCGATTCAATCTATTTTAAAAAGTTTTATGCATTAGTCTTTGTTCCACTGATTACCCACGAAGAAATTTTATGTAAAGGAGTTTAGTAGTAGTTCTTTCGATCATTACAGGGTTTTCATTTCAAGTCTTCTACCCTAATTCAGAGAAGCACATCCATTCAATAGTATCTACTACACACATTCATCACTCGAACATTTTCGTCCGATCCAATCCTAGGGGTATTTTGGTAATTTGTTCTATAGGGGTATTTTGGTAATTTTCAAAATTTGGGTATCTCAATATTTTGCAAAATAGGGGTTTTCGATATTTTTGTAAAGTAAGAACATTTTAGTAGAGGTTGAGGGTAGTATGGTAATTTTTAAACTAAGGGTATTTTAGTAATTTTTTACAAACCAGGGCATTTGGGTAATTTTGTAAACTAGATTTTCTTTTTAAAATCTGGAATAGTTTTTACAAATCAAAGGGGTAATTTTGTGATTTTAAAACTAAGGTTTTTATAAAGCAGTGTAAATTGGTCCCTTTCGGGTTTTAATTATTAAATTTAGCCCGTGAATAAGTCCTCTTGGTTAAGGTGAACCGTTACTACGCACTGGTAGGATTCGAGCGAAGAGGAGGTGAGTCACTAGGGCTTGCTTAAATACCAAGCTCTTCCCCGAATCCAATCCTAGACATGCGCACAATGGTTGCCACACCCTAACTTTCGGTGACTTACTCACGGTTTTGTTTAATTAGGCCTTAAATTTTATGTAATTCTGTGTTGGAGTAAGCTAATCCTAGGGTTCAATAACTCCTAATGTACTAATCTACGTTCCCGTTATACCCACGTACAAATCATACAACAGTTAGGGGTACTTACCTGGTGGACTTCGGGTCGGAGACTTAGGTGCCATGCCAGAGAAACCTGCTCAATTCCAAAAATTTTCACAAAAACTTATTTGGGCTCAATTTTTGAAAATGTTGTGGGCTTTAAACCCAAGGCCGAGAGTTTAAAACTGGGCTCTGATACCAAATTGAAACACCCCAAACCCGACCCACGAGCCCCGACCGGATCTGGCATGTTCCTCGAGTAAAACATTTCAAATCTTGTTTGTCAATTTGGAAAATGTGGTCATTTTGAAGAGGAATCGTTAGGTGTTGGGTTCAAGTTGAACATGGTGTCTTTTTTTTTTGAAGTCCATATTAAAATAATATTTTCGTATTTAAAAACTATAAGTTAGAAGAAACTGCCGAATTTTAGGGTTTAACATTAAGTTGAAAATCGTTGGTATTTAGGTGTCAAAACATTGAACATTTATTTTAAAGATGAGTTATTTAACCTTCGAGTTAATAAGAATCGTATCGTAATAAAAATTTAGAGAGCAAGCATAAAACAATTGTAATAATAGTGGCCTTATTACATCAATAGCAAAACCCAAATAAATCAAAAACTTAATAGGAAAATCCAAATTGGAAGAAAACACTGAAATGAGCATGGCCACCACCTAGTCCTCACGACCGATCCAAATCACCGAGTATCACACGAAAAAGATATCCCACGAAGGGTGAGTCAACAGACTCAATGTGTAACAACTACCACGAACTCCCAAACGATTTAGGCATATCAATCACATATAACGAGATATAAGTAATGATGCAATCCCGAACCCAAACCTAAATAACCATCCTCTACACATCACCCGTACGACCAATCACACCGTGGGATTACTAAATTGACCCTCCATCCGCTACACATCATCGAAGATAGATCATTGCGCAGACGACATGCACATCGCCCTTATAAATTGTGGCATAGCCACGGATAATGTGACAAAGTCACGGATATTAATATGTGACATAAATCACCACATTCAGATTATGTGACATAAGTCACCAGATATTGTGGCAAAAACCACCAGATCACTTCCCCTTTTCAATATCACCCGTATGCCCCATGCGTCATACAAACATGCAGAAATAATGCAATTTACCTTATTTCACATTCGTAACAAATTCTCATATGTGTCATGTTCAATATTCATAATATTATTAACAGAGCGTTAATGGATAACGTACCTGAATCCTCCGTACCATTGAATGGTACCTTTAGCCATACTTTCATATTTTCATTAACACATATATTAATATTAATACCATAGATCTCTTAGGAATTAGTGTAGGGCTACACACCTGGTTACCAATGTGTTCACTAAATCCCGAAAGTTTGCCGAAACAGCTTATACTCCTCCCTAAAGATCATAGTTAGAATCGGCTAGACACTAACACTTGACATGACCTTGGTCGAATATTCATATTCACTTACCTTGCGGATCTAAATCTCGAAATTGTCACTTGTTTGAGGTATCTACCGAAATTCCTATAAGCATATGTTAGATCCGATTCTAACACTTAATAAACACCATAAATGGCCTTCAGCCTAATGATTACATTCGCTTACCTTAGATCTTAAAATCCCGAAAGATCTCCACTTGAAGTTGACAACAACCAAATCCCGAATTCCTCCCTTACTGCTGAAACTGACTGCACCTTTGCTTGAACCCTCAGAGATATTCGGCCTTATCAAATGGGAAAGAAAATAGATGAGGTTTACCAAGGTTCGGCAATGGTGGTGTGTTGATCTAAGGATTTCGACAATGATGAACTTTTGGGAGGGAGAAGTTCGGCCTAAGTAGAATAGAAAGAAAAGGTGAGAAGGGGGGATGGTAGATTCGGCTTACCTTAAACAAATGAGAAAAAAAACAATTGACCCTAATGTTCTTGGGATGATTCGGCCAAGGACTAAATGAGAGAAAAAGAGTGAATTTTTGGTGAGGTTTGATTATAAAAGAAAAAGGGTTGAAAGTTCACGAGAGAATAGAACAAATTCCTAAGCAAAAGAAAATAGCCAAAAATATCACTTTGATAGCCTTAAACTTTCTGGCACATAGCCCCCTTGTATGACCGAATACCTCAACTCACTCCCTCCCTTGAATTCGGCTAACACTCAAACACTAGCTTCTCCTTGCTTTTCTCCTATTTTTCCTCTTCTCTACTCATTTAAAATATTTTGAATGAGTCAAGCATTATCCTTGCCCTTAGCCGAAATTTTAAAAAGAAATTGACCACATCTAAAGCTCATCCATCCAGTCTCCCCATGCCGTCCAACTCCCTTCCTTCCTGACGCAAAAACAACTCCAAAAAGTGCTCCCCTTGCTGCTCGAACCTAGGCCCTGCACACTGCTTGTGGTGTCACTGCTTAGGGCTTTAAGTGGCGCCTCCTTGCCACTTTAACAAGCCCATTTTTATGTCCAATTTCCCCTATAAATTTTCTTAAGGCCTATCATGCTTAGCTCCACTTCAAGACTTAAAATACAATATTTTCTAAGGCATTCTCCTACATTCTAAAGTTCCCAAAATTTATAAAACACACTCAACATACACATAGACATGCTTCCACATATATTTAAGCAAAAATGCACAACCCCTAAATCCCGAATATTACAATGATTATGTGAATGAATGCTGAAAAGAATTGGATTGAGTAATATTATAAATGTTAGCACATGAATCTATAGATATGGATGAAAGTGAGTAATGGCTATGGGTGAGATTGAGTAGTGATGTGAATTGAATCAATTGATAGTTAATTTTGTATATTGAATTTGAATTGTTGAGTTAATTGTGTTATATTATGAACTCACTAAGCTTTAAAGCTTACTGTGTGAAGTCTTTCCCTATTTTACGGTGTCATTAAAGCTAGCTCGAATCCGAGGATCGTCAGCGACTCAATCACACTATCAGACATCTATTTTGGTACCTTTTTGGAAGTTGTATATATGGTATATGGCATGTATAAGCTAGTAAAGTTATGGAATGTTTGAGATGTATAAATCTTGCCATGTGATATGGCTTGATAATGGATTGATTTTGGTACATGTTTTGGCTATGTGAAAATGGTATAAATAATGTGTGTATATGATCTTGTATGAATGGTTATTGTGGTAGGCTTTGATGAAATAGAAAGGGTATATTTCATGCTTGATTTGGTAATTGAGATGGTGAATGATATGTATGTAAATTGATATTGGAATTGAACATTTAGGGATGACCCAAATTGAGTGACAATTTGGCCTTGTAAATGGCCTATAATTGTCCACACGGGTGAGCACACAGGTGTGTGTCTCGACTGTGTCCTTCACTGTCCCTATTCGAATTACGTCAGATTTGCACACGGGCCAGACACACGAGCGTGTGACAGGCCATGTGATCCTAGTTAGTAGTGTACACGTGGTAAGACATGGTCTGAGACATGGTGATACGAACTCGCCTCGGTTAGATTTGAGTCGTAAGAATTGCCCGATCGTAAATTTGAGTAAGTGAAGGCTTAGTTTTAAAAAATGGTTTAAGAAAGAAATGGAATGGTCCAAGTAGGTTCGTTGGTGTATTTAAAAGGGATGAGAATCGATGGTTGGAAATTTGGGCTAAGGGTCCAAGCTGAACTAACACAATAGAGTGTGTTAACCCGAGGCTTATATGAACACTTAGGTTGGGATAGTTGTCGGTGGAGGAAATAAGCAAGTGAATGGAAACCTCAACCCACTATCAAAGTTGATAGGAACCTCAGTATAGTTGAACACCACACTTTGGGGTTACAAAGTGATAAGTTCGGGATAGAAAAGACAAGGATGACGCCACAATGGTGCTTGATAAGTCAACAAGTCTTTGGAGAAAAATGAGAGTTGAAAACAACCCCACAAATTAACAAAGTTATAAAATTGTTCATTAGCCTCTTACAATGAAAATGCATAGCATATTTATAGCCAAAATTAGGCCAGCCGAATTGACTAAATTACTTAGCTGAAAAGTCAGCTTTTAATTCAATTAATTGAGTTTGAAGTTCTTGAAAATTCCAGGTTTCTTCCTTGTGCCTTGAGAATTTCGAAAATCAGCTTCTAGAGGCCTTGAAATTCAGCTAAATTGATTTGGAAGGCATTGGTGGCTGTATGTGCATGTAGGTTCGGCCTAGGGGCTGGTGTTCATTTAATTTGTGGCTCCTTGTTCAGCTGGACAGCCTTGAAACTCTTAAATTTGGCTTGAGTTCTCCAACAGCCTTTTAGGTGTGAAAACGTGAAATTGGGTAGCCTTGCATGTGATCACATGAAACTGAGTGGTCTGCTAGTGTGAAAGGAATTTTCGGCTGTTGGGGAGCTTTAAAATTGCATGGGGGAGCTGAACAATCAGCTTGGGAAAGAGGAACATCAGCCACTATTGGCCCTTGCCATTCCCGAAGTGATGCTTGGAGGATAGCAACCAGCAGCCCTCCTCTTAATTGCCGTCCCAATGCCCTTATACCTGCACTTAATTAAGTCAAACCATTAATTCATAATTTGAGCAGCAGACACATTAAATTCGGCAGCCACAAACACATTAAATTTGGCAGCCACACTTAAGACACAATTAAAACATGTAATAGCTGAAACAAGTTAATTGCTGCACATTAAATTTGGCTGGACAATGACACATTAAATTCATGTCTTAAGCTAGGAAAAATTAATAATATGTAATACTTAGGACATATTAAACACATATTAAAAACAGAACATATTTAATATGAAATTTAATAAGCTTATTTAAATCAAGTTTATGAGCTGAAACTAATTTAACTAACTTAATTTTAAATAACTAATTTATTCCAGCAACTTTGTTGCATGAAATTAAATAAATTCGAATCAAGCTCAATGAGCTTGCATCAAACCGAATTGAGCTCCATTGAGCTGGAATCAGGCTTGATTTTGCACTTAGGCCCCTTGAGCTTAGGCCACTCTCGATGGCGTCGGGTGGTGTCGTAACATGATGCGATAGGGTTCGCATCATACACCCCTCTTGAAAGTGATTCGTCCTCGAATTGAGCCGTTGGTCCTCGAGAACATAGTTCCTTTTACTCGTCTTTCCTCAATCGAACGGGGCAGATGGTAATCGATTCAACTAAAAAGAGTAACCATGAGTTAGTAAAAAGCAATGCAAACAAAATTGCAATCCAGGCATAATAGAAACAAGACAAGTATGACGCATGTGGATGGACAGAATCAAATTATCATGCAAACAATGTAATGCCTCGTCAAATGTTCGAAATAAAATCGAATAGATTTCGAGAAAGGCATACAAGTTAAGTTGATTCCACAAGTCATTATTGTCATGCGAGTAATGATTCAAATGGTAGACGTAATCATCACATACAAGCAATTGGAAAGATTCACATGGTTCATAAACTCGCACAATCAAACCTTGCAACTGACCTTTGGACATACGATTGCTAACAAAATCTTCAACATCACAATAATCAAAGATATGATTCTTTTTATCAATGACCAGAACAGATAGATCATAAACAGGTAAAATAGAACTTTTAAGCACGTCACGATCTAAGTGTTTTACAACAGCTAAATCATTAACACGATTCTTAACACCATTCGAGGAGAACAAAATTGTTTCATAAGTTTCAAGGGTCTCACCTTGTTTGTCTTCAAGAGCAGGAAAACAAAGATTGAATTTACCTTGCTCGATCAACACAAACCTTCACTCCGTGGGGGTATAGTGTAGTCGAAACTTTGTGGTCGAATTAACCTTTTCCAAACGATATGTGAACTTCATGAACAACCACAAGCATTTTTTAAGGAACGAATGTATATTGAAAACAAAGTTATCAAATTTCGTTACCTTATTCAAAAACCAAGGATCAAGTAGATAGAAATTATTCGTACAAAATTGATGAAGCTTGATTTTCTCACAAAATGTACCAAAACATATTCCCGGTTTAAAAACTTGATTTTGATTGTTTATGCCGAAGTGTAACAAAGGTTTTGTCAAATTAAACATGTCAATCCAAAAAGATTTTTGCATACACAATATCGAACAATCAAAACTCTTTACGAACTTCAAAACGGATTTGGAAAAACTCGATGATTTCAAACAAGGGAGCAAATTATTCACATAACCATCACAATTGAATAAATTGAGATGCTTATATGAAAATTCATGATCACGCATAATCGAGTTTCGCAGCTGACATTCAAACGTTACTTCACCAACATGGTCGACAACTCCACAAATTTCATTAGTGATGCTTTCCTTGCCATCATTTAAAACAAGTACTTCGCCATTATTCAAAGGATGGCAATCGACCATATCACCAATGTAATCACAAACATTCAAACAAGTTGGGGAAGATTGAAACGTCTTATAGCACTTACCTTCCTTACCTTGTGGCACTGGTGGACTAAGATTACCTTTGCCATTCAACGTGAAACGTCTCTCTTTTGGAAGGTAATTGAGATTCCAGCTTATGGATTGGTTCTTCAGAAACCAGAAATGAAGCAACACGAGGAAAACTCAAATGGTGGTTAGTGGAAATATTCCTCACTTGCTCTCGCTCGTCTTTTTCTTTCGTCTCTTTTTCTAACTCGATTTTATTTTTGTTCGCACACTCTTTTTCAATTTCTTTTTCAATCTCTTTTTCTTTTTCAGTTTCTTTTTCTTTTTCTCTTTCTTTTTCTATTTCTTGTTCGATGTTATTACAACTTGAGGATGATACAAAAGAATCAAAAAGATAAGTATTTGGCTCCAAAGTAGGGAAAGCGTTCTCAAAAGTATCTCGATAAGTTCTTTGGGAACGTTTCTCTGATAGGGACTTCGTCGAAGCATACGAGGAATAACTCGTACTTTCTTCTCTTCATCTTGAGGGCCTTGATGAATATGAGTCTTGATAAGAGTCTCTTCGTGAATAGTCTTTGGACATGTGTCACCGTGATGGTCGTGACTCCTTTTCTTGACTCAGTGGATTTTTCTTCTGTTGAATTCATTCCTCCAATCAGTTCAATCGCTCTTTCACGGGTTCTAATTTTCTTTGGAGCATTTGTTTCATCTCGTGAAGGAAGGCTTGACATGTTGGATCAGACAAAACATCACCGTAATCAATATTCCTTTTGATTCTCCGCGACATGATTATTTACTGAACTGAAAGAAAAATATGTTAAAAAGAACAAAACAGAAGATTTAAATACCTCACCACAAATTCTCGCAAGTTACTCGGAAAAAAAATAAAGAACGTTCACTCCGCTCGTGTTTTTCACTCGTTTTAGGCATTTATACTCTAGGATAGTCTCACCAATCTCTCTTGCCTTTTACCACTCAATTTTCGCCTCCTGAAATTCTCCGCAAACTAGGTAGACAAATCAGCTCCGTTTGGGTCGGCTTACAAAATTTGATGTGGTTTGGTGGGGAATATTATCGGGATTCGGGTAGAAAGTCGGGTTTGAATGTTGCGTTTTGGAAAGGAGAAGGGTAGAATGAGATGATCGGGAAATAGAATGAGGGAAGAACGAAACAACTCAACACCTCTTTTTTTTTAAATTCGTATATTTGTTTTTCTTTTTTTTTGTATTTCTCTTTGTTTTCCTCAAATACTATATTTTGAATACAAAATAAAAATACAACTTTTTAATTTTTTTATGATTTTTTAACGAAATAATCTCGGGACTCCCGAAAACATCGATACTTACTCAAATTTGACTAGCTCTGATACCAACTTGATACAAACTCGCCTTGATTAGATTTGAGTTGTAAGAATTGCCCGATCGTAAATTTGAGAAAGTGAAGGCTTAATTTTAAGAAATGGTTTAAGAAAGAAATGGAATGGTCCAAGTAGGTTCGTTGGTGTATGTAAAAGGGATGAGAATCGTTGGTTGGAAATTTGGGCTAAGGGTCCAAGCTGAACTAACACAATAGAGTGTGTTAACCCGAGGCTTATATGAACACTTAGGTTGGGATAGTTGTCGGTGGAGGGAATAAGCAAGTGAATGGAAACCTCGACCCACTATCAAAGTTGATAGGAACCTCGGTATAGTTGAACGCCACACTTTGGGGTTACAAAGTGATAAGTTCGGGATAGCAAAGACAAGGATGACGCCACAAGGGTGCTTGATAAGTCAACAAGTCTTTGGATAAAAACGAGAGTTGAAAACAACCTCACAAATTAACAAAGTTATAAAATTGTTCATTAGCCTCTTACAATGAAAATGCATAGCATATTTATAGCCAAAATTAGGCCATCCGAATGGACTAAATTACTTAGTTGAAAAGTCAACTTTTAATTCAATTAATTGAGCTGGAAGTTCTTGAAAGTTCCAGGTTGCTTCCTTGTGCCTTGAGATTCCAAAAATCAGCTTCCAGATGCCTTGAAATTCAGCTAAATTGATTTGGAAGGCATTGGTGGCTGTATGTGCATGTAGGTTCGGCCTAGGGGCTGGTGTTCATTTAATTTGTGGCTCCTTGTTCAGCTGGACAGCCTTGAAACTCTTAAATTTGGCTTGAGTTCTCCAACAGCCTTTTAGGTGTGAAAACATGAACTTGGGCAGCCTTGCATGTTAACACATGAAACTGATTGGTCTGCTAGTGTGAAAGGAATTTTTGGCTGTTGGGGAGCTTTAAAATTGCATGGGGGAGCTGAATAATCAGCTCAGGAAAGAGGAACATCAGCCACTATTGGCCCTTGCCATTCCCGAAGTGATGCTTGGAGGATAGTAACCAGCAGCCCTCCTCTTAATTGCCGTCCCAATGCCCTTATACCTGCACTTAATTAAGTCAAACCATTAATTCATAATTTGAGCAGCAGACACATTAAATTCGGCAGCCACAAACACATTAAATTCGGCAGCCACACTTAAGACACAATTAAAACATGTAATAGATGAAACAAGTTAATTGCTGCACATTAAATTCGGCTGGACAATGACACATTAAATTCATGTCTTAAGCTAGGACAAATTAATAATATGTAATACTTAGGACATATTAAAAATAGAACATATTTAATATGAAATTTAATAAGCTTATTTAAATCAAGTTTATGAGCTAAAACTAATTTAACTAACTTAATTTTAAATAACTAATTTATTCCAGCAACTTTGTTGCATGAAATTAAATAAATTCGAATCAAGCATAATGAGCTTGCATCAAACCGAATTGAGCTCCATTGAGCTGGAATTAGGCTTCATTTTGCACTTAGGCCCCTTGAGCTTAGGCCACTCTCGATGGCATCGGGTGGTGTCGTAACATGATGCGACAGGGTTCGCATCACATGGCCGTGGGAGGCACACGGCTTAGCCACAGGGGCGTGTGCCCTGTATTGAAAGAAAAATTTTCTAAGTTCAGTAAAGTTTTCGTATGAGATCGGTTTAGTCTCGAACCTTCTCTAAAGCATGGTTAAGGTCTCGTAGACCTTCTAAAGGGACTTCGTGTTATTGATTGATTATGATATGATCATGTGTGTGCCTTGGTGGTGTAAATGTTATGATTCGACCGGTAATGCCTTTTAACCCTAGTCTGGCGATGGGTGCGGGTTAAGGGTGTTACAGAAAATTTTCTTTACAAAACTTTCACATAATAATTCTATCATGTTGTAAAATTTAATAAAATAATAAAATAAATATTTTAACCTCGGATTTGTGGTCTCGAAACCACTGTTTCAATTTGACTCCAAAAATGGGCTGTTACAATAAGAGCCTAACAAGACGCTCACAGAGAGCTGCGTTTGTGTCCACAATATATGCTAGATCACAACTGATCGAATCATGTAACAGGACGCTCACAAAGAGCTGCAGTAGTGCACAACACATGCAGAATCACTACCGATCAGGATGCTCACAAGAACTATATAACAGGATGCTCGAGAAGGCTTTTAACAGGATGCTCATCTAAGCTATAATGTCCATAACATATGATGCGGTCTAGCCTTTGTTTAGTGAGTTAAGTCGCTTTCATTTCCCGATCATCTAACGATGAAGTTTCGCCGTTTTGTGAAGGTAGGAGGATATTTGGCTATGAATGGGAATTGATGTTCAATTAGGTTCAAAAGGGGCTAGGTTTAATGTTTTGGGTTCGGCTATTAAGGAAGAATTAGTATAGGTTGATAATAATTCGGCTAAGATGGAAAATGGAATAAAAGGGGCTTAAGAAACAAGAGTGAACCAACACTATTCTTAAGTGCTAACCCAAAACTTATACGTTCTTAAGATGGCTTGTTGAAGGAAAGATAGAAACCTCGACCCGCTATCTATGGAAGATAGGAACCTTTGTATAAAGGGTTCGAACGCCACACTACTAAAGTGATGAGTTCAGTTTAAAGAACTAGGTTGACGCCACTAGCTACGTAAATAAGTCAACAGAGTCTTTGGATGAAATTGAGAGAAGTTAATCTCACAAAATACTTAGTTTTATTCATAAAAATGGAAAAAGTTCTTTACAAGGTGAAATGAGCCGAAATTTATAGTCAATACATGGGATAGCCGAATAGGCTCTTAAGGTAGCTAAATGGTTAGCTGATAATTCCAGAATTCTTTAGGAAGGTACCTTGAAGTTTCTTGTGCATCGAGAACGGTAATGGCAGCTTCTAGATGCCTTAATTCAGCTGGAAAATTAAATGGAATGATTGGGAGCTGAAATGCATTAAGTAGGGCCATATGCTTGAATGTTCTTTAATTGTGCTGCTTGGTTCAGCCGAATGGTCTTGGGAGTAAATGAGCTACTTAGGGCACTTCATTGGTCATGAGGAGTGAACAAGCTGAATTTAGTAGTCATCTGTGTGTGAACAAGCAAAGCCGAATAGTCCTTGGTGTGAAAGGAAAAATCGGCTGGTGTGAAAAGCCTTAAATTCGCCTTGGGCAGCCAATCGGCCATCTTGGAGAGTTTAAGGGCTTGGCCGAATGCTCACTTGGGAGACACAAAGTGATACGATCCACCTCGGGGTGAGTCGAGTCGTATGTGAGTTTCCCAATCGTCTACGAGGAGGAAACAAGTCTTCTGAAAATAATCAAAAAAATAAGGATGAGTTTGCGGAAGCTTAGGTGAATTTGTTTAGAAGGTGGGATTAAGTTAGGAATGGAGGTGTTTAAATGAAAGAGTTGATTTGGATAATTAAAAGGATAGGTTCGGTTTAAGATGAAGGGAAAGAAGATGGGATTCAGTTTAAGGTTGAACAAACAATGATAGGCTGATGATAATGGAATTAGATAGATGGATAAGTGATGGTTTAGATAAATGATAGGTGATAGTTGATGGGAATAGATGAAAGAACTTAAACAAAGAATCGATTCAACACTAATAAAGTGTCACCCCGGGTTCTATATTTGTTTAAATAGTCGATGATGGACCAAGACCCGTTATCTATAAAGATAGGAACCTATGGTATAAGTTGATGGAAGAGAACGATTGACGCCACAAGCAAGAAAACTTGATAAGTCGAAATCGAAACTCGTACGAAAGATAGATAGGAGAATAATCTCACTCAATGAACAAAAGTTCATAAAATATATTCCAAAGTTCAAAAAGTCTACTTTTTACAAACTAATAACAGGTATATATAGTGCTTACATGTGGTTAGCTGAAAAGACAAATGAATTCAACTTTAATATGCATTTAAAATGGCTAAAATAAAATCTAAAAACTCTTGAATTCCTCTAGCCAAATAACAGCAACTTTATGACTCCTAATGAGCTGATTAAATGAATTTGAATGCTTAAAAAGTATCCCTTGGGTTCTTCCATGATCAATTGAAAAGTCACTAGCAAAATGAAAAGTCTCAACTTTTGGAATTCTAGCCATGTAACTCCCATCTTCAATGTGATTAATTCTTCAATTAAATTGCTTGTCAATGTCCCTTGAGTTCTCCATGATCAACCAAAAAGTCACCAGCCAAATGATGGAGAAATGATTGCTTGTAGTAAATACCATGAAGCAAACGTTATAGAAGTTGAAGACAAAAAGGTCATAAATTTAAAGAACCATAATGTTCTTCTTTATTTAATAGTAATAATGGATGTAAGATGAAAAGTCACCTGCAATTATCACATGTAACCGAAAAATTAATGCAATTATTAAACTTAAAATAAATTAACGACTAACTTAATTAAATAAACTAACACTTAAACATCATTTATTCCAGCAACTAACTTAATTAAATAAACTAACACTTAAAGCAACTAGCTTAATTAAATAAAGCATCATTAAATGAACTTAACTCATGCATCAATAAATTAACCTAGTAACTAGATTAATTAAAGAAAAAACTATTAAATTAAATTCATTAAAAGAACTCAATTAATTAAACTAAGTTGAGTTGAATTAATGACCAGCAACCATTTATTAAACTAAGATGCTTAAATGCAAGTATTTAAAATGCAAACTAAATGCAAAGCTAAAAATTAAATAAAGAGTTCAATTTAGTTGGATAAGTTCAAAGAGCTGGAATCAGCTTCATTTTGCACTTTGGCCCCTCAAACTTAGGCCACTCTCGGTGGCATCGGATGGAGTCGAACCATGATGCGACCAGGATCGCATCATACCCCCTCTTGAAAGCGATTTGTCCTCGAATCGAGCAGATGGTTCTCTCGAACGGAATTCCTTTTGCTCAGCTTTCCTCGATCAAACGGGGAGGATGGTAATCGAGACACCTGGAAAGAATAGTCGTGAATTAACAAGTATTGCTTCAAACATATTTGTAATCCACGCATAAACACAGCAACACAAGTATGACGCATGTGGAAGGATAAGATCAACTTATCATACAAAAGAAATAATGCCTTGTCAAATTTGTGGAACAAAATTGATCAATCTCTAAGGCATTCATACGATGTAAATGGATTCCATAAGTTAAAATCATCAAGCGAATAATGATTCAGATGATAAACATAAACATCACAAACAAGTATTCCAAATGTTTCACATGGCTCACTACTTCATACAACAATATCATGCAACGATCGATATATGGACCCTTTCATACAAGATTTATCAAAATGATCAAACATAAGAATCCTTTCTTCAATCCAAAAGATAGGTAGATCAAAAATAGGCAAAATAAAACGATTAAGCATTTCATGATCTAAATGTTTTACGTCAACGAAGTCAGCAACATGTGTTCTATCAACATCCAAAACAGATAGATCATAAGCAAACAAATTGGAACAGCTAAGCATATCACGATCTAATTGTTTTGCAAAAGGCAGTTCATCAATACAATGCTTGTCATCATCCGAAAAAACAAAAAAATGTATCAACAATTTCAGTAGACTTACCTTGATGCACGAAAAGACAAAGATCTTGCTTACCTTGGTCGAGCAATACAAACCTTCTCTCCGTAGGCATGTAGTGTAGTCGAAGCTTTGCATTCGATTCAACCCTTTTTGGATGGAATGTGCAATACACCCATAGAGTTTGTTTAAGGAGCGAATAAAAATTGAAAACAAAGTGAACAAATTTCGCAACCTTACTCAAAAACCTCGTATAAAAAAGATAGAAATTATACGAACATAATTGATGTTGCTTAACTTTCCAACAAGATGAATCAAAACGAATTCCTGGTTTAAAAACTTGATTTTGATTATTGGAGACAAGATGTACCAACGGTCTCGATAAATCAAACTTATTAAACCAATAAGCTTTATGCATATTGAAGATCGAGCAATCAAAACTCTTGACATGTTTTAAAACCAATTTGTAAAAACTCAAAGATTTCGTATTAGACAATGAACAAAATCAAACAAGTTGGGATTAAAAGAAAATTCATCGTCATACCTTGCATCACAATGAATGTTATTAGACAAACTCGTCTTACCATCATTTAAAATATCACAATGAATCGAGGGATGGCAAATGACGGTATTATCCATGTTTTCACACTCATTAGAAAAATTTGATGGAGTCGAAATCGCTTCAAAACACTTACCTTCCTTACCTTCCGGCGTAGGCGGTTCAATTTCACTTTCAACTTTACTTTTTTTAACCAAACAAAAACGTCGCTTGTCGGGAAGGTATTGAAGTTGGAAGTCTTCGTGCGATTTGTCGGGAACCTGAAAAATAGAATCAGAAGAAGAACAAACTTCAAACGAGTTAGTTAAATCAACTCTCTCTTTTTCTCGTTCTTCTTGTTCTCTTGTTTCTTTTTCAACATATTTTTCTATCTCAATTTCTTTCTCAATCTCAATTTTCTTTTCAATTTTCTTTTCTTCATTTTCTTTTTCTCTCACGATCTCTTTTTCTTTTTCGTTTTCTTCTTTTTCAATATCTTTTTCTTCACTCTCATTTTTATTTTCTTTTTCACTTTCTATTTCTTTTTCATTTTGATTACAACAAGAGGAAGATACAATAGAATCGAAAAGAGAAGGATTTGACTCAAAGAAGGAAGTCATTTTCTCATAGAAATCATTTGCTATCCTTTGTGAAAGGTTTTTCGATCGTGACTTCTTTGAATCATATGATGAATAACTCATGCTTTCGTGTTCATCACCGAAGTTGGCTTCAAACTCGACATATGCTTGGCTTCGCCTTGAGTTCCTCGTCGAATAAGAATCACGATGTGAACCACTTCGAGAACAATCTTTCGTGGATGAATTCTTCGATGTATATGAACCACTTTCACTTCTTCGTAAAGATTTCTCCGTGGATGGATATGTTGAAGCTTGTGAAGAAGAAATCATACCTTCTCGACGGTAATCACGAGAGGTCTCACCTTCGCGGTTTGATTCATACCATCTCGAACTTCTATATGAACCATAATCTCGATTGAAATCTCTTCTTGAATAATCTTCGAAAGCGTGTCTTCGAGACGACCTTGACTCTGACGTTCAATTTGAAGAAAGTCATTCTTGTTGGTCTCGTTCCTCGATTCGATCCAACCGCTTGTGCAACTTGTCAAACTTGGCATTTATGACTTTTTGCATTCCGTTCAACAAGTATTGATAATCGAAATCTGACAATGCTTCTTGATTCATGATGTTAGTAATGCAAAAGATAATTGATTGAAATAAAAAGAAGAAGAAAAAATTTACAAACCTCACCACAAGGCAAAAATTTACAAACCTCACCACAAGGCTCACAAGTCACACACAAATAAAAATCACTCTCACTCGTGTTTTCACTCATATTAAGGCTTTTCTTTGGTGAATACTCTCGTGCCTTTTACCTCTCGTCTTGTCTCACAAATTCATACTTTGTTTTGAAAAGACTTATCGCAGCTTGAGGGTCGGCTTCAAAATTGGTTAACAATGAAATTGATGTCGGGAATAGGGGAGGCTGAACAAAGAAAAATTTGGTATCGGGTAGGCTAAACAAAAGAGAAAGCAAATGGGGTAGAAGGATAAGTACCAACGATGGTAACGGAAAATTTGGAGATTGGGCGGTAGAAAATGATTTCGATGATCGGGAAACAGGATAGAAGAGATAGGATCCAAAACTTGCATAAACTTCAAGAACTTCACTTTTTTTTGACTTTTTTTTATTCGTATTTTTTTTTTTGAATTTTCATTTTTTTTAACACTTCAAATGCATGAAAAATACAATAAAAACAAAATTACAACTTGGATTTTTTTATCTTTTTTTTACTTCACGAACCTATTCCGGCTCTCGTCGTGGTCGAAAACTCCTCGTTTTGTAGCTCTGATACCAAATGATATGATCTGCCTCGGGGTGAGTCGAGTCGTATGTGAGTTTCCCAATCGCCTACGAGGAGGAAACAAGTCTTCTGAAAATAATTGGAAAAATATGGATGAGTTTGCGGAAGCTTAGGTGAATTTGTTTAGAAGGTGGGATTAAGTTAGGAATGGAGGTGTTTAAATGAAAGAGTTGATTTGGATAATTAAAAGGATAGGTTCGGTTTAAGATGAAGGGAAAGAAGATGGGATTCGGTTTAAGGTTGAACAAACAATGATAGGCTGATGGTAATGGAATTGGATAGATGGATAAGTGATGGTTTAGATAAATGATAGGTGATAGTTGATGGGAATGGATGAAAGAACTTAAACAAAGAATCAATTCAACACTAATAAAGTGTCACCCCGGGTTCTATATTTGTTTAAATAGTCGATGATGGACGAAGACCCGTTATCTATAAAGATAGGAACCTATGGTATAAGTTGATGGAAGAGAACGATTGACGCCACAAGCAAGAAAACTTGATAAGTCGAAATCGAAACTCGTATGAAAGATAGAGAGGAGAATAATCTCACTCAATGAACAAAAGTTCATAAAATATATTCCAAAGTTCAAAAAGTCTACTTTTTACAAACTAATAACAGGTATATATAGTGTTTACATGTGGTTAGTTGAAGAGACAAATGAATTCAACTTTAATATGCATTTAAATGGCTAAAATAAAATCTAAAAACTCTTGAATTCCTCCAACCAAATAACAGCAACTTTATGACTCCTAATGAGCTGATTAAATGATTTGAATGCTTAAAAAGTGTCCCTTGGGTTCTTCCATGATCAACTGAAAAGTCACCAGCCAAATGAAAAGTCTCAACTTTTGGAATTCTAGCCATGTAACTCCTATCTTCAATGTGATTAATTCTTCAATTAAATTGCTTGTCAATGTCCCTTGAGTTCTCCATGATCAACCAAAAAGTCACCAGCCAAATGATGGAGAAATGATTGCTTGTAGTAAATACCATGAAGCAAACGTTATAGAAGTTGAAGACAAAGAGGCTGCCGAATTTAAAGAACCATAATGTTCTTATTTATTTAATAGTAATAATGGATGTAAGATAAAAAGTCACCTGCAATTATCACATGTAACCGAAAAATTAATGCAATTATTAAACTTAAAATAAATTAACGACTAACTTAATTAAATAAACTAACACTTAAACATCATTTATTCCAGCAACTAGCTTAATTAAATAAACTAACACTTAAAGCAACTAGCTTAATTAAATAAAGCATCATTAAATGAACTTAACTCATGCATCAATAAATTAACCTAATAACTAGATTAATTAAAGAAAAAACTATTAAATTAAATTTATTAAAAGAACTCAATTAATTAAACTAAGTTGAGTTGAATTAATGACCAGCAACCATTTATTGAACTAAGATGCTTAAATGCAATTATTTAAAATGCAAATAAATGCAAAGCTGAAAATTAAATAAAGAGTTCAATTTAGTTGGATCGGTTCAAAGAGTTGGAATCAGCTTCATTTTGCACTTTGGCCCCTCAAACTTAGGCCACTCTCGATGGCATCGGATGGAGTCGAACCATGATGCGACCAGGATCGCATCACAAAGGATCAGCACACTTTCATTAATCCATCCATGCACCTATGTCGTCCAAGGGGGAGTGTACCTATATCAAATAAATCAACAAATTAAGTTCCCTTTGGACACATTAATTCGACAGCATAAAAACACATTAATCCTGCACATTAAATTCGGCCAAACATATTTAAGCCTTGTAATAGATTAAGACATATTAAAAACACACAATTAATTAAGTACTTAATTTAGAACATAATTAAAACACTTAATTAATTATAATGTCCAGATTATGACAAATTAATAACTTTTAACTAAAGACAAATTAAATATCTTATTCCAGCATAATAAAAGCAAGCTAAAGTAAGTTAAAAACGAGCTCATTGAGCTAAGAACGAGCTCATTGAGCTAAGGTTGAGCTAGTTGAGCTTGAAGGAGATTGTATGGCTTGCTCGGCTTGCTGGTCCAAGAGCTTTCAAGAAGGCCAGCAACAGTTTCGCCCCAAACTCTATCAACTAAGGCTGTTGTTGCGTCTTTGAACCTCTTAGCCCGAGCTCGGGTTATCGGACCTAAAGGTAGCTCGAGTGGATCCATGTCAGCTCTTGGTAACCCTTGGGACTTAGCCGTATCATTCCCCCCTCTTCGAAACAATTTTCCCCCAAATCATCGCCTACATCATAGGGAGATAAATCAGATATGTTAAAACTCGCGCTTATGTTATACTCACCTGGAAGGTTGAGCTTGTAAGAATTTTCGTTAATTCAATCCAACACTTGGAAGGGTCCATCTCCTCTCGATAATAGTTTCGACCTCTGTTGAGCTGGAAACTGTTCCTTCCTCATGTGAACCCAAACCCAATCTCCGGGTTCGAACACTACTTGCTTCCTTCCTTTGTTAGCCTTGCGCATGTATTGTTCGGTCATTACCTCAATGTTGGCCCTTACTTTTTGGTGTAGTTGCTTCACGTACTTAGCCTTCCGTTTAGCATCTACATGAACAAGCTGATCATTAGGCAAAGGAATTAAATCAAGTGGAGTCAAAGGGTTGAAACCATAAATAATCTCAAAAGGTGAGTGTTTAGTCGCTGAATGAACGGATCTATTATAAGCAAACTCGATGTGTGGCAAACACTCCTCCCATGACTTAAGATTCTTCTGAATAATAGCTCGCAGCAAGGTTGACAATACGCGATTCACCACCTTTATTTGGCCATCTGTTTGGAGGTGACAAGTTGTTGAAAATAGTAGCTTTGTTCCAAGCTTTCCCCACAACGACCTCCAAAAGTGACTAAGGAAGTTCGCGTCCTGGTTAGAAATAATTGTTCTCGGAATTTCATGCAATCTAACGACTTCCTTAAAGAACAAATTAGCAACATTAATGGCATCGTCAGTTTTCGAGCAAGCTATAAAATGAGACATTTTTGAAAATCTATCTACAACAACAAAGATCGAATCTTTTCCAGTTTTAGTTCTCGGTAAGCCAAGGACAAAGTCCATGGAAAGGTCGACCCATGGCTCTTCATGTATTGGTAGTGGCGTGTATAGTCCATGTGGGTTGATCTTGGATTTTGATTTCTTGCACGTCACGCATCGAGCGTAAATTTTCTCAACGTCCCTATTCATCCTCAGCCAAAAGAAATGCTCTTAGAGCATGGCCAAGGTCTTGGCTACTCCGAAATGGCCCATGAGGCCACCACTATGTGCCTCACTCACCAGCAAGTTCCGAACTAAACTTTGCAGAACGCAAAGCTTGCCTTCTCGAAAGAGGAAGCCGTCACACTTGTAAAACTTATCAACAGCGATATTTTCACAAGATCTATAAATTTCCCCAAAATCAACATCAGCAGCATACAAGTCTTTCAAGAAAACAAATCCAAGCAATTTAGAGTCCAAATAAGATAAAAGAGTATATCGTCTTGACAACGCATCAGCCACTATATTTTCCTTACCTTTCTTATACTTTATAATATAAGGAAAAGTTTCTAAGAATTCTACCCACTTAGCATGTCGCTTGTTCAATTTAGTTTGGCCCTTGAGGTGCTTCAATGCTTCATGGTCCGAATGGATTATGAACTCCTTGGGCCACAAATAGAGCTGCCAAGTTTCTAAGGCTCGAATCAGGGCGTACATCTCTTTGTCATACGTCAGGTAGTTTAGCGTGGCTCTGTTCAACTTCTCACTAAAATATGCCACGGGCCTCCCCCATCTTGAGTTAGCACGGCTCCTATTCCGACACCTGAGGCATCACATTCAATTTCAAACATTTTAGAAAAGTCAGGAAACACAAGCAAAGGTGCATTAGTTAAACAATATTTAATAGAGTTAAAGAATTTCTCTTGTTCTTCATCCCAATGAAAAGCTGAAGACTTCTTGATCACACTCGTTAAAGGTGCGGCCAATGTGCTAAAGTTCGGGTCGAATCACCGATAAAAGCTCGCCAAGCCGTGGAAGCTCCTCACTTGGCTTATGCTCGTTGGTCTAGGCCATTCTTAGATTGCTTTCACCTTGTCTTAGTCTCCCTCAAGTCACTCTGAACTAACTACAAAACCATGTTTCGTCTAAAAAGCAGTTTTCCACTCGTCACCTTCGCGCATCTGAATTTGGTGATACCCGCTCTTAAGGTCGATCTTGGAAAATAGTTGTGCACCACTTAACTCGTCTAACATATCATCTAGACGCGATATTAGATGTCGGTACTTTATAGTTATCTTGTTCACCGCGCGGTAGTCGACGTACATGCACCACGTTCCGTCTTTTTTTGGCACCAATAATACCAGTACGGTGCAAGGACTGAGGCTTTCTCGTATGTACCCCTTCTCCATAAGCTCGTTCACTTGCCTTTGCAACTCATTGGTTTCCTCAGGGTTGCTACGGTAAGCCGGGCGATTCGGGATGGAAGCTCCGAGAATGAAGCCAATTTGATGTTCAATCCCTCGAATGGGTGGCAACCCACTAGGGACTTCATCCGGGAATACGTCACCAAATTCCTGCAAAAGAGAAACAATTGAAGAGGAAAGATTTTTATCCAAATCGTTAGTGTTCAAAAGGTTTTCCTTGTACATAAGTACAAGAACCGATTGCTTCAACAAATAAGACTTTCGAATATCACTCTCTTTTGCAGAAACACTCATTTTGTTGATCTCTTTTTCTTTACTCATTTTGTTTTCACGCTCCTTGTTCTTTTCTCTCGGATTGATCACTTGTTTTCCTTTCTTTTTCTCACTTTTCTTTTCACTCTCTTTTTCACTCTTCTCTTTTTGTCTACTCTCTTTAAATTTTTCAATGGAGTCTATTAGCTTCAATTGATCTTCATAAACTTCTCTTGTCATCAATAGAGCCAGAGTCACACTTTTCCCGAGGTGTTTGAAAGTGTAGCGATTCGTATAGCCATCATGGATAAGTTTGTGATCAAATTGCCACGGACACCCCAACAACAGATGACCGGCATGCATGGGCACCACGTCGCAAAGAACCTTATCATTGTACTTGCCGATGGAAAAGAAAACTAAGACTTGTTTGGTCACCTTCAATTCCCCACCGTTGTTGAGCCATTGAAGTTTGTAGTGATGAGGATGCTTAGTTGTTGGCTAACCGAGTTTTTCCACCATCAAAGTACTGGCTATGTTCATGCAACTTCCGCCATCCACGATCAAACTACACACCTTGCCTTGGACATGGCAACATGTATGGAAGATATTCTCTCTTTGCTGCTCATTCTCCATGCTTTGAAGGCTTAGAATTCGTTTAATAACGAGGATTTCACCCTCAATAGCATATTCAAGTTCTTCCTCCTCATCGGCGATTGCGTCAGATTCTTTGTCTTTTTCATCCTCCGACTCAATTTTACCATTGGGTCTCACAATCACATTGCTTTGATTAGGGCACTGGCTGGCGATGTGCCCCCTCCCTAAACATTTGAAGCATTTGATATCCCTTGATTGGTTTGGAAAGGCTACGCCCTTGCCTTTGCTAGTTTCGCCAATGGGCTTGCTAGGCTTTGCAGACACCGCTTGGTCCTTCACACGGTTTGGTAGATCTTTCTTACTCGTGCCTTGACCCCATTTTGAAGTGGCGTTGGAGTTGGGAAAGGTGATACAGTCCCGGCTTTGAGATGAAATTGAGATGTATGCGTAGTTGCCCGATTGTAAACAAGAAATACAAAAAATAGATGATAGATGAAGAATAGTTAATGTAAAATAGAAGAAGTATAGATTTAGGTGTGAAGGTATGAAGTTCGGTTAAGCTGAAGTACGAGAGGGTTGGGATTAACTCGGGTTTAGAAGAGGTATTCGGGAAATGATCTCAATTTAGAGTTAGTTCAGGATTGGTACGAATGGGTTGAGGTTGGAAGTTCAGTCGGGATAGTAAATCGGGATAATAGTTTGAAGGGGTTCGATTTTAAGGGGGATACTTAAGAAGTTACGAAAATAGATCGAAAGATGTTCGAGTTTCGATTTTAGAAAGGAAGGTTTTGATTTAAGGCTTAAGAAACAAGTAAGAACCAATACCGAAAGGTATCGACCCGGGGTACTTATACAGTTCTTAAGCTCAAGTTTGGATGGGAATCGAACCTCGACCCACTATCAAAATACGATAGGAACCTCGGTATATGAAAGGTAATCAAAAGAATAGGTTGACGCCACTAGCTCACTAGATAAGCCAACGAATCCTTAAAATGAAGTTGGAGAAAGTGTCTCACAAATTCGACAGAGTATCGATATAAAATTCATCAAAAGTTCTTTACAAATGGTAATTTTTGAATATTTATAGTCCTTAAGAAGCCAACCGAAAAGACATAAAAATTAGCTTAATTTCTAAGTAAAATTCGGCCCTTTAATGTCCTAGATTAGTCTAGAATTTTTGACCTTTAGTTGCTGTCCACATTCATCCATGAAACTCAAAAGTTCAGCTTCTAGAAAAGCTTGGTTCAGCCGAATTCAATGCAAGGGAAAAAGGAGCTGAATGGCCCTTAAGATTCGGCCTAGGGACGTGCATGGCTAGCTTTGGAAAGCCGAATGGTTTTGCCTTGTCCTAATCTGCATTGGAACGTGAAAAGGAACTCCCAAAGTCCCATACCAGCCATTAAGTACAATCCCTACACATGGAGCATCAAACCAGCATGTAACTAAAGCCGTCTCTCCCTCTTTAGTGCATGGTCGTTTGTTTTCACGAAGCAATCAACCACTTAAATTCTTTGCCATTCACGAAGCATTCTTCCTCTTAATTCCTTGTCATTCATAGAGGCACCTAGAAAGATGATGGAACCAGCACATTAATGGTGCCTTTTTACTTTCACGATGCGTCCAAGACATGCATGTAACATGGAATTTAATGCCGTCCAAAACATGCTCCAACATAGCATTTAATAATGTTTCATGCATGCTGCTGGTTGTCCCCCTTTAATGGACGTTTGGAAAAATGAAAAAGGCATGTTGGGGAGCACAAACGTCAACCCTTAAAGTCCCATGTGTGCTCCAATGCTTCCTTAAATGTAGTTGCCGCCCATGCCTTAAATGATGTCCCAAAAAGCACCTGCACATGAATGATTCGGCCATTAGTGTCTAGCAACTTAAGACAACATTTAAAACATGTTTTTGGCTGGACAAATTAAATAATGGTTGGTCAATGCTCCTATTAATTTTGGCTGGAGTTTTGAAGACAACTTAAATGCATAATTCGGCCAATAAATGTTAAGTAGTAGCAAGCTATTAATTATGTCCTAAAACTAGACATATTAATTTTACTATTAATCATGCACAAATTTAAGACTAATTTAAACTTATTTAAATGAATCAAAATAATTAAAAATAAATATTTATTATGTCTGAATTTTTATTTATTATTTTCCAGCTAATTAAGTAGCTAAGGCTGAATGGCCATATAGAGCTCTTCATGAACATGAGCTTGTAGAAGCATGCAACACGAAGTTGAAATAGCGTTCGAGCTAGTCTTAGCATCGTCCCAAGCTTGCTGAATTAGAGCTCCGATTGCCTCCTTAAATTGTTTCGCACGAGCTCTCATAATCGGCCCTCAAGGTAGCACGATCGGATCCCAGGAACTTGGCTCATGATAAGGCGTGCCCGTATCATCCTCCCCCTCTTGAGAATGACTTGTCCTCAAGTCAGTACCTGCATTAAACGGAGTTAAGTCAGCCACATTAAAACTAGCGCTGATGTTGTACTCACCTGGCAATTCAAGTTTATATGAATTCTCATTGGTTCGCTCAATGATTTGGAAGGGACCATCTCCTCGAGGTGATAATTTAGACCGTCGTCGAGCCAAAAATTGTTCTTTTCTCATGTGCACCCAGACCCATTCTCCGGGTTCAAACACAATTTGTTTCCTTCCTTTGTTGGCTCGCTGGGCGTATTGCTCGGTCCTAGCCTCGATATTTTTGCGCACCTTTTTATGCAGTTCCTTGACATAGTCTGCCTTTTTCCTAGCATCAGGATGAACAAATTTGTCAGTAGGCAAAGGTAACAAATCAAGGGGAGTTAGAGGATTAAACCCGTAAACAATCTCAAAAGGAGAAAACTTAGTCACAGAATGGACAGATCGGTTGTAGGCAAACTCGATGTGGGGTAGACATTCTTCCCACGTCCTCAGATTCTTTCTCACCAATGCTCACAGCAAGGTCGATAGGACTCGGTTTACCACCTCGATTTGTCCATCCGTCTGAGGATGACAAGTGGTCGAAAACATTAGTTTCATTCTGAGCTTTCCCCATAACGTCTGCCAGAAATGACTTAGAAACTTGAAATCTCGGTCCGATACGATCGTCCTCAGAACTCCATGTAGTCGTACGATTTCCCTAAAAAATAAATTTGTAATATGCACAGCATCGTCAGTCTTAGCACAAGAAATAGAATGAGACATTTTAGAGAAACGATCAACTACAACAAATATCGAGTCCTTCCCGGTTTTTTATCTCGATAATCCAAGGATGAAATCCATGGATATGTCGGCCCAAGGAGTGTTTGGAATAGGAAGGGGCGTGTATAAACCATGAGGCTGAACCCGCAATTTTGCTCGTTTGCAGGCTATGCAACGCTCGCAGATCTGTTCGACATCCTTTCTCATCCCCGGCCAAAAGAAGTGTTCTTGTAGAGTTGACATCGTTTTGTCTCGTCCGAAGTGACCCATAAGGCCACCACTATGTGCCTCTAACACGAGCAACTCTCGAATAGAGCCGTGCGGTATACATAGTTTGTTCTCTTTGAAGAGAAATCCTTCGTACCTATAAAACTTATCAAAGGCTCCATTTTCACAAGCAATATATATATTCCCAAAGTCAACATCATCAACATACAAGTCCTTTATATGATGGAAACTAAGCAATTTAGAGTCAAGAAAAGTCAATAGAGTATACCTTCGTGATAACGCATCAGCCACTACATTTTCTTTACCTTTCTTGTACTTGATTACATACGGAAATGATTCTAAATACTCGATCCATTTTGTATGTCGTTTGTTGAGCTTATGCTGACCTTTGATGTACTTGAGTGCTTCGTGATTCGAATGAATAACGAACTCTTTCGGCCTTAAGTAATGTTGCCACGTTTCGAGCGATCTTATGAGGGCGTACATTTCCTTGTCGTACACGGGGTAATTAAGAGCAGCTCTGCTCAATTTCTCGCTGAAGTACGCCACCGGTCTTCCAGTTTGAGTTAGAACGGCTCCGATCCCTACACCTGAAGCATCACACTCAATTTCAAAAGTTTTAGTAAAATCAGAAAGGGCTAATAAGGGAGCTTTAACAAGACACTCTTTAATAGTGTTAAAAGATCATTCTTACTCATCGGACCAATGAAAGGCCGAATTCTTCTTGATCACACTCGTTAGAGGAGCGGCTATCGTGCTGAAATTGGGCACGAATCGGCGGTAGAAGCTAGCCAACCCATGAAAGCTTCGTACTTGGCTGATCGTTGTTGGACGTGGCCATTCTTGGATGGCTCGAACCTTCTCTTGGTCTACCTCTAGGCCATTTGCACTCACGACATATCCTAGAAACACAACCTTGTCAGTGCAAAAAGAACATTTCTTAAGATTAGCGTACAATACCTCTTTTCATAATGTTTCCAAGATCGCACGCAAGTGTTGCACATGTTTCTCCAAGGATTTACTGTACACTAAGATATCATCAAAATAAACGACACATGATTTTCCAATAAAAGCTCGTAAAACATGATTCATAAGACGCATGAAAGTACTCGAAGCGTTTGTAAGTCCGAATGGCATTACCAACCATTCGTATAAACCTAGCTTCGTCTTGAAGGCCGTTTTCCACTCGTCGCCCTCGCGCATTCGTATTTTGTGGTATCCACTTTTGAGATCAATCTTTGTAAAGACTCTCGCTCCACTTAACTTATCGAGCATATCGTCGAGTCGGGGTATCAGGTGTCGATATTTGACGGTGATCTTATTGATGGCGCGACAGTATACACACATACGCCACGAACTGTCTTTCTTCAGTACTAGTAACACTGACACTGCGCAAGGACTCATGATCTCTCGAATATATCCCTTTTCGAGCAATTCGATGATTTGCTTTTGGAGCTCTTTTGTTTCCTCGGGATTGCTCCGGTACGTAGGTCAATTGGGTAAAGTAACTCCAGGCACCAAGTCGATTTGGTGTTCTATGCCTCGAATGGGAGGCAAACCACTTGGTATCTCCTCCGGAAAGATGTCTTCGAATTCCTGAATCAGAGACAACACAGAAGAAGGAAGATTCTCGGGTAAATTGTTAGTGTTCAAAAATGCTTCCTTGTACAGAGGTAAATACATCGGGTGTCTCAAACACAAAGCTTTCTGAATGTCACTCGCTTTCGCAAAAATGCTCATTTTCCCACTCACTTTTTCATCTTTCTCTTTTTCTTTCTTTTGTTTTCTCTCACTTGTTTTTTCACTCTTATTTTTCTCTCGCTCATTTTTCTTAATTTTCTCTTTTATATTCTTTTCTTTTTCTTTTGATTGATCAATGGAAATCCTAAGTTTTTACTTATCATCAAATACTTGCTTAGGCGTTAAGGGGGCAAGTGTCACATTCCTTCCAAGATGCTTGAAGGAATATCGATTAGTGTAGCCATCGTGCATCACTCGGCGGTCGTATTTCCATGGATGTCCCAAGAGTAAGTGGCCCGCGTGCATCGACACTACGTCACATAGCACTTCATCGGAGTATTTCCTGATGCTGAAGGATACTAAGACTTGCTTTGTAACTTTAAGTTCTCCGCCATCGTTAAGCCACTGAAGCTTATACGGAGTCAGATGCTTTGTCATTGTTAAGCCTAGCTTTTTCACCATGAGGGTACTTGCTACATTCGTGCAACTCCCTCCGTCGATGATAAGGCTACAAACCTTGCCTTGCACATGGCATCTCGAATGAAAGATATTTTCTCGTTGCTCCTCGTTTCCTACACTTTGAAGATTGAGGCTTCGCTTCACGATGAGCAACTCGCCTTCAACAGGCTGTTCTATGTCCTCATCAGCCTCAGAATTGGATTCGAACTCAAGTTCTTCTTCGTCTTCAGTTTCAATCTCTCCGTCAGCCTGCATCACCAAAGTTCGTCTATTCGGGCATTGACTTGCGATGTGTCCTCGGCCAAGGCACTTGAAGCATTTTATGTCCCTCGATCTAACATTAGAACTTTCTGGGGCCTTGCCTTTGCTTGTTTCGGCCAAAGGCTTGTTTGTCTTAGGGGTGAAAGTAGAGTCTTTCAACTTGCTCGCGGGGAACCCCTTGCTTGTGCTCTGGCCCCACTTAAAGGGTTTAACATTGGAGTAACCTCAGGATGCTCTTTTTTGCTTCAATTGCTTTTCAACCTTAATAGCCATGTGGACCATATCTTCCATCTCGACATAATGTTGCAATTCTACAACATTGGCTAACTCCCGGTTAAGTCCAGCTAAGAATCGAGCCATGGTAGCTTCCCGTTCTTCTTGGATATTAGCTCGGATCATAGTGACCTCCATTTCTTTGTAATAATCTTCGACGCTTCTCGTCCCTTGTGTAAGATGTTGGAGTTTTTTATGTAACTCCCGGTGGTAGTAAGAGGGATGAATCGTCGCCTCATGGCCACTTTCATCTCGGTCCAAGTAGTGATTGGACGTTCGCCGTTGCGCCTTCGACTCGTAGTCAACTGATCCCACCAGATCATGGCATAGTCGGAAAACTCTATAGTGGCTGGTTTGACCTTTTTGTACTCAGAGTAATTATGATAATCGAACACGAGTTCGATCTTCTTTTCCCATTCCAAATAGGCTTCAGGATCTGACTTGCCTTGGAAAGGAGGGATGGTCAACTTGATGTTCTTGAGATCATCATCTTCCCGCCTCCGATCTCTTTGGCTGCGGTTTCGGGGATCTCTCCTTCCAACACTGATGTTGGACTCATGGTCGCTTTCGCCTTCACTAAATTCATTAACGTCTTCGTCAATTTCCCTTTGTTACTCTCGCCTTTGATTAGGCCGTCCATGCCGTTGTCTAGCAACTTCAGGAGTCACTTCTCGTGGTCTTTGGGCTTCCACTTGAAAAAGTTGATCTTCAAGAGGGTTGAGCCTCCGATCGAGTAGCCTTTCCATTTCTCGCAAGAGGGCTTGCATTTGCAAGTCAGGAACATTTTGAACCGGTTGTCTTCCTTGTTGTTCCTCCGCATTTCGCCCAGCATCTTGAGACATTTTAGCAGAACTAATTCCTCACAAACAAATCCTCACAGTTCACTCAGAAAGAAAGAAGCTTAATGACACTCAAACTCGTGTTTACACTCTTGGTTCGGCTTTTACCTCCCCTCGATTGGTCTCACAATCTCGTGCCTTTTACCTCTACACTTTCTCGTGATTTCATTGTTCGGATTCGCCAAGGCCTATTAAGGCTTAGGGGGTCGGTCACAAACGAGTTTCAAGGGTTGTAACGTACTAAGGTGTTGGGTAGGCTGAAAGAAGAAAGTTTCAAGTGGGTTTAGAACAAAAGAACTAGAGTGGGATCGAGAGAAAGAAGTAGTTTACAGAAGAAGAAGGAATATCGAATTCGATCGAACCTTTTTTTTGTTATTCACAATTTTTTTAAATACGAATTTCTTTTTTTATATTATATACGTTTTTTTTTTAAATTTGAATTTTTTTTAAAACTTACTTCGAATCTTTGCTTAATAGCTTCGAAATAGTCGTTGGAGCTTCATAATTCTCGGTTTAAATAGCTCTGATACTAGATGATACAGTCCCGGCTTCGAGATGAAATTGAGATGTATGCGTAGTTGCCCGATCGTAAACAAGAAAAACAAAAAATAGATAATAGATGAAGAATAGTTAATGTAAAACAAAAGAAGTATAGATTTAGGTGTGAAGGTATGAAGTTTGGTTAACCTGAAGTACGAGAGGTTCGGGATTAACTCGGGTTTAGAAGAGGTATTCGGGAAATGATCTCAGTTTAGAGTTAGTTTGGGATTGGTACGGATGGGTTGAGGTTGGAAGTTAAATCGGGATAGTAAATCGGGATAGTAGTTCAAAGGGGGTTTAGTTTTAAGGGGGATACCTAAGAAGTTATGGAAATAGATCGAAATATGTTTGGGTTTCGGTTTTAGAAAGGAAGGTTTCGATTTAAGGCTTAAGAAACAAGTAAGAACCAATACCGAAAGGTATCAACCCGGGTTACTTATACGGTTCTTAAGCTCAGGTTTGGATGGGAATCAGACCTCGACCCACTATCGAAATACGACAGGAACCTCGGTATATGGAAGGTAATCAAAAGAATAGGTTGACGCCACTAGCTCACTAGATAAGCCAACGAATCCTTAAAACGAAGTTGGAGAAAGTGTCTCACAAATTCGACAGGGTATCGATATAAAATTCATCAAAAGTTCTTTACAAATGGCAATTTTCGGATATTTATAGTCCTTAAGAAGCCAACCAAAAACACATAAAAATTAGCTTAATTTCTAAGTAAAATTTGGCCCTTTAATGTCCTAGATTAGTCTAGAATTTTCGACCTTTAGTTGCTGTCCACATTCATCCATGAAACTCAAAAGTTCAGCTTCTAGAAAAGCTTGGTTCAACCGAATTCAATGTAAGGGAAAAAGGAGCTGAATGGCCCTTAAGATTCGGCCTAGGGACGTGCATGGCTAGCCTTGGAAAGCTGAATGGTTTTGCCTTGTCCTTGGCTGCATTGGAATGTGAAAAGGCACTCCCAAAGTCCCATACCAGCCATTAAGTACAATCCCCACGCATGGAGCATCAAACCAGCATGTAATTAAAGCCGTCTCTCCCTCTTTAGTGCATGGTCGTTTGTTTTCACGAAGCAATCAGCCACTTAAATTCTTTGCCATTCACGAAGCATTCTTCCTCTTAATTCCTTGTCATTCACTGAGGCACCTAGAAAGATGAAGGAACCTACACATTAATGGTGCCTTTTTACTTTCACGATGCGTCCAAGACATGCATGTAACATGGACTTTAATTCCGTCCAAAACATGCTCTAACATAGCATTTAATAACATTTCATGCATGCTGCTGGTTGTCCCCCTTTAATGGACGTTTGGAGAAATGAAAAATGCATGTTGGGGAGCACAAACGTCAGCCCTTAAAGTCCCATGCGTGCTCCAATGCTTCCTTAAATGTAGTTGCCGCCCATGCCTTAAATGATGTCCCAAAAAGCACCTGCACATGAATGATTCGGCCATTAGTGTCTAGCAACTTAAGACAACATTTAAAACATGTTTTTGGCTGGACAAATTAAATAAAGGCTAGTCAATGCTCCTATTAATTTCGGCTGGAGTTTTGAAGACAACTTAAATGCATAATTCGGCTAATTAATGTTAAGTAGTAGCAAGCTATTAATTATGTCCTAAAACTAGACATATTAATTTTACTATTAATCATGCACGAATTTAAGACTAATTTAAACTTATTTAAATGAATCAAAATAATTAAAAATAAATATTTATTATGTCCAAATTTTTATTTATTATTTTTCAGCTAATTAAGTTGCTAAGGCCGAATGGCCATATAGAGCTCTTCATGAACATGAGCTTGTAGAAGCATGCAACACGAAGTTGAAATAACGTTCGAGCTAGTCTTAGCATCGTCCCAAGCTTTCTGAATTAGAGCTCCGATTGGCTCCTTAAATTGTTTCGCACGAGCTCTCGTAATCGACCCTCGAGGTAGCATGATCGGATCCCGGGAACTTGGCTCATGATAGGGCGTGCCCGTATCAAAAGGTCCGGATGGATCCTTTTCTCTTTAATTGCTTATCCACCTTTATGGCGACGTGCACCATGTCGACTACTTCGACATAATGTTGAAGCTCCACCATGTTGGCGATGTCGCGGTTAAGACCGGCTAAAAATCTAGCCATGGTCGCCTCTCGATCTTCCTCCACATCTATACGGATCATGGCAGTCTCCATCTCTTTGAAGTAGTCCTCCACGCTTCGATTACCTTGCGCAAGGTTCTGAAGTTTTTGGTAAAGTTCACGATGATAGCAGGAAGGGATAAATCTCTTTTGCATTACAACTTTCATCTCGGTCCAAGTGGATATTGGCCGCTCCCCGTTCCTTCTCTGACTCGTGGTTAATTGATCCCACCAGATCATGGCGTAGTCAAAAAACTCAATCGCTGCTAACTTCACCTTTTTACTCTCCGAGTAGTTGTGGCACGCGGAGACCAACTCTATTTTCTTCTCCCATTTTAGGTACGCCTCCGGGTTAGATTTACCTTGGAATGGTGGTATGGATAGCTTGATGTTTTGATGCGATCCTGGTCGCATCATGGTTCGACTCCATCCGATGCCATCGAGAGTGGCCTAAGTTTGAGGGGCCAAAGTGCAAAATGAAGCTGATTCCAGCTCTTTGAACTGATCCAACTAAATTGAACTCTTTATTTAATTTTCAGCTTTGCATTTAGTTTGCAGTTTAAATACTTGCATTTAAGCATCTTAGTTCAATAAATGGTTGCTGGTCATTAATTCAACTCAACTTAGTTTAATTAATTGAGTTCTTTTAATGAATTTAATTTAATAGTTGTTTCTTTAATTAATTTAGTTACTAGGTTAATTTATTGATGCATGAGTTAAGTTCATTTAATGATGCTTTATTTAATTAAGCTAGTTGCTTGGAATAAATGATGTTTAAGTGTTAGTTTATTTAATTAAGCTAGTTGCTGGAATAAATGATGTTTAAGTGTTAGTTTATTTAATTAAGTTAGTTGTTAATTTATTTTAAGTTTAATAATTGCATTAATTTGTCAGTTACATATGATATTTGCAGGTGACTTTTCATCTTACATCCATTATTACTATTAAATAAAGAAGAGCATTATGGTTCTTTAAATTCGGCAGCCTCTTTGTCTTCAACTTCTATAATGTTTGCTTCATGGTATTTACTACAAGCAATCATTTCTCCATCATTTGGATGGTGACTTTTTGATTGATCATGGAGAACTCAAAGGACATTGACAAGCAATTTAATTGAAGAATTAATCACATTGAAGATGGGAGTTACATGGCTAGAATTCCAAAAGTTGAGACTTTTCATTTAGCTGTGACTTTTCAGTTGATCATGGAAGAAATCAAGGGACACTTTTTAAGCATTCAAATTCATTTAATCAGCTCATTAGGAGTCATAAAGTTGCTGTTATTTGGCTGGAGGAATTCAAGAGTTTTTAGATTTTATTTTAGCCATTTAAATGCATATTAAAGTTGAATTCATTTGTCTCTTCAGCTAACCACATGTAAGCACTATATATACCTATTATTAGTTTGTAAAAAGTAGACTTTTGAACTTTGGAATATATTTTATGAACTTTTGTTCATTGAGTGAGATTATTCTCCTCTCTATCTTTCGTACGAGTTTCGATTTCGACTTATCAAGTTTTCTTGCTTGTGGCGTCAATCGTTCTCTTCCATCAACTTATACCATAGGTTCTTATCTTTATAGATAACGGGTCTTGGTCCATCATCGACTACCATTTTTCCACCTTAAACAAATATAGAACCCGGGGTGACACTTTATTAGTGTTGAATCGATTCTTTGTTTAAGTTCTTTCATCCATTCCCATCAACTATCACCTATCATTTATCTAAACCATCACTTATCCATCTATCCGATTCCATTACCATCAGCCTATCATTGTTTGTTCAACCTTAAATCAAATCCCATCTTCTTTCCCTTCATCTTAAACTGAACCTATCCTTTTAATTATCCAAATCAACTCTTTCATTTAAACACCTCCATTCCTAACTTAAACCCACCTTCTAAACAAATTCACCTAAAGCTTCCGCAAACTCATCCATATTTTTCTGATTATTTTTCGAAGACTTGATTCCTCCTCGTAGATGATTGGGCAATTCACATACGACTCGACTCACCCCGAGGCAGATCGTATCATGTTTTTCAAGTCGTCATCAACATGTCCTCATTCTCTAGGGGCCCGATTCCTTTGACCGCGTCATCTTTCACTTTGATCTGACTCTTGGTCACTCTTCACCTCACTTGGATCGTATAGATCGTCATCATGGAGTCTCGCTCGCCCTTGCTCTTGTCTTGGACCTTGGGGCATTCTTTCCCGTTGACCACTCTCTTTGACTCGATCCAGATGTTCATTGATAGATTCAAGCTCGTTTCAGAGCATTCGTTGAAATTCCCGCAATAGGGCTTGTTGGCCTAAATCACCTCCTCCTCCGGGTGTGACATTTCTTATCGGTTGTCTTTCGGGTCTTTCCGCCATATTGCGCTCAGGACTTCTAGACATAATTCTTTAACCTCACCACAAAACCTCTCGTTCACTCGGAAAGAAAGAACAGATGTCACTCACACTCGTGTTTGCACTCTTTTCAGCTTTTACCTCCTCTCTAATGTGCTCACACACTCGTGCCTTTTTTCGCTCTTTTCTTCTCACGTGATTTTGTATAAGACTCGATGAGACTTTATCTCTAGCCTAGAGGGTTGATTTCAATTGGGTAACAATGGTAATGTCATTTCCGATGTAAGGTTGGCTGAAAGAAACAAGAATGTGTTATAGAGTGTGGCGTGAAAGGTAAATAGGGGTAATTGCAAAGATGGATGATCGGGAACTACAAACGTTGAATTCAAACTTTGCAACACTTCGAGAGACTCCGGAGTGTCAAATATCAAAGAATGGAACGAACTCTTTTTTTTTTATATATTTTTTTAAGTACAATAAGATAAATTACAATGCAAAATCTCAATACACGAATTTTTTTCACGAACCTAATCCGGGGTTGTTTCGAACATCTGAACTTCTCATTTTGGGTTGCTTCAACAAATAAGACTTTCAAATATCACTCTCTTTTACATAAACACTCATTTTGTTGATCTCTTTTTCTTCACTCATTTTGTTTTCACGCTCCTTGTTCTTTTCTCTCGAATTGATAACTTGTTTTCCTTTCTATTTCTCACTTTTCTTTTCACTCTCTTTTTCACTCTTCTCTTTTTTTCTGCTCTATTTAAATTTTTCAATGGAGTCTCTTAGCTTCAATTGATCTTCATAAACTTCTCTTGGCATCAATGGAGCCAGAGTCACACTTTTCTCAAGGTGTTTGAAAGTGATACGAACTCTGCTCGTTGAAGATTCGAGTCGTTATATGTGCCCAATCGTAAATTGGAGTAAGTTAGGCTTTTAAGAAAATGGTTTTAAGAAAGAAAGGGAATTAGGCTCAAAATGGTTCGATGGATAGGAAAAATATGAATTAGAATATTGAACTAAGGTGATGCGATCCTGGTCGCATCATGGTTCGACTCCATCCGACGCCATCGAGAGTGGCCTAAGCTCGAGGGGCCAAAGTGCAAAATGAAGCTGATTTCAGCTTATTTTCAGCTTAATTAAACTTCCTTCCTATGTGGTTCAGCTCACATGAGTTCATCTCAGCTCATTGAGCTTGGTTTAAGTTCACATTTAGTTCATTCAGTTTGTGTTTAGCTTGATTTAATTCATGCATTTTTATTTTGCTGAATACAACTTTTAAACTAAATATTAGCTTTAAATAAAGGAGTCTAGTTTAAATAAATAAGTTGTGTTTAATAAGAGGCTTATTAATTAATCTAGTTACTAGGATATTTTAATGAAGTATGAGTTTAAGTTAGTTTAATTCTACTTCCATAAATTAACTAGTTGATGTATTAATTGAAGTCTTAACTTTTAGTTTATTTAATAAAGTGTTTAAGTTAGTTTAATTCTGCTTCCATAAATTAACTAATTGCTGCATTAATTGAAGTCTTAACTTTTAGTTCATTTATTAAAGTCAAGTGTTTAATGTGTTGAGTTAAATTAGTGTTTAATAAGTGTTTAATGTGTTAAGTTAAATTAGCTTTTAATAAGTGTTTAATGTGTTTAAGTTAAATTAGTGTTTAATAAGTGATTAAATGTGGTTAATATGTCTGCTTAATGTGTTTGAATGTAGGAAACCTTTCAATTGGAAACCGTTACACTCATGGGATGTTATAAAGAGTTTAATGTGACTTTTCAAGTGATAATCGGTTACACACATAAAGGAAGCATTATTCAACATTTAAAGGAGCTGATATGATAATTGAAGGAAGCATTATACATCAATTAATTTCTTCGCAACCTCTTCTTCTTCCAATAACCGTTTGAAGCTTAAAGGTCACACATGAGTTACAAATTTTTATTTAGTTGTTGGAGACTTTTCAGCTAGCCAAGGACAACTCAGGGGACATTTTTAAAAGCATTCAAGATGGACATTTAAGCCTTTTAAAACACCATTAGTTGCTGGAGACTTTTCGGCTAGCCAAGGACAACTCAGGGGACATTTTTTAAGCATTCAAATTCATTTAATCAGCTCATTAGGAGTCATAAAGTTGCTATTATTTGGCTGGAGGAATTCAAGAGTTTTTAGATTTTATTTCAGCCATTTAAATGCATATTAAAGTTGAATTCATTTGTCTCTTCAGCTAACCACATGTAAACACTATATATACTTGTTATTAGTCTGTAAAAGGGAGACTTTTGAACTGGGAATATATTTTATGAACTTTTGTTCATTGAGTGAGATTATTCTCCTCTCTATCTTTCGTACGAGTTTCGATTTCGACTTATCAAGTTTTCTTGCTTGTGGCGTCAATCGTTCTCTTCCATCAACTTATACTATAGGTTCCTATCTTTATAGATAACGGGTCTTGGTCCATCATCGACTATCATTTTTCCACCTTAAACAAATATAGAACCCGGGGTGACACTTTATTAGTGTTGAATCGATTCTTTGTTTATCACCTATCATTTATCTAAACCATCACTTATCCATCTATCCAATTCCATTACCATCAGCCTATTCATTGATTGTTCAACCTTAAATTGAATTCCATCTTCTTTCCCTTCATCTTAAATCGAACCTATCCTTTTAATTATCCAAATCAACTCTTTCATTTAAACACCTCCATTCCTAACTTAATCCCACCTTCTAAACAAATTCACCTAAAGCTTTCGCAAACTCATCCATATTTTTCCAATTATTTTCAGAAGACTTGTTTCCTCCTCTTAGACGATTGGGCAACTCACATACGACTCGACTCACCCCGAGGCGGATCGTATCATTTGGTATCAGAGCTATAAAACGAGGAGTTTCGACGACGAATGAGAAGCCAGTAATAGGTTCGTAAAAAAAACTGAAAAAAAAGTTGTATTTCATTTCTTTTGTACTCATCTTTTTGCATTTGGTGAAAAATAAATTCGAAAAAAATTAATTAAAAAAAGAGAAAAAAAATACGAGTGAAAAAAAAGTTTGTGGAATTTTTTTTGAAAAGATTGCAAGTTGTGTTTCATTTCTTCTACCCTGTTTCCGACCTCAAAGCTACCACTCTAGTCTCATCTACCTACCCTGATCTTCAAAAAAAAAAAAATTCTTCTACCATCATTTGGTATTTTCTCTTTTCACCCAACGCCACCCACCCTTACTCCATTTGCCTTTCTTTCTTTTAGTCTACCCGAAACCCAATGTCAAACCTTTGTTAACCAATTTTGAAGCTGACCCTCAAGCCGCAATAAGTCTTTCGAAATGAAGTACGAAGTTACGAGAGTGAGAAAGAGCGATAAAAGGCACTAGTGCTACATTAGAGAAAAAGCCATATTCGAGTGAAACACGAGTGTTAGCGATTTTTCTTTGCGAGTGACTTGTGAGAATTTTGTGGTGAGGATTTAATTTTTTGTTTTATTCTTTTTAACAATCTTTCTTTTCAAAAAATAAACATGAATCAAGAAGCGTTGATAGAATCTGATTATCAATACTTGTTGAACGGGATGCGCAAAGTCATGAATGCCAAGTTTGACAAGTTACATAAGTGGTTGGATCGAATCGAGGAACGAGACCAACAAGAATGACTTTCTTCAAGTCGAAGAACGGAGTCAAGGTCGTCTCGAAAACACACTTTTGAAGATCATTCAAGAAGAGATTTCGATCGAGGTTATGGTTCATATAGAAGTTCGAGACGGTATGAATCAAACCGCGAAGGTGAGACCTCTCGTGATTACCATCGAGAAGGTATGATTTCTTCTTCACAAGCTTCAACATATCCATCCACGGAGAAATATTTACGAAGAAGTGAATGTGGTTCATATGCGTCAAAGAATTCATCTACAAAAGATTGTTCTCAAAGTAGTTCAAATCGTGATTCTTATTCGACGAAGGATTCAAGGCAAAGCAAAGCAAAGTTCGAAGCCTACTATGGTGACGAACAAGAAGAAAGTATGAGTTTTTCTTCTTATGAATTAAAGATGTCGAGCACGAAGGATTTTTCACGAAGCATCGATCGTGACATCTACGAAAATATTTCTTCGATCATTGAGTCAAATCCATCTATTTTCAATTTTTTTGGAATCATTCCCTTGTTGTAATGAAAAAGAACTTGAAAAAGAGTTCGAGAGAAAAGAAAATAAAAATGAGAAAAAAGAAATAAAAAGAAAAGAGAGAAAAGAGGCAAGTAAGAGAGAAAATGAGCGAGTTTTGAGAGAGCTTGAAAAAGCCATTGAGAAGGTTTTTAAAAAAGAGAAAGAACAAAAAGAAGTTGAAAGAGAAGTCGAAAAGAAATTTGAAAAAGAATTTGAGAGTGAAGAAAAAGAGCTTGAAAAAGAAAATGAAGAAAAGATTGAAAAGAAAATTGAGATTGAAAAAAGAAATGAGAGAACGAGATGAGCGAGAAAAAGAGAGTGATTTTTCAACTAATCCATTTGAAGTTTTCTCTTCTTCTGTCTCTACTTTTCAGGTTTACGAGAAACTGAGTGCTGAATGCCAACTTCAATACCTTCCCGACGAGCGATGTTTTTGTGTGATCAATAAAGGTAAAGTTGAAAGTGAAGTTGAATCACCCGAATAGGAAGGTAAGGAAGGTAAGTGTTTTGAAACGATTCCGTCTCCCCTAAAATTTTCTAATGATTGCAAATTTGTGGATGACATCATCATTTGCCCATCTTTGATTGATTGTGATAATTTAAGTGATGGAAAAATAAGTTTGTCTAGTAATAATCAATGCGATGCAAAGTATGATGGTGGAGAGACGCATAGCCAACAAATGCAAGACTCGAGTAAGTATAACGATGACTTTTCTTTTAATCCCAATTTATTTGATTGCGGTTATTACGAGATTTGTTCATTGTCTAATACGAAATCTTTGAGTTTTTGCAAATAGATTTTAAGACATGTTCAGAATTTTGATCGTTCAATTTTGAGTTTGCACAATTCCTATTGGATTAACATGTTTGATTTTTCTAAACCGTTGTCACATCTTGAACTTAATAATCAAACGCATGTTTTTAAACTGGGAATATGTTTTGTATCATCTGGTATGTCTTGTTGGAAAATCAATCAGTTCCAATTTTGCTTGAACAATTTCAATCATTTTGAAACATGGTTCCTGAATAAGGTAACGAATTTTGTTAACTTTGTTTTCAATTTTTATTCGTTCCTTAAACAATTTTTATAGTTGCATTTGAAATTCACTTTCCATTTGAGAATGGTTGAATTGAACGCGAAGCTTCGATTACACTATTTGGCCGTGGAGAGAAGGTTTTTATTGCTCGATCAAGGTAAGACTGATCTTTGTCTATCTGAGTATAAAGGTAAGTCTTCTGAAACTGTTGATGCGTTTTTGCTCTTTTCAGACTGCGATAAGCTTTGCGTTGCTAATTATGTTTTTGCCAAACATTTAGATCATGTTATGATTAATCGTTCTACTTTGCCTGTTTGCGAAATGCTCTTGATTTCTTTGAATGTTGATAGAACACATGCTACTGATTTTCATCATTTAGATCATGAAGTGTTTGAATGTTTCATTCTGATGATTTGTGATCTATCTGATTTGTTCATTGACAAAAAGAATCTTGTGTTTGATAAATTTTATTCATGTGCAAGTAATTCAATGCATCGTTCAATGCAAGATGAGATTTTTCTATCTCAAGTGTCATTTGCACTTTCTCACCTATCTATTTGTGATGAATATATCTATCATTTGATGTGTTACTCGCATGGTGATTTTGATTTATAGAATCCATTCGAATCGTATGCATGCCATGAAGATTATTCACTTCAGTTTCAAATGTTTGATAAGGCATTGTTCATTTTATACGAAAGTTTGATCCTTCCCGATTACATGCGATTTCTTTGTTTGATGTTTACATTTTGTTCGCAGGTTTGTTTGACAATACTCTTGCTAACTCTTGGTTATATTTTTCAGGTGTTGCGATTATCATCCGTCCCGTTTGATCGAGGAAAGTCGAGCGGCAAGAATTTTGTTCGAGAGAACCATCGGCTCGATTCGAGGACGAATCGCTTTCAAGAGGGGGTATGATGCGATCCTGGTCACATCATGGTTCAACTCCATCTGACGCCATCGAGAGTGGCCTAAGCTCGAAGGGCCAAAGTGCAAAATGAAGCTGATTCCAGCTCATTTTCAGCTCAATTAAACTTCCTTCCTATGTGGTTCAGCTCACATGAGTTCATCTCAGCTCATTGAGCTTGGTTTAAGTTCACATTTAGTTCATTCAGTTTGTGTTTAGCTTGATTTAATTCATGCATTTTTATTTTGCTGAATACAACTTTTAAACTAAATATTAGCTTTAAATAAAGGTGTCTAGTTTAAATAAATAAGTTGTGTTTAATAAGAGGCTTATTAATTAATCTAGTTACTAGGATGTTTTAATGAAGTATGAGTTTAAGTTAGTTTAATTCTACTTCCATAAATTAACTAGTTGCTGCATCAATTGAAGTCTTAACTTTTAGTTTATTTAATAAAGTGTTTAAGTTAGTTTAATTCTGCTTCCATAAATTAACTAATTGCTGCATTAATTGAAGTCTTAACTTTTAGTTCATTTATAAAAGTCAAGTGTTTAATGTGTTGAGTTAAATTAGTGTTTAATAAGTGTTTAATGTGTTAAGTTAAATTAGCTTTTAATAAGTGTTTAATGTGTTTAAGTTAAATTAGTGTTTAATGTGTTTAAGTTAAATTAATATGTTTGTTTAATGTGTTTGAATGTAGGAAACCTTTCAGCTGGACACCGTTACACTCATGGGATGTTATAAAGAGTTTAATGTGACTTTTCAAGTGAGAATCGGTTACACACATAAAGGAAGCATTATTCAACATTTAAAGGAGCTATTATGATAATTGAAGGAAGCATTATACATCAATTAATTTCGGCAACAACCTCTTCTTCTTCCAATAACCGTTTGAAGCTTAAAGGTCACACATGAGTTACAAATTTTTTTTAGTTGCTGGAGACTTTTCAGCTAGCCAAGGACAACTCAAGGGACATTTTTAAAAGCATTCAAGATGGACATTTAAGCCTTTTAAAACACCATTAGTTGCTGGAGACTTTTCGACTAGCCAAGGACAAATCAAGGGACATTTTTAAAGCATTCAAATTCATTTAATCAGCTCATTAGGAGTCATAAAGTTGCTATTATTTGGCTGGAGGAATTCAAGAGTTTTTAGATTTTATTTCAGCCATTTAAATGCATATTAAAGTTGAATTCATTTATCTCTTCAGCTAACCACATGTAAACACTATATATACTTGTTATTAGTCTGTAAAAGGGAGACTTTTGAACTGGGAATATATTTTATGAACTTTTGTTCATTGAGTGAGATTATTCTCCTCTCTATCTTTCGTACGAGTTTCGATTTCGACTTATCAAGTTTTCTTGCTTGTGGCGTCAATCGTTCTCTTCCATCAACTTATAGCATAGGTTCCTATCTTTATAGATAACGGGTCTTGGTCCATCATCGACTATCATTTTTCCACCTTAAACAAATATAGAACCCGGGGTGACACTTTATTAGTGTTGAATTGATTCTTTGTTTAAGTTCTTTCATCCATTCCCTTCAACTATCACCTATCATTTATCTAAATCATCACTTATCCATCTATCCAATTCCATTACCATCAGCCTATCATTGTTTGTTCAACCTTAAACCGAATTCCATCTTCTTTCCCTTCATCTTAAACCGAACCTATCCTTTTAATTATCCAAATCAACTCTTTCATTTAAACACCTCCATTCCTAACTTAATCCCACCTTCTAAACAAATTCACCTAAAGCTTCCGCAAACTCATCCATATTTTTTCGATTATTTTCAGAAGACTTGTTTCCTCCTCGTAGACGATTGGGCAACTCACATACGACTCAACTCACCCCGAGGCGGATCGTATCATAAGGATTCAAGCCAAACGAACACAATAGGATATGTTAACCCGAGTCTTAAGTGAACACTTAGGTTGGAATGGGGTTCGGTGGAAGGCTAAGGTAGATAGATAAAGACCTCAACCCGCTATCAATAAGTGATAGGAACCTCGGTATAGTTGAACACCACACTTTGGGGTTACAAAGTGATAAGTTCTGGTAGACAAAGACAAGGATGATGCCACAAGGGATACTTGATAAGTCAACAAGTCTTTGGAGAAAGTTGAGAGTTGAAAACAAACTCACAAGTTAACAAATTTATATAAATGTTCATTACCCTCAAAATGTGGATTACATAGCCTATTTATAGGCTGAACAAGGCTAGCCGAATGGCCACTTTCCAGCACCTTAATCCTTAAGTTTTCCTAGGAAACTTCCTAGTAATTTCCTAACACATATTCTAGAAGAATTTAATTTAAAAATCTGAATGGTTTGCTTCTAGAACAAAGAAGATTCGGCTGAACATGGATGGATGTTGTCTGCATTCGGCTTGATGTTTTAAAGAACTTAAATGCGGCCTTGGAGAAGAGAAATGGTCAGCTTTGAAAGGGTATGACCTTTGGCCGAATATGACTAGTATCCAACCCTTCTAGCTGCTGGAATTAATGAGGCAACTCTTGGCTCTTTCTCTCCATGAAATTGACCCTTGGAGGAGCTCAAACAGTAGCTCCTTTGAGCTCCACGAAGAGGCTTCAGCTGGAATTAATCTCCTTGCCCATTGGTCTCCACGAAGAGGTTTGAAGGAGAAATAATCAGCCTTTGATTGCTGTTCATGCACAACTCTAGCTCTCTTTGCCGTCCATGCATGCATGCTGCAAAGAAAATTAATTGGCAGCAATTAAATGGAGCTAAGACAAATTAATTAGCAGCCACTAATAAATTTGTCTTGAGCTTAGACGCATTAAACTCATGTAATTAGCTAAACATATTTAATTTATGTCTTAACTTAAGACACATTAAACGCATATATTAATATAAAACATATTTAATACTTAACAATTAAAATGTCCAAATTTATTTAATTAATGACTTGAGCTGATTTAAACTAACTAAACTAATTCAAATTTATTGAAAATAAACGCAATAAGCTCATTGAGCTAGCAAGGTGCCAAATTGAGCTGGACTAAGCTAACATGAGCTAAGTCAGCTTGAAGAAGGGTGCGAATCAAGCTTGTTGAGCTGGGCACTTTGTGTTTGGCTATTCCATCCTCCCATACTCGAGCAATGAAGCTAGCTACGGCCTCTTGGAACTTCTTGGCATGAGCTCGAGTGATTAGACCCGAGGGTAGCTCTAAAGGTTTGACGCCTAGCTTGTTGGGCGAGCTCACATCATCCCCCCTCTCTTCAAGGCGATTCGTCCTCGAATCGTCACCTACATCAAAAGGAGAGAGATCAGCAACATTGAAACTTGCACTAATTCCGTACTCACCCGGTAGATCAATTTTGTAAACATTGTCCTTGATCCGTTCCAACACTTGGAATGGACCATCTCCCCTTGGTTGAAGTTGAGATTTTTGTTGCTCGAGAAATTGTTCTTTGCACATGTGGATCCAAACCCAATCTCCGGGTTCGAATACAACTCATTTGCGGTATTTGCACCACGAACATATTGTTCGATCCTCCTCTCGATGTTATCTTTAACATTCTTATGCAATTGCTTAACAAACTCGGCCTTCTTTTTACCATCTACATTCACTAACTCGTTAGAAGGCATAGGTACGAAGTCAAGAGGGGTAATAGGATTGAAACCATATACTACCTCAAATGGAGAGTATTTCGTGGCCGAGTGAACAGTCCGATTGTATGCGAACTCCACATGAGGCAGACATTCTTCCCATAATTTCAAATTCTTACGCAAGATGGCTCGAATTAAGGTTGATAGCACACGATTGACTACTTTGGTTTGGCCATCCGTTTGGGGGTGACATGTTGTGGAAAACAGCAGCTTGGTGCCTAGCTTCCCCCACAACGTCCTCCAAAAGTGACTTAAAAACTTTGTGTCTCGATCGAAAACTATGGTTCAAGGAATCCCGTGCAACCTAACAACTTCTTTGAAAAACAAATGAGCAACGTTAGTAGCGTCATCAGTTTTATTGCAAGGGATAAAATGAGCCATTTTTTAGAAACGATCTACGACAACAAATATAGAATCTCTCCCTCATTTGGTTCTAGGAAGGCTTAGAATGAAATCCATTGATATGTCAACCCATGGCGCGTCGGGAATAGGTAACGGAGTGTACAATCCATGGGGCTTAATTCTTGACTTTGCTTGCTTACAAGTGATACATCTATCGCACTTCCTTATAACATCGCGCTTCATTTTAGGCCAAAAGAAATGCTCATGCAGCATCGCAAGGGTTTTAGCAACTCCGAAGTGGCCCATAAGTCCACCACTATGTGCTTCCTCAATGAGCACATCTCGCACGGATCCTTGAGCTACACAAAGTTTGCCTTTGCGAAAGAGATATCCCTCGTGCCTAAAATATTTCTCATGTGCTCCATGCGAACATTTCTCATATATTTCTCCAAAATCAAGATCAGACTTATATAATTCTTTTATAAATTCAAAACCAAACAACTTAGAATCCAGCAAGTTAACAAGTGCGTACCTTCGTGACAAGGCGTCGGCTACAACGTTTTCTTTACCTTTCTTGTACTTGATCACGTAGGGAAACGATTCCAAAAATTCCACCCACTTAGCATGGCGTTTATTTAGCTTTGTTTGTCCTTTGAGGTGTTTTAGAGCCTCGTGGTCTGAGTGAATGACAAACTCCTTCGGCCATAGATAATGCTGCCACGTTTCCAAAGCTTGGATCAATGCGTATAGCTCTTTGTCATATGTTGGGTAGTTCAACGTAGCCCCGTTGAGCTTCTCACTAAAATATGCTATAGGCCGTCCATCTTGCATTAAGACAACACCGATTCCAAGACCTGAAGCATCACACTCAATCTCGAATGTTTTGTTAAAATCAGGCAAAGATAACAATGGAGCATTAGTTAGACCAGACCTTCTTTAAGCTTATTAAAAGCAACCTCTTGCTCATCAGTCCACACAAAAGGAGAGTTTTTCTTAATTATACCTATCAAGGGGGTGGCTAAGGTGCTAAAATTAGGGACAAACCTTTGATAGAAGCTGGCCAACCCATGAAAACTCCTCACTTGGCTGATGCCCGTTGGATGTGGCCATTCATTTATTGCCTTGACCTTCTCTTGGTCAACTTCCAAGCCACGAGCACTAACAACAAAGCCTAGAAAGACAACTTCGTTAGTGCAAAAAGAGCATTTCTTTAAGTTAGCAAATAATACCTCTTTTCGCAAAACTTCCAATACCGCACGCAAATGCTAAACATGATCTTCCAAGCTCTTGCTATAAATCAAAATATCGTCAAAGTACACAACGCAAAATTTTCCAACAAATGAACGTAAAACATGATTCATTAGGCGCATGAAAGTACTAGGGGCATTGGTAAGTCCGAATGGCATTACCAACCATTCATACAAACCATACTTAGTCTTGAACACGGTTTTCCATTCGTCTCTCTACCGCATTCGGATCTGATGGTAGCCACTCTTTAAATCAATCTTTTAGAAAAGTTGGGCTCCACTAAGTTTGTCAAGCATGTCATTGAGGCAGGGAATGGGGTGGCGATACTTGATGGTGATTTTGTTGATGGCGCGGCAGTCCACGCACATCTTCCATGATCCGTCCTTTTAGGAACCAACAAGACCAGAACCGCACATGGACTTAGACTTTCACGAATGTAGCCCTTGTCCATCAATTCGGCTACTTGCCTCCCCAACTCCTTTGTCTCTTCGGGGTTACTCTGATAGGTCGGTCTATTGGGAATGGCTGCATCGGGAGCAAAGTCAATTTGGTGTTCGATGCCTCGAATGAGAGGCAGTCCGTTCGGCACTTCTTCGGGGAACACATCGCCAATAAAGACACAATAGGAATAGGCAAATAAGTGTCAATTTCGTTAGTTTCCAATAAGCATTCCTTGTACATAAGTACAAGAATGGGTTGTCTTGCCATCAACAACTTTCGAATCTCTCTCTTTCTCGCAAAAACACCCATTTTTTCATTGTCACTCTCTCTTTCTTTTTCTTTGCTCACTCGTGATTTTGACTCACCCTCCTCACTTTTCCCTCTCTTTTTCTTTTCATTCTTTTTATTTTGCTCTTTTTCTTTTTCTCTCTCAACAGATTATTTCATCTTGAGTTGGTCTTCGTACACTTACTTTGGTGTGAGAGGGGCAAGTGTGACATTCTTCCCGAGATGTTTGAATGAGTACCGATTTGTGTAGCCATCATGGACTACTTGTCGATCAAATTGCCAAGGACGTCCTAGCAGCAAGTGGCCCGCATGCATTGGTACAACATCGCAAGTCACTTCGTCTTGGTACTTGCCTATGGAGAACACCACTTTGGCTTATTTCGTAACCTTGAGCTCACCTCCGTCATTTAGCCATTGCAGCTTATAGGGATTTGGATGCTTCGTCGTGGCTAAACCGAGCTTTTCAACAAGTAACAAGCTCGCGACGTTGGTGCAACTCCCTCCGTCAATAATCAAGCTGCACACCTTGCCTTGAACATGGCAACGGGTGTGGAAAATATTTTCTCGTTGTTGTTCCTCCTCGACTCCTTGAATTTGTAAACTTCACTTGACAACGACAATTTCTCCTTTGATGGGGAACTCAAGCTCTTCATCTTCCTCCGTGGGAATTTTAGGCTCTTCTTCTTGTTCATCTTCGGATTCGATCTCACCATTTGGCCGCACCACCATCACTCGCCGGTTCAGACATTGGTTAGCAATGTGGCCCCTTCCTTGACATTTAAAACACCTTATATCTCGGGAACGGTTTGGGATGGGCTCTCTTTTATTTTTGCTAGTCTCGCCACTTGGTGGATTCGACTTGGAGGCAACAAAAGGCTCCTTGGATCGAATGGGAGCTTTGCTCGTGCCTTGAGTCCACTTGTTGGTAGAGGTGGTCGGATATGCCCGAGAAACTCCTTTTCGCTTCAATTATTTCTCAACTTTTATTGCCATATGCACCATATCCATGACTTCGACGTAGTGCTGAAGCTCGACGATGTTGGCCCTTATCATGGCAATCTCCATGTCTTTATAGTAGTCTTCGACGCTCCGATTGCCTTGTGTAAGATTTTACAACCATTGGTACAACTCCCGATGGTAGTAGGAGGGCACAAAACGTTTTCGCATGACCGCCTTCATTTCGGCCCAAGTTGAGATAGGTCATTTGCCATTCCTTCTTCGGCTAGTCACCAACTGATCCCACCACACGATAGCATAATCCGAGAATTCAATAGCTACAAGCTTAACCTTTTTATTTTCCGAGTAGTTATGGCACTCAAAGACAAGTTTCATTTTCTTCTCCCACTCCAAGTAGGCTTCGGGATCATTCTTGCCTTGAAACGAAGGAATTGACATCTTGATATTTTTAAGATTGTCATCGGGACGGTCTCGATCTCCTTGGCCTCGATTTTGTTGGCCTCGTTGATGTACGCTTCGAATGGATGAATGGTCACTCTCGGGATCACTTGCTTCGTCAATATCGTTGTTTAGACACCCTCGCCCTCGCCTTGCAACTTTCGGGGTTGCCTCGCGTTGACCTTGAGTTTTAACTCGATATAGGCGATCTTCGATCGGCTCGAGCTTGCGATCAAATAATCGCTCCATTTCCCGCATAATCGCTTGTAAAATGAGATCTGAAACTCTTCCTCTAACATTCCTTACGGGACAAAATTCGCCTCCCTCGTTCGGGTTTCTTTCTAGACTCCGTGACATCTTGAACTTTTAAATCACACAACAAGAACTCATCAATCACTCACAAGGAAATTTCACTCACTTCGGCTTTTATTTCTCTCTAACAATCTCACCAACCTCTCTTGCCTTTTTTTCACTCAGTCTTCGCCTCTCGAAGTTCTCCACAAACTAGGTAGACGAATCAGCACCGTTTGGGGTCGGCTTCAAAATTGATGTGGCTTGGTGGGTGACTAATGTCGGGACTAGGGTAGGCTATCTAATAAGAAATTGGTAAGTCGAGTTTGAGTGTGGTGATTTTTGAATAGAAGAAAGGAATAATGAGATGATCAGGAATTGGAATGAAAGAAGAACGAAACAACTCAACACTTTTTTTTAATTCGTTTATTTTTTTTAAAAGCTAAAATAAAATATAACTTTTAATTTTTTTACAAAATACTTCTGAGATTCCCGAGAATGTCGATACTTACTAAAATTTGAATAGCTCTGATACCAACTTGATACGAACTCGGCTCGTTGAAGATTCGAGTCATTATATGTGCCCGATCATAAATTGGAGTAAGTTAGGCTTTCAAGAAAATGGTTTTAAGAAAGAAAAGGAATTAGGATAGGAAAAAGATGAATTAGAATATTGAACTAAGGGTTCAAGTCGAACTAACACAATAGGATATGTTAACCCGAGTCTTAAGTGAACACGTAGGTTGGAATGGGGTTTGGTGAAAGGCTAAGGTAGATAGATGAAGACCTCGACCCACTATCAATAAGTGATAGGAACCTCGGTATAGTTGAATGCCACACTTTGGGGTTACAAAGTGATAAGTTCGGGTAGATAAAGACAAGGATGACGCCACAAGGGATACTTGATAAGTCAACAAGTCTTTAGAGAAAGTTGAGAGTTGAAAACAAACTCACAAGTTAACAAAGTTATATAAATGTTCATTAGCCTCAAAATGTGGATTACATAGCCTATTTATAGGCTAAACAAGGCTAGCCGAATGGCCACTTTCCAGCACCTTAATCCTTAAGTTTTCCGAGGAAATTTCCTAGTAATTTCCTAACACATATTCTAGAAGAATTTAATTTAAAAATCAGAATGGTTTGCTTCTAGAACAAAGAAGATTCGGCTGAACATGGATGGATGTTGTCTGCATTTGGCTTGATGTTTTAAAGGACTTAAATGCAGCCTTGGAGAAGAGAAATGGTCAGCTTTGAAAAGGTATGACCTTTGGCCGAATTTGAGTTGTATCCATCTCTTCTAGCTGCTGGAATTAATGAGGTAGCTCTTGGCTCTTTCTCTCCACGAAATTGACCCTTGGAGGAGCTCAAACAGCAGCTCCTTTGAGCTCCACGAAGAGGCTTCAGCTGGAATTAATCTCCTTGCCCATTGGTCTCCACGAAGAGGTTTGAAGGAGAAATAATCAGCCTTTGATTACTGTTCATGCACAACTCTAGCTCCCTTTGTCGTCCATGCATGCATGCTGCAAAGAAAATTAATTAGCAGCAATTAAATGGAGCTAAGACAAATTAATTAGCAGCCACTAATAAATTTGTCTTGAGCTTAGACGCATTAAACTCATGTAATTAGCTAAACATATTTAATTTATGTCTTAACTTAAGACACATTAAACGCATATATTAATATAAAACATATTTAATACTTAATAATTAAAATGTCCAGATTTATTTAATTAATGACTTGAGCTGATTTAAACTAACTAAACTAATTCAAATTTATTGAAAATAAATGCAATCAGCTCATTGAGCTAGCAAGGTGCCGAATTGAGCTGGACTAAGCTAACATGAGCTAAGTCAGCTTGAAGAAGGGTGCGAATCAAGCTTGTTGAGCTGGGCACTTTGTGTTCGGCTATTCCATCCTTCCATACTCGAGCAATGAAGCTAGCTACGGCCTCTTGGAACTTCTTGGCATGAGCTTGAGTGATTGGACCCGAGGGTAGCTCTAAAGGTTCGGTGCCTAGCTTGTTGGGCGAGCTCACATCAGAAAGTTTAGTGATTCGTATAGCCATCATGGATAACTTTGCGATCAAATTGCCACGGACGCCCCAACAACAGATGACTGGCATGCATGGGTACCACGTCACAAAGAACCTCGTCATTGTACTTGCCGATGGAAAAGAAAACTAAGACTTGTTTGGTCACCTTCAATTCCACACCGTCGTTGAGCCTCTGAAGTTTGTAGGGATGAGGACATTTAGTTGTTGGCAAACTGAGTTTTTCCACCATCAAAGTACTGGCTACATTCGTGCAACTTCCGCCATCCACGATGAAACTACACACCTTGCCTTGGACATGGCAACGTGTATGGAAGATATTCTCTCTTTGCTGCTCATTCTCCACACTTTGAAGGCTTAGACTTTGTTTAATAACGAGAATTTTGCCCTCAACAGTGTATTCAAGTTCTTCCTCCTCGTCGGCGGTTGCATCAGATTCTTCGTCTTTTTCTTCCTCCGACTCAATTTCACCATTGGGTCTCACAATCATATTGCTTCGATTAGGGCACTGGCTGGTGATGTGCCCCCTCCCTAAACATTTGAAGCATTTGATATCCCTTGATCGGTTTGGAAAGGCTACATCCTTGCCTTTGCTAGTTTCGCCAATGGGCTTGCTAGGCTTTGCAGACACCGCTTGGTCCTTCGTACGATTTGGTAGATCTTTCTTACCCATGCGTTGACCCCATTTTGAAGTGGTGTTGGATTTGGAAAAGGTTCGGATGGATCCTTTTCTCTTTAATTGCTTCTCTACCTTTATGGCGACGTGCACCATGTCGACTACTTTGACATAATGTTGAAGCTCCACCACGTTGGCGATGTCGCAGTTAAGACTGGCTAAAAATATGGCCATGCCTCTCGATCTTCCTCCACATCTGCACGGATCATGGCAATCTCCATCTCTTTGAAGTAGTCCTCCACACTTCGATTACCTTGCATAAGGTTCTGAAGTTTTTGGTAACGTTCATGATGATAGTAGGAAGGGATAAATCTCTTTCGCATTACGACTTTCATCTCGACCCAAGTAGATATTGGCCGCTCCCCGTTCCTTCTCCGACTCGTGGTTAACTGATCCCACCAAATCATGGCGTAGTCAAAAAACTCAATCGCTGCTAACTTCACCTTTTTACTCTCCGAGTAGTTGTGGCACTCGAAGACAAACTCTATTTTCTTCTCCCATTCTAGGTACGCCTCCGGGTCAGATTTACCTTGGAATGGTGGTATGGACAGCTTGATATTTTTCAAGTCATCATCAACACGTCCTCGTTCTCTAGGGGCCCGATTCCTTTGATCGTGTCATCTTTTGCTTTGATTTGACGCTGATGCGAGCACGCCCCGCGAACTTCTTTGGACAAGTATTTTGAGTCGAGCATTGCATTGCTGGCAAGCTGATCCCAGCTCGCTTCCAGCTCCACGAGCTTCGTCCAGTTCAAATTTAGCTCATTTGAGCTTGAATCAACTCAATACTTTAGTCTTTAATTATGTCTTGTTTAATTAAATGCATCTTTAGTTAATGTCATGCATTATTGATCTACATATTTTAATTATGACATGCATTATGTGTTCTGCATCTAATTAAGTCATGCATTAAGTAACTCATTTGTTCATTTAGTTTGCATTTTAAATAATTGCATTTAAGCATCTTAGTTAATAAATGAGTTGCTGGTCATTAATTCAACTCAACTTAGTTTAATTAATTGAGTTCTTTTAATGAATTTAATTTTGTTGTTGCTTCATTAATTAATCTAGTTCCTAGGATTATTTATTGATGCATGAGTTAAGTTTTATTTAATGATGTATCTTTAATTAACTAGTTGCTTTGAGTAATTGATGCATAATTCATTTACCTAAGTTAAGTATTAATGTGTGTTATGTTTAATAAGTGATTACATGTGTTTAATAAGCTCATTTTAATGTATTTATTGCAGGAGTCTTTTCAAGTCATAACCATTACATTACAAGAATGTTACACATTAAATAAAGTGACTTTTTAAGTCATTTTTTTACAAATGAAGTGGCTGTTACAAGGGATGTTTTATACATCATTTAAAGGAGGTTTAAGGAGCATTTAATCATCCAAATTAATTTTGGCAAAGAACCTTTCCACTACCAGCCGTTTTTTCCATTTCAAGGGTTATTTCAAGCATTCAAACATCATTAAAAAGTGATTAAGTAGATGGTGTCCATTCGGTGACCAAGGGCTAACTCAAGAGTCATTTTTCAAGCACTTAAAGTCATTCATTCAGCTGAATTAAAGACAATTCAAGGATGGAGTTATTTGGCTCAAGAATGTGAAAAGACTTGAGTTAAATTTCAGCTTTTAATTGACACATTAAGTTGAATGTTTGTGACCATTCAGCTAGCCTAATTTAGCACTATAAATAGGTGAAATCAGCCTTTGTAAAGGAGCTTTTTGATCTTTTTGCTTAGTTTGAAAACATTATTGAACTTATATGAAATTTGTGAGATTTCTTTCTCTCATATTTCGTTGAAGAACTTGTTGGCTTATCTAGGTTATTAGTGGCGTCAACCTGCCTTCTTCTTTATCCTGAACTTATCACTATCAAATAGTGTGGCGTTCACCCTTATACCAAGGTTCCTACTTTGCTAAGTAGCGGGTCGAGGTTCTCCTATTCTCCATCTGACCATCTTGAAAACTTATAAGCATTTGGGTCAATATTTTCTAATATTGATTCATGTTTGTTTTTGAGATCATTTTCATTCCATTCCATCTTTTCATTTCATCATAATCGATCCATCCGTTTCCCTTTCTATCCATTCTTTGTTATCCAACTTCCATTTTTATTTACATAATTATATTCTCCAAAATTGAACCTATACATATTTTTCACAACTATAAACCCCTTCTTGAACCCTTAAATATAGCTTCCACCATAATTTTTACCTTAAGATATCCTCTTAAAAAGAGCCGAACGATACTTCTTCATAGACGATCGGGCATCTCACATACGACTCGACTCACCTCGAGGCGAATCGTATCATTTGGTATCAGAGCTAGAAAATGAGGAGCTCCGACGATCATTGTAAATCTGAAGTAGTAGTAAATTTGAAAAAAAATTTGAAAAAAAATTCGATAAAAAATTTCTTTCAAAGTGTTCTATTGTACTTAGATTCGTGCACTTGAAGTTAAAAAAGAAAAGAAAAGAAAAAAATATACGAAAAAAAAAAGAAAAAAAAAAGAAGTGAACTTTTGAGATCTTTTGAATTTCTTCATTCTTCTCCTCAATTTCTGAGTTTCAGAAACCATTTTTTTTTCATCTTTCTACCCCGATCATTAACATCACCCTTTTACCAACATTTGGTACCATCCGTTCAACCCCAACGCCACACATACCCCGACTGCAATTGTTTTCAGCCTACCCTATACACCCGACACTTATCCCTTGTTACTCATTTGAAAACTGACCCCTAAGCCTACGATAAGGCCTTGGCGAGTCTGAATACGAAATTGTGAGAGAAAGTTTGAGTGGTAAAAGGAAAGAGTGTGTGAGACTATTCGAGTGGAGGTAAAAGCCAAACGAGTGTAAACACGAGCGAGAGTGCAAACCATTAATTTTTCTTTCCGAGTGAAATTGTGAGGATTTTGTTGTGAGGAATTTAATTTTTGTTTTACTTAACAAATTTCTTTTCAGCAATCAAAGATGTCTCGTGAAGAATTTACTGAATCAGAGTTCCAATATTTGGTGCAAGAAATGCGAAAAATGGTGAATTCTAAATTCGATACATTATACGAGAGATTAGACCATGTGAAGAAAAGAGACCAACGGGAACGAATGTCTTCAAGTCTAAAAGTGGAATCAAGAATATCACGAATGATCATTCGAGAAAAGATTTCCATTGTGATTCCTATTCGTCATCGACTTCGAAATGAAGGGATTTCAATCGAGATTTCTTTTCGTCAAGGAATTCAAGACGACGAGAGTCTGACCTCGATTTTGAACCCGTCCAAGATGACATCTGAAGAGATAAGCATACCTCTTTCCGATCTTTAAAGAAATCCTGCTCAGAGTATTTTTCACGAAGCATTGATCAAGATTCTTATGCAAATAATTTTCCTTCTTTTGAACAAAAAGAGAGTGAAAATGAGATTGAAAAAGAAATTGAAAAAGAGAATGAAAAATAGTTTAAGAGAGAAAAAGAAGTTGAACAAGAACAACGAGTGGAAAAAGAGATTGAAGAAAAAGAAACGAGAGATCTCGAGAAAAAAGAATCAAGTGAAAAAGAAAATGACCAAGCAAGGATTGTTTCCACTAACCCACCTGTTCGATCTTCTTGTGATGTAACTTTTCAGGTTCCTAAAGTCTTGTACGACCAATTCCAGCTTCACTATCTTCCAAACGAGAGAAGTTTTTGGTTATTTGAGAAAGGTAAGTACGCAAATGACGACCACCCACTTGTGATTAAAGGTAAGAAAGGTAAGGATTCTATGTTTATCGAATCAAGGTTGTCCAATTTAAAAATTGCTCATAAAGCTTTTGATGGGTTAATTTCTAATATGCCTCCATCATTTGATTTGATTAGTCCTTGTTCATCTCTTGATGACCCTGCTTCGAAAAGTGCCGTGAATGTAACACCCTGGTTTAGGGGCTGTGCATATTGGGTATAAATCAAGTGTTAGTAGGTTTTTGGGAGTACTTGGAGGAGTTTTAGAGGTTCTAAGAATGCTTGGATGAAAGGGGAAGGCTTTGAAAAATTTTAGATTTTTAGGGTAAAAGGGGGAAATAGGGCGTGAAGGCCTTAAAATAAATTGGGGGAGTTTAGGACGCAAGAAAGGATCCGCAAAGTGGCGTGGAGGCGCCGCTTGGGGCTTTAGAAGGTGACGCCTAAGGGAGCAGGGTTCGAGCTCTTTGGGCAGCAATTTTTGTTTTATTTTTGTGCGTCAAGGGACTGGGCTAGGTATGCCTTAAAAATAAATAGTGTGGCTTGGTGGACATGGAAGTCCACCGCAAAGTGGCACTCATGCGCCACTTAGGCGAAGAAGGAGAGCAAGGGCGCTGGTTCAAGTGGGGGCAGCAGCGTTTTGGGCGTTGTATTTTTTATGTGCGGTTATGGGGCTGGAGTAAGAAGGGTTTAAAATAAAATGATGGGGGTTGTTGGCATAAAAATCAAAGTGGCCGAGTGGCCTGGGCGTTGGAAGTAAGGCGTGCAGCAGCAAGGTCTGGTGTTCGAACCTTGGAGGCTGCAATTGGTTTTATTTTATTTTCTTTGGCTTTTTGCTATTTGGACGGCAATGAGAGAGAGAAAAGGCTCAAATTAGTTTTAATATTAAAGGATAATATGAGCATGTTAAATTGGATTTTTATTTGTTAAATTCTAAGGATAATAAAAGATAAAGAAGATATTAGTGGATTATTGGGTTATTGTTTGGGATTAATTCAAATTATTTGAATTAAATCAAATTAGTGGCCTAGAGAAAAGCAAGGATTTGGCTAGAGTTTAAACTCTTTGGACGGCAAGCATAAGGGGGAGGGGGGTGCCGAATTCCTTTATAAGCACCCATCTACCCTCTTGACTTTTTTTAGCCATTTATGCAAATAGCCGAAATTCTCAACCCTTCCTTATTGGTTTTCTTTTCCATTCTCTTAAAACCTTGGCCGAAACTCCTCCCATATTCTCTTCTCCATTCTTTTTATTCTTCACCCAAAGTCAAGCCTTGATTGATATTGAAACCAACCTTAGCCGAACCTACTCCCTAGCCATAGCCGAATTTCCCCTCTCCATATTTTCAAGTCTTGGCCGAATATTAAAGCAAGGGTAAGTATGCCGAAACTCTTTTCCATGTCCCATTCTCTCTGACGACTTGGTTAATAGAAAAGCTGAATTATTTTTGGCTAATCAATGATAGAATCGGTTCTATTTAGGTACCCGGGATTTTGAAGTATTCGATCCAAGCCTCAGTCCCTGTAAATCGGTTTTGGTAAGGATCTATTCTTTTTGGGATTCGATTAAGCCAAGGGCTACTAATAATGATGATGGCCGATTGTAGGAAGTGAAGCAGATCTGTGAATCGAGTGCTGTGGATAGTAGCAAAGAGTTAGAGGTAAGGTTTCGGGATCAAAAGATAAACCCCTAAGATTGTCTGGGTTGGCCGAATAGGCCATGGTACTAACCCATGTATTTGGCCGAATAGGCCTAAATCCCTAACCATGCCTTTTGGTCGATTATAGGACAAGAGATCTAGCGACGTAGATCGGATCTTTGGGATCTAGGAATTCCGGTAGAAGCAGGTGTGTAAAAACTCATTACACACTTTATTAATTTACATGATTACTGTTATTGTTAGTCACTCTTGTGGTAATGTTTGCTTATGGCATAATCATGGATTTCAGGTAAGTCCCCTAACTTGTAATTTTTATATGTTTGCATGCCATCACATGATGTTTAATACTATGACATGATATATGAAATTTGATGTGTAAGCATGTGATGGTGGGATTGATGAGAGGAGGGGGAAGAATTATGGATCATCGTCGGTGGTTTTGACCACAAGATGGGTTGGCCCCATCAGATTATTGTGACCTATGGTCATCGGTGGTTTTGACCACAACAATTGATTATTTTTGCGACTAAGTCCCGGTGGTTTGGTACCACCATGGTTTTGACCACATTTGATATATTGTGACCTATGGTCATCGGTGGTTTTGACCACACGATGGGTTGGCCCCATCATCGATTTGTGACTCTAAGTCATCGGTGGTTTTGACGACCAGTGGTTTTGACCACACGGGTAGAAAAGGAGTATGGATGGTTAGGTTGGGTTGCATGTGCATGTTTATTAATGACTTGTGTATGAGTTATCTTACCGGGTGGGGGATTACACACTGAGTCTTGGTGACTCACCCCTTTCCCTTAACATTTTGCAGATGAGTAGATCGCGGAGATGGAGCCGGATGGACTCGAGGTGGCCATGCAGTGGACATTTTAATAGATGAACTTGGATTTTGTTTTATTTTATTTAATGTTGGTTTATTTTAATTAAGTTGTAGTAAGGCCTAGACATAATTTTATTATTCTATGTTTGGATTAATTTGTTAAACTATTTTCTAACATTAAATTAAGTATACGTGGTTTCTAAAATTTTAAATCGCAAAAATGTTTTATCGTGCCATCGGGCACATCTGAATCGGCTACAATCTGGCTTAATAAATATTTTAAAATAAACCTAAGTATTGATTTTATACACCTCAAATGTTTCAAACAAAATAACCATCTTTTACCAAAAAGATAATTCGACTTAAAAGGATTTTCAAGGATGTTTTCTCAGTAGCACACCAAATTCGGTCGTAGCGTTTGGGCCGGTTTGGGGTGTTACAAATTGGTATCGAGCCAGTTCAAAGCTCTACTGTGGGGCCCAAGGCCCAAAAATATTTTGGTAGGCCTTTTTGAATTGATTTTGGGTTTTGAACAAAGCATGGCACCGAGTCTCCTAACCTATCCGCCTGTAAGTACCTCTAACTTCGTATGAATTATTATCTGTAGAAGGGTATGGTATGGAACGTAGATAGTATGATTAAGTGGTTGAACACTAGGATTAGTTTACCCCAAACAGAGTACATAAGACTTTAAGTGCCTAATTAAACAAACCTACGACCAAGTCACCGAGTTAGGGTGTGGTAACCCTGGTGCGCATGTCTAGGATTGGATCCGGAAGAGCTTGGTATTTAAGCAGTCCTCGTGACTCACCTCCTCTTCGCAGGATTCCTACCTGGTGCGTAGCTTTGGTTCACCCTAACCAAGAGGACTCGGTCATAGGCCAAACACAATAAATAATACCCTGACTTTGGAAATTACGAAAACACCCCTGTAGGAAAAAGACGAAACTACCCTTAGGGTAGGGAATGATCAGAAATGTCCAAAGTAGTGAAGTGAATGTTGTGGATGAATGTGAATGTGATTCTCTGAATTAGAATACTGAATTTGAACTAGAAACCTTGTTTGCTCGAAAGAATCTCTGATTAAAACTCTATCCATAAAATTTCTTCGTGAATAAGAAAGTGGAACAAAATTTCTAATGCATAAAACTTTTAATCGATTAAATCGCGACGCTAGATATGAGTTCTAGGGGCGTGGTTGTCGCGACGTGGTCAAGGTGGAATGACAACTTTACTAAGATCAGTCACGCAATTGAGGCGTGAGTAGCGAGTTATGGTAGTAAGTAATTTCGAGGACGAAATTATTTTAAGGAGGGTAGAATTGTAACACCACTGGTTTAGAAATCAGGTGCATATGGGTATAAATCAAGTGTTAGTAGGTTTTGGGAGTACTTGGAGGAGTTTTAGAGGTTCTAAGAATGCTTGGATGAAAGGGGGAAGGCTTTGAAAAATTTTAGATTTTTAGGGTAAAAGGGGAAATAGAGGCGGAAGGCCTTAAAATAAATTGGGGGAGTTTAGGGCGCAAGAAAGGATCTGGCAAAGTGGCGTGGAGGCGCTGCTTGGGGGCTTTAGAAGGTGACGCCTAAGGGAGCAAGGGTTCGAGCTGCTGGGGCAGCAATTTTTGTTTTATTTTTGTGCGTCAAGGGACTGGGCTAGGTATGCCTTAAAAATAAATAGTGTGGCTTGGTGGACATGGAAGTCCAGCTGGCAAAGTGGCACTCATGCGCCACTTAGGCGCTGAAGGAGAGCAAGGGCGCTGGTTCGAGTGGGGGCAGCAGCGTTTTGGGCGTTGTATTTTTATGTGCGGTTATGGGGCTGGAGTAAGAAGGGTTTAAAATAAAATGATGGGGGTTGTTGGCATAAAAATCAAAGTGGCCGAGTGGCCTGGGCGTTGGAAGTAAGGCGTGCAGCAGCAAGGTCTGGTGTTCGAACCTTGGAGGCTGCAATTGGTTTTATTTTATTTTCTTTGGCTTTTTGCTATTTGGACGGCAATGAGAGAGAGAAAAGGCTCAAATTAGTTTTAATATTAAAGGATAATATGAGCATGTTAAATTGGATTTTTATTTGTTAAATTCTAAGGATAATAAAAGATAAAGAAGATATTAGTGGATTATTGGGTTATTGTTTGGGATTAATTCAAATTATTTGAATTAAATCAAATTAGTGGCCTAGAGAAAAGCAAGGATTTGGCTAGAGTTTAAACTCTTTGGACGGCAAGCATAAGGGGGAGGGGGGTGCCGAATTCCTTTATAAGCACCCATCTACCCTCTTGACTTTTTTTAGCCATTTATGCAAATAGCCGAAATTCTCAACCCTTCCTTATTGGTTTTCTTTTTCCATTCTCTTAAAACCTTGGCCGAAACTCCTCCCATATTTTCTTCTCCATTCTTTTATTCTTCACCCAAAGTCAAGCCTTGATTGATATTGAAACCAACCTTAGCCGAACCTACTCCTAGCCATAGCCGAATTTCCCCTCTCCATATTTTCAAGTCTTGGCCAATATTAAAGCAAGGGTAAGTATGCCAAAACTCTTTTCCGTGTCCCATTCTCTCGACGACGACTTGGTTAATAGAAAAGCTGAATTATTTTTGGCTAATCAATGATAGAATCGGTTCTATTTAGGTACCGGGATTTTGAAGTATTCGATCCAAGCCTCGATCCTGTAAATCGGTTTTGGTAAGGATCTATTCTTTTGGGATTCGATTAAGCCAAGGGCTACTAATAATGATGATGGCCGATTGTAGGAAGTGAAGCGGATCTGTGAATCGAGTCTTGTGGATAGTAGCAAAGAGTTAGAGGTAAGGTTTCGGATCAAAAGATAAACCCCTAAGATTGTGCAGGTTGGCCGAATAGGCCATGGTACTAACCCATGTATTTGGCCGAATAGGCCTAAGTCCCTAACCATGCTTTTTGGTCGATTATAGGACAAGAGATCTAGCGACGTGAGATCGGATCTTCTGGATCTAGGAATTCCGGTAGAAGCGGTGTGTGTAAAACTCATTACACACTTTATTAATTTACATGATTCTCAAGTATTGTTAGTCACTCTTGTGGTAATGTTTGCTTATGGCATAATCATGGATTTGAGTAAGTCCCCTAACTTGTAATTTTTATATGTTTGCATGCCATCACATGATGTTTAATACTATGACATGATATATGAAATTTGATGTGTAAGCATGTGATGGTGGGATTGATGAGAGGAGGGGGAAGAATTATGGACTGTCGTCAGTGGTTTTGACCACAAGATGGGTTGGCCCCATCAGATTATTGTGACCTATGGTCATCAGTGGTTTTGACCACAACAATTGATTATTGCGACTAAGTCCCAGTGGTTTGGTACCACCAGTGGTTTTGACCACATTTGATATATTGTGACCTATGGTCATCAGTGGTTTTGACCACACGATGGGTTGGCCCCATCATCATATTTGTGACTCTAAGTCATCAGTGGTTTTGACGACCAGTGGTTTTGACCACACGGGGTAGAAAAGGAGTATGGATGGTTAGGTTGGGTTGCATGTGCATGTTTATTAATGACTTGTGTATGAGTTATCTTACCGGGTGGGGATTACACACTCGAGTCTTGGTGACTCACCCTTTCCCTTAACATTTTGCAGATGAGTAGATCGCGGAGATGGAGCCGGATGGACTCGAGGTGGCCATGCAGTGGACATTTTAATAGATGAACTTGGATTTTGTTTTATTTTATTTAATGTTGGTTTATTTTAATTAAGTTGTAGTAAGGCCTAGACATAATTTTATTATTCTATGTTTGGATTAATTTGTTAAACTATTTTCTAACATTAAATTAAGTATACGTGGTTTCTAAAATTTTAAATCGCAAAAATGTTTTATCGTGCCATCGGGCACATCTGAATCGGCTACAATCTGGCTTAATAAATATTTTAAAATAAACCTAAGTATGGATTTTATACACCTCAAATGTTTCAAACAAAATAACCATCTTTTACCAAAAAGATAATTCGACTTAAAAGGATTTTCAAGGATGTTTTCTCTGTAGCACACCAAATTCGGTCGTAGCGTTTGGGCCGGGTTTGGGGTGTTACAGTGAAAATTCTGTTTTGTGACACGTTTGATCCTTCCATTGGAATGGCTCACCCTAATCGAATTTTAGATGTGTTTGATAAAAACTTTGCACATACAAATTTTGGTTATATAAAATCTTTGGACTCATGTGTTAAATATGTCTGTTTAAACATGCTTGTTCATTTGGTTCGTGATAGATTTGAATATTTGAATAGTTATATGTTCACCATGTCTTTATTTGACATACATGATAAAAGGCTTTCGCATGCAATGTTCAAACCGTTTGATTTTGGACTTCAAGATAAAACTTTGAATTTTTATATGAGATTCCCATATCTTGATCTACTTGGTTTTGTCAACTCTGCATGCTTGCTTGATCGAGTGGAATTTAAGTCCTGTAGTGAGTCGATTACATCATTTTTCTAACATGTTGTGGACATTGGAAATTATTCAAAATATGTTGCATGTTGGAACGAATGATCAAGTTCGTGTGTTCAAACCTGGTATTTGTTACTTTGATTCGTTTTATAGAAACTTCAAGCAACTTGCTTGTTGTGCATCTTATTTAAGTTTGTTTGATATTCGTACTTTAATTAAGGCAATAAAACTTAATGGCTTTGGTTGTATTTTGTTCCTTAATCATATTGTTTGGCCACATATGAAATATTTGTTTCATTTTGAAAAGGTAAGGCTAACATATGGACTTGAATTGAATTTCAATATGATCTATCTTTCCCTTTTAAGACCATCAATTCATTAATACTAACCAATCTCGTTTTTGTGATTCCACACTCGAGGAACATGAGATGTCATGGTGTCTCATCACCCATCCAAGTTGTTCGAGATAAAAGGTTTGTATTACATTACATTTCTGAGGAGAGAAGATTTGTCTTGATTGACAAAGATAAAACCAATCATAAATTTTCTTCACTTCAAGATCATCAAGGATTGTGTGATATCTTCTATTCCGTTCGATTGAGGAAAGCTGAACGAGAGGAAATATTTTCTAATAGAGGAACAACTCGACTTGAGGACAAGTCGCCTAAAAGAGGGGGGGAATGATGTGAGCACGCCCCGCGAACTCTTTGGACAAGTATTTTGAGTCGAGCATTGCATTGCTGGCAAGCTGATCCCAGCTCGTTTCCAGCTCCACGAGCTTCGTCCAGTTCAAATTCAGCTCATTTGAGCTTGAATCAACTCAATACTTTAGTCTTTAATTATGTCTTGTTTAATTAAATGCATCTTTAGTTAATGTCATGCATTATTAATCTACATATTTTAATTATGACATGCATTATGTGTTCTGCATCTAATTAAGTCATGCATTAAGTAACTCATTTGTTCATTTAGTTTGCATTTTAAATAATTGCATTTAAGCATCTTAGTTAATAAATGAGTTGCTGGTCATTAATTCAACTCAACTTAGTTTAATTAATTGAGTTCTTTTAATGAATTTAATTTTGTTGTTGCTTCATTAATTAATCTAGTTCCTAGGATTTTTATTGATGCATGAGTTAAGTTTTATTTAATGATGTATCTTTAATTAACTAGTTGTTTGGAGTAATTGATGCATAGTTCATTTACCTAAGTTAAGTATTAATGTGTGTTATGTTTAATAAGTGATTACATGTGTTTAATAAGCTCATTTTAATGTATTTATTGCAGAGTCTTTTCAAGTCATAACCATTACATTACAAGGGTCATTACACATTAAATAAAGTGACTTTTTAAGTCATTTTTTTGTTACAAATGAAGTGGTTTATTACAAGGGATGTTTTATACATCATTTAAAGGAGGTTTAAGGAGCATTTAATCATCCAAATTAATTTTGGCAGCAACCTTTCCACTACCACCGTTTTTTTCCATTTCAAGGGTTATTTCAAGCATTCAAACATCATTAAAAAGTCGATTAAGTAGATGGTGTCCATTTGGGTGACCAAGGGCTAACTCAAGAGTCGTTTTCAAGCACTTAAAGTCATTCATTCAGCTGAATTAAAGACAATTCAAGGATGGAGTTATTTGGCTCAAGAATGTGAAAAGACTTGAGTTAAATTTCAGCTTTTAATTGGCACATTAAGTTGAATGTTTGTGACCATTCAAATAGCCTAATTTAGCACTATAAATAGGTGAAATCAGCCTTTGTAAAGGAGCTTTTTGATCTTTTTGCTTAGTTTGAAAACATTATTGAACTTATATGAAATTTGTGAGATTTCTTTCTCTCATATTTCGTTGAAGAACTCGTTGGCTTATCTAGGTCATTAGTGGCGTCAACCTGCCTTCTTCTTTATCCTGAACTTATCACTATCAAATAGTGTGGCGTTCACCCTTATACCAAGGTTCCTACTTTGCTAAGTAGCGGGTCGAGGTTCTCCTATTCTCCATCTGACCATCTTGAAAACTTATAAGCATTTGGGTCAATATTTTCTAATATTGATTCATGTTTGTTTTTGAGATCATTTTCATTCCATTCCATCTTTTCGTTTCATCATAATCGATCCATCCATTTCCCTTTCTATCCATTCTTTGTTATCCAACTTCCATTTTTATTTACATAATTATATTCTCCAAAATTGAACATATACATATTTTTCACAACTATAAACCCCTTTTTGAACCCTTAAATATAGCTTCCACCATCATTTTTACCTTAAGATATCCTCTTAAAAAGAGCCGAACGATACTTCTTCATAGACGATCGGGCATCTCACATACGACTCGACTCACCCCGAGGCGAATCGTATCAGACGCTTGGTCACTCTCCACCTCACTTGGATCGTAGAGATCGTCATCATGGAGTCTCGCTCACCCTCGCTCTTTTCTTGGACCTTGGGGCATTCTTTCCTGTTGACCCCTCTTTTCGACTCGATCAAGATGTTCATTGATAGATTCAAGCTCGTTTCAGAGCATTCATTGAAATTCCCGCAACAAGGCTTGTTAGCCTAAATCAGGTACTCCACCTCCTCCGGGTGGGACATTTCTTATCGGTTGTCTTTCGGGTCTTTCCACCATATTGTGCTCAGGACTTCTAGACATAATTCTTTAACCTTACCACAAAACCTCACGTTCACTCGGAAAGAAAGAACAGATGTCACTCACACTCGTGTTTACACTCTTTTTGGCTTTTACCTCCTCTCTAATGTGCTCACACACTTGTGCCTTTTTTCGCTCATTTCTTCTCTCATGATTTCGTATAAGACTCAATCTCTAGCCTAGAGGGTCGATTTCAATTGGGTAACAAGGGTAATGTCATTTCTGGTGTAAGGTTGGCTGAAAGAAACAAGAATGGGTTATAGAGTGTGGCGTGAAAGGTAAATAGGGGTAATTGCAAAGATGGATGATCGGGAACTACAAATGCTGAATTCAAACTTTGCAACACTTCGAGAGACTTCGGAATGTCAGATATCAAAGAATGGAACGAACTCTTTTTTTTGTATATATTTTTTTAACCACAATAAGATGAATTACAATGCAAAATCTCAATACACGAATTTTTTTTTCACGAACCTAATCTGGGGTTGTTCCAAACGTCTAAACTTCTCGTTTTGGGTAGCTCTAATACCAACTAATTTTTGACCTAGCCTCGATTTAGTGAGTTAAGTCGCTTTCGTTTCCCGATCGTCTAACGTTGAAGTTTCTTCATTTTGTAAAGGTAGGAGGATATTTGGCTATGAATGTGAATCGATGTTCAATTAGGTTTAAAAGGGGTTAGGTTTAATGTTTTGGGTTCGGCTATTAAGGAAGAATTAGTATAGGTTGATAATAATTCGGCTAAGATGGAAAATGGAATAAAAGAGGCTTAAGAAACAAGTGTAAACCAACACTATTCTTAAGTGCTGACCCGAAACTTATACGTTCTTAAGATGGCTTGTTGAAGGAAAGATAGAAACCTCGACCCACTATCTATGGAAGATAGGAACCTTGGTATAAAGGGTTCGAATGCCACACTACTAAAGTGATGAGTTCGGTTTAAAGAACTAGGTTGACGCCACTAGCTACTTAGATAAGTCAACAGAGTCTTTGGACAAAATTGAGAGAAGTTAATCTCACAAAATACTTATTTTTATTCATAAAAATCGAAAAAGTTCTTTACAAGGTGAAATGAGCTGAAATTTATAGGCAATACATGGGATAGCCAAATAGGCTCTTAAGGTAGCTAAATGGTTAGCTGATAATTCCAGAATTCTTTAGGAAGGTTCCTTGAAGTTTCTTGTGCATGGAGAACGGCAATGGCAGCTTCTAGATGCCTTAATTCAGCTGGAAAATTAAATGGAATGATTGGGAGCTGAAATGCATTAAGTAGGTTCGGCCATATGCTTGAATGTTCTTTAATTGTGCTACTTGGTTCAGCCGAATGGTCTTGGGAGTAAATGAGCTGCTTAGGGCACTTCATTGGTCATGAGGTGTGAACAAGCTGAATTGAGTAGTCATGTGTGTGTGAACAAGCAAAGCCGAATAGTCCTTGGTGTGAAAGGAATAATCGGCTGGTGTGAAAAGCCTTAAATTTTCCTTGGGCAGCCAATCGGCCATCTTGGAGAGTTGAAGGGCTTGGCCGAATGGTCACTTGGGAGACACCAAGGATCAGTACACCTTCATTAATCCATCCATGCACCTATACCGTCCAAGGGGGAATGTACCTATATCAAATAAATCAGCAAATTAAGTTCCCTTTGGACACATTAATTCGGCAGCATAAAAACACATTAATCCTGCACATTAAATTCGGCCAAACATATTTAAGCCTTGTAATAGATTAAGACATATTAAAAACACACAATTAATTAAGTACTTAATTTAGAACATAATTAAAACACTTAATTAATTATATTGTCCAGATTATGACAAATTAATAACTTTTAACTAAAGACAAATTAAATATCTTATTCCAGCATAATAAACGCAAGCTAAAGTAAGTTAAAAACGAGCTCATTGAGCTAAGAACGAGCTCATTGAGATAAGGTTGAGCTGGTTGAGCTTGAAGGAGATTGCATGGCTTGCTCGGCTTGCTAGTCCAAGAGCTTTCAAGAAGGCCAGCAACGGTTTCACCCTGAACTCTATCAACCAAGGTTATTGTTGCGTCTTTGAACCTCTTAGCTCGAGCTCGGGTTATCGGACCTAAAGGTAGCTCTAGTGGATCAATGTCAGCTCTTGGTAACCCTTGGGACTTAGCCGTATCAACATATGCAGGACTATAATCTGTACAGGAAAATTATGTATCCATCGAATTCTATTATTCAAACAGAACTTAACCTATTAAAGACATTTTCAGACATGTGATTATTTCATACATTTATAACATTTATATAATTCACATATATACATACCATACTCAATTCAATCATAAAAAAAACACAATTTAGTTACACGAACTTACCTCAATACTTGTTCGTATTTAAAAGTCTACTAATCCAGCATTTTTTCTTTCTGATGTGATCCGGCCCGAGTGATTTGAGTCGTTTCACTAGTTTGCCCGATCGTCGATGAGGAGAATGTTTGGGGCGTTGAAATCGCAAGTTTTGTGATGATATGCGAAAGCTAAAAAAGAGGTTTTGGGAATGAACGGAGGGTTTGGAAATATGTAGGTTCGGTTTAATGATAAAGAATTAAAGGATAGATAAGTCAGATAAGTGGTGGATGTGGAAAAATCAAATTTAAGCACAAGATCGATTTGATACTATAGCGAGTATCACCCCGGGACTTATATGGCTTAAGGTGAAGGATGGGAATAGTTGATGGACCTTGACCCGTTACTTAGCGAAGTAAGAACCGAAGGTATAAAAAGATGGACGAACGCCACACCAGGTTGGTGATAAGTTCAAAAGGAGTTCGGTTGACACCACTAGCACGCTAGATAAGTCAATTCGAAACTCGTACGGAAATAGAGAGGAGATAACTCACTCTTGAACAAATGTTCATTTAAAGTTTTGCCAAAAGTTCCTTCAAAAGGCTGATTACACACATATTTATAAGGCTAGAAAAAGGCTAGCTGAATGGTCACAAGTATTCATCTTAAAAGCTGAAATAAAGCTCAAATCTCTTGGAATTCTTGAACCAAATAACTCCACCATTTAATTCACTTCAATTCAACTGCATAATTGACCTTGAATGCTTGAAAAGTGACTCTTGAAATGTCCTTTGGTTATCTGAATAGTCTCCAGCACCTTTGATACAGTCTGTCTCGGGGAGAGTAAAAAAGTATGCGAGTTGCCCAATCGTCTACGAGGAGGAGATAAGCCTTCTGGAAAATAATCGAAGTATATGGATGAAAATAGATTAAAGTTGTAGAAGCTGTCAAAAAAGTGATGATAATTTGACTAAGTATGGAGATGGATTGTTAATGAAAAAAATTGATTAGAGGATAAATGGATAGGTTCGGTTTAGAATGGAAAGTAAAGAATATGATATTTTGATGACTCGGTTTAAGGATGAAACAAAGAAGAAATCTAAGATAAGTGATAGTTCGGTGGAAATGGGATATAGGACTTAAACAAGAAACGATTCAACACTCGAAGGTGTCACCCCGGTTTTTATAGTGTTTAAGGTGAAAATATAGAAATCGATGATGGACCAAAGACCCGTTACTTAGTGAAGTAAGAACCAATGGTATAATGGTATGGAAGAGTACGATTGACGCCACAAGCAAGCTTGATAAGTTAGAATCGAAACTCGTACGAAAATGAAGAGGAGATAAAACTCACTCAAGAACATAAGTTCATAAAATATATCAAAGTTCAACAACCTTTTTACAAATGAAAAACAACAACTATTTATAGTGATAATCTAGGTAGCCGAATGGCCAACTTAGGAACTTAATAGCTAAGTAAAATTAGTCTAGAATGAGCCTAGAAAGTTCCAGAATTAAAACACTAAAGTGCTGGAGCTAAATTCAGCTAATTTGGAGCCCAATGGCCGGTTTCTAGAAGGGCTAATGAACTTGAACGAATTTGGAGCTTGAAGAGTGCAATGCACTTGTTTAGGTGCGTCCTTGAGCTTAAATGAACTCAATTAAATGGGTCTTGTTCAGCTAAATGTAATATCAAAAGGCACCCTCAAAATTAAGCAAATGAACTTGAAGGATGAATGCATGAATTGGTTGAAACATCATGTTGCTTCATTTGATGCATTCATGCACACTTAGCCTTGAAGAAAGCCATAATGCCATGAATGTGCAGCCTTTTAGTACTCCTACATCTCCCTTGGCCGAATGAGGCTTTAATGTGCTGGAATACTTGAATTGATTGTGTAAAAATTCACCTCCCTTGTGGCCAACGTCCTTGCACCTTAATAAATGGCTGAATATTCATGCATGGGAGAAGAATAGTTTGTTCTAGATGCTGCTGGTTGGTACATGTACGAATTTCCCATGCATTTATCTTCCAATTTGTCCATAAATATGGTCCATGCACCTTCAATTACATGAACAATCAGCAGCTTACTTTGCATGAACGCCCTACATGCATGTGTCCATTGAATGCCGTCCATACATTAAACCTAATATGCATGAATCTTGCATCAATTCGGCTGCACCTTGAAGACACCAATGGATGAACATCCTTTCATGAACCTGGTCATTCATGTATGTTCCCTTACCTTGCTTTAATTCATGCATGAACCGTCCCATGCAATGCACCAGCCCATGCATGTAACTTGGCTGAAAAACTCCTTCATGCATTCGACCACATACATTGCACCTAGGTGCATGTATCTCTTTAATGCTTCATGTACATTCGGCTGTACCTACAAAAGGGAATGAATGCATATTAAATCAAGCCAAATAGGTTGAATAACAATTAAACATAACCATGACACATTAATGGACGTTATAGACAACTTAATGACACCATTTAGGACACTTTGAATTTAATGACCCTATTTAAATGAGAAAAAAACTGCACATTTAATTTAACTTTAAAACTACTTAAAAACATGTAATAAAATGTGACAAAATTAATTTAAGCTTAAAAAAATGAAATCCAACACTAAATTAATTATTTAGACATATTTAATTTGCTGTAGGAATTTTAATAAATTAAATACTTAATTTATTTAATACATTAAAATTAAAGAATCAGCTCAATGAGTTGAAGTGGGCTCGAGTGAGCTCAAATTGAGCTCGAATGAGCTAATCCGGCTCAATTTGGAAGTGCACCAAGATGCACACAAGCTCCATGAAACTTGGGCTCAATGACCCGAGCTCATCAGTTCGCAAAATGTTGGAGGCCTTGGGCGTGCCCGTATCAACCTTAATGGTGTTTTGAATGCTTGAATTAATTCTTTTGAAGCAGTAAAAATGGTTGGTAGTTGAAAAGCTTCCTACTGAATTTAAGGAAGCAATAATCCACTCTTTAAACTCTTTTAAATGATGTGTTAAACCTTCTTTGTAACAGCCTCTTACTTGTAACCAAAAATGACTTGAATGTACCACTTTATTTAATTTGTAATGACCTTGAATTGTAAATGTTATGACTTGAAAAGACTCCTGCAATAAACACATTAAAATGAGCTTATAAACACAATTAAACACTAATTAAACTCAAACACATTAAACACTTAACTTCAATAAATGAACTAAAACTTATTCATCAATTATTCCAGCAACTAGTTAATTAAAGAAGCATAAATAAATAAACTGTAACACCCCCAAACCCGGCCCACAAGTCTCGTCCGGATCTGGTTATGTCACTGCGGAATGACGGTTAAAAATCTTTGTCTTTATAATAAAACTTGAAAATTTTATTAACTTTCGGGAAGTAAGTCCATTAGAATTATTAAATAATATAAGCTTGGTTTGAATTAAAACTTTATTATAATTTATTATAATATAAATCCTTTGTAAAAATATTACTAAATACTATGAAACCTTTATCAACTATAAATAGAGTACTTTAATCAAAAGTGGCCCTTATTACATCAAATAAATTCCCAAAATACGGATAATATAAAAATCACTATTAACTAACTAAACAAGTAAAACATCTACTGCATGAAAATCATCGCATGGCCACCTTTGTATCTACTCCAACCCACCCATTACTCACGACTCACCTGCGATGTTTTAAAAAAAAGTTGGGTGAGTCATACAGACTCAGTGTGTAATTAAACCACTGATATCCACCCACATGTTAGCCACAAATCAACCCAATTATAAAATGCACAAATATAAATATAGTCACTTAAACATTACCACAATGCTGGCTTGGCCCACAATCAAATCATATTCAAGCACCGGGCTAGGCCTTTTTCTCATTAATCCATCGATCACCGGGCTTGGCCCATTTCCACGTATGTTCTCAAAACATACCCATTCATATTTCATATTGGGCTTGGCCCATTTCCATATCAATTCATAACGAAACCATGCAATCATGATACCCAACCCAAACCTAAGGTCCATCCGCTACACCCCCTTATCCAAATTTACCACACACGAGGGGACTATCGAGTCACCCTCTCATTTTCCCTCCATAAAGGCAACCAATGCCATCCACGATGTAGCGTATAGCTAACATCAAACCACGATGGAGCACACAAAGAATCCATCAAGCCACGATATGGCATAAAGCCCATATCAATCAAGGTAACCACGCGAACCAAATCGCAAAGATCCACAACGCGACCCCGGGCGGCGCCAATCCACGATGTAGCACAAAGTCGACATCAACCACGTGCTCAAGTACACCCGCACCTTCTTTCAAAACCCACCCATGCACATGTAACATGATATAATGACAATATGATGCATGTGCATGTCATTCACAAACATAGGCATACACTCATATTTAAATAAATGACAACAATAGTAACAATTTGCTATTTACGATCGCGTCATACCCTGCTTAGGGTATCTATTATACTCTTACCACTCGCACTTATTAGTAAGCATATAACATAGCAAGAGATATCACACAAAACCCTAAACAATGGCTAACTACACACCTTATTACTTGGAGTTCTAGACTCTCGATCCTCGACGCTATCGTCTAAGCGAAACTACGACTTTTTGCCTAACATTTTCTCGTTGTTGGCCCACACCCCGTGGCCAATCTCGCATGTGCAGTGAACGGATCTCTTCTTGAACTCGGGATGGGAGCTTTCTCTTGTCCTCCTTGACCGGTATTGGTCTCCATCAAAAGCTTAATCGTAACCACCACGATTAATCAACGAAGTCATAATCAACTAATTCTAAGTCACTTACTAATATCCTTACCGAAATAATCTGAGATCCCGGCTTCCTTTGCTCTTGTCGATATGCCCCTAAAAAGAACATAGCCACTCTTCTGGTCAACACAATATTACATAATAAGGCCTAAGGCCGAATACCTTACCACTCTTACCTTGTTGAGTCCAAACAATTCGAGACCTTCCTTTAGACTCCTTGGCGGCTACAAACAAGCAAAACACATCACTTATAACCTATAGAGCATTCGGCCAACCAACACTAAGGCCAACCATTCGGTTTCGGCCTCTAACCAATTAACTAGGATACTTACCTACAATCTTTAGATGTCGACAGCACCACACTTCACCGGTTCGGCTTCAAACTTGATAAAGTAGAAGAGAGATGGAGGGCTAAAGATTTCGGCTATCAAGGGATTAAAAGAAAACAAAAGAAATATTTGACTACAAAGGCCAAAGGAGAAATCGGCAAGGGTTGATGGTGTTTGGGAGGATTTTGGTTTCAAAGCACAAAAAGAAATAAAGATTGCTTGGAGGTTCGGTCAACTAAAAAAAATATATAAAAAAAAAGGAAATCAAGGAGTGAACTAAAATTTGGAAAAAGGAGAGCACACCACCCTTAAATAATATTCGGCTACCCCCCACCTGAAGAACCCAAATTTCGGCCATCACCTATGGCCACTAATTCAAATCAATTTGAATTAGCCAACTCCCCCACTATTATCCATATTTTATCACTTTATTAATCTAAAATATCACTTAATCCTATTAAAACAATTAAACCCCCAGCCATTATCTCTATAATATCTAAAATAATAATAAAAAAAAAACCCAAATACTTATCCCCTACCTATTTAAATAATAATAATAATAATCCTAAAAACAAATACAAGATAAAATTTAACACTAATCCTACCTAGCCGTCTAACACCTATCAGCTACTGACCAATAAGAGTTACACCTCAAATGCAACACCCATGTGCCGTCCAATACCCCAATCGGCAACAAAAAGAAAAACCATTCCACCTACATTTGAGTGATTCGAACACAAGACACAGGAACCTCGCTGCTAAGTAGCGCCCAGGCCACTTGGGCGAGGCGTTGCTTCATGCCCTAAGTCCCCAACATTTATTCTTAACACCTACCTTCTTCAGCCCATCACCAAAAAGCAAAATAAAAACGCCCAAATGCAGCTCCGGCCCCTTGAAACCGCGACCACTCTCCCCTCCAGCGCCTAAGTAGCGCACGCTAGCCACTCCGCCAATTGGACTTTCATGTCCATCAACTTGGACATTTATTTTTAAGGCCTACTTAGCCCAAATCCCTTGACGCAAAAATAAAACAACATTGCTGCCGCTTGACTCGAACCCAAGCCCCATCGGCGCTACTTCCAGCCCCCTAAAGCAGCGCATGAAGCCACTTTGCCAGATCCTTTCTTGTGCCTTAAACGCCCAATTAATTCTTTTAAGGCCTCCCAAAGCCAAGCTCCCCTTTATTAAAAAAAAAATCCAAAATTTTCCCAAGTCTTCCCATTAACCCGAGCGTTCTCAACACCTCCAAAACAAAACCACGTATACCCAAAACCTACTAGAACTTAAATTATACCCAACATGCATAGCCCCTAAATCAGGGTGTTACATAAACTTAAACTCATGCATCAATAAATAATCCTAGTAACTAGATTAATTAAGAGCAACACTTATTAAATAAAGTTCAACAAAAACACTTATTAATTAAACTAAGATGAGTTGAATAAATGTCCAGCAATTCATTTAGCAAACTAAGATGCTTAAATGCATGGTTTGAAATGCAAACTAAATGAACAAATGAGTTACTTAATGCAAGACTTAATTTAATGATGCAGACTTAAACTAACATGGGAGTTACATAATGCATAACTTTATTAAATGCAGAACACACAAAGTGCAAATCTAAAATTAAAAATATGCAAACTTATTAATTTAAATAAAACTATATTAAATTAAAAAGTCCTTAAAACATTGGCCCAATAATCAATCAGGTCTATGAGATGTTTCATCTTGCACTTGGGCCCTTCAAGTTTAGGCCAATTCTGAGGTCGGCAAGTTGTGTCGAAACATGATACAACGGGTTCGCATCATACCCTCCCTCTTGAAGACGATTTGTCCTCAAATCGGGCCATTTGCTCGTGAAAAAATTTTCATTGTCACAAACACCTTTGTTCATGAACCCTCCCTCTTGAGTAGGATACCATTTCAAATTGTCACCTACACAATAATGGAATAAATTAGTGACACTTTGAATTTTGAATAGAAAATAACTTTTCGACAACCCATCCAAACTTGGAATGCTTAAACCGATACTGGGATCAAAAATAGAAGTTGATCTCACCTTCTCATAATGAATCAAAATGTTCTTCAATGGAAACAAACTAGAACCACAAAGTACTATGAAGATATAATCTTGGAAATCAAAAGTGCATCGCTCAAACACCTTGAGTTGGGCATGGTTCAAACAAATCAACGTCTCATAACAATTCATAAAACACACATTCCGATCAAAATCAAGAACATGGAAAAATCTTGGCAAAGGAAGTTTAAACATGGATTTTCCAACAAACGCATCACATTTTCCAAAAATGAAAGTCTTGATGTCATCATTCAAAACAAACATTCTTTCACCAATCAAAGAATGGCAATTAACACCATCAAAGTACTTTACCTTTTCAAAATTCAAGTCGTGAGCAAGATCATCAATTCGAGTTGATTGAGGTAGTTTAAGGAATAACAGAATCTTACCTTACTCACCTTTAGAAACAAGTGACTGAAAATCGTATTGGACAGTACCTCTCTTAGCCAACAAAAACCTTCTTTCCTCGATAAGGTAGTGTAGTCAAAACCCTTTACTCGGATTAACGCAAAGGCAATTCGCATTTTTAAAAGGGTCACCTTCACAAAGATGAGAGAAGTTAGTATCACCATGGATAATGGACTCAAAGGAACTTCTTGAATTGTTATTCACATATGATTCGATTCCAGGCTCAAAAACATAAGTTGAACTTACCTTTTTGGGTAGGAATATGTAACACCCTAAAATTCAAGTATCGATTTATTGCATGTTTTGGTGTTTAGATTATGAAGGAAAATTTTCTTATTTCTTTTCGTGCCTATTATAGTCATGAAGAAGAGTATAGAATTATTCGGGTATGGAATAATTTTTAGTTTGAGAATTTATTGAAGTGGAGCAGGTGGCATTGACACTTAAGTTAAATTAAGTGTTAAAAAGTAGCATAAGATGAGTAAATGGCAAGGTGGTGTTGGCGCATGAGATATTGCATGAGGGGAGTGGTTCAATCCCTTGTATAACATTTGGACAACTTTTATTTTGCTCTTCTATGGTAAGTGTCGCCAAGCTTATTTATGGTAAGTGTTGACCTTTGTTATTTTTGGTTAGTATATCAAAGGAATAAGGTAAGAGTGAATTTATGGTAGGGAATCAAGAAAATATGGAAAGATATGGAGACATAGGGCAAGTATCAAGGAAAGTGTTTTGAAAACAAATTCATGGTCATTTGACCAATGAATTTGGACGGCAATATGGCTAGGGGAAGGTTGGCGAATTTTGCTAGTAGCTTGGTAAGGTTTAGGAGTTTGCTTTTGGTCATTTTAGTTTTTGTGCAAAATTTTGCATTCCTCTTCTCAACTTTTCCCTTTGGCCGAAATTGATCTTTTGGTAAGCCTTGATTATTTTGACCATTTGGTCATTTTTGCTTTTCACTTTAGTGTTCAATTTTGTGCCTTTCTCATAGTGCCGATTCTACCAACACCAAAAAGCCATTCTTTACTTTTCTTCTCCCCATTGCCGAATATACATTGCTCCCAAAACTCATCTCTTTCTTTCTTTCTCTTTTATTCTCTTTGAAAATTGAAACAACATCATCATCATTCTTCTCTCATCTTTTATTCTTGATACTCATACTTTCTCTATTATTTTCTCTCATGGCCGAATGTTGATGTACCCATAGCCGAATCATTTTTCTATTTTCTTTGGTCATATAGCCGAATCCTCCATCTTGCACAAACATCTTTCTCCATCGTCTCTTTCCAATCGTGGATAATAGGTAAGGGTTATTTTTATTTTACGATTAGTTAATAAATATGTTGGCCGAATTTTGATGATGGTAAAAAGGATTTCTTGGATAGAAATTTTACCATTCCATCTATTAAACGTTTCCAATGGTTATATTTTAGTGCGATAGCGGAAGATCAGAAATCAAGTGTTCGTGGGTATCTTAGAACGTTGGAATCGATTTAAGGTGATAAAGGAACGTTGGATCGATTCTCATATTTTGGAACAAGGATCTTTGTGGTGTTTAATTTCACCCTTAAACCCTTAGTCATATTTCGATGTAATATTAGATTGGATTAACGATCTTTTGTCTTTGAAGACAATCAAAATAGGGAAGAAAAGGGCGGTGAATAGTGTTCGAAAGAGGGTGGTTCCGTTATTCCCCTAAGTATAAACAAAGGATCGCTTTTTGAAAATCCGGATTTCCACCGGTTGCGGGCGTTCATCCGAGGAGAATCAACTGTTCAAGTCATTTGTACTCTGAACCATTATTTGTTCGTGGATTTGATTCGGTTGACGAACCATCAATCGGGAGAAATCGCAAGTAGAAGTAGTTCGAAAACCCGAGGGTAAAATTTTAGATCGTTATATTTTTAGATCGGTTTCATTAATAAATTATAGTGTTCTAATTATCGTGATACGTATAGGTGTTGACGAGCGGGAAAGTCTAGTTCTCACTATAACCAGTGTGTAACTTCACACTTATCTTTCGGGTTAGATACTAAACCGTAAGAAATTTGATAAATCGTAAAAATGGCCAAATCGAAATGTTGTAGTAATTAGTACTTTTGTGTAAATGCATGAAAACGGCTAAACCGAGAAATTTGCATAAAACTGCTAGATCGATAAATTGGGCCATAAAAGCGCTAGATCGATAAAATGGGCCAAAACCTTCTAGTTCGAAATATGGGTCAAAGTTCGCTGGATTGCCTTACGGGCTAAATACTATTTTGTTTAATAGGCCCAAATGAAAAGTTTAATTAAAAACTCATTTGTATTATGGGTTACTTGATAAATTATTTATGATTAAAGTTTGTTATTCATACATAATTGCATGGGATGGGATACATGATGAAGAGAAGTAAGGCTGTGGCCATGAATCTAGTTCGGTGGCTCGCCACAAAATTTGGCTTAATGCCTCTAGTTCGGTGACTATGTCACAATCTAGTTCAGAGTGCACTACAATATTATTTAAAAGGCTAAATGCCTACGATTGGTGTGTTTGGCGGGGTGGGTTGACTTGATCCCCACATGTGTGCTGGTTGGTACGGGGGTGTGTAGTGGATGGAAAATTAGGCTTGGTTTGGGAAATTCATTTTTTACATGCATTTTATATATTTATTTCATATTTATATCGTTGAAATTTTGTAATTGGGCTCAACCCCAAATTAATGCCTTGATGGTCCAGCCCAATAATGGTGGTAAGTGAGTTACACACTTGAGTTCTTTGTAACTCACCTGTTTTTATTATCCATCTCGTAATGGAAATTGATGTGGACTTGGGTGGGGATGACTTGGTGGAGGCCATACTACGAGCTTGGGTTTTATAAATTATGAACTTTATTTAAGTTACTTATCTAAATTACTATTTTGGGTATGATGTAATAAGGCCTCTAATTATATTTTTTATGGATTTTTATGTGTGGATGGATTTAATTTTATTTTAAGACTCTTAATATGGGCTTATGTTAAATCTATAAAGTTTTCTTAAAAATATTGTGTTTTATAACAATTTTGGACACCTAAATTACTTTTCAATTTCTTTTAAATTCTTTTAAAACTACGTTAAGGTTTTGACAAATATATATATATAAGATTTCAAACAAGTATTTTTCTTAATTCATAATCATTGTACTTAGTTTTTATTAAACCTTATTTCTAAAGGTTTTGCATTATTTATTTTACTTAAATCATTAGAGAAATTTTGGATGTTCGTTTGGTGTGACAAACCAAATCTCGCCTTAACGCATAGACTGGTTTGGGGTGTTACATTAAATGGTATCGAGCTAGTTTCAAAACTCTATTTGTGGTTTGGGTTCAACAAAGATATTTGTTTGAGAAACAACTCAATTTTCTAGACTTTTTGATTTAAAGGTAGTATGGCACCATGAGCATCCCGCGCCAAGTCAAGTAAGTATCTCAGTATATTGATTGTTTATTATCATTGTGATATGAGCATAAGAAACACTCTAGAACTTCTAGTTTTAGGTGCTTTGAAAATCGTAGAGATTGAGACAATAGGATATGGTTGCGAAAACAACTCTATCTCTTTCATATCATAAAACATCGTTAATAAACATCAAATAGTATTCGATTCATAAAACTCTTAATCGATTAAATCACGTCACTATGAGCACTAGAGGACGTGGTCGTGGGCGCGCGAGACGTGGCCGTGGTAGAGGACGAGGTGTTAGAGGCGCAATCGAGCGCCGGATCATATGCCGGAAATGGATGCACTGCGTCACTCGAAAGTGAGACGGGATCACATGATCATATGGAAGAAGATAATGCGGTGACACGAGCAATGCTGCGAGTCCTTGAAAGGGTCATTGGAGCTAGAACCGGGCCAACACCGTGGGTCGATATCGAACGATTGAAATCAAGTGGTCTTGAGGTTTTCGAGAGGTGTCTCGGTGTAGCTCCAAATGTCGCTGAATATTGGCTTGAGGCGGTGGAGCGAATTATGGACGATCTTGAGTGCACCGTGGAACAAAAACTAAGGAGCGGTGTCCTTGTTAAGGGACGAAGCATTCCAATGGTGGCTTATCTTGTCCGAGAAGGCAATCAAGCTGCATTAGTTAATTGGGAATTCTTTAAAGTTTCCTTCCAAGGGAAATATGTAGGAACGAGTTATGTTGATGCCGTAAGGAAGGAATTCCTGAATGGGTCCAAGGAATAAGACAAAGTGGCGACATATGAAGTCGAAGTTTTTGCGCTTGAGTCGCTATGCTCGAACAATAGTGGCAGCGGATCATGAGCGTTGTGTACGCTTTGAGGATGGCTTGAACGATGAATTGCGGGTTTTGATAGCCCCACAACAAGTTAGAACTTTTCCCACGCTTGTGGAAAAGGCCAAGATAGCCGAAGAGGCTAAGAACTCGGAACGTCAAAATCGGGAACGAGCTAGAGGCAAGAGAGATATGAAGTATTCGGGTTCTTCAAAAAGGTTTACGAAGAGGCCTCGGAATGATGAACCACTCAAGGTAGAACACTGTGAATCGTGAATCGTAGTCGAGATTGTGCCGATTGTGGGAAAAGGCATTCGGAGAGTCTTTGGAAGAAAACGGGTGCTTGCTATAAATGCGGGTCGATGGATCATCAATATAGGAATTGCCCTCGTTGAATGGATACAACTCGGGAAGCTCGTAATACTGATGCACCACCGGTAAGAGGAATTCAGCAACCACGAGAGGTCGTGGACCAGGTCGTGGTGGTAATGGGGCCGGACGTGGTCAAGGTGCGCCGTCGAGGTAATGGTCCTAGAGGCAACACGGATGCAAGACACCCAGGATTGGTATATGCGCTTAGACGCCGAGGATGGCAATGTACACGATGTGATAATCGATACGTTCTTCATCTTTGATGTACTGTTATTGCTTTGATAGATATTGGTTCTACCCATTCGTATGTTGCTAGCACCATATCCGAAAACTTGAATTTAGACTCAAATTTCCGATAGTGAGATGAAGGTAATTAGTCCTTTAGGACAGTCGGTATTGGTAAATAAACTATTTAGAGATGTACCCTTAGAAATTCAAGGAGTAATATTTTTGGCGAATTTGATGGAATTGCCTTTCGGCGAGTTCGATATCATTTTGTACATGGATTGGTTGGTTAAGCACCGGGCGAAATTGGATTGTGCTGAAAAGCGGATGTCAATAAGGACGGTGGAGGATAAAGAAATAGTTATGATAGGCGAACGAAGGAATTACTTGGCAAATGTGGTATCTGCGTTAAAGGTAGAAAAGTTGATGCGGAAGGGGTATGGAGCATTTCTTGCTTTTATTAGTGCTTTAGATGCCAAAGAGTTGTCAGTGGAAGATGTGAGAACAGTGAAGGAATTTCCAGATGTATTTCCTGAAGAACTTCCCGCATACCTCAGTTGGGAAGTGGAATTTAGTATTGAGCTCTTGCCCGGAACGGCTCCAGTGTCCATTGCTCCTTATAGAATGGCACCGAAGGAGTTGGCGAAACTTAAAGCTCAAATTCAAGAATTGTTGGATCGGGGTTTTATTCGACCGAGTGTGTCTCCGTGGGGAGCACCGGTTTTGTTTGTTAAGAAGAAAGATGGGTCAATACGTATGTGTATTGACTACGAGCAATTAAATAAATTGACGATCAAGAATAGGTACCCTCTGCGAGAATTGATGACATGTTTGATCAATTGAAGGAGCTTCCGCTTTCTCCAAAATTGATTTGAGATCGAGGATATCACCACTTAAGGTGAAAGAAGCGGATATTCACAAGACGGCTTTTCGAACTCGTTATGGACATTATGAGTTTTTGGTGATGCCGTTTAGGTTGACCAATGCACCAAATTGCATTTATGGATATGATGAACCGGGTCTTTCAACCATATTTAGACCGGTTTGTGGTGGTATTCATAGATGACATTCGGTATATTCAAGGAATGAAGAGGAGCATGACTCGCATTTGCGAATTGTATTGCGATTACTTGAAATAATCAATCGTATGCCAAATTCGAGAAATGTGAATTCTGGTTAAGGGAAGTGACTTTCTTGGGTCATGTGGTATCATCCGAAGGAATAAGGGTGGATCCTCGAAAGATTGAGGTCAGTATTGGATTGGAAACCACCAAAGTCGATGAGAGTCGAGATTCGAGTTTCTTGGGTTTGGTGGTTACTATAGACGCTTTGTTGAGGGGTTTTCGTTGATTGCTGCACCCCTAACTAAGCTATTGCGAAAGGGAGTACCATATTTATGGACCGATAAACAAAGAAAGTTTCGAGAAATTGAAGAAGATTTTAACGAAAAGCGCCAAAGATCTTGATTCAACTTTGAGGTGGAAAGGAGTTTATAGTTTCTCGCGATCGTCACACACGGGCTTAGGATGTGTATTGATGCAAAGTGGGAAAGTGGTGGCTTATGCTTCTCGTCACCGAGACCGCACGTAAGTAAACTACCCTACTCATGACTTGGAGTTAGCCGCAGAGTGTTTGCTCTAAAGATTTGGAGGCATTACCTCTACGGTGAAAAGTCTATCATCTATACGGATCACAAGAGTCTTAAGTATCTTCTTACTCGTAAGGAATTAAACTTGAGACAACGAAGATGGGTGGAGTCATTAAAGGACTATGATTTCTCAATCGAGTATCATCCTGGAAAAGCTAATGTGGTAGCGCACGCGCGTTAAGTCGTAAGGTGGTATCGATTTGAGAACAATGTTTGCCCATTTGAGTTTGTACGAGGATGGTAGTCCGATAGCGTAACTTCGGTGAAGCCTCCGTGGTTAGAGCAAATCAAGGAAAAAGCAGATATCGATAAGAAGTTGGGACTTTTAAATCAACAAGTTGAAAATGGTGGAATAGAGGATTTTAGCATAAACACGGAAGGTGTGTTATGTTTTTCGTGGGAGAGTTTGTATGCCTAAGGACTCGGATCTCGAGACAAATGATTCTACGGGAGGCGCATAGTAGCCCTTATGCTATGCACCCGAGGAAATAAGATGTATCGGGATCTTCGTGAACAATATTGGTGGTCGTGGTTGAAGCGTGAGATTTCTGAATTTGTGGGAAAATGTTTAACTTGTCGCCAAGTGAAGGCGGAGCATTAATTGCCGTCAGGATTATTACAATCGGTAAAGATTCCTCTTTGGAAATGGGAGCGGATAACAATGGATTTTGTTAGTGGGTTACCTTTAACACCTACTAAGAAAAATTTCGCTTTGGGTAATTGTTGATCGTTTGACGAAGACCGCTCATTTTCTACCAATTAAATGCAGACGGATTACTCGTTCTGACGTTGGCTAAGCTATACGTATCCGAAATCGTGAGGTTGCATGGGGTACCGTGTGTCTATTATATCGATAGGGATCCTAGGTTTACGCCACGGTTTTGGAAAGCTTTGCATGAAGCCTTGGGAACAAAGCTAAACTTCAGTACGGCTTTTCATCCTCAGTCAGATGGTCAATCAGAAAGAGTAATTCAGATTATGGAAGACATGTTAAGGGGATGTGTAATTGACTTCAAAGGTAGTTGGGAGGATTTTCTACCGTTAGCAGAATTTGCTTACAACAATAGCTATCGGTCTAGCATTCGATGGCACCCTACGAGGCATTATATGGTCGTAGGTGTCGTTCTCCTAGTTGTTGGACCGAATTGACGAACGATGATGTTAGGTCCCGGTGATCTCTCAAACGGAAGAAAAAGTAAAAGCTATTCGAGCACGGTTAAAGGAAGCTTCGGATAGACAAAAGTCGCATGCGATCCAAGCGTAGAAGTATCGAGTATCTTGTGGGGATCAAGTTTTCTTGAAGGTCTCACCTTGGAAGAAGATTTTCGTGTTTGGGAAGAAGGGCAAATTGAGTCCTAGATACATTGGACCATATCGTGTGGTGAAGCGTGTTGGTCCAGTGGCCTATCAGATCGAATTACCTCCGGAGTTGAGCCAAATTCATAATGTTTTTCATGTTTCCATGCTGAGGCGCTATAGATTGGATCCTTCGCACATAGTGTCGGTAGGAGAAGTGGAGTTGAAGTCAGACTTGTCTTTTGAGGAAGAACCAGTGGAAATCTTAGACCGAGATGTTAAGGTGCTAAGAAAGAAAATCGTGCCGTTGGTCAAAGTTTTATGGCGTAATCACGGAGCGGAGGAAGCTACATGGGATCCTGAGGATGCAATTCGGCAACAATACCCTCACCTCTTTCAACCAGGTAAATTTCGAGGACGAAATTTTCTTTAAGGAGGGTAGAGTTGTAACACCCTAAAATTAAAGTATCGATTTATTGCATGTTTTGGTGTTTTAGATTATGAAGGAAAATTTTCTTATTTCTTTTCGTGCCTATTATAGTCATGAAGAAGAGTATAGAATTATTCGGGTATGGAATAATTTTTAGTTTGAGAATTTATTGAAGTGGAGCAGGTGGCATTGACACTTAAGTTAAATTAAGTGTTAAAAAGTAGCATAAGATGAGTAAATGGCAAGGTGGTGTTGGCGCATGAGATATTGCATGAGGAGAGTGGTTCAATCCCTTGTATAACATTTGGACAACTTTTATTTTGCTCTTCTATGGTAAGTGTCGGCCAAGCTTATTTATGGTAAGTGTTGACCTTGTTATTTTTGGTTAGTATATCAAAGGAATAAGGTAAGAGTGAATTTATGGTAGGGAATCAAGAAAATATGGAAAGATATGGAGACATAGGGCAAGTATCAAGGAAAGTGTTTTGAAACAAATTCATGGTCATTTGACCAATGAATTTGGACTACAATATGGCTAGGGAAGGTTGGCCGAATTTTGCTAGTAGCTTGGTAAGGTTTAGGAGTTTGCTTTTGGTCATTTTAGTTTTTGTGCAAAATTTTGCATTCCTCTTCTCAACTTTTCCTTTGGCCGAAATTGATCTTTTGGTAAACCTTGATTATTTTGACCATTTGGTCATTTTTGCTTTTCACTTTAGTGTTCAATTTTGTGCCTTTTTCATAGTGCCTTTTTCATAGTGCCAATTCTACCAACACCAAAAAGCCATTCTTTACTTTTCTTCTCCCCATTGCCGAATATACATTGCTCCCAAAACTCATCTCTTTCTTTCTTTCTCTTTTATTCTCTTTGAAAATTGAAACAACATCATCATCATTCTTCTCTCATCTTTTATTCTTGATACTCATACTTTCTCTATTATTTTCTCTCATGGCCGAATGTTGATGTACCCATAGCCGAATCATTTTTATATTTTCTTTGGTCATATAGCCAAATCCTCCATCTTGCACAAACATCTTTCTCAATCGTCTCTTTCCAATCGTGGATAATAGGTAAGGGTTATTTTTATTTTACGATTAGTTAATAAATATGTTGGCCGAATTTTGATGATGGTAAAAAGGATTTCTTGGATAGAAATTTTACTATTCCATCTATTAAACGTTTCCAATGGTTATATTTTAGTGCGATAGCGGAAGATCGGAAATCAAGTGTTCGTGGGTATCTTAGAACGTTGGAATCGATTTAAGGTGATAAAGGAACGTTGGATCGATTCTCATATTTTGGAACAAGGATCTTTGTGGTAAGCGAATTTCACCCTTAAACCCTTAGTCACATTTCGATGTAATATTAGATTGGATTAACGATCTTTTGTCTTTGAAGACAATCAAAATAGGGAAGAAAAGGGGGTGAATAGTGTTCGGAATAGGGGTGGTTCCGTTATTCCCCCTAAGTATAAACAAAGGATCGTTTTTTCCAAAGAATCCGGATTTTCCACCGGTTGCGGGCGCTCATCCGAGGAGAATCAACTGCTCGAAGTCGTTCGTACTCCCGAACCATTATTTGTTCGTGGATTTGATTCGGTTGACGAACCATCAATCGGGGAGAAACCGCAAGTAGAAGTAGTTCGAAAACCCGAGGGTAAAATTTTAGATCGTTATATTTTTAGATCAGTTTCGTTAATAAATTATAGTGTTCTAATTATCGTGATACGTATAGGTGTTGACGAAAGGAAAGTCTAGTTCTCACTATAACCGGTGTGTAACTTCACACTTATCTTTCGGGTTAGATACTAAACCGTAAGAAATTTGATAAATCGTAAAAATGGCCAAATCGGAAATGTTGTAGTAATTAGTACTTTTGTGTAAATGCATGAAAACGGCTAAACCGAGAAATTTGCATAAAACTGCTAGATCGATAAATTGGGCCATAAAAACTGCTAGATCGATAAAATGGGCCAAAAACCTTCTAGTTCGAAATATGGGTCAAAGTTCGCTGGATTGCCTTACGGGCTAAATACTATTTTGTTTAATAGGCCCAAATGAAAAGTTTAATTAAAAACTCATTTGTATTATGGGTTACTTGATAAATTATTTATGATTAAAGTTTGTTATTCATACATAATTGCATGGGATGGGATACATGATGAAGAGAAGTAAGGCCTGTGGCCATGAATCTAGTTCGGTGGCTTTGCCACAAAATTTGGCTTAATGCCTCTAGTTCGGTGACTATGTCACAATCTAGTTTGGTAGTGCACTACAATATTATTTAAAAGGCTAAATGCCTACGATTGGTGTGTTTGGCGGGGTGGGTTGACTTGATCCCCACAGGTGTGCTGGTTGGTACGGGGGTGTGTAGCGGATGGAAAATTAGGCTTGGTTTGGGAAATTCATTTTTTACATGCATTTTATATATTTATTTCATATTTATATCGTTGAAATTTTGTAATTGGGCTCAAGCCCAAATTAATGCCTTGATGGTCTGGCCCAATAATGGTGGTAAGTGAGTTACACACTGAGTTGTTTGTAACTCACCCCGTTTTATTATCCATCTCAGGTAATGGAAATTGATGTGGACTTGGGCTGGGGATGACTTGGTGGAGGCCATACTACGAGCTTGGGTTTTATAAATTATGAACTTTATTTAAGTTACTTATCTAAATTACTATTTTGGGTATGATGTAATAAGGCCTCTAATTATATTTTTATGGATTTTTATGTGTGGATGGATTTAATTTTATTTTAAGACTCTTAATATGGGCTTATGTTAAATCTATAAAGTTTTCTTAAAAATATTGTGTTTTATAACAATTTTGGACACCTAAATTACTTTTCAATTTCTTTCAAATTCTTTTAAAACTACGTTAAGGTTTTGACTAATATATATATATATATAAGATTTCAAACAAGTATTTTTCTTAATTCATAATCATTGTACTTAGTTTTTATTAAACCTTATTTCTAAAGGTTTTGCATTACTGTTTTACTTAAATCATTAGAGAAATTTTGGATGTTCGTTCGGTGTGACAAACCAAATCTCGTCTTAACGCATAGACCTGGTTTGGGGTGTTACAGAATATGTATCTCATGTACATCCATAAAAATTGTTCAAGGAACGATTTTAAATCATGATCACAACCGTTAAGTTTCGTTCCTTGAGTTAATGACCAAGCATCAATCAAAAATGGATTACTCGTACGAAATTTAAGATGCTGGTTTAGCCCACAAAATGAACCAAAATAAATTCCGGGTTTAAAAATGCGAGTTTGATTACTTATGCCAAAATGTAGCAATGGTTTCGTTAAATCAAACAAGCTAAACCAATAGGAGTTTTGCGTCCACAGTAACAAACATTCAAACCTCTTTACATGCTTCAAAAAAGATTTACAAAAACTCGAGGATTTCAAATGGGGCAATAAATAAGTCACATAATTACCACAATCAGAAAAATTGAGATTTTTACATAAAAATTCATTGTCATACCTAACCGAGTTTTGCATTTGCCGAATAAATGTTACTCCACCTTCACACTTTGCAACACAATGATTTTTGTTAGAAAATCTCGTCTTACCATCATTTAAAACATCAAAATTAATCGAAGAATGGCAATTGATGATATCATTCACATAATCACAAGCATCCGAATAAGTTGGAGGAGACTGAAATGCTTTAGAGCACTTACCTTCCTTACCTTGTTTGATCAATCGAAAACGCCTCTCATCGGGAAGGTAATTAAGATGGAACTTGCTAATCGAATTTTCAGGAACCTAGAAAGAAACAACACGAGAAAAAGTCTCATTAGGGTTAGTAAACAAATTCCTCACTTTTTCTTGTTCGCTTGCCTCTTTTTCTCTCGTTTCTTTTTCCCTTTCGATTTTCTCTTTTTCCTCACTTTTTTTCAATCTCAATCTCGTCTTCCTTTTTCTCACTCTCATTTTCTTTCTCGTTTTCATTCTCTTTTTCAATTTCTTTTTCTTGTTCTTCTTTTTCACTTTCTTTTTCTTTTTCTTTTTCTTTTTCTATTTTATTACAACATGAGGATGTTACAAAAGAACCAAAAAGATAATTGCTTGGCTCAAATAAAGAGAAATTATTCACGTCAGTTTCTCGATCAATTCTTTGAGAACGATCCTTCGTGCGTGATGTCTTTAAAGAATACGACGAATAACTCGTACTTTCTCGAAAAATCTCAAACTCAAAACTTTCTTTTCTTGGTCTCGAAGGACTTGTTGAATAAGAATCCCGATAAGAATCTCTTTTCGAATAATGTCGTCGTGATGAACTTAACTCCGTTTCTCGAATAGGTGGAGTTTGCTTTCGTCAGGTTATTGCTCGAGGTGCTTGCTTGTCTTGAATAGGCTTAATCTTTCGGTCGAGCATATTCTCCATTTCTTTCAACAAGTATTGAAAATCAAACGCTCAAATCTCGTCTCGAGACATGATTATTTACTGAAAAGAATAAATGTTAAAAATAAAAGCAGAAAATAATTACCTCACCACAAAAACCTCGCTAATTCACTCAGAAAGAGAATAGATGATTTTTCACTCCGCTCGTGTTTACGCTCGTTTAATAGGCTTTTTCTTTCTCTCGAATGATCTCACAATCTCTTGCCTTTTACCGCTCTTCTCGCTCTCGTGATTTCGTATTTTGTCTCGTTTGGACCTATTTGCGACTTAGAGGGTCGGCTTCAAAACGGTAACAAAGGATAACATCGGGTGTAGGGTAGGCTAAAAACAAAAAGAAATTTTGGTATGTGTGGCGTTGGGGGTAGAAGAAATGGTAGAATGGACGTTGTGATGATCGAGAAAACAGAAATAGAAGGGGATGAAAAACAAAGCAAAACTTTCACACTTTTCTTTTTTTTTAACTCGTATTTTTTTTTTTGAATTTTCATTTTTTTTCACTTCAATTACAATAATATGCTGCTTTCAAAGAAAAAAATACAACTTGATGATTTTTTTTTAATTTCAATTTTTTTTTGTTTTTCAATACGAACCTACTCTGGAATCTTCACGAACGTCGGCGCTCCTCATTTTAGTAGCTCTGATACCAAATGATGTGATCCGGCCCGAGTGATTCGAGTCGTTTCACTAGTTTGCCCGATCGTCTACAAGGAGAATGTTCGGGGCGTTGAAATCGCAAGTTTGGTGATCATATGCGGAAGCTAACAAAGTGGTTTTGGGAATGAATGGAGGGTTTGGAAATATGTAGGTTCGGTTTAATGATAAAGAAATAAAGGATAGATAAGTCAGATAAGTGGTGGATGTGGAAAAATTAAATTTAAGCACAAGATCGATTCGATACTATAGCGAGTATCGCCCCGAGACTTATATGGCTTAAGGTGAAGGATGGAAATAGTTGATGGACCTCGACCCACATTTAGCGAAGTAAGAACCGAAGGTATAAAAGATGGATCTAACACCACACCAGGTTGGTGATAAGTTCGGAAGGAGTTCGGTTGACGCCACTAGCATGCTAGATAAGTCAATTCAAACTCGTTTAAAAAAGAGAGGAGATAACTCACTCTTGAACAAATGTTCATTCAAAGTTTTGCCAAAAGTTCCTTCAAAAGGTGATTACACACATATTTATAAGGCTAGAAAAAGGGTAGCTGAATGGTCACAAGTATTCATCTTAAAAGTGAAATAAAGCTCAAGTCTCTTGGAATTCTTGAACCAAATAACTCCACCATTTAATTCACTTCAATTCAATTGCATAATTGACCTTGAATGCTTGAAAAGTGACTCTTGAAATGTCCTTTGGTTAGTGAATAGTCTCCAAAGACCTTAATGGTGTTTTGAATGCTTGAATTAATTCTTTTGAAGCAAAGAAAAAAGCGGTTGGTAGTTGAAAAGCTTGTCTGCTGAATTTAAAGAAGCAA